>CM056744.1:102801854-103488113 GCA_029851415.1 Eretmocerus hayati
TGTCCTTGACCGAAGTCAAGAACAAAATACCTTCAGATGAAAAGGCATGTACAACAGATTGGCTGTTCAGGACATTATTTGCTGCTTGTATAATGATAGCTTCTCCTTGAGTTCCTTTTTTCAGTTGGTCAATACTTATAGCATATAGTCCAAATGATGACAGGGGTCGATAGTATAGAAACTGTTGCTCATTTGGTAGGAATCTTGGTGAAATGTCTATTCCAAGAATTCCAGTATTTAAATACGACGTATCAAAAGCCGAGTCGGATTTGATTGTGAAATTTGTCGCCTCGGGCTGAGGATTGAATGTTGGATCTTCTATGCGATATAACTGACGTCCATTCCAAATTACTAGACCGTTACCCATGGCATCTGCCATATAGACCTTTGAAAAGGCGGTTTTTTGTTGATAAAATTCAAATTTGTACCGTTGACAAAGTGAAGCAGTTGGAAATGAGTATTTACAGTTCCAGATATTCCAAATATGGCAATTCAATGCTCGATGAGATTGCGATACTCCATGATTTTATTCAAAGATTTTACAAGAGAACTGGTTAGTCTGACTCAGATACGAATTATAATAATTAAGCACCTAGCCAAAATACATTCGTCCGGATTCGGCGTATCGGGTTGCCTGCGTGAAAGGGGTGAAGTATCACAAGTGGCGTATGGGTCATGAGTAGATCGAATGTTGGATGGATAAGGCGGTGAGATGGAATGATGGATGGATGGATACATGGATGGATGGTCTAGTCTAGTCTGGTCTGGTCTAGTCTGGTCTAGTTTGGTGTAGATTGGTCCTATTTAGTTCGGTCTAATACGCACTGATTCGGTTTAGTACCGTCTAGCTCGTTACTAGTACGGTTTTATGATGGTGTCATTACCGCTACAACCGCACAAGGAACTCTAAGACAATACTACTACCGCTAGTACCACTAGGGCCACTATTACCGTAGTAGTGTCGGGCTAAAATTACCACACTAGTACCGTACTAAAAATCCCGTATTAGCACGGTCTCACTGCGGTCTAGGTCGGCCTAATTCGATCTAGTTTGGTCTATGGATCGATAGTCTAGTTCAGTGTAGTTACGTCTAGTTCGGCCTAGTTCAGTCTGGTTCGGTCTAGTTCGATCTGGTTAAGTCTAATTCGGCCTTATTCGGCTTAGTCTGGTCTAATCCGGTCTTGTCCGGCTAAAATATATTATGTAGTCGTATGGGTTATGGGTGGGCTGACTGATCAATTCACTAATTGACAGTAAGCCATCTTTCCGAACTTCATAAAGGAACCTCTTGTCAATATCATCAATCGATCATTATCCATATCATTTTAGAAGTATAATTTTGGAGCTGCAAAAGCATTTCAGGAGCCTCTAACATATCTAGAACATTTTTACCATAACTGTCATGACTAAATCAATTCGAATCAGGAGTGTTACGCGGTCTTATGAATTACATAAACAATGAACGTGGAGTACTGATAATAATCCTTCAGATTGTAACGACTTACTGTTGTATCCTCACAATATTGACCATGAGTTTCAACTTTGACACTCGCCATGAGTGATAGATTTGTTCGAGCATTCGTTGCAATATTCTCTGGAAGTTCTATATTGTATATCAAGGTATCGGCCCGGAGATCAAAAGCGAGCAGCTTTGGATGACACTGTCTCTCTTCACCCAGTGGACCAATAGAACTGTCCATCACCCACAGCCTGTTACACCTATCGATCTGAAAATATTCCCTTAGTTGAATGATATTTGAACTCGACAAAGTATATTGAGTATAATTTATATCGCGATTGAGCTCATGAAAATATTCAATAATGTGGCTAAATTCAATCTTATTCATAGTCATGTGCTATTGCAAGTAGAACATTTCTACAAATGGACCGTTACATGTTTGAACTGTCACGTAAAAAAATCAAAATCCATACTTCAATCCTCAGAGGTTTGAGAATTGTATCGCAGCTTTTTTTGGCTGCCCAATCCCAGCTTGGATATGGCTGTATCAAGGGCCCTGATTCAGCTTCAGTTTTATTTGTAATTACACCCAATATGGATCGGACGCGAGTTTTGCTGTGTATGGTCATAAATATCCTTCCATCTGCAAGAAATAAAGAATTATGTCAAAAATAGATCTACCACAAGGATGTCACGGATTCTAGAGAAGTTGAAAGTACTTCTTAAAAATAATGTGGTCCAGGTTATGAGGGAAAATAGGTTGGTATATTTCACTCGGATATCTCCGCCATGCCCGACGATAATTTGTGTAAAAATGCCGAGTTTAAATTTACGAAAAAGGTCAAGTCAGTTTGATGCGCTATCGAACACGCTTATAATTTCATGAAACAAGCAACCGCAAGGGAGGCTGGACCATATCAATGGATCGGACCCGAGGTTCGACCGCACCTGCTCCCATCGTGGAGTCAGGGAGAATCTCTTTAGTCTCCCGCACATCTCGATCCGGTAGCCATGGCAGCCATATTGCCCGGGGCGGGGTGAGTCGCGGGACTCGTCGCGGAGCTATCTTTATAAGTTGAATCGCCGCTACGATTTTCTCAGAGAACCGAGGGGCTCCTTGGGCTCTAGCGAAGCCTAAGATGAGTCCCAAGCCCTTTACCAAAGGCCGGGCTATCGTCGTGTGCTGCTATCGACCGACCCCAAAACTCAGTATTAGTTGGCGAGAGTGAGTGAGCCTATTGCTGAGTTATTCGTAAATCAGGAATTTCCCTCCCGCAAACCAACTTGTTGGCAGGTCGTATCCTTGCCCAGTGCCTGTGTCGGCTAAACGGATTAAGCCGGGTATCCGGTATAAAATTAAGAATATTTGCGTCCATGAAAAAAGATCCACCGGAGTGGACTGAATGTCATTACAATTTCAAATGTTAGAGCACTACCTGCAATAGAGATTATCCATAACAAGTGCACTACCACAGAATGATAATCCATCGAAATTATGGGTTATGCTTGCGACATTACGGGGGATGATCATTTGTAATCTCTTCATTTATATCTTCTGCATATCATCCCCATTAATATTCAGCCGTGCTCAAGGGTAAATAGATAATACGGTCGAAAGAGATCGAATATTTTGTTCCATCCACTCAGAAGAAGAAGAAAAAAAAAGTACATGCGTCAAAAAGAGAATTTTGCTCAGTATCTGGTTCTATGACTTATAGAGACGAAAACCGACGCGGTTTTCGTCTCTATAATTCTCAGTGGACACCACTGTGAGAACAACTGAGGTAATCTGGGTTCTGATTCTTCATTAAAAAAGTATTCAGAAATCATATTACCTTGAGACATAGCAAGATCCATCGGTTTTAGCTGCGAAATATCGTAATCTCCGGTGCGAATAGCTTCCTGTCTTCTTTCCTTGGACGGCCATGTAAAGTCTATGTATCGCCACTCGTAAACAGTTTCTAATTGTTTCGTTTCTACAAGTAGAAACGGGCTGGTGACTAAAATAATGAGGCTAAAGTACATCTTTCACTCTCGGTCATCAAAGAATTTTAGAAATCGAACGTATCTTGACGATCAGTCTTATCAGGAGGCATTACAATATTAATTGATTCTAAAATCGGCACTCAGAAATCTTATCATATTGCAAATAGATGAACAGTATCTTTCTCTCCCTCTTTCCTAGATTACATAATGAGACTTAATATAATACATGAGAGAGCAACGAGTGATTCGCTCCGTGTTGTCAAAGGAAAATCTACAGTTCAGGAAATAATTAGCGTGATTTTTCAATCAACTACATTTGATTTCTTCAATTTTTCCAATTCAAGTCTGGATTTAACAAACAACGAATAAGGAAAGCCGTGCAAAATTTCCGAAATCCATCAGTACAATCAATCTTGTTCGAAAAACTCTCGACGTAGTTTCTTATTCATTTCATTTCTACATAAGTTGAAACAATGCCATATTTTGCCCGGAAAATGGTTGGTCTCTCACAGTTACAAAAAAAATCAACATAGTTCCTGCGATCTCATTTCTTCCAAGAGTTGAAACCATGTAATACATCTGATTCGAATCAATCATCATTTTTACTGTGAAAGCTCTATGGAAATCAATAAGTTTTGAGGAACAAACTCATACTCGTTAAGTTATACTTTTGAAAAAAATGGATGGAGCGGGGGGGGGGGAATAATCTAATTTCTCTCTCATGGAAATAGAAAAGGAGAAATCAACTTCTTTATCTGAACACAGCTTTTGAGTATCTGTTAATCAAGTATCCATTTAGAATATGAATAATTATTTCACTCAGATCATCTTTTTGATAAAGCTGACTTAGAGCGGCTCTTGAATGACTTGAAAAATTTTTCAATTTTATCCTACCCAAGTTTTGATTTTATATTCTTGAGCGAGACATTGCTCTTTATCTAATTCTAGAACTTACCGCATTCAAAAGCAATTAGAAATATAATGATGGATTCCATTTAAAAACGACACATGAAAAATTGTGATATCTCGGATCGATTTTCGTGGTTTTGATTCGATTTTGTGGTCCAAAATATGAATTTTCCACCCACTGAGAGGCCCCAAAAAAATTTCGGAGTCGCCTGAGGAGCTATTTCTGTTTGGCTTTTTGATTCCACCAGAGCATCAGAATCATGATCTTTTTTTACTAAATTGGATATATCTCGAGTTTGGCTCAAGATAATGCAAAGCGGTTCGCGCTATTTGGAAGATCTTGAAAAAACCAATCAAAAGTGATCTTGAAAGTTTTTCTCCAGCCTTTTCAGGCCCTGATCTGGCAAAATCCGGAAATATCAGGCTGACCTGATTATCTCAAAAAGCAATTTTTTTTAATTTTTCAAAGATATAATGGTCGAAACTTAACTTGATCTTGGAGGACTGCAATGATGTTCCAGAGATAAACACGAAAGGATCTTGTATCGTGTTTTATTACTTGCAACGTTTCGTCAAACTACATTGGTTGACCTCATCAGGCACTGTAGATTCAACGATAATATGAATAATCAGTCTTTCTTTCACAGACACTATGAATTTTTTCTAAAACTAAATCCACACATTAGTAGTACACACCTTGTATCACAAAGAAGCTATCGCATACTCAAAATTAATTAGAATATGAGTGTGTTAAACTCATATTCACGTCAGCTGTTACGTTGAATTCGAGCGAGTGACTAGATAAAGTAATGATGTACAGAGTATAAGGCTGAATTTAGTATCGTGTAAGAGAGACAGAGAGATGGGACATATGACTTATAGGGAGAGTGAGAGGGAGAGCGAGAGAGAGTGAGAGAGAGAGAGAGAGAGAGAGAGAGAGAGAGAGAGAGAGAGAGAGAGAGAGAGAGAGAGAGAGAGAGAGAGATGGACTGAAGAGGGAAGGAAGAAGAGAGAAGATCGAAGAAAGAAGAAAGAAGAATGAAGAGATGGAAGAAGATCGAAGGAGGAGAAACAACACCTGCGAGTCGTGAGAAGAGGGACGCTCGATCCTGAGCGCGAGACGCCACCGGTCCTGAAGTAATGCTCACGCGGTGCCGGGTCCGGATTGGTAAGTTGGTGGATCTCTCCCTTGTCCGATGGCCAGCGCCAAAGGGGAAGGGAGAGAGGGTTTATCTGGTACGGATGGCCGCATCGATGCGGAATCCAGCCCGGAAGCCTTGAGAAGTATCGGCCAGGCGTAATTGTCCGTCCGGAACCTCTCTGTGGCTACGTCGCAGCGTATTCACCCTACAACCACCTAAAAAAAAAAAAAAAAAAAAAAAAAAGAGAAAGAGAGAGAGAGAGAGAGAGAGAGAGAGAGAGATGGGTGAGGAACAGAGGGAAGAGAAAAGGGGGGAGAGGTTGTAGATGTATATATATGTGGAATAAAACTCACATCATTACTGATCGGTACAATCGGTTGAGATTTTTAGCGTCATCATGTGAATTGATATTATTTTTGTCTTCATTTATAGAAAGCATTTCAGCAAAGGTGCGCTTATGAAAATTCATTTGTTTGTCCAAAATGTGAGTATTCTCCCAATCAACGGTGGGTTCCTCACCCATCTCTCTCTCTCTCTCTCTCTCGCTCTCTCTCGCGCCTGCTCGTCGCTGCCGACCCCTCCTACCATCTTTTCGGGGTAGCTGAGTCGTGGCTCGATGAGTTTGTGGATGGCAGTCTTGTTCAGGTCCCAGGTTATTCGCTGTTACGGCAAGATCGTAACAGAAACGGTGGCGGGGTTGCTCTGTATGTGCGTAATGATTTCAAAGTGGAGAGGCTTGCCTCGTCTAATATTTCTGGTCTGGGGTGTCCTGGCATCCCCGAGTATTTGTTTTGCAGCAAACAGCAGGGTAACTCGCCATCGATTCTAGTAGGTGTGATTTATAGACCCCCAAAGGTCGCCATGCAGAAGGATGATGGGCTCTTCGGCTCATTACGCCGGCTGTGTGGTGACTATAGCCACAAAGTTATCATGGGGGATCTGAATGCAGACTTGCTGGACACAGCTCATCCTGACACAAAGACATTGACTGCACTGACGGAAGAACTGTCCCTTCAGATTGTGCAGCACGGTGCGACTCATCAACACAATCCCAATGTGTCTCATAAATGGATCGACCATATGTACGTAGATGAAAATGATACCGTCACCGACTTACAAAACAGACTACTGCCCAGTTTCGGCAAGCACGCGGTCATTGACGTCACCATCAACGTCTTCACTCCTGCTCCGCCTAAAAATTCCTTCACATACAGGGATTTCCGTAACATCACTCCGGAGCAGTTGAATGATCGCCTGCTTCGCTGTGACTGGACAGCGCTCAACAATGCTGAAACTAGTTTGGAAGATGCGATTAATTGCTTCAATGAAAACTTGAAAGTTGTATTAGATGAACTAGCGCCTGAAAAAACGATTTGCCCTCGTAAAGGCGACGCTCCTTGGACTGGTCCCGAGCTGAAAGGACTCATTAAGAAGCGAGATGCAACACGTAGGCGCTGGGAGCGAAACCAATGCAACCAGCGCAAGTGTTCTGATCTTCAGAATGAGTTCTTCCGGCTCAGTGAAGAGGTCTACGTGCGTATTGAGAAAGAGCGAAATTCCTTCATTCAAAGTCACCTTTCCGACGCTCTTGATCAACATAAAAACATTTGGAAGGAAATGCGTAACCTCGGCCTCTTGCCCAGGAGCAAAGAGGAGGAGCTTCACGGCTTCACCCCGGACGAGTTGAACGCTCACTTTGCGGGAGTCTCTGTCTCACCTCGCGAGAATATAGAAGAAGCAATGGACGATGTAGTGGTGGCTCCAGAGGAGGGCTTCGAATTCAAGCCAACCAATTTGAATGAAGTAGTCCTTGCCATAAAACATTTCTCCTCACAGGCTCGCGGGGTAGATGGAATCCCTCAAAGCGCGATCGCGAAAGCTCTCCCGGCGATTGGTGATCTTATTGTACATATTTTCAACTCCTCTTTCGCTCACAGCATCTTTCCTGAGACTTGGGAGCAAGCACAGCTGATTGCGCTAAAAGAGACTGTAGCTCCATCATCAGTCTCGGACTTCCGTCCTATTGCGCTCTTGTGCTTCCTCTCCAAGGTTCTCGAAAAGATTGCACACGACCAAATCACGGAGTACTTGAAGAAAGAAAAATTATTAGATGGCTTCCAGGCTGGTTTCAGACAACACCACAGTACCCAGACAGCTTTGCTGAAATTGACTGATGACATCAGACTAGGTATAGATAGGAAGAAGATCACCCTTTTACTACTCTTCGACTTCAGCAAAGCCTTTGACACGATATCACCAACAAAACTTCTGAGTAAACTGCGTCAAATTGGTTTCTCGCGTTCAGCACTCCTGTGGATCAAATCATATTTACAAGGTCGCACCCAGCTAGTCATCTCCAAGAATGGTAAATCTGATTGGCTCGCAACCAATCTGGGTGTTCCGCAGGGTTCTGTTCTCGGGCCCTTACTCTTTAGTTTGTACGTCAATGACTTGCCTGGGCTACTGAACGGAAAGTCGGTAGATCATCTCTTTTACGCTGATGACCTCCAAATTTATCTCCAAATCGAGAAAAATAAGATCAGGGAGGGCATCGCTCGACTGGGAGAAATCGGACGTCTGGTTGCTGATTGGGCTATGGGCTCCGGCCTGCGTCTCAACGCTGGTAAAACCAAGGCAATCTCTTTCTCTTCCGAGAGGAATATCAAGGGTCTGAAAAGGATGGATTTGCCAGGTGTTGAGATACAGGATGGAGTTCTCGTTCCTTTCAGTGACACAGTCGTGAGTCTTGGTGTTGTATTAGACAGCGAATTATCGTGGAAACCGCAAATAAATCAAGTGACGAAGAAAGTCAACAGGGCCCTGTACGGTTTGCGGTTTTTCAGGGCATGCATCACCGGGACTCTCCGAGTTCGACTGGTCGAGGCGTTAGTACAACCCCATCTAGACTATTGTACGGTCGTGTATCTTGACGCCACAGACGAACAGCGGCAACGGCTACAAAGACTAAACTACTCATTTGTGAGATACAATTTTGATCTTAGGAGAGACGAGCACATCACTCCGTTCAGGGAAAACTTGGATTGGCTGCGTACTGATTCGCGGCGAATGTACTTTGCAGGCATTATCATGTATGAGATCATGCACATGAGGGAACCTGGTTACCTGTCTGCAATGTTTACCAGGCACCAATCCGAGCGCCCCGTGCGGGGAGATGCACAAGAGCAGGAACTCAAAGTCCCCAAAGTGAGACTTGAATATGGAAGAAGATCTTGCCAAGTTCAATGCGCTCACTTCTGGAACTTTCTCCCTTCAGGCATTCGGCAAATTCAGAAGATCTCATTTTTCAAAGAAGCTTTGAAAGAGTTTCTCTTGTCACAACCATCCCAGAGGATTGATGTGGATAACAAACAATACTTTAACCTCTGATAGGCTTGGGCTCTTTCCGATTAGGCTTTTAATTATAACTTAGTTATGCGTGGCCTTCTCGCCATTGACTGAAACATCTGTGATAATTTTCCGAGCCCACTGTCCTTTTATATGTACAAAAATGTTTTATATTTTCTTGCTCCTTTTTTGCTATCTTTACCTGTATAAGAAATAGTGTAATTTGACTTTCTACGCACCTTGCAGTGCTTCAAAATGACTAGTCACTTGATGTGATAATACAATGTCCTTGACCAAAACGACAAATTTCATGAATGTGATATATATTTATTGAGTGACATATGTACCATATGTAACAGAATTTTTAATTTTTGCCTCTGAGCAAATAAAGGATATCAATCAATCAATCAATCTCTCTCTTCCTCTTACTCTCTTTCTCCCTCTCACTCTCTTCCTATCAGTCATATATCCCATCTCTCTGTCTCTCTTACACGATCCTAAATTCAGCCTTATACTCTGTACATCATTACTTTATCTAGTCACTCGCTCGAATTCAACGTAACAGCTGACGTGAATATGAGTTTAACACACTCATATTCTAATTAATTTTGAGTATGCGATAGCTTCTTTGTGATACAAGGTGTGTACTACTAATGTGTGGATTTAGTTTTAGAAAAAATTCATGGTGTCTGTGAAAGAAAGACTGATTATTCATATTATTGTTGAATCTACAGTGCCTGGTGAGGTCAACCAATGTAGTTGACGAAACGTTGCAAGTAATAAAACACGATACAAGATCTTCTCGTGTTTATCTCTAAAACATCATTCCAGTCCTCCAAGATCAAGTTAAGATTCGACCATTATTAATCATGCGAGGACGAGTAAAGAATTCCAAAACTGAAGTATTTTCAAAGATATGATTTCTTATGCAAAATTGTACGGTCTTTGCGATGGAGCTAGTCCGAAGTTGTTTTTTCACGGTTTTATGCATTTCTGGTCAATTTTCTGATTCATCACTTTCTGACCAAGCAGAAAACAGAGATTTCTGCGCATGCGCGTGGTTTACCGGTTTTTAAAGTAGTTCCAATTGAAAGCTGAAGGGATTTCCTTCAAAATGACCTGTTGCAGAACTCCATTTGATCGACTAGAACTGAAGCTACACGATTCTTTAGACATCAAGATTATTAACACCACTAACAGCATGGATGCAAGAGAAGATCTCAAGGCTCTGGTTGGCTCTGGTTCACGTGAGATAAGGTCATTCCGCTCTGGTCATCCTTCTTTTCCAATGAAGGTGCCGTAAATACTGACTGGGAACATGTAATTGACGCAAGGGGTCATTTTGAAGGGAATTTCCTCAGCTTTCGATTGAAACTACTTTGGAATTCGGTAAACAACGCGCATGCGCGGAAATCTCTGTTTTCTGATTGGTCGGAGAATGAAAAATTTGAAAATTGACCAGAAAACGCATAAAATCGTGAAAAAACAACTTCGGACTAATTCCATCGTAAAGATCGTACAATTTTGCAAGAGAAATCATATTTTTGAAAAATTAAAACAAATTGCTTTTTGAGATAATTTGGTTAGCCTGATATTTCCGGATTTTGCCTGATCAGGGCCTGAAAAGGCTGAAAAAAAATTTTCAAGATCACTAGTGATAGGTGTTTTCAAGATCTTCCGAATGGCGAAAACCGCGTTGCATTATCTTGAGCCAAACTCGAGATATATCCAATTTAGTAAAAAAAGATCAAGATTTTGATGCTCCGGTGGAATCGAAAAGCGAAACAGAAATGGCTCCGCAGGCGACTCAGAAATTTTTTTGGGGCCTCCCAGAGGGTGGAAACTTCATATTTTGGACTACAGAATGGAATCAAAACTACGAGAAACCGATCCGAGACATCACTATTTTTCATGTGTCGTTTTTAAATGGAATCCATCAAATTCCTTCGTCACAATCCAGGGTGGGTCGGAGAGCTAAAAAAGTGAAAGGCGCGTCAACATGGGATTTTCTCGTTGGATGTTTTGGGGTGTTTTCGCGGTCATTTTCCGTTGAGAATAAAAAAATTCTGTAGAGGGATTTCAGGGAAAAATCGATTTTGCTGAATTTTGTCTCTTTTCATGGTGGAATAATCGGGTTTTCTCCTTTCGTACTTGTTTCTTATACTCTAAGGAACTCCAAGAGATTGTCGGGGTATTTTTAATCGATACAGTATGGTATGACGATTCGGACTTGATGGAATTGAATGAGTCAATTTCCATTTCGAAGCTGACGGAGATCCTCTATACTCAAATATTTATTTGAATATCGCTTAGAATTCTCGAAAATTGTTTGTCTAAGTCAGAACGGCACATCCCATGTATGAATATATTTCCAACTATCACCGAGAGTAGATTTTTATCAAAAATGCAGACGGAGAGATCTTGTGCGACTGACAGAGTAACGGATTAATACTGGTATCAATCGCTAAATTTGAGAAATCTTACAGTGCCTGTACACCTCCTGTTTAGAATCGCGTGAAAGTTTTGGCAAATTTCAATTTGATATAAAATATTGTTCTGACACGAGCCTTGAAGCTCAGTATGTAAGCCACATGAGAGATTTGCGAAACAGCTCCTTGAAATTGGGAATCTCTGTTATCCCTATAGAATAACAAAAATCCCCAATTGTGAGGCTATATGCAGCTTGATAACCCCTTCATGAACCCTCCATAAAACTTATACTGTAATGCTTGACATCAAGATGATTGGACACGAGTTCTGAAGATACAGAGAACAAGCATATGAGTCAGTGCATTACAGCTTCGATAAATCTTGGTAGGAGTAGATACAAACACTGCGTGACTCTTGCTGTGTATTCGGATAAATTATTTCGTTCTGTATGCGAATCCAACGGGTCACATGTTTCATGCATGTTAGATGATCCACAAAATGAGCGAGTCTTGTGTGAATTGATTAATAATGGAGATTTACAGGATTTATGATTTATACGAGTTCGTTTCTACTCCTCCAAAATTGAATCTGATTCATCCATATAATATATCCATAATTTGGAGCAAAAGTCGCTCCAAGTCAACCTTAGTCAAATTAAGGGAAAAATTGCAGTACATCATTGCAGTAAATTTTGTAGAACAATGCGCTTCTGATGCAAGACGTACAAGTTTGGCGAGGTTCAAGGAAAAAATGCGATTTTTATCCCGAAGTTACCCCGGTTGACGGTATTAGAAATGATTAAATGAGCGTTTTGTATAATACCGTCAAATTGGGCGATAGGGTTCTTGTTATTTGCTGCTCGATTTGCAGAAATTATCTCCAAGCTGGAAGTCTGAGAGATTGTTTATTGGGGATTAAGCATTCTACAAATCAATCAAATAGGATACCGAGAGATCGATCTCATAGAATATGAGACAAAAATGTCGATTTCCAGAGAAACAGATGTGTTCGAGGAGATTACAGATGAGTCGTGTATGACAATTTACACGGAGTTCCTGCAATGAGTTGTTCAACAGGGCTTCTCAGAATTCTGAAATTGATCTCCGTAGGATTCCATACATTACGATTGTTATGACGCACTAAACGATTCGATAACATCCAAAGTTCTTCTTCTCCAAAAATGTTTGGCCTGATGATGTGCATCGAATTAATGTAATCAAGGCGCGTACGATCCCGAGCAATGGTTACCTGTAAAGTATGCGTTCCAAATTAATTCTTTCGCACCATTTCATTATATTTAGCAAACCTAGCTTTAACACTCACAAGGAGAGGTCCAACCTCGCGGGTCCTGCATTCGTCTCATGCTCTGGGGATCATCTTGTTTTGGTGAAAAATGAAGGTATCTCCAAGGGTTGAGATGGAGATTAGCATTCTCAGTATATCTATATGTGCGACTTTTTAATATGGGCCATACAGACAATGCTAATCTTCATGGCTGTATCTCAGAATAGGAGGCGCATGGGATTAAATCCTCAGAGATTCTTTTATTTCTCACCAGAACGAGATGATTCCCCAAGTCTGGGACGAATCCAGGATCCGCAAGGTTGGACCTCTCATTGTCAGTGACTAACGGAAGAACATCATCTCTCAATTGTCTTTCGATTTTGTCATAGCCCGCATGAGAAATACAATTGGGTGTGATAATTGTCACTCTTGTTGGTTAATTATAATGAACCAACAAGACTCAATAGCTCGTAGAATAAATTTGACATCGATTTTTCTGACCTTGAAATAGATTTCTGTTCCCACGACGGATAAAACAAGGACTAAGCTCGGGTACAATCAAATTGATCGATCTTGGGTTCAGGCAAAACTGCTTTTAGCTCGACAAAATGATTCATAATTCAATCATTTCCATTTAACCAACATGGGAAAGATGCATCGTTAAATTCACACTATGGATGCAAGATTTCAAGAGTTGTATAAAACTGGGCACTCTCAACTTACTTTTTCAGAACAAGAATGTGGAATAAAATCGTATGTTGCGAGGTATGTTGAGATAAAATTTGATGGAACTTTGAAAATCTCACTCACCATGTTCTGTTTGCTGAGTTTTGTGTAGCGATTCCAACAGATAAGAGACATGTCCTTGACCGAAGTCAAGAACAAAATACCTTCAGATGAAAAGGCTTGTTCAACAGATTGGCTGTTCAGGACATTATTTGCTGCTTGTACAATGATAGCTTCTCCTTGAGTTTCCTTCGTTCCCTTTTTCAGTTGATCAATACTTATAGCATATAGTCCTAATGATGCCATAGGTCGATAATATAGAAACTGTTGCTCATTTGGCAGGACTCTTGGTGAAATGTCCATTCCAATAATTCCAATACTCATGTTTGTCGTATCGAAAGCCGAGTCAGATTTGATTGTGAAATTTGTCGCCTCGGGCTGAGGATTGAATGTTGGATCTTCTATGCGATATAACCGAAGTCCATCCCAAATTATTAGACCGTTACCCAAGGCGTCTGCCATATAGACCTTTAAGAAGGTGGTTTTTTTTTGTTGATAAAATTCAAATTAATATCTCTGCCAAAGTGCAGTAGTTGGGAATGAGTATTCACAGTTCCAGATATTCCAAATATGGCGATTCAATGCTCGATGAGATTGCGATACTCCATGATTTTATTCAAAGATTTTACAAGAGAACTGGTTAGTCTGACTCAGATACGTATAATAATAATAATAATAATAATAATAATAATAATAATAATAATAATAATAATTAAGCACCTAGCCAAAATATATTCGTCCGGACTCCGCGTATCGGGTTGCCTGCGTGAAAGGGGGGAAGTATCACAGGTGGCGTATGGGTCATGAATAGGTCGATGGTTAGATGGATCAGGCGGTCAGATGGAATGATGGATGGATGGATACATAGATGGATGGTCTTGTCTGGTTCGGTTTAGTACCGTCTAGTTCGTTACTAGTTCTGTTTTATGATGGTATTATTACCGCTACAACCACACAAGGATCGTTAGGACCACACAAGTGCCGCTAGTATCGCTAGTACCGCACTAGTACTGCACCAGTACTGAACTAGTACCGTACTAGTGCCGGGTTAAAACTACCGCACTAGTACCGTACCAAGAATACCGTACTAGTACGGTCTAACTGCGGTCTAGTTCGGTGTAATTCGATCTAGTCTGGTCTATATAGCTCGGTGGTCTAGTTCAGTGCAGGTACGTTTAGTTCGGCCTAGTTTAGTCTGATTGGGTCTTGTTCAATCTATTTAGGTCTGACTCGGCCTTATTCGGTTCAGTTTGGTCTAATTCGGTCTGGTCTGGCTAAAATATATTTTTTGATCGTCTGTGCGCAAATGAGTCATTTGCACCCTGTTTGCCGCTTTTCATTTGCTCACAGAAGATCAAAAAACATAGTATGATACTCGGGTGCAACGGTTTCCGCTTCCTCGTGACTATTTAGACCCTCGCCTGCGGCTCGGGCCTAAAAGAGTCATTCGAAGTGCGAAAACCATCGTTTGCGCCCTTGTATCATAATATACTAATGCAGTCGTGTGGGTTATGGATGGGCTGACTGATCAATTCACTAATTGAAAGTATGTCATCTTTTCAACCTCTTTTCAATATCATCAATCGATCATTACCCATATCATTTTATAAGTACAATTTTGGAGCTGCAAAAGCACTTCAGGAGCCTCTAACGTATCAAGAACATTTGTACCGTACTGTAATGAATGAACCATTTCGAACCACGGGAGTCACACGGTCTTATGAACTATATAAGCAATGAACGTGGAGTACTGATAATAATCCTTCAGATTGTAACGACTTACTGTTGTATCCTCACAATATTGACCATAAGTTTCAACTTTGACATTCGCCATGAGCGATAGATTTGTTCGAGCATTTGTTGCGATATTCTCTGGAAGTTCTATGTTGTATATCAAGGTATCGGTCCAGAGATCAAAGGCGAGCAGCTTTGGATGACACTGTCTCTTTTCACCCCGTGGACCATCAGAACTGTCCATCACCCACAGCCTGTTACACCTATCGATCTGAAAATATTCGCTCATGCTGAATGATATTTGAGCTCGACAGAAGTATACTGACAAGACGGGGTCCGGATCGCCAATCATCCCCCAAAAAAAAAACAGTTTGGTACCATCTAGAATATGAAGAATCTAGAGTAACTCCGTCCAATGGACCTCCTGGCCAGAGCTACAAGCAAAAATGTTAGCATTACGAGTATATATATATATATATATATATATATGAGTGATTCTGGAGCAAGCTGGACAAAACCGTCACCAGGGGGGTCTGGGAAAAATCTGCAAAAATTTTTTTCCATTAGTACTATGTTGAAATAGTACGAAAAAATTTTTTTCAGATTTTTTCGGCCCCCCCTGTAGGCCCCAGGGCCCGTGAAAGGGCCATTTTAGGCCCTTTTTTAGCCTATTCTAGGAAAATCATAGCTCCGACGCAATTCAATATTTTTCAACGTACTTGGGCGCATTTTTCTCGTCAAGACTAGTACTTTTGAAAAAAAAATTGTCCAAGGCCACTTAGTGAGCCTGACGACTTCTGCCACCTATTTATTGAGAGCAAATTTTAGCGATTTTTGGGCTTGCTTCAAAGTGATGTAGCTCCCACTAGACATGTGATAATCGACTTTTACAAGTGGTCATTTTGAAGGTCTTGAAAATACCTACAATTTGCCTACTTGTAAAAGTCAATTATCGCACTTTTTGTTGGAGCTACAGTCGATACAAGTTGAGCTATTTACGAAAAAGTCGAAAATTCAGGACTCGATTCCAAAAATATATCTTAATTTTTTTTCACCAAACTTGTGCGAAAATGTTCTTTCAGACATCTACTTTTAGTAAAAAAAATTTGGCGGGGGTTATTTTTTTTAATTTTTTTTGCCGAGCGTTACAAAATGCCGCATTTCGTGGTTTTAGCAAAAACAGCATCTTTGACCACGGTCACATATGCTCCCATCTGGACTGATGTGCACCAATCTGTGTGAAAGTACTCCCCAAAGTGACTCGAAGTACGTGTAAGAAGTTGCGGGGACGAGCCTCCACCCAGGAGCGAGCTGTAGGTTCTATTTACCGTGTCAAAAATAGGCATTATTTTGGCTATTCGAGCGTAAGCGACTGAGAGCATGATTTTACTCGTTCTGGCTCACAAATGAGATAATGGGGTAGAATGAGGATCCAAACATACTTTTCCGACTCAAAATGACCATCTAAACACAATTCCGAGGTCAGTTTTGCTCTAAATAGTCGTCCCTTTGTCCCTTAAGAACTTAGATTCTGTCGACGGGTTCTGACACCGTTGAGGCACTAGAAGACATTTTAGAGCTGAACTGACCTCGGAATTGTGTTTAGATGGTCATTTTGAGTCGGAAAAGTATGTTTGGATCCTCATTCTACCCCATTATCTCATTTGTGAGCCAGAACGAGTTAAATCATGCTCTCAGTCGCTTACGCTCGAATAGCCAAAATAATGCCTATTTTTGACACGGTAAATAGAACCTACAGCTCGCTCCTGGGTGGAGGCTCGTCCCCGCAACTTCTTACACGTACTTGGGGGTACTTTGGGGAGTACTTTCACACAGATTGGTGCACATCAGTCCAGATGGGAGCATATGTGACCGTGGTCAAAGATGCCGTTTTTGCTGAAACCACGAAATGCGGCATTTTGTAACGCTCGGCAAAAAAAATAAAAAAAAATAACCTCCGCCAAATTTTTTTTACTTAAAGTAGATGTCTGAGAGAACATTTTCGCACAAGTTTGGTGAAAAAAAATTAAGATATATTTTTGGAATCGAGTCCTGAATTTTCGACTTTTTCGTAAATAGCTCAACTTGTATCGACTGTAGCTCCAACAAAAAGTGCGATAATTGACTTTTACAAGTAGGCAAATTGTAGGTATTTTCAAGACCTTCAAAATGACTACTTGTAAAAGTCGATTATCACATGTCTAGTGGGAGCTACATCACTTTGAAGCAAGCCCAAAAATCGCTAAAATTTGCTCTCAATAAATAGGTGGCAGAAGTCGTCAGGCTCACTAAGTGGCCTTGGACAATTTTTTTTTCAAAAGTACTAGTCTTGACGAGAAAAATGCGCCCAAGTACGTTGAAAAATATTGAATTGCGTCGGAGCTATGATTTTCCTAGAATAGGCTAAAAAAGGGCCTAAAATGGCCCTTTCACGGGCCCTGGGGCCCACAGGGGAGGCCGAAAAAATCTGAAAAAAATTTTTTCGTACTATTTCAACATAGTACTAATGGAAAAAAATTTTTGCAGATTTTTCCCAGACCCCCCTGGTGACGGTTTTGTCCAGCTTGCTCCAGAATCACTCATATATATATATATATATATCACTTTTTAACATGGGCTTATATGAGCAATGTTAATGTCATGGGCTGTATCTTTGGACAGCGGCCTCGTTTGACGGAGTTACTCTGGATTCTTCATATTCTAGGTGATACCTACCAAACTGCGAAAAAATTTTGTAGATTGGCCACCCGGACCTCGTGGTCCCTCCTTTGTGAGTATAATTTATATCGCGATCGAGCTGATAAGAATGTTGAATAATTTGACTTATCCAATCTCATTCATATCCATGTGCTATTGCAATTTGCACAATATCTACAAATATAGCATTACATGTTTGAACTGTCACGTAAAAAATTCAAATTTCATACTTCCATCCTCAGAGGTTTGCGAATTGCATCGCAGCTTCTTTTAGCTGTCCAATTCCAACTTGGGTATGGCTGTATCAAGGGCCCTGATTCAGCTTCAGTTTTATTTGTAATAACGCCCAATCTGGCTGGGACGCCAGTTACGCTACCCATTGTCATAAACACTCTTCCATCTGCAAGAAATAAAAAATTATGTCATAAGTAGACCTAGTACAAGGATATCACGGATTATTGAAAAGTTTTGAGTACTTCTCAAAGATAATGTGGTCCGGGTCATGAGGGAAAATAGGTTGATTAATTTTACTTGGATATCTTCGCCATGCTGGACGATCGAGCAGACGATAATTTGTGTAAGAATGTCGAGTTTCAATTGACGAAAAAGAACAAGTCAGACTGATGCGCAATCGAATACGTTTATAGTTCCATGAAATAAGAAACCGCAAGGAAAGCTGGACTACTGGCTACCCCCATACCCAGTCAGCCCCCCCCCCCTTCACGCCGGAGCGTGGAGTCCACACATCTCGATCCGGTAGCCATGGCAGCCATATTGCCCGGGGCTGTATAGAGTCGGGGGATTCGTGGCGGAGCTGCCCTTATAAATTGATTGGCAGCTAGGACTTGCTCAGAGAACCGAGGGGCTCTAGCGATGCCTAGATGAGTCCCAAGCTCTTTACTGATAAACCGGGCTATCGTCGTGTGCTGCTATCGACCGACCCCAAAACTCAGTATTAGTTGGCGAGAGTGAGTGAGCCTATTGCTGAGTTATTCGTAACTCAGGAATTTCCCTCCTGCAAACCAACGTGTTGGCAGGTCGCATCCTTGCCCAGTGCCTGTGTCGGCTAAACGGATTAATCCAGGTATCCGGTATAGAAATTTGAATACTTGCTTCCATGGAAAAAGATTCTTCGAAGTGTGGACTATGTGTTGTTACATTTGTAAATGTTAAAACACTACCTACGATAGAGATTATTCATGTGAAGTGCACTACCACAGAATGATAATCCATCGAAATTATGGGTTATGCTTGCGACATTACGGGGGGTGAACATTTTTAACCTCTCCAATTATGTTTTCTGCTTATCAGTTCCATTAATATTCAGCCTTGCACAAGGGTGAGTAGATAAAAATAAAAACTGTCAAAACGAATCGAACATTACGGTCCATTCACTCAGGAAAAAAAACAATATACCATTGAAGAAGAGAATTTTGCTCAGCATTCGGTTCTATGGCTTAGAGAGATGAAAATCATGTTCTCTGTGAGAACAACTGAGGCAATCTGAGGTACTGACGCTTTTCCGAAAAAAGTTGTCAGAAATCATATTACCTTGAGACACAGCAAGATCCATCGGTAGTGGCTCTGAAATATTGTAATCTCCAGTGCGAATAGCTTCCTGTCTTTTTTCTTTTGATGGCCACGTGTAGTCTATGTATCGCCACTGGTAAACAGTTTCTAATTGCTCCGTTTCTACAAGTAGAAACGGGCTGGTGACTAAAATAATAAGGCTAAGATACATCCTTCACTCTCGGTCACAAAAAAATTTTCAGAAATTGAACGTATCTTGACGATCAGTCTTATAAGGATGCATTTCAATATTAATTGATTCCAAAATCAATTAATATTGAAATGCATCCTCGCACTCAGAAATCTTATCACATTGCAAATAGATGAGCAGAATCATTTTCTTCCTCTTTCCTGGATTACATCATATTATAAAACAATATTCTCAGAAAAGTATGTTCAGAATATTAAATATTTGTGACACTTTCTTGATGAAGAATAAACTCCTTATTTTCTTCCGCCAATCCCGTTGGTTTGAGACTGACAGAATGAGCTCACACGATCACAAAAAATCGCTTCCTCCATTGTGTTCGATTGACCATGAGATACTTTTCTTCTCGATTCATGAAAAATTTGTATGGATATGATCAGATTAATTATGAGGGGGTAATTTATTTCACAAACTTCAAGAATTTTGATTATGTTTGCCGTATAATATTTCCATATATGTTTCTTATCAACATCAAAAATAACTTCATTGCAACATCTTCTGTGTGATTCTCTGGAAATACGAAAATGAGGCCAAGAAATCAATGAAAAATGTAATTTCTGAACAATGAAATAGACTGCGAAAAAGATCTGCCTCGAGATCTGCAAGCCGCTGAGAATGGTATGTAGTCGGTCGAAGCCAACTAGTAACTCTTATTTGTGATATTTCCACAGTCTTTCAGCGATTTTCAAACTAAAGATTTCCATCAATATGGGTGAAGAAAGAATCGCCAGTGAAATTCTACACTACCCGACAATGACACGCAGACACGAAAGTAGATCGATGATTAGGTGAGAGGATAATATCTCTTGTAACGTAAGAAAACCGTGAAAAGAGATTCTCAGTGTATGCTAGGTTCGAGTACAGTACATGGACATGTGTCGTGACTGACACATAGGTGGCTGATAGGAATCTCGCCCCCTCTCAACCTCGTTTATGTTCAGGTTTAAATATAAACATGCATCCTATTGTATTACAGAGGTAAAGGAGCTGTATCACGCCAATGCACGTTTGCCAATTCGCACACCAAAATTCTTACAGCTCGGACCAGGTGGCCAATTCTCGACTCGACACAACATCGAGAGCAAACCGACTCGAGCCGTGTGATTTTGGTATACACTGCCAGTCAAAAGTTTCAGGACGCCTAAAATTTTTTTTATACGTCTATACGTATAAAACTGCATACGCGTCTCGTGCGGAAACATTTTTCCTTCGGGAAAACCAAGCTGGACTGTGTCATCGACCACGTCCAGCTCGTTTTCCCGAAGGAAAAAATGTTTCCAGCACTCGACGCGTAATATACTATTTCCAATTCCGTGAGTGGAACTACTAGGCTCTACCTGGCCGAAAAAGACTTCATCAGGGCTCATTTTGAAGGTCTTTCCACGTACTTTCAAATGGCATTATTTATTTTTATATTTTTATCAGTACGGATCTGGATCTTCCCAATCTGAGCTTGAAAAAGTGCCAATTGCGATGATTTTTGAAAGAATTTTCTAACTTTGTTAGCTCAAAGGCATAGGAATATTGTGGGTCGGATCTTAAAAGACCTGAAAGGACAAGTCTAGAGTTCCAAAATCCATTTTCCAATATCCTTTTACGTTACTTCTACTCCAAGCTATGACATTTTCTGCAAAGGAAGATTTTTCGAAAAAATTGACTAATGAATTCAAAAAAGATAGAGAAATGCGTTTTTATCCTAGCGGGACTAAAGTACGCACTTTTGCCCCTTATTTTTGGGCGCAATGTGATTCATTTCCACCCGGGTTTCAAACTTTACTCCCTCAATGGCCTTGTCGTTGAAAAAATTCGGAAGTAAATTTTGCCCCGAGCGGGATTCGAACCCACGCCCAAGAGATTGGTGTGATCCTAAGGCTAGCGGTCTGTCGACCCCTCCACAGAGAATCACACTTGAGGCGGCACTAATCGTCTACATAACTCACGCATAGACATACAACCTCTCATTAGGTCGTATTTTGTTGTTTTTGGATAAATAATGATTCGAGCGTTATACAAACGTATTCTGGAGAGATCATATTATTGAAAGGATCTCAAAAAAGTATCAACGAATATTAATTTTTAAAAACATTTTTCAAATAATATTCGACTATTGAGCTGTGTAACGTTGAATGGGAGAATATTAAGAGATCGATTCTGGTTGGTAATTCAGAAAAGTTGATATGATATTACAAAATGAAGATTTTTTAGACCATTTCGAAATTTTTTTTCAGTCGGGGGGCTCCGCCCCCCGGACCCCGTCCCCGCCACCCGCGACAATTAGCTTCGGTATTTCCAAGGCGGCATAACTGACAATGTCACGGTCGTTGTGGCCCACTGCGCCAAAGAATGCATGCTCGGGTGCGCATGTGGATGGGGGGGGGCGTACTTTAGTCCTGTAGGATAAACAATAGCATACGCAACTCGGGAGTAATGTGGGCCTCAAACTCCCGGGTGTTTATCGCTCTCGGCTTTGCCTCGAGCGATAATCCACACCCGGGAGTGAAAGGCCCACTTTACTCCCTAGTTGCGTAATATACTATTTAAGCAGAATATAATCTCTGATCCTGGTATCTACCTTCTATATCATAATCAAGAAAATGAGAAACCTCATGAACATCCCTGAAAAAGTGAATGTCTTCGTCATTTTCTAATAAGGATTTTACTTTTTCGAAAAAACTCTTCTCAGAGAATATGTCATAACTCGGAGTAGGAGGATTAATTTTGGCCAAAAAATGGAAAAACCTTATAATGATAAGACTATCATTATAATCCCATTTTTGACCGCATTATCCCCTCTTCCCTACCGAACTGGGAGAGTGTTCAAAATTTCACCTCGACCGAGTGAAAATTCGGGTCTCTACGTCGACCCAAAGTTGACGTGAGCCTAACGGGTGCAGATTTTTCTTTAGATTCGCTACTATCACGGGAAAAATTTTGATCCGTCACTAAATTGAGAACTTTTCCTTTGAAGAGGAAGAGTTGACGATGACATCGAGCTAACTCACTTGGTCAAAACTTGCCCGGTTCGGTTGTGAGAGATGGTCCGGAAAAAATTTGTATATGTTCCCAGTGTATGGCGTAGAGAGATGTTGGAAAACGGATTCTAGAGCTCTAGAATTGTACTTCCAAGTCTCTGAAAATCCATTCCAGAATATTTTTGTGCCTTCGAGCTACCCAAGCCAGGAGATCCTTTCAAAAATCATCGAAATTGGCAATTTTTCAAGCTCGAATTGGGAAGATCCAGATCCGTACTGACAAAATTGAATAGTGCTATCTGAAAGTACACGAAAAGACCTTCAAAATGAGCCCTGATGAAGTTCTTTTCCGGTTGAGTAGAGACTACTGCTCCACTTACAAAATTGGAAAGAAAAATTTCGGATGTCCTGAAACTTTCGACCGACATTGTCCAAATCAGTGGAGATTTCCGAAAGGCGCTCCAATTATCTCCGCTAACTTGTTCATTTACACACGTCGGAGACTTCGGCCAGCCACCTTTTCTTCTGGGCTTCACGATACACGCGGTGAACGGATCTCAAGAAAACTATTGATCAAACGAATACATATTACACCTAGAAACAGACCGTCAGATTTTTACCTGAGACTTCTTAGACTAAAAAGTTTCAACTTTACCTTTCTTTTAAGATCTACGAAGAGAAATATAGTTTACTACGGAAATGCAAAAACATCGTGATTTGATAGATTCCGCCGGCCGAGGATCCTCCGTTGTCCATACACACACCCATATATCCTTCATACCACGGTGCGCCTGAACGCAATTTTTTTCGGGAGAAAGAAATCCTCTGAGATTATTTTGAGACTCACTTCTTCATCATTTGGGCGTCATTTTCCAACAAGAATTAAAATTACCCGCCAAGCCCTTTTTAGGAATGTCATTTGGAACATTTTTCGTTATAAGACTGGGAAAGCTTGAGAGATCTGAGTCGGTCCTCGTTGAGTGTGATCTCAAAACCAAGTTGCTTCACTTCTAAAGTCTGATTATCACAATACTCAACTGTTTTTGGTAACGTCGTGGGACTCCGATTATCTATGGGGTCCTGAGAAGCCTCCACAAATACGAAAAATCAATGTTCCGAGCTTGCATCTGAGAGCATATAGACAATTTGTGTCAAATTTTTTTCATGGTTGCTGGAGTAGCGTTGCATTTTGAGAAAGGGCCATCTCCGCTTAGGCCCCTCAGAAAAGCCTAAAATCTCGAAATACGCTTTTCTTTGGTGAATCGGGTACCGATGTATTTAAAATACGTAGCATGACTCGGTCTTTGGGTCATTTTACATGGGGATCAAGCATTTCTAAATCCGAATGAGTTGTGGGGAATCGTCAATTTTGGTCCCCCTTGTTAATTGTGAATACAGTTCCTACCGGAATGACTACGCGATGGATGCGATTTAATAATGGAGAAGCACAAGAACTGCAGATAAATCCAACTCCAAAAAAACAAGGCCTTATATTTTTGGTATTCTTCCCCTGTACTCGGCCTTTTCCTAGGAATGATATTCTCTCAATTCATCAGTTAAATCACGAGCAAACGAGCTTGGGTTCATTTACATAATGATGTGAATTTTGTACACCGGTGGTTCACAGAAATCTCAATCGCTTCTGAATTTTCATGCTATATTGCTGCCCAGGAAGGATTATATATTTGTATCCCGGATAATATGATGATTACCATCACATGGTAATCTCCCATATCCTTCATAGATATCATTGAAGTGCACATTATTCAAGAACCTCCCCGACAATCCATGTACAATCACGCTCGACAAAACTGCTTTATTACAGGGAAGCAGAGCTTGTTGCGCCGTGAAAGCTATCGAGTAATCTGAAAAGTGATCTGCAAACTAATACCTGCTCCCTCGAACATTTTCTCGAACTCATATGATACTGGGGTGGGGTCGGTGGGGTAGGTTGAGGGGACATCGGATTCCTATCCGTATGGCATACTTACTGACATTGTCGAATTTCGAGATTCTTGAATGAATTCCTGAGATATTCCAAATATTGGAAGCGTTGCCGATTCGAACCAATCCAGCGAATTGGCGATGACTTTAGTATACGTAATCCCTCAAAAGTTCATCGAATATCTTTGAGAATTGACAATGCCGGTACCCGACATCGCTTCGATCGACATGTAAAATAGCTCAAAAAACGAATTGTGTTGCACTCGAAGCACAGTCTTACCCTCCTAGCACGATAGAGACCTATTTCAAATTCTTGAAATCGTTGCCTCTACGAGGGAGTGGGGCGGGACTTGAACGGAGGTATTCCATCTTGAGAATGGTGTCTTGTATAGTGTGACACTAATCGGAGCACTCATAACATTTCTGGTACGACTGGTTTCAATTTTCTTCAATTGATAGCTTAGAACATTGATTTCCCGCATTTTTGAAGGGTCTTTAGGGACTCATGGATGGACCAAGTCTCACAAGGGTCAGAAAGCATTTGATTATTGTGGGAACAAGACTTCAAAGGTAAAACAACTTGGTCTAGAGATCAAACTCAACGAGGACCGGCTCATATTTTATGCCTTTCCAGTCTTAACCCGAAAGATGTTCCAAAGGATATTCCCCCAAAAGAGCTCAGCCCGCGATCTTGATTCTTGTTGGAAAATGACGCGCGAATGATGTCAGAAGAGTCCCAAAATAATCTCAGAGGGTCTCTCTCCTTCGGGAAAAATTGTGTTCAGGCGCACCGCGATACATGCATATGTGCCCACGCACATGTATAGGCCTCCTCCACGCCCATAAACTCTGCCACACACTCACACACGCTAAGCCACTCACTTACCATCTCCCATGCTCTAATCCACATTCCCACATGTACCCGACTATTTTCCGCTATCATACGAAAAGAAGATCATCTTATCCATCTACTTGAACAGAAATCTACCGACAGAGACATACCTCCCCACCCCCTACCCACTACCTGTCTACGTATACACCCACTCATTTGTACACCCACGAACAAACTAACTGCTTCACACACACACACACACGCGCGCGCCCACACACACACACATACGCACCCTACACACACGCACGTACACACATTCCAGGCACCTATGTTCACCCACCCACGTACCCCACCCCACCGAGCCACCTACTCTTTCAGCCTCTCACACGATCACTAAATTAATAGCCACACACTCACATCGACGTACGCACTCGCGCATTTATAGATATACCTACTTTCACCCACTCACTCTCACCATTGACATACATGTACCCATCCATCCACCCACACACCCTCCCATCCACCCACTCACACACACACAATCTCTCTCTCACTACTAACATACATGTAACCCCCCATACACACTCTCCAAGGTACCCTACCTTCACCCACCATCGCACCCCTTCTCACTAAGCCACCGACTCTTTCACATGCAGACTTATGGACACACACACTCAGATTGGTGTACGCACCTGCGCAATTGTAGTCATACCCACCCACTCTCATCACCATCATACGTGTACTCATCCACACACCCATTCATGAGTGCACCTATCCATACACACAGACATACTCTCACAAACTGACCCACAGATCCCTCTATACGTACGCACCCACCCACCCATTCACGCATCGACCCACCCACCCACCCACCCACTCACCCACTCTCCCACCCACTCACACACCTAAACTCATTTTCAGGGCCTCACACACATCCTCTGTCCGTATCATCCCCATTAGTTAATTTAGAAAATGGGATGCAGGATTCTCACATGAAACGTACACATCGATTTTTCGATGTTTTCTCATCGAGTTTCTGCATCATATTCTTCATTAAGCAGTAAATCTTTGCTCAAATTTACGAGTAGCAGCCTCTCGTATTCAAATGTGAGATGAGTGAGATCGAGATTTATTAGCCAAAAATTGAATAAAGTAAAGGGCTTACGTAAAAAAGAGGTCAACCTGTGGTCAAGGATTTATTTTTGAGCATATTTTTCATAATAATTTGTGTCACTCGTTCTTTACTGGAAGCCCTATGTACGGAATTTGTGAAGCATGTTCTCAACAATATCCACTCATCATGGTTTCACAAGGTGTCTCTGAGCCAACTTAACCAATGTTAGCCAATACATCATGATGACTCTTCTGGGAATTGGTGGAATTTACTCCAAGATAAGCGTTTGAAGCAAAAATCACGTGTCTCCTCTTCGAATGACTCTATAGAATGTCGTGTAAAGCTTCATATGGCACCTTGGGGTCTTTTATCACTCAGTTGTGTACGGGAATGAAAAGAAAAAATTGTATTCTCCTTAGCAAATAAGTATGCACATATAATTGAAATCATAAGCTCAAACATTTTGAGTAATCGAATTTTTCAAACCCGCGCAATACTATCGTATTCTCCTCGTGCATAGTTCAAATTCTACAAAATACAACCACTTACACTTGTTGTGAATAATAAGGACGTGGTTACATATAATATAAACAGTAACGTGCAGCATGAACGCCTTCACACTCTGTATTTAGTCAAACAAAATTAGTATTTTACCTTGCACTCATATGTCTACTCGACTTGTATAATACAGTACGAGTATGACACATGTTTCTTCGACCTCCAAACATGACCAAATGGACTTATACACAACGTATTGTATTAAATGTTGTACCTGTAGAATTTCACACACGTGTGACCATTTTAAAAGAATACCAAGTCGACCCTGATGATGCATACCATATACATACATATGTATAGAAATTGCAACGAGTGAACTTTTGAGTACAATTGTAAAATAAATACACCAGACGCCTAACCACAGACTCAGACACCTTATGCAGATGCAACGACCTCCTCTACTATGTAGGGTATATATAAACACATACAACATACAACAATTGTATGAATTTTCAGTCGATCGTTGCACGCATAAATAGGTATGAATAGAATAGTCCTTCTCTTTCTATCTCAACAGTAGACTTTATAGCTATAGAACACTAATAATGTCGCGTCAGTGACAAGGTGAGGCGTGTAATATACACAAGGAGAAAATAGGCGCCGGGATATATTCTCGAGGCTGATGTGCAGTACAACGATGCTCTACTTTTTTGCGATCGCAAAACTGCACGTACAGACATACAGAATGCAATCGCTTACGTTATAATACATGTCTACACAGCGTGAGTATACTAATGTCAGTCTTGCTGTACTTGTATTCTATGCCTTATTATTATTATACTCGGGCTACATTTGTATGAAAAATCATAATATAATATACCTGACCTATCTCTCTCTTGATGCATCCGTACCTCAAAAATAGTATCGCATGAAGGTAAATAAGTATGAGTAGTTTTTTTTGTAATGTCTGCGTGCTGTCTGTTCGTCACGCCATCTCACGTCTCAAGACACGACACGACACGACATGGAGTGGAATTCATATTCCAAGATGTCAGGGTATGAAACGGATAATGTGTAATGATTAATTCAATGCAAATGTCGAGTGAGAGAAGCTATTCATACATGTAAACCTTGAGAATATGCTATAATTTTGTAATGAGATGGGTGATGTTATCGGTTTTACTTACCTTTGAATAGCCCGGACGAATGTGCATACATACACGTCTGACCTTTTCATTCGAATTAAAAGGAGAGTTGGATGTGGTACTGATGATTTGGTATAAAAATTTCAATTAATAGAGATTGATAATATTCGAGGTTGTTGGAAATTTTGTGAAATAGTCGGTGCTCTACACACCGAGCTACACACTACACTGAAAGAAAAGACTCAGCAGAATTTGCCAAAATTCTCGACAACTCTTGCCGAGTCCTCCGGGATTACTCAACGAATGACTTCCGAGCCGATTAGCCCGCTTCAATCATATCAGATACCTTGTTCAATTCGGATTTCCAAAATAATCAATTTGATTTGTTCTCGCTTGTACTTGTCGGACAAAAAACACTTCACCAACTCCACTCCGAGCAGCGGGTAATTTTTATAACGACGAGGAATCCTCTCAAAAAGTTATCATTGATAAGAAACATGATTTCAAGTGCCAAAACGACTTTGTGAGAACCCGACATGGGTTTATACCACGGCCGCCCGGGTACGGGCACATGCGCGTTGCAGAAGTTCTCAAAATTCCAGATGTTTAGTATCCTGAGTATATTCTGGAATATACAAGGAAATTTTAAGCAATGTCGACGCTTTACCCGCCCAACATAGATATGGAATCTGACAAAACAAATTTAACATATGACTCCCGTTGATTTGTGCTGATGAGTAATTCAATTTCCACTGCAAGCCCAATAGTGGTCAATTTCTAGCTGACAATGTCATGTCATTGATAATTCTGATCAATTTTACAACTGTTTCCCAATCAGATTTACAGCTTCAAGTTTCATTCTTCAAATTCATCTTTTGAGGTGCGTTCCTTCCAATCCATGCACCTACCCGAAACTTCTAATGAGGCAAATCAAAAGTATTTTTGGTTGCCTTCAAAATCAATAGATTCGACAATTGTTAACCTTTGAGTGTCATAGATTTTGAGCTGCGTAAGTACGCCATAACCTTTAACATTTCACAAGGAAATTCTCATGCATGAATTCCTATCGCAAAAGGATAATGTAGGGTATCTCATTGGGATCGTTGCAGGAGAAAAATGAAAGTTGTTTTGGAATGAGATGAAAGTTTGGAATAATGATAGTGCGCAAGATGATAAAGAACAAGAGAAAATTGGGGTACTCCCGAATTTCTGGCATGAGTTGCGCAAAATCAAAGGAAATTGATTTTATAAGTAGATTGAATTATGTGAGACTTCAGCGTCCCTCTGAATTATCACTAAAGAATCACTTCCGAAATAGAATTTTAAACTGCATGGGGTAATAAATTATGAAATTATCGACCTGAGCGGTAATTTTGTGGATCAAGATGAAGAGATTGATGGCTGGGCATTAATTTTTGGTAATCATAATACTAATTGGGGTGATAAATGGAATCGATAAACTCAAATTTTGAGTTCCTTAGTCGACGCGAAGGATACTTGCCATAAATAATTATATTCTGCAACTGCAATGATGGACTCTTTATATAAGCTGTATGGAATACCAATTTTGATGGCCATTGAAAATGTTCATATCTGTCAATCTTTAAAATGTTGACGATTGATTATATAGTCTCGATATTATCCCTGGTATTCAATCGGATCCACAAGTGTACGATTTCTGCAAGAATTTGATCCAAAAAGTGTTATTATTATTGTTATCATTACTATTAATATCATCAAGTCAGGCTAGATAGCCTTTTTGCAAGTTGTTATCCGATAGATTTCTTCCTGTAGAGCAGATGAGAAATCTATCTCCGACACTTCTTTTCCATTGAGGCAGAGTGTTCGGAGATGAATTCCACATCTCTCTTTAACTGAACCTACAATAAGGTAGATTTTCTTCAACTGAAACCACGATAAAGGCTTTTGAAAAGTATTCCATTGCCAGTGGTGCTCGCGACGAGAGAATTGAACCCACAATTTTTGGAAAGTGAAAACTTTACAACATCGTTGCCACTGCGGGTGCCGTGTTAACTAGCATTTGATGTTCTGAAGAGACGTCTCCATCTTCACCCTTGACTTCAATGATTCTTCAAAGATTCAATATCAGATGATGAGAAGTTGTAACAGATTGAGTAGTAAGAGCTGATAGCCTTAGGGCGGGACTCATTCAAATCTACTTGCTTCGCGCGCACTGTGGTTACCTCGACGCTGCGTGAATAGTTAACGCTCTCACTAAAAGATTGACCCTGGTCTTAGAAATGCTGTTTCTCTCATTAAAAAATATTTCTGGGGAAGAAAAATGATGAAAAATGTCAAAATTAGAATTTTGGAAATCGTTCGTTTCATATTTTGCTCGCTTTCACAATTCCACTTTGAGAGTTCGTCAATTCTTCATTATGTTTCTTGTAATGGCAGATATTTTTCAGAGTTTTTCCATATTTTTTCGATGACATACAATGTCTGCAAGAAAATATATGATGAATACAAAAAAAATAATCACAAATTATTGAATATTGTTCATGTTCCCTGGAAGGGACCAAGTGCAGTGCACAAGAGAAAAACATGTAATCAGTTCAAGATACTCGAATCTCTGGGTATTACAAAAATACTAGGTGCTCTAACGAATACTGCAGTAACTAATTCTGCAAGAAGACTATCAATTTTAGCACTCTATCGCACTAAATCTCAGTACACGCAAACTCTTGACTGTTTCCATCTCTATTGCATCTGTATCATGAAACGAATGATTTGAAAGCTCATAAATCTGGATCATTGTCATTGTCTCTTCATTTGGCAGAGATGGCGAAAGTTACATAATTTAGTTAGAGTGATGTAACCCGCATGGGATGTCATCCAGCTATTTAGAGACTTCCACATTTTTATCGTTTTACGCCTCAGAGAATTAAGGTAAGTGTACCCAACACGCCCCTGTACCCAACATGCCCCCATATGCCGATCTCCGAACTGGATACTCGTTGACTTTCACCTAACGTTTTTGTACGTTTGTTATGTGAAAATATGGGAATATTAGTGGTTTGGACTAATTCCGAACTATTTATGCATGTCCCACAAGATATGAAGCAAGTTATTGCATTTTTTGTCTTTGTACACTTGAGAAACCGCCTTCAGTGAGACCTTTGCCAAAATTTTCTCACTCAACCAATCGTGGCTCACTTCAACGCATTCGATTCTTTGTTTTAAGACCTTCAAAGTCCTCTCTTTGAAATTGCAAAACCTGAATCTGGAGTTATTTCATGAGCAAAATATGGGAGCAATTAGTTGAAAACGAGGCAGTGATCCCAACATGCCTCCACATGGTTATCTTGAAAGGCCGTGCAGTATGACAATTTTCAACACTCAAAACGTGCTCAAAACGTCAGAATAGGTCAGAAATAATGTTTAGGATTGGCGAAGAGCTCCAAATATAGTTGTAAGACGATGAAAACTGATAATAACATTTAATGAATGAATTTCTTGTTCTTTTGAGCCACATGTCATCGCCGCGATCAGGTGTCGATCACCGTTTGACAAATGTTGAACTGCAACCTTCGTGGCTTCACTTTCATATTAATGATTGCATCACAGAGAAATTTTTTTCGGGGATTTTTCAAATTTCCTTTGAAAGATTGGCTGAGGGATGAGAAGATTCTTCCTTGGGTGAGACTTGGAACTCGCAATCTCCGGTAAGGCAGACCGGCGCCTTAATCATTATAGATCACAGAGGCAATTGCTTATTCATTCGCTCGGGGAAGCTTTCTCTCATCTCTGTGTCAATCTTTTCGATGCAGTCAATCAAAGAACCACGACCTTTGAAATATTCAAACTATATGGATCAGGTGGATCTCATCGATATATTAACTCTATCTTTCTAAGATTGACCCCGAGATCAGAAGAAGACTTCCCTGAGCGAGTGAATACGGCACCGATCGGGAGTACCGGAGATTGCGAGGTTCAAGTCCCGCCCTATGAAGAATTTTTTCATCTCTCGGACAATCTTTCAATAAAAAATTTTAAAAAATCCAAAAAAATAAAAAAAATCTCTTTGTGATGTAGCCACTAATATGAAAGTGGATCCTCGAAGGTCGCAGTTTCACATTTGTCAAACTGTGATCCCCGCCTGAGCGCGGCGATTATATATAGCTCGAAAGAACGATAAATTCATTCATTAAATGTAATTATTCAAATCTACCCTAGTAAAAATAAGTGCCTCATGATCATATACGAACATGTTCCCAGCTGAACTGTGGTCATCTATGACCTTCTATGACCTCAGAAAATATTATGTCTCCATGTTTAGTCATAGGTAGAAAAAGCCAACTCGTAAATGGCCGTAGGGTATTGTAATCAAGTGGTTGTACACGACATTTTCAATATCGGATGGAGGCCTAGCAGTTGGAGGCCCAAGCGTGCTTATTCCGAAGCTTCGGATTGAGAAACATTTCGAGTTGGCAATGGAGTGCTTCATTTCCAACACGAATTCCTAGGATCAAGTATGGAGACCAATGACGACCTATGACTCCGGCCTCATGGTCATAGGTGGTCATGTATGACCACAGTCCGGTCGGGAACATGTTCATATATGACCATGAGGCACTTATTTTTACTAGGGTAGCAATAGAGTCAATATATCGATAAGGTCTACCTCATTAATATAATTTGAATACTGATAATAACGTTTTAATACATTTTATCGCCGATTCACTCAGTTTCTTGGGAGAAATTCCGACAACTCGATTCCAGTTGATCAAAATGAGACGTACTTCAGCTCATTTTAAAGGCCTTTGTACAAGCTTCAAAATGAATTGAAATGCATTGAAAAATGTTGAGGTAGACCAGAGCTGTTGAGAAAAAGCTTGATGGGGGCATGTTGGGTACACATTTTCGCAAACTCGCGAAAAATCTCCTTTTGCAAGAATTGAGATTACTCACTTCAGGTTGTTTGAAATCAGACGTACCTCAACTCATTTTCAAGTTTTGAAACAATCTTCAAAATGAGTTAAAGTACGTCGGACAATATTGAATTAGGCCAAAGTTATCAGCAAAATGGCTGAAGGGGAGGATGGCTCAAGCACAATGGCTGAAGGTTGGAGGGAATGTTGGTTACACTTACCTTCTTACAAATAAGAATCTCAAAGAGTAAAGTAAGCCTTCCAGGATTTCAAAATCGCTCAAAATTTCGGAGTTATACCTCAAAATACGCGTCGTTCTCTTCTCAACCATATGTTTATCAAACTTGATGAGATATTACCTCTACATTTACGAATGATCAACAATTTTTCCACTCACTCGTTAAAATTAACGTAACGAATTTCCAACCAATTCCAGAATTCTTGACTACGCATAGAGATTACCTTAAAGAGCCACTCTAAGAAAAAAAAATGAAAAAAGCCAGGGCGCCCTCGTAAAAATCCAGCACTATCCCACAAAATACCCAGACGACACAGTATCTGACCCCACATATACAGGATGTTCATACAGTGTTACACTGTAACACCGTTGTCGCCATCACCGCACATTTCTCCATATACACTGCACACTCGCTGCACACATACTTTTTGTATGAGCTCATAATAAGCCTGCTCTCGTTTCATCCTATGTCCATACATATACTCAAAAGAGTAGGCGCATATCCTTTCGCTTGTCCTGTAAATTATTCTGTTCGTCGTATATGAATATCGGCTGCTGTCGAGCTGCGCAATCATAATAAACCAACGAACAAATTCACTTTTCGACGTGCACTTGCGCCACCACCATATCACCTTCATATAATGTAAGTAAACGTGTATGTATAGTGTATAATATTATGTAGGTATAATGACGGTAGAAAAAAATCATTCCTCAACCGATTGATCTCTTTATATCTCGGTCATTTGAATCGGCAAGTCTTTATTTACATGGTGGGCTAATTTTGTATTCCGGATATTATATCGCTCATCGCGAGTCATCAATCTTTCATGGGCTTTCACGATCGTCCAGGAAAAATTGATGCTTAAAAATAATGAATAATTAATATACGGGTGTGTTTGTAAGTACTGCAAGATCGGTAGACTACCGGAGAGTTTTTACTGTTAGTGAGTAAATAAAGCCATCGTCGACTTTTGACGGTGAGTCTTGATCATAATTCGATCGCGTGCATCGCCAGCGAATCAACCTGAATTACTTAAATACCGTAAAACCATCGGTGTAGTGGCGCCTGCAGCACATGTAATGAGGGCTGATTTCAGATGAAGATGCGCATCCGTTATTTACCAAAGTAGCAACTTCGATTTTTTAAGTGCGTGTAATCGAGGAACGATTCAATCACGAGGTTCTTAACAAATTTGAGGTTCAAAGATTGGTCTTCATGATCTCCGCATTTTTGATTCAAGGTTGTTCCTTAGAGTACTTCATTGTGAAAAGTTTCATCTTTCATTCAGTAGGTACCCAATCTGGTTGACGGAATTTTATAATGAAAAATTCATGACTATCAATCGGTTGAGTGAATTTATATATTCATCAGAGTTAGGAACAACTTACATGCATGTTTTTCTTCACTTTGGCGAGTAGTGAGAAAATAGTCGTTAACGATACATGAGAGCAAAATCAGAATTCCGTACCTCAAGGAACTTTTCTCTTTCCGAGCCGAAGACGAGGATCGGAACATTCACAAAGATGCAGAATCCAATTTTTGCGGTCTCGCACCGTATGCTATTTTCTTTGATAGATAGATAGATACGCTTTATCCTGCCTTGGGGCGAAAATATTATGATTACAGTCATTGTTAAAACTCCCAAAGAGATGCTCTCGAAAATATTGCATACATTAAAGGTTCACCATATAGTGTCCTTAATCTGGGAAGTATAAAGAGAATGTGGATATTCGGTCAGCGCTATCCCTAGTCTCATTGTATCACAGATATGATTCATCAATACATGGAAAACAAAAGATCAGGTACATAATTTCAACCTACAGTGAAAACGATCGCGCTCCATTCTCCTGGGATTGCCCATTGGAGTACTTTTAGTGTAATTGGGGAGCCTGGGTGTCCAGTTTGAACACGTGAAGTTTCAAAAAGAGTTTGGGAGAAAATAATGAGGGTAAGTTGCATAAGAGGGATCGAAGAGAGTTCCAGAGTCTATAGCACCGAGATACTGGATGGAGAGTTCGGTTGCCCTGAGGCAGACCTTAGAAAGGTTAAGATCTCACACATCATTCCGACTGATATTTACTGGTACTTGGTTGAACATTGGAGCCAGGTGATGGGGCTCTTTGATTTGAGTGGCTCTGGAGATGAGAATTGCTGCAAAGTACTGAGCGTAGCCAACTCATACGTTCTCGGTACGGGGTGATGTGCTCGTCTCTCCTGATGTCGAAAATGTATCTTACAAATGAATTTTCCAAGCATTGCAATCACGTCCGTTGCATTTCGTCCGCGTCAAGATACACCCCCGCGCAATAATCCAGGTGAGGTTGGACTACGCTCTCGATTGGTCTGCGGCGAAGATTCTTCGTGATACATGCCCTGATGAATCGCAGACCATACAGGGCTCTATTGACTTTTTACACTGACCAACCTGCGATTCCCATTCTAATTTGCTGTCTAGTGTCACACTCGTCACTCCGCTCGGCATTCCAACGCCAACCAGACCCTTTTCCTTCAACTCATTGAAATGATTCGCAGTGCCAAAATAGACAGCCTTGATCATTTCGGCGTTGAGACGCAGACTGGAGGACTCGACCCATTCAGTAACAAATCTTGCCACTTCTTCTTGTCGGGCAACGCCCTCCATTATTTTTTTCCTTCTCAACGTGAAGGTAAATTTGAAGGTCATTCGCGTAAAATAGGCGCTTGGTGGGCGACCCGCAAAGTATGAAAGGCAAATCATTCACGTAGAGGCTACATGAGAGTGGCCCAATCACATAACCCCGTGGAACTCACCAAGATTGATACTGACTCAATCGGAGTCACCACTGTCCTGTGATGTCACGATCTGAGAACGTCCCTCAAGGTAGGATTTTACCCACATGAGTGCCGACCTTAACAAACCCAGTGGAGTTAAGCAGCTCTGATGGTGGTATGGTATCAAATGCCTTGCTAGCATTACGCCAGTAGCATTACCATTCTCTTGTCTTTGGTAACCTGGATGTCATCAGCAAATTTTAGTAAGGCTGTCTGAGTACTGTTGTGTCGCCTAGAAAATGTCTGGAGGAAGTCGTGCATCTCATTCTCTTAGGAGTACTGTATGAGTTGGTCGTGAGCCATCTTTTCGAGGATCTTGGACAGAAAGCATAGCACTGCTATGGGGCAGAAGTTCGAAAGGGCTGATGGCACTCATGACTTTTGGCGCACGATCAACTGCTCTTTTTTCAAGCCGTCGGGAAGACACCTTGAGCCAAGGAGGAATCGGAGAATTCTACAATAATATCACTCATGGCCGGAAGAGGTTTCGCGGACACCACTTCGGTATCTCATCCACCTCAACGAGCTTGATAGAAAAGTGTTCCACGGCCATGATGACATCAACCTGTGTAGGGAGCTTGAACAAAAATACTGTGTCATTGATTGAGGAAAAAACCTTCTGTGCCTCTACAGTTGACTCGTGAGGCGGGATATAGACTCCGACAAAGTGAGCGTTCAGTTCATCCAGTGCGAAACCATGCACTTCCTTCTGCTTGCTCTTATAAACGAGATCGAAGTTGCGCGTTCTCTCCAAATATTCTCATTTGTAACGTTTTTCACTCCAATGTCCAACAGCAGCAAAAATTTCAAGAGTCTCAGTGAGATGATTGTGAAAGGAAGTATTTTGCTCTTGATTAGAACGATCCTCGATCTTTTGAGTCAGCCGAAGATGGTCGTTAAGAGACGTCATTAAACCTGTGCGCCAGTAGCGTTTTTTCACGCAACAAGTAATTTTCCTTCAGGTCCCATCCATGGGGGATATTTGTACCTAGGTTGCACTGGATTGATAAGCTGGCAGGGAGGCTGAAAGGGTAATATTCGTGCCAAAAAGGCATCTTTATGGCACTAACACGCATAGTGAGTTGGAATAGTATATTTCGCGCCAAATTTGAGGGGTTGTAGCTCACTTCTGAGCGATGAGTTATTTTTCCTAGCTGCAAGGGAAGATCAAAATAGTCGCTCGGGAGTGGGAAACCTCACGAGCGAGGTGCAAAAGATCTCTCTCAATTTTCGGGAGCGAACACCTCCCCCCCGCCCCTTGTGGTAGCTCGAAAAGAGTGAGATTCACTCCGGAAGAGTGAACGTCATTCTTTTCGGAGTTGCGATAAAGGGGGAGGCGTTCGACTCGGAAAAATTAAGGGCATGTGAAAGCCAACTTTTACCGGCACCCCAAACCATCAGCAGTTCGATTTTTCTCCCGAGATCTACGGTGAATCTCAAAAAAGTGATTCCAAGTATGGAAGCTTTAGACTCAGATCTATCATTCAAAAAAATAATCAAGTTGATTGATTGGATATTGCCTTCAAACTTTGGTTTCGAAGTTTACCATTTCCTTAAAAATATTCACACGCCTGACTTCGAAACCAAAGTGTGAACGCGATATCCAAACAATCAACTCAATTCTTTTTTTGAATGATAGATCTGTTTCTAAAGCTTCCATACTTGGAATCATTTTTTCCGAAATCGACCTCGAAAAGTTCAGAAAATGATCAGAAATATGAAATGTTTGGGAGGCTTGCGAGCTGCGATTTTGACTGAGGCAGAGCTAAGGTTGGGTTAGGTCCTGTACAGCCCATATTGTAGCTGTATATACAGCTGCTGTCAGCTGTAGTCAGCGTTGTTATGACCATATGTTTGGCAGTTTGCGTGCGGGCGATCAATTGCCACTTGCCAGCCAGAACTGGCATCTGGTTTTACAGAGCCAATGAAATAAAAAAATTCATCAGAAGTCACAATGAGCAAAAACGGGAAATCGAACATTGTAGCCGATAATATAGTTGATACTACAATGGTAAGCAATCAATTTGTAACGCTGAACAAAGTGTAGGCCCAGCTAGCCACAGCACTGCTGGCTCAGCAGTAATTCGTCTGCAATGCAAATAAATAATGTCAGCAATCGTACTGCAGGAGTAACTACAAATCTAGTTACCAAGTGAGTTTTTATAAACTAAATCTTATTTGATGCCATCAACAGCATCTGAATGTTATTTGGATGCAATAAAACTAATAACCGGTTGGAAGTTGATGTTCTGGGAGTTTATCAGTATGTGCTATATCTGCAAATGAAATCTTCTATTGATAATTTCCACCCAGAACTGTCACACTCATCTTGGATAATGTTTACTCACTGTGGCATAGAAATAGTTGTGAATCTTAATTATGTTTTTGCAGAGATGAGTGAGAGAATCGTTGAAAATCATATCATCTTGGTCCATACATGAATTAATCTCAGGATCATCTGAGCGAGTAGTAACCAACTAATAAGACTTACAGCATTCTATTTGAGTTCAGTTTCTAATACTGTGATGCTTGTCACTGCATCAATCAACAAGGTGGGAGCCTAGCACCAAATTTTAGAGGTGAGATCGTTCCTACAGTGCATCAGTTCTTGTGCTCCATGAATATCAAAGTTTGAACTTGTTTCTCTAGAACCGGTTGCTGTGGTTATCTTGTATATACTTTTTTTCTCCAAAATCTCTGCTCATCACATTGTTTTACAATATACTCTTCCGTGCTATAGTTCATTCTAAATAGATTCTCACGTCTAACCTTTGCTAAACTCTCTGATTCTAGAGAAACTCGAGATCCTCCAACGTTGCCTAGGATCCTAATATTTTGAGGAAAAACTGGCAGGAGCGTTGATATCCTTTGCGTTGGCATATGATGAAATGAATAATATTAAAAGATCTACCAAAGGTTTGAGAATCATTTTATCTTGGAGTAATCATGAAAGAGTATAAATTTTACTACTTAGTTGAAGAAAAGTGATGCATTCACTTTTCTTGTCTCAAGTAATTTCATCATTCTAAGGTTTGTAGTTAATTCGTATATCCTGCGGTGATAAGGGTTTAAGTAACCACTGGTTTTTCAGAGTCATATTCCTTCAAGTCACAGGTTTTTGTGAAGTCACTTAGCATGGAATTGAGAGAACACTGGGCGTACAGAGAAATAATATCTGTGCCCTCAATGTGAGTGATGCTCTTGATCTTATCAGAGATACTCTTCCAAATTTTTGAGGTACACCAATAATATATTATTAATCTCTCAAAAATGCCACATACAATATATGCGTCAGCCTATATATCAGATGTGAGCATCATGTCATTGGTCTCATGCGCATGCTACATAAAAAATATACTATAGTGTATATAGCAAATGTGAGCATGAAGAAAATTGTCACATAGGAAATATACTGTTAAGTATATAAAAAATGTGAACAAGTTTCTTGTAGCACCAATCATTTGTCCTAACTTAATTGTCACATAAGAAATATACAAAAGTATATAAAAAATGTGAACAAGCTTGCAAGATTTTCACAGCATTTTTCAGCGATTAGGCTGTTGACTCGGCATAAAACTGTCAACCAACATTCCATTGCAGTATGTTGAAAACGTTGACAATATCTGCATCATCTCTACCTCTAGTAAGTGTATATATTTGTATTAGAACCCAACCTAACTTACGGATCCTCTCGGTCGGTAACAGTCAGCTTTCACACGCCCTTAATAGAGGTATTCGATGCAATTTTGTAGGGATCCAAACAACAGAAATTTGCCTGAAACTAGTTTCAACTGAGCTCTTTCTATAGATACTCTCACGAGATGTACCAACTGGCTAGGTGTCGATGGATTTTTTTCCGGCCCGAGACATCTTTTGGAACCCTACAACGAACTAGATGGAGCAGAACTTTGTCTCGAAAGTGTAGAACTAAAAGCCAATAAAAAATGCAATACCACAAAAGGGAGAAGAAATTCGTTCTATTCTATAAGGAAAAAATGATCTCAACTTCGAAAATAAACGCTGTGGGCATTGTTTTCAGAGCCCAGAATGGAAGCACTTCTCGCATGAAACCCTCAAGGACTGATGAATCCTGGATGTGAAAATTGTGGGATTTCAATGATGATCTCCTCTGCAAATCAATTACTTTTGACTCTATTATCCGGGTCTCCTATGTTAGAATTCTTTCAGGTTGAGCACTATCATATTTTACTTCACCCGAATTCGCGATATAATGAGTCCTATCACACAAATTGAGCCGATTTCCTATATTGCAGCCCTTGACGATGTCCATACATTTCTGTATGCATTGACCAACTGCTTATTCTGATCAAATTTAACACATATACAATTGTCTGATTGTACTGCATCTTTGATGGGTATAATCTCGACGCTGTTCGGCTTGTCGATGTTCTCGAAATCATTGTCTAACTGAATGTGCTCTATTATTGCACAACTGTGCCGAATGAAATTTCATTATTCAATATCAACTACCAGAGAGGCTCGACTCACATCCATAATAATCCTTGCCTCCACATTAATTCAATATTGCTGCTATATGCGGATTGTGAAACATAATATTCCATAATGTATCTCCTCTCCGTTTGGATATTTAATGAGACGAGAGAACAGCTGTTAACCGATGCTCAAACGCTATCGGCTACCACCGCGGGCCTCTAAAATCTCTAACAATTGCAATATCATCCTGTATTTCAAGTTCTCGAATTAAAATTTGATGGGGATAGAATTTCATACAAGCTCTCTCGGTTTCCAATAGTTTCCTACCCAAAGCTTGCAGAACCTGGTTTGAGAACTTTATTTTATATCCAAAATTCTGACTTTCGCGCGTAATTTCATGTTCGTACATATATTGTTGTACCATCGTCTCAATTACGCTCCCGGAAATGACCGGGAATGAGATAATCAGCCACTGTGGTATATGTGGAGTTACTGAGGAAGCCTGTAATTAAGTTCTTCAGGAGAGTGTGAGAGAGAGAGTTTGGTGATAAAATTATAGCCGAACATTTTTGAGGATCATGCATGTATGTGTAATTTATAAATGAGAGTAATCGAAGAGCGGTCCTTGATGCGCCTGTAATCAATTTGAAACTGAAAAGAGAGAATGCGTAATCTAGTTGACCATCCGTGTCCTTCGTTTCCGATTCCCTGGTTTACATATATTGAGTTCGTTTGACTGTCGAATCAAGTATAAACCTCTCAAGTGTATTTTCAAGAGAGGCAAACATCTATTCACAACTACTATTTCCATGATACCAATTTCCCCGACTCTCCTTTTCCCCGGAAAGCCCCACGAATATCTTTTTTTACCCAGGACAATGTTTCCCAAGTACTATTCTCCCCCTGGCGAATTTTCCATCGCATTTTCCCATAGAGGTAATACAGAATAGAGCACCGAAGCGCCCCTCCAACTCGGCTTACTTGGAGAAAGAGACACACGATCGAATCAAGTGGGTGAACCTCATGATTTGGGTCTGAAGCGCAAGTATAGCCGGGGATATACTCGCAGTGCATAACAGGCAACCTACTCGATCGTCAGTCTCTCTTGCGAAACCCTCTATTTCCACTTGCAGGCAGGCCAATACCTGCAGTGCTCTATCCGTATTACCTCTATGCATTTTCCTCGCTAAACATAAAGCCTTCCGTTTTTTTCCTCTCCTCCATCCCTCGATAAATCCACGGCAACCCGTGTGAACTCGTTACGGCAAATTCGAGAAGCCGTGAATTGGAAGTGTAGGAAAGTCTCCGTACTGTAAGAACTGCTCGAATGAGTTTTTCTCCTCCTGATGAAGATTCTTTTGTCACAAAGTTACCATCTAACCATAATAATACGTCAAACCTGGAAGAAATGGAGGCTCTACGGACTGTCGCAAGTATAAAACACGCTACCACGGAAAAACCGGGTGCAAAAGGTGCGCATCGTCTGAGAGCTTCATTGGATTTTCTCACCGCTTCTATTGCTGAAAAATCTGATAGACCGGATGTGCGCAAAATCGCTTGTCGTGGCGAAAAATTGCTAGCGTGAAAATGCAGCCTTCAGATCCGAAGATCTTCTTTCCGGGAGGGAGGGGGGCACTCTGAATTCTTCTCATTTTTTCTGTTTGAGTAGGCCAGAAATGGGGAATTCTTCATGTACAGCCGCAAGTGTGGGTAGTGTCGAATTCACCACCAAAGAAGCCTCTACCGACTGAGTCCCTGCTCGAAGGGCACCAAGACTAAGGTTATAGTACCAGAAGGAGGAAGGAGCAGAGAATAGAGAAAAGATGGAAGATACAGGGGGGCTTGCAAAGAAACGGGAGCCCCGAAGAGATCCGAGATATTGCCCGAGGCTCATGAGTCCCAGAAGAAGGCACGAAAGAACAGAGAGTAGAGAAAAGATGGAAGATACAGGGGGGGCTTGCAAAGAAACGGGAGCCCCGAAGAGATCCGAGATACTGCCCAAGGCTCATGAGTCCCAGAAGAAGGAACCATTGAGCAGAGAGTAGAGAAACGATGGAAGATACAGGGGGGCTTGCAAAGAAACGGGAGCCCCGAAGAGATCCGAGATACTACCCAAGGCTCATGAGTCCCAGAAGAAGAAACGAAAGAGCAGAGAGTAGAGAAAAGATGGAAGATACAGGAGGGGCTTGCAAAGAAACGGGAGCCCGGAAGAGATCCGAGACACTGCTCAAGGCTCATGAGTCCCAGAAGAAGGAACGAAAGAGCAGAAAGTAGAGAAAAGATGGAAGATACAGGGGGGCTTGCAAAGAAACGGGAGCCCTGAAGAGATCCAACATACTGCTCAAGGCTCATGAGTCCCAGAAGAAGGCACGAAAGAGCAGAGAGTAGAGAAAAGATGGAAGATACAGGGGGGGCTTGCAAAGAAACGGGAGCCCGGAAGAGATCCGAGACACTGCTCAAGGCCCATGAGTCCCAGAAGAAGGAACGAAAGAGCAGAAAGTAGAGAAAAGATGGAAGATACAGGGGGGCTTGCAAAGAAACGGGAGCCCTGAAGAGATCCAACATACTGCTCAAGGCTCATGAGTCCCAGAAGAAGGCACGAAAGAGCAGAGAGTAGAGCAAAGATGGAAGATACAGGGGGGCTTGCAAAGAAACGGGAGCCCGGAAGAGATCCAACATACTGCTCAAGGCTCATGAGTCCCAGAAGAAGGCACGAAAGAGCAGAGAGTAGAGCAAAGATGGAAGATACAGGGGGGGCTTGCAAAGAAACGGGAGCCCGGAAGAGATCCGAGACACTGCTCAAGGCCCATGAGTCCCAGAAGAAGGAACGAAAGAGCAGAAAGTAGAGAAAAGATGGAAGATACAGGGGGGCTTGCAAAGAAACGGGAGCCCTGAAGAGATCCAACATACTGCTCAAGGCTCATGAGTCCCAGAAGAAGGCACGAAAGAGCAGAGAGTAGAGCAAAGATGGAAGATACAGGGGGGCTTGCAAAGAAACGGGAGCCCGGAAGAGATCCAACATACTGCTCAAGGCTCATGAGTCCCAGAAGAAGGCACGAAAGAGCAGAGAGTAGAGCAAAGATGGAAGATACAGGGGGCTTGCGAAGAAACAGGAGCCCTGAAGAGATCCAACATACTGCTCAAGGCTCATGAGTCCCAGAAGAAGGCACGAAAGAGCAGAGAGTAGAGAAAAGATGGACGATACAGGGGGGCTTGCAAAGAAACGGGAGCTCCGAAGAGATCCAAGATGCCGCCCAGGGCTTATACGCACTAAAGCGAACGGGGTGGGGAAAGCACACCCACGGGTTGCTGGGGCTGAAGACTGGGGGCGGAGGAGTTGTCCTGTGCTCCCGAGATACTGAGATCTGCCTTGCCGGAGGACTGGGGCCGGTGAGTGCCAGGATCAACTAAGAATCCTGCTTGAGGTCAACGAGTGGGGGGGGGGGGCTTTACTCTCCTAAGGTCCGAAGACCTCCCATGCAGGTTTCTGAGTTCTGACAATTATCTGAGGTTGGTGATTTCAGGTTGTTGTTTTGCTTACGTAAGAGAAGGCTTGGACAGTCATCTGGTAGCAGGAGCTTCGAGTGCTATGGCCTGTGGAATTGCGTGTATACCAGGAATCGAACCAAATTTTTTGGCAGAGGTCTTACTGAATGCTACTCCTTGACCGTGAGAACTCGAAAATGTAAAACCGCGCCTTCGTCGTGGGAAAAAACAGAAATCATCCTGAGTTGGATTCAGTTGACTCATATCGGTTTTTCCGCTTATATTCAACTTGGAATAAATTCTGTCTCTTCAGTTGCAATCGTTCTGTTGAGGATAAAATTCGAGCCCATGTCCAGATAACCGATTCATGTTCAAATTGACAGGGCCGCGTCGGAGGCCCACAGCATGTCGGTCGGTGTGAGCCGAGAGGCCGTCCGACGGTCTGTCACTAATAGTTCGAAAGTCTTGACTCGTCACGACACTATCACACCTTAGGTCGCGGCGAGAGGGCGAAAGCTGAAAATGTGAGTGCGTTATGGATGCCAATGACTCAAAGTGAAAATGGCACGACTGTGCTTTACACTGGACACTGGGGAATGTGTACTTTTGTGCCGGAAGTTTTGCGTTTAAGATACTTGACACAGAGCGACGCTGAATGGCTCGTGGGGTTGGGAACAGAAAGGATTGAATTGAATACACACGAATTATGTACACACTTGACGCTGTAGCTGACACTTTAATCTAGCTTAATGTTTAACACACACACAGTAACACACACTAATAGATTATAATTATCATTAAGAAAAACTTAAGGATCGCGGCCCTCTGCAAGACCGTGGCGTAACGTGACGTGAATATAGCGTAAACGAGTCGGTGTGCACAGACGCGGTCAATGGTGTGACGCGCGTAGTGGCCGGTCAAAGATTTTGGATCTGAATGAAGTACCGAGCCAGTGCTCGGCTCGACTTATATATGTCGCAGCCTTTTGGTAGAATCAGCCGTTTGGCCAAAAGGCTAGCCTTTTGACCAAACGCCGCCTTTCTATTTCAGAGCGATTGATTCTACAATCGGGCGGGCCTAAACCAGCCTTTTGGCCAAACGGCTGCAGTAGGCCAGCCATTTGGTCAAACGGCGGATCGCGCTCATTCTTTTCATGATAAAACTTGCACCGCTCGGCTTTTGGCAGCACTGTACCGATACCCTGAATCATATACGCCATTCTTCTTCTGGATGTTCAAAGCTGTATACGGACATGGCCGAACAAATAGAGAACTGTGATCAAACAAGTGCTTTAGAAAAAGTGAATGTGAGTCAATTCAAAAAACAGTTTGATGAGAGAGTGTCGAATCACTATGAAAAATGTGATTCAACAAGTAAAAAACCGTGGACACGGGAATATATCTAACAGGTGAGTTAGTGATACTGTGCTGTTGTTCACGTAACGATCATGTACCTTATTTTGGTAATACTCATGATTGACACTTTGACACTAATCGCAGCAATCTCCAGCTGATAATATAGTCATCAAATCATCAGAGATGTTCGACTTTTCGTTCTGAAAAACCGATCGCTTGTTGTGATTATGAGCGCTCGATCGGTCGATGCTAATGTTGACATTTCTTGGGCTTGATCTTGATTACCTTGTACCAGGCTTCATGATAGATATACAGCTTTACCTGTATGTTTCGGAAGGGCCAAGCATGAAAATGGCGTTCAAATCGAATGAGCGAGTAGCAATTATATTTGCCGGGCTATGAACATTTTTCGTTTTGATTGTTGCACAGATCTCTTCAATTTTTTGGATGATAACTTATAGGTTTTGAATACTATATGTGTTGATCACTTATTTTGCGACTTTTGTCAATTTCAGGTCATCCAGAAAATAAAAAATTTCAAAAATAATTCTGCTGAACAGAGGACGAAAGACCAATCTGCTTACTACTACAGTTCGAAATATGACATCATGGAAGTTGCTCAGAAGGAGGTCCTAATCCTGAAAATCAAGAAGCAAGGTGACCCTGTTATTCAAATATTACCTGTTGACGAGTATTTCGAAATTTTATGGGAGATACACCAGCACAATGGTCACGGTGGACGGGATAAAATACTCTACAACGTCAAAAAGAAGTTTTCCATCCCGAAACCAGTAATTGAATTGTTTGTTTCATCGTGTAGAAACTGTCTGATGAAAAAACCCCAATTCAGGAAGGGGTTGGTAGTAAAACCAATTGGTTCTAAAGATGAGAACGCATACAAGTGGTTACTCAATTATCAAGACCATGCAATAAAATTCAGCCATTTGCGACCTCTTCGTGATAAAAAAGCGTCCACTGTTGCATTGGAATTGTTCAAAATCTTCACGGAATTTCGTGCTCCATATATACTCCAGAGTGACAATGGTGGTAAATCTACAGCAGAGGTTATTAAAGAGCTGGTCAAGCTGTGGCCATATTGCAAGATTGTCAACGGACGTCCCAGATATCCCGAATCCCAAGAAGTGTTGAGCGCAGCAACCAGGATGTCGAAAATATGTTGAGAATTTGGATGGAGGATAATAAGACAAAGGCGTGGCATATTGGTTGCTATTTTGTTCAGAACGCAAAAAACACATTGTTTCATAGAGTCATGAAAAGGTCCCCGTATCGAGCTCGATTTGGACAGGACCCAAAGGTCGGCTTGGCTAGCAGTTCACTGCCAAGAGAAGTTATCGCAAAACTAGAATCGGAGGAGCAGCTGGTGGTCCTCCTCAATAACAGATCTACGTCGTCAGAGAGCGCAACCTCTGATTTGCAAGTGGATCTTACTCAAGAAGACGTCGGAGTGACTAATCAGCTAGCCAGCGATGCTCATTTGGATCGCCTTCACGAATACATGGAAAAAGCTGAATCAGAACAAATGTCTGTGAGAACCAACCCGCAAGAACCGGGCCCATCTGACTCAAACTCTGAAGAGCTTTACTGCATTTCTTTTCAAGAGATAGTCACAAGTGCTCCGCCTGTCAAAGCCCTCTTCACATAGATTGTGGCGCATCATCAGGTGAGATTAATGAGATTGACGAGATTCGCTACGAGCGAATTATCTGCTACTATTGTCAGAGTGAGAAAGATATAACTGATGAACAGCGAGGTGCTCACGAAGGTGTGAAGAGAGCTGCCGAAAAAATGCTGGAGTTCAGACGAGATAAGTTTCCAGCTCTTGATGAAGGATGCTCGGTACTAGTGTCAGTACCAAAATTCGATCGGGGTCCATTGGATGCCAAAATAATCTTGGGTACAATAGTGGAAATCAAGAATGGAATGTACAAGGTTGGGACATCGGTGAGAACACTCAAGAACTGGTATTCGCAAGGCGATATCCAGCCTAGCTCTGTGGATTTTTCTGGAACAATTTGCAGTGATGAAATTTCACTTCGCGAAGCCTTGTCAAAATCTTCGATCTTCGGGGGTCAAGGGTTCCAAAGATGTAATTGCCAACCCTCAAAAACTCAGTGCCAAATACTAAGATGTTCTTGTTTCAAGAAACAATTGAAGTGCAATTCCAGGTGCCATGCAAGTTCATCATGCGCCAATAAAAATTAATGCGTATTCTTTGTACAACTTGCAATATGATTTTTGCATGACAAAATACATTGCTCACAATTCAATACATTTATGACTGATGCATCTGACAAAATTCGATGATAGAATCTTTCATCTCCTGCATGTTTTAGTTATACAATAAATCTATGACTGATGCATCAGTAGCCTGTAGGGGTTGGTACGAGCACAGGATGGTACGAGCACATCCCTATCCTTTAAGCATGTAGGATGGCACGAGCACAGCCTAACATAGTTAACCCATAACCCACAAATCTCCCCGATTCCATAACCCATAATGCTCTCCGATTCCATAACCCATGACCCACCATTCTCACAAATTCCACAACCCGACTCTCTAACCTATAACCCAAGTCTCTAACCCGACTTTCTAACCCATAACCCAACTTGCAAGATAACCCAATATTCTCTCAAATTCTACAACCCATTTCCTATAACCCAATATTCTCTCAAATTCTACCATAACTCATAACCCATCTTTCCAACCCATCACCCAACTCTCGAACCCATCGCTCTCTAACCCAACTCTCAGCCCATCTATCTAACCCAACATTCTAACCCATAAACCAACTCTCTAACCCAACTTGCGAGCCTCATCTGCGCATGCGTAGATTTTTTGTGTTTATCGTGGAGTTAGTGTACTTGTACGAGGACAAAGAGCCCATACTTTCAAAGTCTTATTGGTGGCCCCGAAAAGGGCCGATTGTGATTCTTCTCCGCTTAGCTCGGGAGTGAGCAGGAGTCTGGGACATCCATCCTCCTGACCGATCTTGATGTTGGTACTGGATCAGGTCTTGTTGGGATCCTGACCCATGGTTCTCGAGGAGGTGGTAGCCATGGAGGTGACAGGGTGACCCGAACCTCGACAACCACTGCTGGTTCTCGCTGTCTCGGTTCAATGTCTATGATGGGCATAGATGTCGATTTGGGCTGAGCAAAACGTTGACCCATAGTTCTGCCGCGCTCGTCACCACGTTGTTGATCCATTGCAGTCAAAGTGTCGAATGACTTCATGGAGCCCATCATCATCGCTTTATAGTGAGTCCCCCACTCATCGAGCCGCATTCAACGCATGCGCATGAGTGCATGTTTTATCCTCAGTGGAATATTGTCCAGTCGTCTGAGAAAGAAACCCAGCAATCCAATTCCACGATTTCGATACCTAGCTCTTTCATCCGTGCATGATCGTCTTTACATATTCCACACTCTTTCATTCTATTCACGCAGGCTTTCAACTTGCGTGAGAATGGTGTTACGGATTGCTCCATAACCCATATTTTCAGGTATTTTGGCCGTATCTCAGCGGACAATGCCCCGAGAGGCTCCGCGATGAGTGCATTGAGTTCCTCGTGGGCCCCTCTTTCATTTCCCATTCTGTGCTCCATAACCCATATTTCAAGGTCTTTTGGCCGTATCTCAGCGGATAATGCCCCGAGAGGCTCCGCGATGAGTGCATCGAGTTCCTCGTGGGCCCCTCTTTCATTTCCAATTCTGTGCTCCATAACCCATATTTCAAGGTCTTTTGGCCGTATCTCAGCGGATAATGCCCCGAGAGGCTCCGCGATGAGTGCATCGAGTTCCTCGTGGGCCCCTCTTTCATTTCCCATTCTGTGCTCCATAACCCATATTTCAAGGTCTTTTGGCCGTATCTCAGCGGATAATGCCCCGAGAGGCTCCGCGATGAGTGCATCGAGTTCCTCGTGGGCCCCTCTTTCATTACCCAATCTGTGCTCCATAACCCATATTTCAAGGTCTTTTGGCCGTATCTCAGTGAATAATGCCCCGGGAGGCCCCGCGACAAGTGTATTGAGTTCCTCGTGGGCCCCTCTTCCATTTCCCATTCATTGCTCCATAACCCATATTTCAAGGTCTTTTGGCCGTATCTCAGCGGATAATGCCCCGAGAGGCTCCGCGATGAGTGCATCGAGTTCCTCGTGGGCCCCTCTTTCATTTCCCAATCTGTGCTCCATAACCCATATTTCAAGGTTTTTTGGCCGTATCTCAGCGGATAATGCCCCGAGAGGCTCCGCGATGAGTGCATCGAGTTCCTCGTGGGCCCCTCTTTCATTTCCTATTCATTGCTCCATAACCCATATTTCAAGGTCTTTTGGCCGTATCTCAGTGAATAATGCCCCGAGAGGCTCCGCGATGAGTGCATCGATTTCCTCGTGAGCCCCTCTTTCATTTCCCATTCATTGCTCCATAACCCATATTTCAAGGTCTTTTGGCCGTATCTCAGTGAATAATGCCCCGGGAGGCCCCGCGATGAGTGTATCAAGTTCCTCGTGGACCCCTCTTCCATTCTACACACTGTGCTCTATAACCCATATTTCAAGGTCTTTTGGCCGTATCTCAGCGGATAATGCCCCGAGAGGCTCCGCGATGAGCGCGTTGAGTTCCTCGTGGACCCCTCTTTCATTCCCCATTCTAAGCTTCATAACCCATATTTCAGGGTCTCTTGGCCGTATCTCAGTGGATAATGCCCCGAGAGGCTCCGCGACAAGTGCATTGGGTTGCTCGTGGACCCCCCTTCTATTTCCCATACCGTGCTCAATAACCCATATTTCGAGGTCTATTGGGCATATCTCGGTAGATAATGCCCAGAGAGGCTCCGCGATGAGTGCATTACATTCCTCGTGGACCCCTCTTCCATTCTACACACTGTGCTCCATAACCCATATTTCAAGGTCTTTTGGCCATATCTCGGTAGATAATGCCCAGAGAGGCTCCGCGATGAGTGCATCGAGTTGCTCGTGGACCCCCTTCAATTTTCCATACTGTGCTCCATAACCCATATTCCAAGGTCTTTTGGCTGTATCTTGGTAGATAATACTCAGAGAGGCCCCGCGACAAGTGCATATAACCCATATTTCAAAGTCTATAGGCCATATGCTGAGAGAGGCCCCCGGGATGAGCGCATTGTGTTCCTCGTGAACCCCGCTTACAACTTTTCATGCTGTGCTCCATAACCCAACTCGCTCCATAACTCATAAACCTCCAAAAGAAGGGTTGCTCCATAACCCAACTTGCTCCATAACCCATGTGTCTTCAAAAGAATGTTTTACTCCATAACCCAACTTGCTCTATAACCCACGTGCCTCCAAAAAATGGGTTGCTCCATAACCTGTATTGGTATATCTTTTGGCCGTATCTCAGTGAACAATGCCACGAGAGGTCTCGCAACCGGTGCATTTGCTTCCTCGTAGGCGCCTCTTCAATTTTGAAACTGGTTCACCATCAGTCGGTGATGCAAGTTTCCTCCCTACCAACAGTCGGCAAAGTAGATTCTCTTCCTCATCATCAAGAGTTGAGCGGAGGTGATGCAGGTATCATGACAACTACTCTCTCCAGGCCCCGATCTGCGGGACTCAAGGCCCGTAACTCAACGAATAAAACTAACTCACACGATTGAGCGTCAGCTATCGAATTCACGTCTAGTAGGCAGCCGTCCAGCAGCCAGATACCAGCAGCCAGCAGCCAGATTCCAGCAGCCAGCAGCCGGGTGCAGGTGTCAAGTGGGGCAACTCATCCCGGTGCTCGCATCCTGATGCATGCGCTCCCCTCTAGCGGCCTGTTCTGATCATTCCCACGACGTGCCGGTACTCAGCTATACCGCACGGTATTCGATCGGTATTCGGCTGTACCGCGCGGTATTCGATCGGTATTCGGTTATACCGCGCGGTATTCGATCGGCATTCGGCCATACCGCGCGGTATTCGATCGGTATTCGATCGGTATTCGGCTATACCGCGCGGTATTCCGTCGTTATTCGGCTATACCGCGCGGTATTCGATCGGTATTTGGCTATACCGCGCGGTATTCCGTCGGCATTCGGCTATACCGCACGGTATTTGACTATACCGCGCGGTATTCCGTCGGTATTCGGCTATACCGCGCGGTATTCGATCGGTATTTGGCTATACCGCGCGGTATTCCGTCGGCATTCGGCTATACCGCACGGTATTCGATCGGTATTCGGCTATACCGCGCGGTATTCGATCGGCATTCGGCTATACCGCGCGGTATTCCGTCGGTATTCGGCTATACCGCGCGGTATTCCGTCGGTATTCGGCTATACCGCGCGGTATTCGATCGGTATTCGGCTATACCGCGCGGTATTCGATCGGTATTCGGCTATACCGCACGGTATTCCGTCGATATTCGGCTATACCGCGCGGTATTCGATCGGTATTCGGCTATACCGCGCGGTATTCCGTCGGTATTCGGCTATACCGCGCGGTATTCGATCGGTATTCGGCTATACCGCGCGGTATTCGATCGGCATTCGGCTATACCGCACGGTATTCGATCGGTATTCGGCTATACCGCGCGGTATTCGATCGGCATTCGGCTATACCGCGCGGTATTCGATTAGTACTCGATCGGTATCCTGGTTTGAGTCATCACGAATGGTCGGGAACCCTGATATGAAAGGGATGATTCCTAGGGAGGTACTCCAGTCAATCAGAGCACGTCAAACCGCGGACATGGAGGACTATATCAATCAAAGAGATGAACTCGTCGAGCTCATGAAAGCCAAACGAGCTCTCAAACGAAAATATGTGGCGATGCAGCGCCAACAAGCTGAGTTTGAGAAAAACATGAGTGATACATTCAAGCCCATTACTGATCCACTCGAAAAAATCATAGCCCATCAAGAAAATCACCGGGATCCCCAGAAAGAATTCGGACAACTGGACGATTCGGTCGAGGCCTCGTATATAGGCGACGAGACTTTAATGAATCGGAGCGTTCCAGAGAATATCGAGAGTCAAAATTCATCGGTTGCTTCATTCGAGACGGCTGATGATGAACTTAGCGAGCCCGAAGACTACTTATCTACCCTGCGTAGGGATGATCGTAATCTTGATAGGATATATGGAGTCAGACGGAATGGGAATTCCTTGGGAATCGGTAAATCTCGAGTACAGCTAACCAATGACTATATCACAGTAGATAACCAGCGGTTCCCAACCACAACTGGTTTGCTTGAATTGATCTTCAAAAGATCCCCAGATCAAAATGTGATATCTGAGGAAGATATGAGAAACTATCGCAAAATCTTGGATGTCTCGCATGTTCACCGTAAAAGATTCGTGCACGATGGAGAACTGCGCAAGAGCAAGAGCCGAAAATTCCAGAACATAATCGCGCCACTATTTGACGTGGATAAACGAGGCGGATCACTGGCGAGTGGGTTGATCACTATATATTGGGATGATCCGAATAAGATAGTCGACAGACTTCGGGGTCTAATTGATGAAAAGTCAGCTGGTAATCGAAATAACGATGATGAGATAAGAGCTATCTTAGAATCTTTGTATATGGCGGGCTACATAAGTACAACTTACTCTTGAATTAGTATTCTTGAGCAAGATTTAGTATAAATACAGATAAGAATAACCAGAGGAACATTACTCATTGAGCAGTTAAGCTGACGACATGGGTGAGAACTTTGAGGAAGCTCTCGAGAGAGCTGCTATGGCGGTGAAGAAGAAACTGCAGCTTCTACGCGAGGAGCCCTCATATCGAGGGGACCTGAGCAAATCGAATCAGGTCCGAGTACCGGGTGGAAATGAGGAGCCTCCACAGGCAGAAGAGATCGATGAATCGATGAAATTCATCAAGAATCGTCTTGGCAAGGATCAACTTGTAGTGAATGGGAGTCATTTTAACCGAGAGAAAGTCCATCGAGACGGTACAGTTCGATGGAAATGCCACGCATACTATAAGACCAAATGTCGAAGTACAGCAGTGACTCGGGGAACGAATCTGGTCAGCGTTGGCGATCACAACCATGCCGGGGAGTTCATTTTACGAACACAACCGTCTACGTATGAGAATGCAGAGAATAGTGGAACTCTTGGCAATGTTGCGCCTCCAGAGAGTCGTGATCAGAACCAGTCGATAATCGTTGAGAATTCCAAGAGTTCGGTGGAATCGTCTCCTCACGAGTCATCGAATAGAGAGGGAGCTGTCGACAGTGTTACTCCTACGGAGGGTCGCAATGAGAGTCATTCAATGTTTGATAGAAGTTCTGACAATCCGGGTCTCACCAGTTCACAGGGTAATGCGGAATCATACCCTAGCTTTGATATTTCGGACCCTAGCAGTATACACGAAGACCTAGAGAGTATATCATGTTCACAGAATGATTCCGGAAGTACCCGAGTATCCTACCCTTTCAGTTCGAGGGACGATTCAGTGTCTGACTCAGATAATCCATGCATTGATAACTGGGAGTCCAAACAAAATGAGTCCAAGGAGCAATGGCTAACTCGCGATCATTGGCAACCCCATTGTTACTCCAGAGGGTCTGCGACAGGTGACGCCACAGACGAAATATACGATAGGGGAACTTCTCCATACATGGATTTCCGAGCTCCAAAGGCCGGAGCGTGGGTCCCTTGCCTAGTCAAAGGTTATTCGGGAAACAGTCAGCAAACTTCGAGGTCCAGGGACAGAGATTCATTGCTCACATTCGCACGTCAATCATTCAGACGATTAGGACTTCCGTCATACGAGACTCTCCCACGGACCATACAATATGTGCAGGGTATCAGGAGGCGTCATTATAATGGGAGATACTACTGGTCCAAACTGGAGCCAGAAATAGGGAGCTGAGCGACTCATGTTTACATGAACCCTTAGACAAGCGTCTCTTGGTTGATGAGGTAAACTTAGTCCAAGGACTCTAACTCTCGACCCGAGTTGCGGGATGACTTGAGGGAGAGAATAGCGATAGAGTACCGCACGGTATAGCCGAATACCGACGGAATACCGCGCGGTATAGTCGAATACCGATCGAATACCGTGCGGTATAGCCGAATGCCGACGGAATACCGCGCGGTATAGCCAAATACCGATCGAATACCGCGCGGTATAGCCGAATACCGACGGAATACCGCACGGTATAGCCGAATACTGATCGAATACCGCGAGGTATAGCCGAATACCGATCGAATACCGCGCGGTATAGCCGAATACCGACGGAATACCGCGCGGTATAGCCGAATACCGATCGAATACCGCGCGGTATAGCCGAATACCGACGGAATACCGTGCGGTATAGCCGAATACCGATCGAATACCGCGCGGTATAGCCGAATACCGACGGAATACCGCGCGGTATTCGTTTTTTGGAGGCACGTGGGTTATAGAGCAAGTTGGGTTATGGAGTAAAACATTCTTTTGAAGACCCATGGGTTATGGAGCAAGTTGGGTTATGGAGCAACCCTTCTTTTGGAGGTTTATGAGTTATGGAGCGAGTTGGGTTATGGAGCACAGCATGAAAAGTTGTAAGCGGGGTTCACGAGGAACACAATGCGCTCATCCCGGGGGCCTCTCTCAGCATATGGCCTATAGACTTTGAAATATGGGTTATATGCACTTGTCGCGGGGCCTCTCTGAGTATTATCTACCAAGATACAGCCAAAAGACCTTGAAATATGGGTTATGGAGCACAGTATGGAAAATTGAAGGGGGTCCACGAGCAACTCGATGCACTCATCGCGGAGCCTCTCTGGGCATTATCTACCGAGATATGGCCAAAAGACCTTGAAATATGGGTTATGGAGCACAGTGTGTAGAATGGAAGAGGGGTCCACGAGGAATGTAATGCACTCATCGCGGAGCCTCTCTGGGCATTATCTACCGAGATATGCCCAATAGACCTCGAAATATGGGTTATTGAGCACGGTATGGGAAATAGAAGGGGGGTCCACGAGCAACCCAATGCACTTGTCGCGGAGCCTCTCGGGGCATTATCCACTGAGATACGGCCAAGAGACCCTGAAATATGGGTTATGAAGCTTAGAATGGGGAATGAAAGAGGGGTCCACGAGGAACTCAACGCGCTCATCGCGGAGCCTCTCGGGGCATTATCCGCTGAGATACGGCCAAAAGACCTTGAAATATGGGTTATAGAGCACAGTGTGTAGAATGGAAGAGGGGTCCACGAGGAACTTGATACACTCATCGCGGGGCCTCCCGGGGCATTATTCACTGAGATACGGCCAAAAGACCTTGAAATATGGGTTATGGAGCAATGAATGGGAAATGAAAGAGGGGCTACGAGGAAATCGATGCACTCATCGCGGAGCCTCTCGGGGCATTATTCACTGAGATACGGCCAAAAGACCTTGAAATATGGGTTATGGAGCAATGAATGGGAAATGAAAGAGGGGCCCACGAGGAACTCGATGCACTCATCGCGGAGCCTCTCGGGGCATTATCCGCTGAGATACGGCCAAAAAACCTTGAAATATGGGTTATGGAGCACAGATTGGGAAATGAAAGAGGGGCCCACGAGGAACTCGATGCACTCATCGTGGAGCCTCTCGGGGCATTATCCGCTGAGATACGGCCAAAAGACCTTGAAATATGGGTTATGGAGCAATGAATGGGAAATGGAAGAGGGGCCCACGAGGAACTCAATACACTTATCGCGGGGCCTCCCGGGGCATTATTCACTGAGATACGGCCGAAAGACCTTGAAATATGGGTTATGGAGCACAGATTGGGTAATGAAAGAGGGGCCCACGAGGAACTCGATGCACTCATCGCGGAGCCTCTCGGGGCATTATCCGCTGAGATACGGCCAAAAGACCTTGAAATATGGGTTATGGAGCACAGAATGGGAAATGAAAGAGGGGCCCACGAGGAACTCGATGCACTCATCGAGGAGCCTCTCGGGGCATTATCCGCTGAGATACGGCCAAAAGACCTTGAAATATGGGTTATGGAGCACAGAATTGGAAATGAAAGAGGGGCCCACGAGGAACTCGATGCACTCATCGCGGAGCCTCTCGGGGCATTATCCGCTGAGATACGGCCAAAAGACCTTGAAATATGGGTTATGGAGCACAGAATGGGAAATGAAAGAGGGGCCCACGAGGAACTCAATGCACTCATCGCGGAGCCTCTCGGGGCATTGTCCGCTGAGATACGGCCAAAATACCTGAAAATATGGGTTATGGAGCAATCCGTAACACCATTCTTACGCAAGTTGAAAGCCTGCGTGAATAGAATGAAAGAGTGTGGAATATGTAAAGACGATCATGCACGGATGAAAGAGCTAGGTATCGAAATCGTGGAATTGGATTGCTGGGTTTCTTTCTCAGACGACTGGACAATATTCCACTGAGGATAAAACATGCACTCATGCGCATGCGTTGAATGCGGCTCGATGAGTGGGGGACTCACTATAAAGCGATGATGATAGGCTCCATGAAGTCATTCGACACTTTGACTGCAATGGATCAACAACGTGGTGACGAGCGCGGCAGAACTATGGGTCAACGTTTTGCTCAGCCCAAATCGACATCTATGCCCATCATAGACATTGAACCGAGACAGCGAGAACCAGCAGTGGTTGTCGAGGTTCGGGTCACCCTGTCACCTCCATGGCTACCACCTCCTCGAGAACCATGGGTCAGGATCCCAACAAGACCTGATCCAGTACCAACATCAAGATCGGTCAGGAGGATGGATGTCCCAGACTCCTGCTCACTCCCGAGCTAAGCGGAGAAGAATCACAATCGGCCCTTTTCGGGGCCACCAATAAGACTTTGAAAGTATGGGCTCTTTGTCCTCGTACAAGTACACTAACTCCACGATAAACACAAAAAATCTACGCATGCGCAGATGAGGCTCGCAAGTTGGGTTAGAGAGTTGGTTTATGGGTTAGAATGTTGGGTTAGATAGATGGGCTGAGAGTTGGGTTAGAGAGCGATGGGTTCGAGAGTTGGGTGATGGGTTGGAAAGATGGGTTATGAGTTATGGTAGAATTTGAGAGAATATTGGGTTATAGGAAATGGGTTGTAGAATTTGAGAGAATATTGGGTTATCTTGCAAGTTGGGTTATGGGTTAGAAAGTCGGGTTAGAGACTTGGGTTATAGGTTAGAGAGTCGGGTTGTGGAATTTGTGAGAATGGTGGGTCATGGGTTATGGAATCGGAGAGCATTATGGGTTATGGAATCGGGGAGATTTGTGGGTTATGGGTTAACTATGTTAGGCTGTGCTCGTGCCATCCTACATGCTTAAAGGATAGGGATGTGCTCGTACCATCCTGTGCTCGTACCAACCCCTACAGGCTACTTGCATCTTGAAAATTTGATCATAATCAATTATCCAACCCTCGAACCATCCCTATTTCGTAATTTCCACGAGCTAGAGTTCACGAGACTACCGCCAAAAGCCGAGCGGCGCAAGTTTTGTTATGAAAAGGCTGAGCGCGATCCGCCGTTTGACCAAATGGCTGGCCTACTGCAGCCGTTTGGCCAAAAGGCTGGTTCAGGCCCGCTCGATTGTAGAATCAATCGCTCTCAAATGAAAAGGCGGCGTTTGGCCAAAAGGCTGATTCTACCAAAAGGCTGCGACATATATACCGTTAACCGGGGTGAATGTGTCCACCGGGGTGAATGTGTCCGCTTTCGCCAAAAAGATTGTCAGCATCATATCTTCGCTTCTATAGCACCTACAGAAACCTGCCGGGGGTAATTTTGAAGCTCAAAATCTCTACTTTCCAAATGAATAACCTCATTTCCATGAAAATGGACTCTAAAGTACTTTCTGTGCTGTTTAACGAAGTTTGAAAACTAATGTCCCCAAAAGCAGGTTTTTTTGTGCCTAGCAGAGAATTTTGACGCGTTAGCTGGAAATAAACCACGTGATCGTGCTTAGACGATAATTTTGCGATGAGAACTTATGGTGAGGTACCCCGCGCGAGGGAAAATTTTTTTCCTCGTGATCTCAACACAGCGAGTATTATTGCGAAAACAGGTTTTTATGAAGAAACAGTTATGATATCAATCCAGTGCCTCAACGGCTAAGGGGCGATTTTTTCTGAAAAGTATGTGATAGAAAGACGAAAATGCGACCTTGAATGTTCAAATTGATCTATCCTAGCCCGTATTGTGATTTTTTGAAGATTTATTGCAAATTTTGATTTTTTTCCAAATACCAGGTGGACTAATTGGATCTTATGACCACAAGGTTGCCTTGTATCGTTTTAAAACCACTGGGCTCATATTAAGCGGGTCAAAATACGTAGGATAACGTATCTTGATATGCATTCAAAATCTTGAATTCACGAGCTATGCGCTTCAGACGCAGGAGAGGCATAGGTGGACACATTCACCCCTGTCGACGGGGTGAACGTGTCCACCCTGTTTTTTGCAGTTTTTGAAAAATCGTGGGGTCAAAGTCAAAATCTGACAACGAGATCTTGTAGCTGAGCTCAAGACTCAAATTTTTACTATCCATACATTATCTTTTAGCATGAATAAGACCAAGAAAATCTTAGTTGAAGGTCAAAAGTGTACCACATTCACCTCGGTTTACGGTACCTACTGGGATGGGCATCCGCGAAATCCACAGATTCCCCGGACGCCGCTTGGGGCCCGGCGAATTGCCGGATTCCGCGGGACCCGCCGATTTCCTGGATTCCTCGATGGTCATCCGCAGAATCCGTGGATTCCGTGGACACCACGTGGGCATCCGGTAATTAGGCGGACGGCCACCGGATGCCTCACCCCAGGGCATCCGCCAAAAACGCGGATGCCGCATCGCACACTTATGCGTAAACAAGCTTGGGTAGGAATGAAGTCCATTCGATTATGTATCAAATTGATTTGAGGGCTGATCATGACATGAGTTGCGCACGTCAAAGTTATCATAGCCTTTTCTCTAGAAATCCAAGGTGAGAATGCACGAAATCGGTTCTTCACGTGCTTGCAAATGAATCGAGAGGCGCCTAAAATTATTTTTTCGCTCGGCAGGGCTAAAAAGAGAAACTTTTGGGTGTAAGGCACAGTCTTATGGCTTGATTATTGAAAAGTGAATATCTGGCGAGCAAATTTGCGAATGACTTTCATGTAGGCATTAGAATGAGTCCCATTTGGTGGAAAGAGGGCGACAAAAAAAGTTTTCATCCGCCTTCTGAAAGCTGAAAATTTCGCCTTAATATTTCAACGGTGCTAGAACTTCCTCATATCGACCCATGTATTCGACCATAAAAGTTACAAAGAAAAAAAAATCGTGGACCATTAAATTCTCGATACATTGTTTCCAAACTGAACCATGGTGTATAGGGCACTTCATCAATCGACATAGATGCCTCAATGCATATTGAATGATGCATAGAACAAGCTTATAAAGCTCGCACTACACACATAACGCAAATTACGTATCGCGATGTAAAATTGAGCGATGCACCCACGATATTTGTTTATCAATTTAGGAATGTAAATGGATTAAATTCATGCTCTATAAAGTAGATTTACGGTATTCCCGAGCGGATCCCCATCGAAAAGTATCAATGATTAATTGAGGTAGCCATCCACCCAGTATGACCCACATTATAAATTTGATTAATCAATACTCTAATCCCCACTCCAAAATTTTATGTACGCAATACCACAAACCAACTCCGCTTTATTCAAATTCTATGTACAGGCATCAGTAGGTACATATGTGTCAACTAATTTTCCAGCCATTCTCAAAATTTCTGATAAATTTCCATCATTTTTCCATTAAATTCCCATTATTCGAAAATTCTGAATATTAAATCGCCAGACTATCTTCTTAACCAAACGATCCAACCAAGTATTTACATGTAAAAGGACTCTTCCACCAATTGAACTTGCAATTCTGTCCAGCAAAACCATCCGCATCTATTCCGTACCAGTAAGCTTCTGTGGCTTTTTGTCCTCGACTAGATACACACGTTCCACCGAATACATACATCAGACTTGTATCAGACTATGAGTATAGAGAGACACTTGTGCATCTCTCTCTCGATATCTCTTGCATTTGCGGTTTTGCTGTGCATGTCACTGTGGCTATGGTGGTGGTGGCGCCGCAGTGTACCGTAATACACTACAAGTCCTATATATACATCCCATCTACCGCATTACAAAAAAAAAAAGTATCAAACAGTCATATGTACGATCCCAAGTTTCACAGTATAATGTATCGGTACAACTTAGATGTACAGTGCATACATATACACTTATGGATCTTCACATTTGAGTTAATGCATGCTCGATCTGTTCTATCTACGTATGTAAAAGTACTTACTTGCATACATAAGTATAGATATGAAAATGTGTACTTTGAAAAGGCTGCAAAATATGTCATTCGTTTGGAGATATACTTGGATGCGTTGATGGTGTGTATGTTCAGAATGGATCATCTATACTAGCGAGCGATGAAATGCATCTCGGTTTATACTGTACAGAGACGATTTAAATTACAGATTTCATCGTTTCGATTCAGGGCTGCTGCTGTTACTCTTCCTGTTGCACACATTATGTACTACACATGCAAGTGTGCATACTTTGTAGGTTATATTGTTCACATAATGCCGAGAGTGAAGCTGTAACACTTACGATTGCATGAATATTTCAAGAGATGAGAGAGAACTGTATGGGGTTTTGAAAGATAAAATTGATGACTTGATCGAGAATGAAGAATATGACGAGAGACGATGAGAGTGGGACCGATCAATTTTATTATTAATTTTTTATTGTACAAGTATAATATATCAAGGTAGAAATTCGTGTATTAGAAGATTTTTTTCATCCATTTGAGATATTTATCATCCCAGTCATTAGAATAGTTCAGATGAGATATCGATTTTAGAGAACTATGGGCTGGTAGTCGAGATAGAAGGGATACCACTCGTATCGTTGATATAATAGTCGATTTGGCCACGTTTTGTCAGCTTGGCCTTGGTACGCTGATCTGATCAGGCAGAGATTTTAAGTAAAAGAAGAATTTTTCCCAAACATATGGCAATATTCACAATATTCACAAAAAGCTCAAAATGATCACAGTAATTATTCGTAAATAGATTAATTACTTATTTGACTGTCGTGTATTTCTTGTTTGAAAATACCGTTTTCATAATACTAAAATTACAGTAAATTACGAACAGATTTTGGATTTTGAACTGACGAAACAACTAGTTTGACCCATTGTGAACAGAAAAGGTCGATTGCCACTTTTCGCAAAACTTGATTGTTTTTGAGTAATGTCCACTTTTAAAATGAAAAAACGCGAATTTTTCAAACCCTGACACTGATCAAAAGCAACAACAATGCAGAGAAAATCCTTGTTGCCACGGGAGGAGTCTGTTCACTAGGATGTTCTCTACAATATTCAGTATGAAGAAATAGTGTTTCCAGAATAGAACATCTCTTTCTTCATACGGTAATAACGAACAATTTATGTGAATATCAGTGTACCAATATACCGAGATTCACAATGGGTAGTCAAAATGAGCTCATAAGACACTGTACAATAGAGATCTTAGACAAATATGAAGTTTTGGGTCAGAAACATCGATTGATGATATCGGATCTTGTAGAGGACATCCTGATGAACAGATCCGCCCCCCCCCCCCCCAGTAGCAATACTAATTTTTCACACCGTTGTTGCTTTTCTACAATATCAAAGATTGCAAAATTCGTGTTTTTTACATTCTAAAACTGTTACTCAAAAACGACCAGGTTTAGTAAAAAATGATACAAGACTTTTTTTGTTCAAAATGGGTCAAATTATCTATAAATAATAACTTCAATCCAAAAAAACCAAATTTTTTCCGAAATGTTCGAATAAATTCGATTTTCCCAAATTGAGACCATTTTTCGGCCTAGTCACGTGGATTTCTATGATCAGGAGGGTCTTGTGAAGCAGATCCTGCAAAAAAACTTCGGTGGAATTATTTTCCTAACGATGGTGCCAACTACAAACGCCGTGACATCCCCTCCTCACCGCACCTCTCTATTGATAAGAAAGTCAATTTGAGTCATTTCTTAGGTAATGACATGATCGTGAAGTGACCATTCTTCTAGATTCATGGTTTGAATAATATAAAAATGATATCTTTATAAGTTTCACAAAGCACTCAGAGATGATATCTGATTATGAGAATGAGAAGAAATAATGCGATTGGTCCCCATCGGCCTTTGCCTATGTTGAGATACAATCTTCATAAGCAATATATTTTTCAAGAAAAACTTTCTTCGATAATTGTGTGCAGACATAACTTATTACGACTTCAGTGGAGTTCGAGTCACACTAAAAACTTACTGTGTTGCAATTACTGTAGAAAATGTTAATTTAAGTATTGTATTGTATTCTATTTGCTTCTCCAACGTACATTCTTTCGAATTTTTACGTGTTACCCCCACCGCCTTGGCGTGGAGGCCATTGTCATATTTTCAGTTTTTAGTCATTTTTCCAGTTTTTAGTTAATTTTTCCAATTTTCCCTATCAGGTAGGTGCGAACTTTCGAGCGGACTCTATCAGAGAGTTGCTACGAGAGTTCAAGCACCACCGCGGCGTTTTTCGAGTATGATCTGCATTGTATGCATGCAGGCCCATACTCACCGCCTTGATCAGTCTCGACAAGTTTCAGTGGTACCATCAATTCTATGCCGGCCATTCGGTCTCTCCGCTGATACTTCTGGACTGTCAATGATAGTCATAGCGAAGCGCAACGCTCTACACAGATGCGGGAGGATACCACCAACCCTTATCGAAGCCCAATTCGTTCTTTCGAATTTTTGGTCGAGCGCTCAGTACTCAAGGCATTTTAGTAATTGTTTTCATCGGAGCACAAGGATTCGCGTTCTCGATTGAGTTACTCGGAAGAAAATCCCAAGTGACCCGACCAGGATTGAAACCCACGCCCCCTCGAGCACATTATTTCAGCCCGCTCAAGGCACAAGGCCTCTACCGACTGAGCCAATGGACGCTCTCTTTTAATTTAAGTATATTTGATTGATTAGTCGTCACAAGTTTTACGAATTTCAATGAGCGATGCACCATGTCGGTAATCGAACTATCAAGTTCAGGAGAAGATGATAGCCAGCCTTCACATTTTCGATTTGTGATTTTTATGCCAGATTAGAAAAACTTGAGTCTGTTAAGCGTTATCGGAAGATGAACGAAAATTATCAATAATCTAGAATTATGAATAGCTATCACAAGACGTCATAGAGAGTCAGTAAATCCCCATCCCGCGTTGCTTCATTCAGGCCCGAAGATATCACACTTGTAATACGCCCCTCCCCCCTCCTCACCGGTACGGATGTTTTTTGTGGACAACCACTAATATGCATTAGGCTGAGCATCATATGCGGTGATCAAGACCAACTTTGCAACTAAATCCTGCATGTCAAAAGAATTTCCTAACACATTCAGCAATCCAGACTCTATACAAAAAACAGTCGTTATCTTTTCAGTTCAACCCTACTGAAAATATCCGAGTCAGTCACCAAGTCGGCGAACGGAGTCGGTGAACGAGTCGGTAATCTGAGACAGTCACCGAGTCTGTGGCATAATCATGATTTTGTACAATGACCGAGTCGGTGGCAGAGTCGGTGGGTGAGTGGTTCAAAATTCCCGTACTTTTTTAGCGATAGCATCGACATATCAATCATCGCTCAAAAATGGATTTTCAAATATTTTGCCCTGGAATAAATCTGCGCAGTACAAGGATTTAAATTTCGTACATTCCCAGTGTTTGTCTCCAACAATGAGTTCAATGAGAACGTTCCCAAATTTCATGTTAGTAATTCATGATTGTTCTCAGCGTGTGACCAGTTTCCATCCTTGTACTAGTTTATTGAAAAAATTTGAGGAGGGCGAACAATGTTTATTCAAGCTTTGGAATGGCTCAATATTAGGAGCTGCAAATCTTTCTTCACTCAAATGAACTGCATTTTTCTACATCATTTCCAATAAGCAATTCTCCAAATATTGAAGATTTGATGCAAAAATTACTCCTAGATGGAATGTTCAAAAGGGATTTGGACTTGTACATAATTAAAATCAAAGTCGAACTGTCCCACAGGGTTGAACCAAAACTGATCGTAAGTCGAAATATCTTTCATAATGATCAGATCCTTGTTCAGATTAAGAAAAAGGCAAAAATGTGATTATTCATCATAGTCAGGCTCAATATTAGTTGTAGTGTGATGATAAATTTGAAGAAAGAGCTAGCGAATATTACCTTATTTCCTCCAGCCTTACCCATATGGATGGAGTGAGTAATAGGGGGAAAAATCAGTAATATGCGCACGATGGACATTCTTAAGTTGAAAAATAGACATTTTTGGAAGTGAATCAACCAACTGTTGAGATACATATCCATGGATCACACATTTATTTTCTCCCCTGAAAATGGGATGCATCACACTAACAGCTTTTGGAAAGCAAAATAGGGAATTCATGCAAGATGGATGAATTCATTACTGCAATATAATTAGAATTTAGGGTGCGAATACTTAGAGAATTAACATCTAAGCGCCTCATGTAGTTTGTCCCACAGAGAGTCTTGTCCATAACACTTCCGAGTCTTCTTTCAAGGGTGTACACTATTCATTGTATTGGTGTCAGATTCAAAAGATTGATCCATAAGGCCTGAATCTTTTGACAGAGCCACTTCAAACTATCAGAAGGTATTTGAACTTGTTGATCATGTTGGTCGATTTGATCTAGGTGTGGCAGGAATGTGGTTGCAGCGTAGATGTTAGAGAAGTTGATGAAACTAATGCTCATGTTCCAAATATACCACTGCATCTCACAAAGGACACTGATCAAAAAGCCACATGAATATCCTGCAACTGTAATTAACAAGAACTGTCATCTAAGTAAGCTTGGTGCAAGATCCAACGAGGAAAACCTCTACCAATACTAACCATGCAAGTTGCCAGACAAAGTAGAGCATACGCCTGATAATGGCACTCAAAAATTATATTGATATCTCATTGTCCAAATGAGGATATAAATGGGTGACTTACATAGCATATGATAGGTGGTGATAGCCAGAAGACTGTGGTGACTATGGCTTTGCATACTCATGGCGACACCAGTCTTCCTGAAACTGAAAATTCATCTATACACAAAGGGCCAGGCTCTTTGATCAAGAACATTCATCAGGAATATTCAATGAGACAACTTATCTGATGCACAAGTCCATACTATACGTTGGCGGTTGGCAGAGGTTATTTGTCCACACCAGTGCGTGTAAAATTATTCGCACCACGTTCATCAGATTTATTCCTAGTATAGCAAAATCACAGTTCTCCTTCAGAAACCGAGTCATAACTACAAACGCGTCGGAAAATCCAGGAAAATACACAACGGTTCCCTCGGCGCTGCAGAAATGCATGGATTGAAGCCACGCGGTCCGAGCCCTACATCGGAGCTGTAACGGCTATTCAGTTAATCAGATGGAGTATTCACTGAAAGATCAATTTTATGAAATATTCAGAGTGCTTGAATTGCTCTATCTATTCAATTGAAATTATGAATTGTTCTCTCATGTAATATCCACTCGCGTCGTGTGCGCGTGTGCAGCAACTGCGGCTAGAGATATCTGAAAATTCCGTGTGAGAACAATTGATTATTTCAATAGAATAGAGGGAACAAATTAGGGAATATTCAAGTCTATCCTAAAATTGTTAACTTTTGATCATCCACATCTGAATTCCTAGGCAGCCGTTGGAGCTCCGATCAGTAGTTTACACCAGAATTTCAGACCGCATGGCGAACTGACTTTTGCATTTCTGCAGCACCGAGGGAACCGTTGTGTATTTTCCTGGATTTTCCGCCGCGTTTGTAGTTATAACTCGGTTTCTGAAGGAGAACTGTGATTTTGCTATTCTAGGAATAAATCTGATGAACGTGGTGCGAATAATTTCACACGCACTGGTGTGGACAAATAACCTCTGCCAACCGCCAACGCGTATAGTATGGACTTGTGCATCAGATGAGTAGTCTCATTGAATATTTCTAATGAATGTTTTTGATCAAAGAGCCTGGCCCTTTGTGTATAGATGAATTTTCAGTTTCAGGAAGACTGGTGTCGCCATGGAAATGCAAAGCCATAGTCACCACAGTCTTCTGGCTATCACCACCTGTCATATGCTATGTAAGTCACCCATTTATATCCTCATTTGGACGATGAGATATCAATATAATTTTCGAGCGCCATTATCAGGCGTATGTTCTACTTTGTCTGGCAACTTGCATGGTTAGTATTGGTAGTGGTTTTCCTCGTTGGATCTTGCACCATGCTTACTCAGATGACGGTTCTTGTTGATTACAGTTGCAGGATTTTCATGTGGCTTCTTGATCAGTGTCCCTTGTGAAATGCAGTGGTATATTTGGAACATGAGCATTAGTTTTATCAACTTCTCTAACATCTACGCTGCAACCACATTCCTGCCACACCTAGATCAAATCGACCCACATGATCAACAAGTTCAAATACCTTCTGATAGTTTGAAGTGGCTCTGTCAAAAGATTCAGGCCTTATGGATCAATCTTTTGAATCTGACACCAATACAATGAATAGTGTACACCCTTGAAAGAAGACTCGGAAGTGTTATGGACAAGACTCTCTGTGGGACAAACTACATGAGGCGCTTAGATGTTAATTCTCTAAGTATTCGCACCCTAAATTCTAATTATATTGCAGTAATGAATTCATCCATCTTGCATGAATTCCCTATTTTGCTTTCCAAGAGCTGTTAGTGTGATGCATCCCATTTTCAGGGGAGAAAATAAATGTGTGATCCATGGATATGTATCTCAACAGTTGGTTGATTCACTTCCAAAAATGTCTATTTTTCAACTTAAGAATGTCCATTGTGCGCATATTACTGATTTTTCCCCCTATTACTCACTCCATCCAAATGGGTAAGGCTGGAGGAAATAAGGTAATATTCGCTAGCTCTTTCTTCAAATTTATCATCACACTACAACTAATATTGAGCCTGACTATGATGAATAATCACATTTTTGCCTTTTTCTTAATCTGAACAAGGATCTGATCATTATGATAGATATTTCGACTTACGATCAGTTTTGGTTCAACCCTGTGGGACGGTTCGACTTTGATTTTAATTATGTACAAGTCCAAATCCCTTTTGAACATTCCATCTAGGAGTAATTTTTGCATCAAATCTTCAATATTTGGAGAATTGCTTATTGGAAATGATGTAGAAAAATGCAGTTCATTTGAGTGAAGAAAGATTTGCAGCTCCTAATATTGAGCCATTCCAAAGCTTGAATAAACATTGTTCGCCCTCCTCAAATTTTTTCAATAAACTAGTACAAGGATGGAAACTGGTCACACGCTGAGAACAATCATGAATTACTAACATGAAATTTGGGAACGTTCTCATTGAATTCATTGTTGGAGACAAACACTGGGAATGTACGAAATTTAAATCCTTGTACTGCGCAGATTTATTCCAGGGCAAAATATTTGAAAATCCATTTTTGAGCGATGATTGATATGTCGATGCTATCGCTAAAAAAGTACGGGAATTTTGAACCACTCACCCACCGACTCTGCCACCGACTCGGTCATTGTACGAAATCATGATTATGCCACAGACTCGGTGACTATCTCAGATTACCGACTCGTTCACCGACTCCGTTCGCCGACTTGGTGACTGACTCGGATATTTTCAGTAGGGAAGTCACGTTCACAAGGATACTAATTTTTTTTTTTACTCATGACGGCACTAGCCATTTTGGTACAACCTGCATGATGCTGGCACTACTCGAGTCGAATATAATCCATCGTGGAACCATTTAACAAATCCGCTGCCGGTAATTCATGCAAAGTATGACATTAAATCCTGGCATGGATATTTAATTTGATAATTTTATTCGGGAGCAATCGAATGCGTTATTCCTCCATATATAGTATACACACACACAAACTACCTTCCAATATAACATGGTAATCAATATTCGTTCATTCGAGTGTAAGTAAAGCCTGCAGAGTGCCATACCATGGCATGTATGAATTATACAATCTGCATGAGTATAATTGCCGATGTGCATTTGAATGAGTGATTCGGGAACGGTATCTGTATACTGATTGTTACTCTGGAATTATTAGAATAATGCGTTTGTCCGAATAGATCATTAATCGGTCGTTCATAGACACAACTAGAAACTCAGCAATAGAAACGATTAATAATCATCGATCAGCTATTGTCAAACAGTGTTTAGAATAATCTTGTGTTATTGAGGAAATATGGTTGTGTTTCAATAGCCATTGCTCATCGTGTGTATTCCGAGTGTATTCAACCTCAATATTTCTGCTGAAAAGATATAGATATTTCAAGGGTATACATTTTAAAAACAATCAAATACCTATAGCAGTCATGGCAGGTATGATACAATGCATTTCATTGGAGAAAATGATAATCGATGTGTAATATGATTGGTATATTTATAGGTCGAACCAACCTATTTTTTCGTCTTCTCGATAGCCTCATTCGGGAGATTGGATAATTCTCAATGTTTTTGATGATCCTTGGTGTGATTCACAATCTCTAGTGATGAAATAGAGTCCAAATGACTAGATTCCTGCTTCTATGAGGAACAAAGCAGTGAATAATTGAGTCCTCGGCATAACGTGATATTAGGAGTGCTTCTCTTCTTCATCATCTTATTTTCCACGGGAATAGTCAGGAAACCAATCGTACACGGGTTTCCAGAACTAGGTCTAAATCCATGGTGCAGACCACCCAAGGTATTAATGTGCGATATCATTTCTGGCCCCTGTGGGATCATTTTCCAGCTAGTATAGAAATCGCCACTTAGGCCGTTTTTCAATAAAGTCCAAAAAACGTGTTTTTTCACGTCCTTTCGACCTCTTACGCTCTATAGCTCGAACGGGACGCGTTTTTTTGGAAAATGTGTACAGACCTTTTTTGTAGATCTGAAAAAATCAACAAAGAATATGTCCTAATCCAATCCCGTGTGACTCACCTGTTGGAGAAATTAGAGCTTTTTTCTCGGAAAATTATATTCCTGCAGCTCTCTCGGTCCACAGCTCGAACGGGACGCATTTTTTCGAAAAATGTGTAGATACCTTTTTTGTAGATCTTGAAAAATTAAGAAAGAATATGTCCTTGTCTCATCCCGTAAGACTCATTTGCTGGACATATGAGGGGTTTTTCCACCAGAGATCTTATTTCCCTCGTAATTTTCCTCTGTTTTATAGACATAATCATAAAATACTGTGTTCCATCGATATTTCTATAGGATAACTTTCTATGAGCTATGAATTTCTGATAGATCACATTATTCTATAGTTATTTCTATAAAACCCAGGAATATTACGAGGGAATTACGATTTCTGGTGGAAAAACCTCTCATATGTCCAACAAATGAGTCTCACGGGACAAGACAAGGACATATTCTTCCTCAATTTTTCAAGATCTACAAAAAAAGTCTCTCTACATTTTTCGAGAAAAAAGCTCTAATTTCTCCAACAGGTAAGTCTCACGGGATTGGATAAGGACATATTCTTTGTTTATTTCTTCAGATCTACAAAAAAAGTCACTACTCATTTTTCAAAAAAACGCGTCCCGTTCGAGCTATAGAGCGTAAAAGGTCGAAAGGTCGCGAGAAAACACGTTATTTGGACTTTATTAAAAAATGGCCCAAGTGGCGATTTCTATACTAGCTGGAAAATGATCCCACAGGGGTCAGAAATGATATCGCACATTAATACCTTGGGTGGTCTGCACCATGGATTTAGACCTAGTTCTAGAGACCCGTGCGTAAAACGCTATTACATCATGAACACGAAACAATTCCCCAAATAATGTCATCAAATAGACGAAAAAGTGCGTTGAATTGAGTTGAGATTGTTCCGATGCATGATTCTCATTTTTTGAGGTTATGTTGAACCACATTGAAAGAAACTGAGCTCTCCATCGGAAAGGTGAGATAAAAACACGTCGAAGATGCCTCGATTGATTCTTCCCCTGTGTCAGATTGAACGATTTAGAATGACCACTCGTACTTTCATCGTTGCTTTACTCCTAGTGAAACTCGAAAAACCCCTATTCTCTCGAGAGCTATTTCGACGTGAAATTTCCTGATCTTCCGATTGGAAATGTCAAGAAACCTGAAAAAAGGGGTAATTTTGAGTTATTGCCATTTTAAAACTTGATCGCTAATTTTTGAGGTTATGGTGGCACAAAACCGGAAAACAAACCCCGCCGTGGGAAAGCTGAGGTAAAAATACTTACGTCGGAATGATGTCATTGATTTCTTTCTACGTGGGACCTACGGCCTCTACAGATGGCCCAAAACTACATGTTTTACCCTCCAACAAGCAACCGAGGATAGTTGACGTGTTTTGCCCCATATTTGGGATGGAAGTCTCATCAATGATTTAATTGATCAACAGTCTCTGTATGAATGTTATTTCCATGTGCGATAGTACATTTCCAGTTGTTTCTAGTAGCCTGAGTCTTCTCCTTTGAAGCTGGAATCAGATAATGTGAAAATCCCAATTTGGAAGTGTGATGTCACTTGCAGTGCTCGATAGGACTTTGTTCACATTTCTAACACTTGCCACCTAAAAAAGGTATGTTTGCAATGATCGCAAAATGAATTAAGCATTTATAATTTACTTCTGTAATCTCATTTTTGAAATTCTTGTTATATTTATTATCAAATAACAGTACATTTCGGCGATTGGTTGAACAACTTTGTATTTATTTATTGTTTCTTTGAAAATTTCAGATATTGAGACAAAACAGTTGCAAAACTGTCAATCATCCTGGAAAATAATGATCTCATCTAGGCGGGTCAGCCACAATTTTGAGATCTTAGCGTGACTGCATATTCGATATCGAAAATTCTCAATTCCATCAATATTGATAATAAAAATGTTGCATAAGAATATTGGCAATAAAAATTCATATGTTCAATATTTATAAGTGGTTGAAGGAAAGCGAAGCTCTTCACTGAAATCAATCATAAAGAACCTTCATCTCTAAAAGCCATTGAAATGGATTACATCCGCGTCCTCATCCCATCCCTTTTACGATCTACATATTTAGATTTTTTCGTACGTATAATGGTCGGGAGCGATTATAATCTCCGATATGGTCTATGAAATGTGTATATAATACAGACAAGTACGAAGAAATTCATTTTCATAGATGGCTCATCTAGATAAAAAAAAAAAAAAAAAAAAAAATAAATAAATGACTCCTCTGAAATATAAAGTTTGGAGATATTCATATTCGATACTATTTCAGAGAAGGAACTTTGATATTCGCTCAGATGCTTCCACTTACAAGATATATTTGAATCGCTCAATACAAAAAAGAACGGATCTCGCATTCCATACATCATGAAACATAGAAGAACTTCTTCAAAATACAATTGATCACGGAGGGCATACGAATCTGTAAACACAAAAGATTATTTTCGACCCTACAGTAGATTGCTTATATACACTCCTGGATACACTCTTGCGAACCTTTTACAAGCTGTAAGTATATCCAGAAAATTTAGTTGAAGCAATAGACTTTGAGACCCCTGAGAGAGCCAATACAGGCTCATCATCGCCCTAGTACAGAATACTTCTCACACAATCAAAACCCTCATCGAAAATGATACACGAGTGTCAGATTTATTTGCAATCCCACTTCCAGCTGCAATATTTTTTTTTTCTTTCATACAGTATCATCAGGAATATGTATTTCGAAGATTTCGCCTATTTAATGCCGGAAGAGCTGACGCAGAATGGGACATTTATCTCATGATTTTCAAAACGATACACTGACGGTGGATATAAAACATATATTTTATATTCAGATGTGTAACTGTATATCTTATAATTGAGATAATTGCACAGAGAGAGGTTGGGCCTGGAAAGTACAATTAGATGTGAAATCAAAATAATTATTTTATAATTAAACTAATTAAGCGCCTGTCCAATTTTATCCGTCCGGATGCCTCGTATCGTGGTGGCGTCGTTGGTGGGTCGGTGGGTTAGTGGGTCCGGTGGGTCGGTGGGTCATGGTGGTGGTGGTGGCGGTGGTGGTGGTGGCGGTGGCGGCGGTGGTGGTAGTGGCGGTGGTGGTGGTGGTAGTGGCGGTGGTGGTGGCGGTGGCGGTGGTGGTGGTGGCGGTGGTGATGGTGGCGGTGGTGGCCGTCGTGGTGGTGGCGGCGATGGTGGTGGTGGTGGTGGTAGTGGTGGTTGTGGTGGTGGTCTAGAATGTTCGGTCTAGAATGGCTTAATTCGGTCTAATTCGATGCAGGTTGGTCTAGATCGGTCCTATTCGATCTAACTCGGTCTAGTTTGGTCTAATTGAGTCCAGCTCGGTCTTGCTCGGTCTAGTTTGGGGTAATCAGGTCTCATTCGGTCTAGTTCGGTTGTATTAGGTTTAGTTGAGTCTGGTACGGTCTAATTCGGTGTGGCTCTATCAATTCCAGTCTGGTTTGGCCTAGTTCAAGCCAGGTCGATCTATTTCGATCGAGCGCGGTCTAGCTAGGTCTAGCTCGGTCTAGTATGGTCAAGCTCCGTCCAGTTCGGCCTTATTTCGTATTTCCATCATAAAATATCATTAAAGCCAAAATTTGTCCGTCAGCATCTTGCGTATCGGGTTGCCTATGTGGAGGGAGTGAACTTCGATGGCTGGCCGTATGAGTCATGGGTGGGTCATGGGTGGGTAGATGATTGGATGGGTTGGTGGGTGAGTGGGCGTTAGTGGTCAGGTGGGTGGGTTGGCGCATGGATGAATGTACTTGAACTTTAGTGATTTCAGTGAGAATTACTAAAGTTTCAGACTGGGGCTAAGGCTAAGGCTGACGCTGGGGCTGGGTCTTGGCCTGAGGCTGGACTGAGGCTGTGGTTGGGGTTAAGGCTGAAGTTGTGACAGGGAGTGAGGCTAAAACTATATCTGGGACTGGGGCTGGGGCCGTGGAGGGTGCGTGTCTGAGGCAGGAGCCGGGATTGGGGCTGAGGCCGTCACTGGGGCTATCCAACTGAGGGAAATTTCCAGATACTTACCGGAGATTTACTACTTCACTATGCGCAACATTACACCAACTCAATAGTTCTCAATCAAAGTTACTAGGTTGCATCAAGAAAATTGTTTTCTTCCGAATTCACTGTATTACGAAATCTGCATGTTACATTGTTGAGCTACAGAAGCATTTCAGGGGCTCATACCATATCAGAGACACTTCCAAGCCGGACGAGCGCTAGCGAGGTAGGCAAAAGCGCTAGTGATATATTACCTGCTTGTGTATGTTCCACGGTATGTTCAGAACTGCAACATTTTTTATTTCATTTTCTGCGCTATAGCTTGCGGCTCATGCAATGAATGACAGTGATCATCGTATCATAGCGAGGTTCGATTCAATGCTTTGAACTAATTTGCATAAGTGTCGCAAAAAGTATCTCTTTTTCCATCGCGCATCGATTATAACTGTGTCAATGCAAAATAGTACAACTCATACTTTTTCCATTCACTACCAACTTTTCCTCAAATACATTACTCTGAGCCAGATTTAGGGCAAACCTTTTCTTAACCATCCAGCGCTCAAGGGTCCTGTGGGTCACACAGGACCCTTGAGCGCTAGGCCCCTACACTGACCCGAAGCACGAATGAAGGAATTTTCTGACGATTTTTCTTGAAACTTTATTCAGAGTGTTTTAATTACGATGATAAAGTGGGATGATGGGTTGGGACAGGTTCGAAAAGAACTTAAATCGAGGAAATCCTTGATATGAAACTTATATTACAAGACTACATACACAGCAAAGTGGTGTGTCACACGAGTGAGCGGAGAGCTATTTCAAGTTTCATGCTCGCAAATTATCAAGCATTAGAATTTGACACGCGCGCAAGCGCGCTGATTGTTTATTTTTGATGGATTGAAAATCGAAATCGAAGGATAGGAAAATATAAAATCATATCATTACATGACTCGGCTACTGCAAGCTAATTTTAATCAGCGGATCTGTTGATTGAGTGACATAGATCGATATTGGATTACTCCAATTCGATCTATGTACTCAATCAACAGTGAAAACAGTAGACAAACCATTGAAATAATTCACAGTGGCATGATACGTGAGAAAATCTGACAAAATCGATTGAAAAGACAAATTTAACCAACGAGAAAAATCTGTTGAGAATAATTATTAGAACTTTATACTTTACCGCTCGTATATGGCACTTTCTAACCCAAGCTCACGACTTCACAAGAAGAGAGGGATCGAGATCACAAGCAGGACGGCTGGGACGACACGTTCACATATCAAATCCGATGCTCGGTTGAAAAAGTGTGCCTAGTATACGCCGGAGTTTCCTTTTCTTCCCCGAAAACTTGCCTTGAAGGGACAATATCAGAGTCAAAATTAGGTAACTTCAATAATGCAAAAGCATCAATCCCACTTTAGATTTCACTTGAAACACTTCTTGATACTTGATTGGAATTTCAAAATAAACAATAAATCAGGTAATAAACAGAGCGTTTGATTCTGAAAACTTTCTTCACTGCAAAAACATACCTGCATTATTTCTGATTTAAAAGTGACACTGCTTAATTTGGGCCCTTCTTTTATTTTTGTGGATTTTTTCTTGATCATTATCAATACATTGCATCATTGCATCTACAATGTATAACTTTACAACATTTTTTGTTGATACTCAGGTCTATTGATTTTTGATGAATCTACAAACAAAACCAACACACGCGCACCCTAGAAGACAAATACATTTTCGAGATGCGAGATATCGCAAATTGCGATACTACTAACTTCTCGATCGTACTGCGGATTAGTAAAAGGGAACAGTGACCTAAACTAACCTTGAATAGTACAGAAATATAAACTTTGCGTGATAGCTTAAGTCGTTCGAATGATTATCTCTGAAATGATCACAGAGCAACCCATGCCAAGCAGATCCTATTATGTTCTAAACGGTATCGGTCGTAAAATTTGATGAGGAATCCAGTGAAATTATCAAATTTGAGCTGAAGTGGGCCGTGAGACCCTACAAATTTTTTTTCTTTTTGAGGTTATTTTGAGCTTTTCCGATGTTGCAAGTATTTTTCCTACAAATTCAGTTTCTTTACGTCGAAATACACATGTGTTTTTCTAATATTTTCTCTAACGGGCCCTACACGGGGAAAAAATCAATCAAAATACTGAAAATCAATTTTTTGGTAAATTTTAGGAACGAAAGTAGGCCCCCAAACTTGCACTGATCACTCTCAAGGCCTAAAACCTGTGCTGTCCACCTTCTTGTATAATATGTACCTAATGTTATAAAAAAATGCGTTACCCTTGACCCAAAAGTTGGCGATTTTAAAAAGAGTGGCCGATGAAGAAAATTGAGAAATGAAGGAAAAAAAGAGCAGAACCAAGGTAAAAGAGCCCTCGCAAGCATATATAACAGGGAATTTATCCGCGTTATAGGTCTGCAATAGTCTAAAGCCACTCCATCAGAGAGCCATTAGCTGAATCGACGTAAAAGTCACAGCTGCAATGATAATCCTGACGTTTTCTCAGCCAAGTTTCTGTTCGACTCATTCAATCCCACAGACTTACTTCTAGATTCTCCTGAATCCATATCTAGCCGCAGTTGGTAGTACCTATATAATGCGTAAGCTGATCCGTAGAACGCAAAGTCTGTACTAAGAAGACGGCTTTCTAAGAGACCATTAGATTTTATCAGTATCTCTGCGTGTTACAGATACTCAAAATTATGATATTCCCTATTGGGATGTGAGACCCTTTGATACATCAAAAAGGTGGCTTTTACCTTAGGCGACTGTAAATAGACTTCTACATAAAAGTGTACTGACCTGAGAAATGACTTATGGTACGGTTTGCAGTACGACAACTGAAAAAAAAAAGTTTCTGCAATAGTTCGTCCAATATTGCACTGACTGTTCCTCATATTGTCTCGCCGGTATTCCGAAGAATCTAACGGTAAAAGAAAGATGGAAGTATGTATGTACTAGAATGCCTGAAACTTTTTCGGCTTTGAAACTTTTGTTCATGTACAGTTTTCGCGCTTGGCGCATACATTTATACTTTTTCTATCTATATCGTACTTTGTATGTCAGATGAAAAGTCGTCGTCGGTTTCGATTGAGCTATATAAGAGTACACACATATTTCTCGATGCCACATTTTTGCATTCTTTGTTCACATTTCTTTGGAAACCAATATCGATGTCAAGAGTATAGTTGCAGCCAGCAGTAGATGACGAGGATGTTGAAACCGATGGCAATTGGTAACTATTCTGGAATATATGTACACACAATACTTTTCCATATGAGTAATGTGCCTTTCGATGATCGATATCAGACTCGTACAGGATGCGCAGTATATTCATTGTGGATCATATTGATATTGGGCAAGAGACTGTTATGAGCGTATGAGTTGGTGTTGTGTAGTGAGGTTTGGTGCAGTTTTTGAGATTTGGTGTCATTTCAATGATTTGAACAAAATTGAAGTTAGCTCAATACGCATGACTTGTTTCGAGCAAAAGAGATATTTTTTTATGCCACATACCTTAAATTTTTCTCTTAAATTTAAATTTCACTCTATGGCCAATTGTGCCTTTTTGGGGAATACTCATTAATCAAATCAGTAGATTTTGATTCAAGATTGGAAATTTAGATTTCTGCAATCCGAGCGACTTTTTCCCGACCTTCGTCTGCGGCTTGAGCAGAAATCATTGTTTGAAAACTGGGACTATCCCGTCAAAGAGTTGAACTCTCCATATATATTTTTTTGATGACATGGAAGAGAAGATTTAAAAGTCACGCAAAAATGGCCCTTACTCGCGTATACTTTTGAAAAAAGTTTCTCGAATCGATCCAACGTCCCATTTGATATGTTGGCCAGTGGTTCGACAATATTGTTGAATCTACATCTTGACCCTTGTGTGAGTTACGTGGATATTCTCGCCTCTATTTCTGTGCTGTGAATGATGATACAATATAAACGTCATACTATTTTGGGTAATTTACACATGAAATTTAGTCATTGTGAAGAGGAACTCTGTCGAGTGATACCAGATTAGTCGGAAATCCTGCATATTGATCCATTCGAGATATCCTGACAGGACCAATTTAATTGTTTCATGCCTCATCACATATCGAAAGACACTCACCGGTGATGAAATGTCAATTTCATCTGCAGAATTTTGAGTAAAATTCGAACTTTCAAGAGCTGGTTTCATCTTTAAAAATTATTGAGAAAGAAAGTTTGAATCCTTAAAAGAGAAAATGACCGTGACTTTGAAAATTATTCGACTGAGGACAATTTCTCTGAAACACTTTTGTTCCAAGGCAGTAAGGATATCAATTCTTTCAATCATTGATTGATCACGGATAAATCGAATAAATCTTCATAAATCGTCAACTGGGGTAACTTTGGAATATTTTTGCACATATTTCCTCTTAATTTCTTCGTAACTTGTGCATCTTACATCAAATGTGCATTACGTCTGAGGTCAATTGAAAGCTTACAGTTCCAGCTTTTGATTGGCGGGTATTGAAGTATATTTGGATATTCCTAACCGGAGCTATGCAGGCTCAAAGTAGTGATCCAAAGTTACACCTCCATTGGGGTAACTTTGGAATAGCAAGAGTGAAATGTGAAAACTTTGGAGATTGGTTTGCTGTACAGTTCTACATTCATTTCTACACAGGGGAAATACGATTTACTACAATTCCAGTGTCATTGAGGCTCCTATATGTTATTGCGGATCTCGTGGAAAAATTTTCAAACCCTATTGTGTTCTCTCTGAAACTCACTCAACAAGCGGTCCAAAGTTACCCCACCTGGCTTACGAAAAAAGCCTGATTCTATTCGGTTTTTGGAAGTTTTCTAAAGTTAGCTTATTGCTTGAAAGAGCATGTATTTTCCCATTCAAGTGTCCCAAAGTTACCCCAGTTCGCAGAAAAAATACTTACTCTTCAGTTCTCATTCTACAAATTGCAGTCAGAGTGAAAACACACCAATGCAACCATGAAATCGTCAAGTTGTTGGCATGCTTCAGTGAAATCTACTGCAACTAGCTCGGATTTGGCCAGGAAGTACTCAAACGAGATTGACTGTTTGGAATGATTTTTTTCAGACTTCAAATCATCCTTTAAAAAGTAAAAGTTTCGAGAAATCAAGCAGATGGCTGATCGGGGCCTCCACTTCTATTGAAAACATTGCCCACGCATGCCGCTTACGAGCAGAAATGGTTCTAGAACCGCGGAGCAACCTACTTTTGTCACCGCAGAGAAATACATGAAGTTTTACTCGGGTGTATCAAAGCTATCCCAGTTGACGGTATTGCAAAATAGATAGTTTTATGATAAGCGAGAGTCATTTACGAATGACAGAATGGTCCATATCGTGAAAACAGACACAGCCATCAGTGTTTACCAGATCCAATATGACGGGCATAGAATTGCCAGAACTCGTATAGGTGTACAAGATAATACTTAATAAGAGCAGTTTGGAGTGCGCAATTGTGTATGATCCACTCGTCACCAGTGAAAGCCGTACGAGAGAAAATTACACTACACGAGATGGATAATAAGCATCACATGCGGATGAGTGAGCGAATGTCAATTCTGACTATAGCACCTATAATCCGAGGCGTGGCTGTAACACGCCTAGTGCAGCTGCCCATCAAATCATCTCCTAGCTATTCAAACCCGACACTAGGATCGAGACTAGGATGCGCATCGTAATTTTGATATGGATGCATTTGGGTTGTGTGGGCTTGAACAGAAACTCGTTCACGATCCCTTTGTCCTTTGACCCATCATAGTAGAACAGAATAATGTGGAACATATCTGAGTTTTGATACATCTATACTGTGATTGAAGAATAATGAGGTTGCGAGGTGCATAAAAATGAAATTCTTATTTTCACTTAACAAAGTTATCGCTGGAATTGAGGAGACTCAAAAAAATTGCCACCTTACTCTGAAATTATTTTATTATTTCTCACAGTGTGTTACCTATTGATTTGAATTTCAAAAAACTAAATTACTAGAAGGTCATCGATCAATCTGAAATTAGGGACACGCCATCATTAAATAACTATGAAGCGCAATGAGGGGAGATGATGAAATATTTCCTCCTAGAATGCGGAGCACGTGTATTAATTCAAGATCAAACCTCGAAAAAATTCTAACATACGGTGATGAAGTAAAGGAAGATGCGGCCTACCAAATTTCTGTTTTGGTGTCAGCCCTTCCGCAAGACTAAAAACCAGACTTGACATGGTCAAGAATTCTTAACTTAAACATCATCATGTGAGAGTGATTAAATCGAAGTATTTTTTCGGACTTGATTCATATGAGAACGAATTTCAGATGCAACAATGCGACACCGCAATGAGCTTAATCGAAAAATTTCTTTCCGTATTAGGGTTTCTTCTGTCTTCGTCAATGTCATGGACTGCTTTGTATTTAATTCTTCTGCAGTTGTTGTTTTGGGGAATAGTGGTGTAAGATCTGTGTACATTGCCAACTATGTCGTGAGCTCCATATGACACGATCGATAACGAGATTTTATACGTAATATGTATTTAGGTTCTGCCCTACTAAATCGAGCCCAACATCACACAATAAGGGTCTTGCCAAGGTCTCATTCATTGCGTTTCGAATACGTGGTTTGACTGTACTGGATACGCAGTGGTATCGTGTTTCCACGCCTCACACAAATACGCAGATGTTAGGAAAAGCTGCAAGAGACAGTGGTTTAGTTGCTGCTTGTATGATTTTCGTCAATGCCACAGCTTGTCCCGAGGGTCGTAAATTACGCACAATTGTACTTTGAACAATGTTCATATTACACGTATTACATTTTTTGGTCCAATAACTATGGTCGCATCATTGGCACCTCTATCCTCTCCGGACTGGCGTTAAACAATGTTTTGCACCGGTGTGGAGATCTTGATCAGCTGCGAGTTCATTTATAAAAAGCTTTTCCGAAAGGATGATTTTGTGGCGAAAAATTTTTTTCCAAACAATCAGTACCACTCGAGCACTTGCAAGCTAAATCCAAGGCCATAGCGCTAGATTTTACTGGACCGTGTCAAGACCTCCACGGTTCCATCATAACGTTGGTGTATTTTAATCTCAATTCTCACCATGACGCAAATTTGTAGAGTAACATCTGAAAAATTCGTTCTGTTTCTGTAAACCAAGGCAAGTTTGAAAAACTTGAATGGGCGAATATATGTTTTTTTTTAGGAACGGGGTAACTTTGGAATGTTTGGTGATTGCACTTCAGAGGGCGCATAATGAATTTTCGAAAATATTTCCCGCAAAATCTCCAATAATACAATGCTTCTGGTATTATTAACGCTCTCATTTCGTGCATGGTAGATTGAATTTCGAGTGTTTGAGAATGAATATTGAGTCGTGCAGTAAACCAATGTCGAAAATTCTCACATTTCACCCTTATAGTTCCAAAATCACCCCAACTAGGGTCTAACTTTGGAACACTACTTTGAGCGTTCTTATTTCAGTCAACTAGGGACATCTAAATATAGAATAGTACAGCCAATCATTAGCTGTAGCAGTCAGCTTTCGATTGACCACAGATAAAATTTATTTCTGATGTAAGACACACAAGTAACAAGGAAATTACGGGGAAAAAAGTTCAAAAGTACTCCAAAGTTGCTCCCGGTTGGCGGTAGATTTATTATAAATACGGAACATATCGCAAAATTCCTATTTTAGTTCGTGCCACGAAAGCCTTTCCGTAAGAGCAATTTGTTCGCACTCGATTTCATCCGTATCGATAGGCTTCTGAAACATTTTTATTTCACGCTTGCAGTAGATGAATTGAATCTATTCCATTCGCAATGGTGACCAACTGATGGGCCAGGTGCTGCTTCTTTGGGGCCCGCGACCCCTGCCACGTGTGTGACAATACGCCACGCGAACTGGGGTAGAAAGTAAGGCCCCTCATATTTATACCCTTGTATACTATTTTATATAGACTGCACGCGATCTCATCATACTCGCATCACACATAGTTAGCAGACTCAGCCAGTTTGTGTAAGTGTCCATGAACAGGCTTGTAGCCCTCAAATTCATCACTCTATATAAAAGCTACGTAGTGAGTTATATACCAACATATAGATGGTTCATCTTTGTCGAGGTTGAATTCGTTATGCTCGCTTCGATTGAGCTTGGATAAAGACAGCTCATCGAGAGAATATAGGGCTAATCGGTTCGAAGAGCCACTTCAACTGAAATGCCTCGCTTGCCAATCATACTGTTGTTCAATTGTATGAATAGTTTCATGTATAATATGGTGCGTGTGGTTAGAAGGAATAATAAGGTGAACGTTTGCAGTCTTCCGCGATGATGATCACGTTTTGAATTACAAATTACAATGTGCGACATCAAGTATGTTTAGAGTTGTGGCTTACTTTTCTAGATATTGGTTGACCTGGATCAAGGTTTATCCATTTTCCCGATCAACAATGTTGGTGGTCTGATTTTTTCATCTTTCATTTTTTAAACGTTTATTTGCTTTTGGCTTACAAATACCGTTCCTTTCCCAAGGATATGTTTTTGAGATGGAGAAAGGGCAGAAATTGACAAATTCAAGGTATCGAAGAATGTTCTGTTTTCGATTTGTTCCCCATCTGGTTCTATAATGAGCCTCCTTTTGTGTTCAATAAATAGAGATTGTTCCGAATTCTTCCGGATTTTTTCGAGCATCACAAGAAAGTATTCGCAAATATTCGGAAGATGATATTGTCTACCAGAAGCGACAAAATCGTCAATTAGTTCCATCTGCAAAATTTGCTAGAATTGTGATGATAAGTGCATTTCTTATAATATCTCAATAATATAAGATGAATGTGCCTAATTTGACCCCACTACTTCTGTTTTACTCGTAGTTTTCATTTTCTGTCAAGTTAGGGCTGGCTGCCTCTGTTGTTACAGCTCGTTCGGGTTGTACATGTTTCCGATAAGTCATAGGCCCCTAAAATGCTTTTGTAGTTCGAAACAGTTACTAGTGAAATACTGAGTACTGATCACTTGATGGTGCTAAAACCCAACCCGCCTGAGCGACCGCCTATCAACCCACTCACCCATTTATCCGGTCATCTATAAATACGTCCATTCACAACCCTTCCTGACCCACTCAACTACCCACCGATCTACACCCCCATGTGTCCATTAACATAACCACCACAAAGCCTCACCTTTTGAACCACCCATTCGTCCGCCCACCCACCAATTTCTCACCCATCCGCCTCCTACCAATTCTGCCGACCTATTTCTCCACCAACCCATCTAACCATTTACCCCTACCCCCTACCCACCTACCGTCACATCTGGATCTGCCTATGCACTCACCAAACCATCGACCCGACCACCCACCGATCTACCCACCAACCTATCCAAATGTGCACCCACCCATCCCTCCACTTATCCATTACCCACACGGCTATCTATTATACTTTACACCTCTTAGGCAAACCCCATACGCGGGAACCGTGCGGACAGATTGTGTCCGGGCACTTACTTACCACAGGCAACCCCCGCTATTCGCGATCCCGGTTTTTGCGGTTTCATAAATGCTGCGTTCCCCGGTATTCGCGGTTTCCTGACTCGCTAATTCGCGGTTTGGACCTGGATTCTTGAGCTTACTCACTTATTAAAGATGAATTTTCTTTGGACTACAATCAAATATGTCATTCCAAAACAACTTTGTGATTTGAATGTACAGGATATTGGTATTGTTATCGTTTTCTGAGCTAGATGAAGGGGGTTCGATAGTTACTGACTTTTTCGGTCAGGGAGCTGGGTCTGATAGAATTTGTAGATTGAGATCTTCTCGATCGATTGCGGTTGAGAAAAATATGGGTTGACGATGACATTTCCAAAATCAACTCATTTGAAAATTGGATGTTTAACCCACCGTCTTATGGGCGTATCGAATTTTCTGTCAGGAAGTGATGGAATATCTTTCTGTACTCATCGGCCACAATGATGAAAAACTAGGTGTAGGAAGCTTAAATTCTGTACTCCTTGGCAAATTGATGAAAATAAGGGGTTGACAGACGACTTGAAGATAATCCTTCAATACAAACTGATAACGCGGAGGTTATACATGTAATCCACGTGCTTGTTGCGGCGAGGTTACGGTAGTCAAGCGAGGCATCGAAAATTATAGTTCATAATCTCACAGATTCTATCAATGTAAAAATGATTCCTTGTTTTATCCAAATTTATAATTCGAATTTACAGATATAAATCAATGCAGCCAGGAAAGCAAATATGGATTTTTGGGTTGATATCTACTATCAATTTTCACCTTGACTCGCGAGTCGCTATCGAACTCCCTTAATCGGTCACCTCAGAAAATTATTAGTGTGCCTGTGCAATATCTGAATTCCAATTTTGGCGACGAACGCGGAAAGAATGCATTTTTGTCAATGAAAAAATGCGACGTTAAGTTGTGAGCCCTTTAGAAGAACTGAAAATGTTCAATTTGCTCGGTCCTGAGGAGAAAATGGCCGAAGTATTTAGATTCTCCATGGCTACTCACCAGGGATTATACAGAGATTATGTTCGTTGATTTCTCTTGTCGAAAGTGACAGAGTTCATCACCCACACCCTAATGACTGATATATCACTAGATTCTCGCGAGAAAGCGAATTACAGGAATTTCTTAATTGCATGACACTGTTACTCCATATCTTCCCCAAATGAAGTCAAATTGCGAGAATTCTCACGTGAATTGATCATTTCAAGATGAGGTTTGCCATTTTTTAGTCACTTTTTGATCCTTATGTACGCGTAATGACCCCCCTTCCCTATAAGTGCGAGGTTCCAGTATTCGCGGTTTTGGTGGCAAATGGGAGGCGTCTTCGCGCGTACGCAAGCAGTGTCATGGAACAAGGTCCGGTAGCTGCTGATGGCCCGCATTGCCACTCGGTGGTGCACTGGTCCCATACACTCGTCGATGTCAGTTCCGCGCGCACTCTGACCCCATATAGGTGCTTCGTAGAGCATCACGGAGCTCTCTTCTTGGAGGTTTCGGATCTCCTATATTGGGCATCAATCGCTGCAGAGTAGCCCCGGTCCTGACTACCTTCTGAGACGCCTCTTGTAGGTATCGCTTGTATAACTGCTTGTCATCAAGCCACATTCCGAGGTATTTCACGTCTCTCTTCTGCGATACCTTTTGTCCTTGAATGGGGAGTACCGGTGGTTTGTGAGCACGGTATCCACGCCGTTTTGTGACGACGACTGTTTCACACTTTGGAATCGTAAGTTCAAGATCTATCCGTTCCACCACAAGATCTAAGCTCTGGCTTGCCGTGTCCTGTAGGTCTAGCAGATTTGAAGCGACGACTACCAAGGCAACATCATCCGCCAATCCGACCAGTTCAGCACCTTTGGTAAGCTCCATGTCCAGGAGGTCGTCGTACTGGACATTCGCATCAAATCGACCCTTCGCAGATCTCTGTGGGGCTCCTGCAGACAGCGCTAGTTCCATGCTACCTTATCTGTTTCAACCACGATGGATCGATCTCCAAACTTGTCACTCACGAGTGTGAGGAGGCAGCCGGGTACTCTTCCTACTCACAACCTATAGATACTCTCCCAGCTCGCCGAGTTGAACGCATTCTTCATGTCCAATCGAAAGATCGCGCAGTATTCACCAAGTTTTGGGAACGAGGTTGAACGTCCTTTCGACGGCGTCTCGTATCATTTGTACAGCGTGTTGCCCAAACGTGTCTAAGATGGGGATAACAGGTGTTATAAGACTCTTCATGGGTTGTCCCAAAGGTGACCCAGTTGACGGCATCGAGGTGCGTATGCGCATGAGGCTGTAAAGTCGGTTAGATTTTCCATTGCAACGATCGACTTATCGTCAAGGGTCTTGTTTCTATCGGATATAAGTGTAGAGTGACATTGGAAAGCGCGACAGAGTTTTGTTAGAGGATATTGACTGTACAATGAAACAGAGGACGCGTCATAAATTTGAATTTTGTCGAATTAATTTTTGAGTATCTCGACGAGATTGTTGGAATTATTTTTCATCCTTCTCAGAAGATGTCTGAATGGGTTCAGCAGGAAAACGGTCGTATTCCTCCAAAATTGCGTGACATGGGTAAATACACATGCATTACAATCATATATTACAAGCTGGAATGAATTTCATATGAATGTGATAATGTAGGATGAATCCATCAGTTCAGATGTTCGCTTGGTGCGTAGTACGATGAAACGTGCTGATTTTTCCTGGAACTTGAAATTTCAATAATTTCATCTCCCAGTAGAAATCATACTGGATTCCACGCCATAAGCTGATGTGAGTGATTGGAAACCCTTTCGAGGAAACTCAAGGCCTTGATGGTTTTTGATGGGATATAAAATTCAAATATCGATTTTCGAACTTGATTTCGGAGTAATTTTCAATGCATCAACTTTTAGAGTGCCTGAAAGCATTGACAAGTACCTATATCTATACACAGGAACGCTGTAGCTTTAGCTTACACGATCATATAATATCGAATCTCATTAACGAATAAATTGATAGTATCGAAAATTGAAAGAATCAAAGCGTGCATCCAACCATCAAATCATCTATATATCCACGACTTTTGGAAAATATATTTGTCGTACAATTAGCAATTGAAGATCCACTCACCCAATGACCAGATCGAGAAATCAAAAATATTCCCTGTCAATGAATTTTTACGAATTCTAGCATCCTAATTCTTCGGATAAGAATCTCTCGTTTTGGGTAAAAGCTTCTCACATCGAGAAACCAATCCAGTGAGATTGTTCCCTGCGCTCGCACAGAATCTACTACTCAGTACTGTCGCGTTATCCGTAATTTAGTCCTCGAGTCGCAAGTCCCGATCTTAAATCGCTGTCATTCAATATATGTATGTATAGATATAATCGCGAGCGTTTACAACTTTGCATGAGAAAGATCGAAGTAGAAGGCAAATCCTCGTACTTTGCACGTACGCCAATAGCTCTAACTGCAAAGACGTGTCGTATGGTAATGGGGAATCGAGGCGAGAAAGGACAATTGTCGTGTATATTATGTCTCGAAGAAGATCTCTGGTGATTTAAACCTCGAAAACGCCTTGATTGCCAGTGACTCATTTGAAGTTAGGATTTGTAGATACTTGATCATCCATTTTCAACTTTCTCACTTGGCGTTTTGGAGGAGAGAGTTTCGAGATGAGAGAGTAACTTCGATTGCAATGTAAAATTTGTCGATTTCTGAACATCGAATAAAAATTGATGCTTGACCTCATCTTGATTGGATCGAGAGCAATTTTCAGAAATACAGCCCGAATCCTATAACTCTTGTGATTTTGGTTCAGTTAATATATCAAAATATTTTTTGACATTTTGATGAAGATCTCTCCACTATTTAGGAATTTTCCCTCCCCTCAACCAGTAAATTCGTGAATTCGCAAATTACAAATATAAGTGGTTATCCACAGTCATCCCGTGTACGCCCGTGTGTCTTATATGCGGTAGCCGCGGGTCCGGAGTTCGATAATTTTTGCGATTTAATGCGATACATAATTTCTGATGTGGTTTTGCAGGTTGAATTACGTTCCTTGTTCTTTATGCATCAAAAATATCAAGAAGAATCTTATTGGCAGTGTGTAAAAGTTTGTATTAAAATCTGTTTCATTTGAGAAAGATGAGACAATTTTTGTTATACCATAAAATTATCAGAAGTTCAACTTAACGAGTCGGGCAATTCATACTCATACTGGCACCTTGGGTAATTCAAGGTTTTTTTTGAATAATGAATTTCTTGTGCCAACAATTTCGAATCCATGCATTCTTCTCGAGATTCTTGTTGCTCATCTTCGAGACCTAAACCTTCATTATATAATTTCATACATTGGCCTATAGCATTTAGTCTCCAACGCCAGTTAGACTTTTTTCATAGGTATAAAATAACAGAAATTGTATTGTATAAACTGAGAGACCAAAGATATCTATTGCTAGTTTACGGTAAGTTAGACTACGATGATCTACATTCACCGTGCGGCGCGGCGTGCGCCAGTACATCTAGTGAAATTTCATGTATGTTATCAGATCATATCATCTATGTGACGCAAATATTGACGGTTTTTCATTTACGGGGGTGGCAATCGTTATCATGGGCAAGAAATTCGATTGACGAAGCTGAGACCAAAACAACTTTTTGTCTCGTCATTTTTTTGCAATCCCAACCTCTTGAAATCGAAAAAAATCTGAAACACTCATAAAAAATAATAGTGAACAATTTTTTATCAGTCAATGACCAAATTTTAATTGCATATCTTAGACATAGAATGAAGTCCACGAACCCAACACTTTCGGAGATTCATGTTAGCATTTCCAGTTGACATGTCACCAGAATTAGCACCATCCCTTCGAAGACAAACATTAGGTGTTCGGACTCTCCGAATCACCAACCACCACCAGTTAACACGAGCAAACATTACACAATCAATCGATTCGCCGGTCATCGCTGGAATTGCATCATCAGGTATCCATCCAATGTTTATTCATTCAGAGTCAGTCGAACCATCAGTCGACTCCTCTTAGGAACATTTATTCTATTGGAAAATCAAATTATCGCACCGAACGAATTTCGAATAAGTACACACAGCCCTTAGGCAATGTAGAAGGATGCGGGTCGATTTTGGCATCCAAAGTTGCACACCAACCACACTCGGCTTCTCCTATTCGATCTTGCAAACCACGTGGTTGGAATACTAATTCAAACAGAGTTCAGTAGATATGTTACAGCATCAGGGATGCTTATTCGTACGAACTTGCATAGCTATCGCTTTTGCCGTATGTTCAAGTACATTAGGCTTGGAAGACTTAGTTTTCCTTCGTGAGCATCGATTTGTCTCGGACGGTTGAGCTTTGACGTCTCTACATTGTAAGTATAGATATGTAGATTTGGACTACTCAAATATGGAGATGATTCGTATTAGTTCGTATGATATGATTTGGTTGAATAGTGATGTCTGTCTGAGGTGGTGGAGGATCATTTTTGCACGCTTACTTTGCGGTGATATTTGATACGCGTGAGCTGAGTGTATACTTGCATGCATGGAAATAGAAAAAAATGGCCGGAATTTTTTTTGTCTGTGGTCGCAGGTGAGTAGGAATAGGCTGATAATGAAGGATGTATATCGAGATGTTCAGAACCGCGAGTTGCCATTTTCACTTGGGTGAATGCCACGATGAGCTCATCATCGCTTTGTGAAAAGTAATACCAAATTCGATGCCACGATGCTGTTACTGGATAACTTCACTGAGATAGTGAGTGTAAAAAAGAGTTAGAATATTGGGCTAATTGACTTTCGGGATCAACCAGATGTTTCATCCAGTTTCAGTAATTCAAACTTTTTCTGTACGTTCAGCAAATTTCCCTCTATGTCCGGTCGAATTGGGACATTAATGAAATTTTTTCTAGTGGAAATAGCTCAATCAGGCTCTGACCGCGAGCTTGCATCTGAAATTAAATAATGTGATTTGTGCATAGCTCGCTCTTGGAAGAGTGCCTTGTTTTCGAAAAACGATCAGTAAGGGTGTGATGAGAAACCGACGAGAAAGCAAAATGCACCCCGAGGAACAGTTTTGCAAGGTCTGATGAAGAGCTGGTGATTTGACGATTCATGCTTTGAGGAACTTCTGAAAATTATCCATAACTTTTTCTCGAATCACGGAGCTCATCCAATAGACGTGAACTCAGCTTAGAAGGATAGATTGATCTGATAGAGCTCTAAAGCTATGATTCAAGTTGAGATGTTAGCTCCTTCATGCATGTTAGGATACAGTAAAATCTCCCAATAGCGGATATCCTCTGTGCACGATCGGGCTGTCCGCTTAGTTGGGGGGAGCGTCTGATTTCAGGAAGAGCAAGATACACACATGCAGTGATACAAAAATGGAAATGCCTTGTATTGATAAAATTTTTGAATCAGACTCATCTCAACTCCATGAAAACAGTACATAGATGGAGGGATGAGTTCTGAAAAATTCACACTTGCATAAACAAAGCCAATGACGAGAAATTGTAAATTAGTTAATTTATAAGCATATGCCGCTTTACACGGGGAGACGCGTCGTGTAAAAAGTTATTCGTGATAATCTTTCATAATGATTTTTCGTCATTACGATATTATATCCATGTTCCTTCAAGATGGTGTTCTACTGTCCTCGTGATTGATTCCAGTACTTTAACATTTATTTTGTGATTCCATCATTTCACTGATCTGAGTTTCACCGACGCCTTACTTCTCAGCTACATTTCGAGTAGGCATACTATTTCCTTCACAGTCACTGATAACTGTGATCTTTTCTTCCAGTGTCAAGTGTTTCCGTTCTTGATTCACATTTCAGATGTCAATGCTAAAACTTGAAGTAGTCAATTGTTTTTTTACAAAATCATGCTTACCGAACATGTGTTGGCTAACTCTTGTGATCGATCGACAATTAGCTTTGTTTATTCTGGTTTGATATGATGCCCGTTATAGAGTACGTCCATGTCAAATTCAAACGGTTTCTGCAGCTATTTTTTTAAAATTCCCATACCATTTTTTTTCGACGTGGGGTACCAAAATAAGATGTTTCCTATAGTTTGTAGGTCCAAAAAAATTTTTTTGTCTCAGATAGGCCTACAAGAGTGATTTTACCGAAAAATCAAAAATTGAATCTATCCTACCGTATTTTGCTCGTAACTTTTGATTGCTTCGACCAATTTGGATTTTCCAAAAAGCATTTGAAAGGTGACTTCGAGAGCTATCGATTAATCACTAGTAAAACCTCTCCCAGTTGTTTTTTGAACATCCGAAAGCTGAAATACTCAAAAATCACTGTTTGGCACATAACTTTTTTGACGTATATTTTGATTTTTTTTATTTCATTTTTTCTCGATTTGTATAGTAATAAATTACCTGCAAAAAAATTTTCAGCCATTATTTTTACTTTTGGAGCCTCCTAGAGCTGTTTAAGTGCGCAAAACCATCTCAAAAACTCGAAAAATGCGTTTTTACCTCGTTCAACTTTCTTGGGGGACCTCGCAACTAATTTCATTGTGTTTGCAAGACTGTTTTACCTCAGAAATGACTGTTCTGAGTATTTTTTCAGTGTAACAGATGCTCAGATTCGTAGAAATTTATTTCAAAAGCAAATTTTTATTCAATAATTAACATCTCCTGCGCATGCGTTGTTCTCTACGTCTCTGAAAATGTTTCTAATCGATAGCTGGTTCAATTTCCTTCAAAAAAACTTCTTGCTGAAGTCAATTTCATACCATAGAACCGGGGCCTCAGCTGTCAAACTAAAAAGAAATGTCTCAGGTATCAAATCCGTGAGCCTGGAGAAAGATTGTCGGTCTCGTCTGCCGGTTGAAGCGTGTATTTCCGCTTCTACTCCATCAAATTAACTTCAACAAGGGGTCATTTTGAAGGAAATTGAGTCAGCTACCGATTCAAATCAGTTTTGAAGCTCTAAAGTCATTTGCATGCACGAGAAATTCGAATCTAACGAATCATTTCCAGCAATTTTTTCCGACTCTGATCAGACGATTGTGAAGTTTCTGCGCAGGCAAATGATTTTGGTGCTTCAAAAACGATTCAGATCGGTAGCTGACTCAATTTCCTTCAAAATGACCCCTTGTTGAAGTTAATTTGATGGAGTAGAAGCGGAAATACACGCTTCAACCGGCAGACGAGACCGACAATCTTTCTCCAGGCTCACGGATTTGATACCTGAGACATTTCTTTTTAGTTTGACAGCTGTAGCTCCGGTTCGTCTGCATGAAATTGACTTCAGCAAGAGGTTTTTTCAAAGGAAATTGAACCAGCTATCGATTGGAATCATTTTCAGAGACGTAGAGAACAACGCATGCGCAGGAGATGCTAATTATTGAATAAAAATTTGCTTTTGAAATAAATTTCTACGAATCTGAGCATCTGTTACACTAAAAAAATACTCAGAACAGTAATTTCTGAGGTAAAACAGTCTCGCAAACTCAATGGAATTAGTTGCGAGGTCGCCCGAGAAAGTTGAACGAGGTAAAAACGCATTTTTCGATTTTTGAGATGGTTTTGCGCACTTAAACAGCTCTAGGAGGTCCCAAAAGTATAAATAATGGCTGAAAATTTTTTTGCAGGTAGTTTATCACTATACAAATCGAAAAAGAATGAAATTAAAAAAATCAAAATATACGTCAAAAAAGTTATGTGCCAAACAGTGATTTTTGAGTATTTCAGCTTTCGGATGTTCAAAAAACAACTGGGAGAGGTTTTACTAGTGGTTAATCGATAGCTTTTGAAGTCACCTTTCAAATGCTTTTTGGAAAATCCAAATTGGTCGAAGGAATCAAAAGTTACGAGCAAAATACGGTAGGATAGATTCAATTTTTGATTTTTCGGTAAAATCACTCTTGTAGGCCTATCTGAGACAAAAAAATTTTTTTGGACCTACAAACTATAGGAAACATCTTATTTTGGTACCCCACGTCGAAAAAAAATGGTATGGGAATTTTAAAAAAATAGCTGCAGAAACCGTTTGAATTTGACATGGACGTACTCTATACAGAATATATTCACCGTACTCCGGTGTATGATATTGGTGAAAATAAGTGTCCACATCCGTTATTGGAGGATTTAGTATTGCAAACATATGACGGCATTCGGTACACGGAGAGGATGTCCGGTATTAGAGCGTGTCCACAAATTACGACATGCCCTGCGATCGCGCAATGCCATGTCATCGCGATTTGCGGGGGGGGGGGGGGGTAACAAACCTTGGTCAGGGGAAAGAATTGTTTCGTGAAAAGCATAGATTTGCCCGAACTTGGCGTGTCCAGCATTACGCGATGGCATGGCATTTTGTGGAATGCCATTTGTGTGCCGTGTGGTAAGTGTAATTCTCTTCAACTGATAATATTCCTGAAATTAGCCCTTCAGTGACCACACTGATGAACTCTTCTTAATCTGCACCAGAGATTCATCTTGTACATTGTTTCATGTTTATCAGCTTCCTTATCGATTCCTTGTTAAAGTCAATTTGGCTTGATTTTATACGCAATCTTTCGAGTACCTATGCTTGTGAGGTAATTTTTCTATGGGAGCTTATCTTTTCGTAGATAGCTTTTGTTCTCTGCATTTGGAGTTTCTCTAGCTGTACTTCTTGACTGGGACGACGTGGTAAAGGACGAATTTTTTGAAGCATCATAGGTCGGCGGCTTCTGACAATTGAACAACTTTCTCATTCATGCAAGTCCGTCCTGAATCCGTATGTTCAAAATTAGAATATGGTCGTGATTTGATTATACTTACATTATGAGAATTTGAAAAGTTCTATGAAATATCTCATGAAGATAATCATCACAAACACATACTTCAGTTCCATCGCTCCATTTTGTTCCTATGAAGAATCTGAATCAATACAAATACAGTAAAAGTTGTGTACATTGGGTGCGGTCTGTTTCGAGCAAAAGTGCCCAATTCAAGAAGGTGCCCAATGTGAAATAAGTTCATTTCTTCGATAAATCTGATTATTATTGCTGGATTCGAGTCCTTGGCTCTCTATGTTGATTCATAATCCATAATATTCATACAAAAAACGACATGCGATATGCGGGGGGCATGGTCTTTACTGTGTTATGTCTCCAAAAATGATCATCCCCACATTCAACGTTCTACACGGAACCACGAGGACAACAGGTACATGGAACTACTGCATAACAGAACCCTCAGGAAGTCCTCGTGTATTCTGTCTTATTCGGGTCTCAGGAAGTACTTATCGAAGCATCGTTTAATGACTAGATGGACCTTAAAAGTCCCTATCGACAGTGCGATTACGAAAATACCTAATATGTTCCAACCTTATTTCTTTCGAATCGAGCCGTGAACCTGATGATTGTTTTGAAATTTAAAACTCCTACGATTAAAGACGCTGTGTGATCGGCGAGACATTGGATCACTACTATATTTTTTGATCGTCTGTGCGCAAATGAGTCATTTGCACACTGTTTGTCGCTTTTCATTTGCTCACAGAAGATCAAAAAACATAGTATGATACTTGGGCGCAACGGTTTTCGCTTTCTCGTGACTATTTAGACCCTCGCCTGCGGCTCGGGCCTAAAAAAGTCACTCGAAGTGCGAAAACCATCGTTTGCGCCCTTGTATCATAATATACTATTAATGCCGCACCAAAGCTTTGCACGTGGACATACGGATATCCATGAAACCCCTTTGAAACTTGAAGCTTTTTATCAAGGCGTCTAGCGATTAATGAAATATCTGATTCTCAATTCCGAGTAAGTGAACGTCCGAATGTTCATGAGAGCCTCCCCCCCCCTTCGTCATCAGTCACAAAAAGTCACATTTTCGACGACTCCATAACACTCTGTCATGATGATTCATCACATTCAACCGTTGGGGTCTAATTAAAAAGTTCAAACTAACCAGGTTTTGAGTTAATGACGCATCCTAAAGACCCTGTTGGTTTTGAGATCGTTCATCAAAAATCCATAGTTTTTGGTTCAAAGCCAGGTAATAGATATTTCGGCCACAATTGCTACAAATCTTAAAATACTCTTCCAAAAGATCGAGCAATTTATCGATCGTAATACAGTTTATAACAGATTTAGTCTCAATAACGAATGCAAATTTGCTTGTTACGAGTATCAGTCCCATCATGGTTGTGTTCAAGCAATCTCAAGAGTCCACCGTGAAAATCAGAACCACCTCTCAAATACATAGCATTGAACCATTGCAGCAGGTCAAATTGGGGGATACCCCTCGAGCTATACGTGTGAACGGGTTGAACGGGTGTCCTAAGTAACTCAAGAGGCCGGCCGCACCCGAAGGGATTCTCCTCACAAACCACCACCGCAAATTCTGGCGTGTGCTTCCGGCGACTCATAGCCATCATCGCATCCAAGTCAAGATCTGGGATATAGAGAAGCAACTCTATACCCTATAGATACATATATGCCACTACGATACTCTCACACTTTCGCCGAGAAGAATTTGAACTATGCACCCTGACATCGAGAACGCCTGGGAAGAATTTCATCCATACAACTGACGCATCATACAACCCTAAAGCTATCGGCTACATCTGAGCCTCTCTCTCTCGCTAACTAAGTCAAACATGAAGTCCAGATAACATACAGATGTATACGTATATATATATACAGTCTGTTCACGAAGGAAGGAAAGCAAACTTGGTTTGTTATACCGATCGATCGGTAGTGGTATATGACCAAGCTCTAATCAACGTCCGATACGACAACCACAACGCATTGCCAGCGGCTGCGAATCGCCCCGGCAACGTTTCAGTTTTCGATGGATCATCCGTATACTCTTGGCGTTTGTTGGGAAGCGAAACCTTAGTGTATATTGGTGATGTGGTTGTACATGCGGGATCGATTCGGGATCATTTGAGCTTGGCATCAGTATTATAGAGTGGCCGCATGATGATGCGTATGTATAGCTGTGAGAGAATGGCCTCACTCTGTACACATATGAGTAGTTCCACGCGAAAGCGACCCACGAAAAAGGGTCATGTGTCAGATCCTTTTGTTAACATTCTTATTAGAAAAAATTCTAGCAGCTTTTTTGCACTAAAATGCGAATAAGTCGAGTTTGCTCCCAGATAAAGATATGCGGTTTGCGGCATTCGAGAGGTCTTTCAAAGACCTATCAAGATCGCTATTGAAAAATTGTTCTTGAGTCAATGGGCAGCCTGCACAAGCAAAAGTGTGAAAATCACTAAACAGTGAATTTCTCAGTTGCCTATTTTTTTTAATTTCTGAAAACCACATATTTGATGTAAAATTTTGTGTTCTTCCAGAAAAAAGTGGCCCCAATTTCCATTTCCGACGTCTAAGGCCTGTTTCTTCAAATTTTCGCAAACCTATTTCTTAGGCAGTTTGGAATTGTCTGTTTACTGCGCATGCGCAGGAATTTAGACTGTTGAAACCAATTCCATTGAGGAGCCAAGAAAATTTCCTTCAAAATGATCACTTGGCAAAGTCAATTTCATCAATTTGGCTCGGAGCTACGTTTGAAAGACCACCGAATCTCGATAACCAACAAGTGGTGGATCGGAGCCACCGCGACAATAGTAGGAAAATTCGGGCACGATCTCTGGCCCGATGTATCGTTTGCCTATTGATACACTCTAGCTGAAGCTTCGTCTTTTGTAGGCTGTAACTCCGAGCCAAATTGATGAAATTGACTTTGCCAAGTGGTCATTTTAAAGGAAATTTTCTTGGCTTCCCAATGGAATTGGTTCTAACAGTCCAAATTCCTGCGCATGCGCAGTAAACAGACAATTCCAAACTGCCTAAAAAATAGGTTCGCGAAAATTTGGAGAAACAGGCCTTAGACGTCGGAAAAGGAAATCGGGACCACTTTTTTCTGGAAGAACACAAAATTTCACATCAAATATGTGATTTTCAAGAATTGAAAAAAATAGGCAACTGAGAAACTCACTGTTTAGTGATTTTTACACTTTTGCTCGTACAGGCTGCCCATAACCCCAAAAACAACTTTATAATAGCGATTTTGATAGGTTTTTGGAAGACCTTTCGAATGCCGCAAACCGCATATCTTTATCTGGGAGCAAATTCGACTTACTCCCATTTTACTGCAAAAAAGCTGCTAGAATTTAAAAAAAATGTATTTTACTTCATTTTCGAAAATTCTCGCCATGGGGCCAAAAAATTTTTTTGGGACCCCATAGGTAGTGAAAAGTTCATATTTTGTACCATAGAATCGAATAAGAATGTTTACAAAAGGATCTGAGACATGACCCTTTTTCGTGGGTCGCTTTCGCGTGGAACTACTCATATAAATATATGTAGTCAAGAAACCGAGTTGCTTTGATAATAACGACTTCGGTCAGGGTTCGCTTGATTCGTTCACCATTTTTAGCTTTGGGATGATAGAGTGAAGTTATAAATATGCCTATATGATAATAACGTAATCGCGAGAGTGCTTTTGATGGAGGGGCTATGTCCAGATCGCGTGTTCTGCGATCCTTGGTACATTCCATGGTATACGATCTTGGATTTTAAATTATGAGCCCTAGCAGTTGGGAAGGGTCGTATCGCGTGTTATCGGATTCTCTTGTCGGCTCGAGCGCTAGTAAGTCAATTTATACTATTTTTGAGTTTTTTTTTTCTAATTTGTATGATCTTTCGATGAGCAGAATAGTTAGGGACTATGAGAATGGGTGATGATTTGAGTGAGTGCTTGACTGAAGAGTTTGATGAGGATTACCCGACGGACTATTTTGTGTCGAGCTATTTGAAAATTTTCCAGCGATTCTCACTTGCAATTTCATCAAGAATTTTGGGTTATCACCGTCCATTTTTTTTTTCCAAGAAAAAAAAACAGATGTTCAGAAAAGTTTGGTTCATGATTTTCGGATTTGTACCGATAACGATCCAAATGTATGGGAAGATGACTCAAGTTCTTAAGAGCATAGAAGTCAGTACTATCATCACCCTCCAACAAACTTATTTTCATCGGAATTTTACGTTCAGCGCGTCATCAATCAGATTACTTTGAATCCCGAAATTCTCAATTTCTTCAAAAATTTACTCAAAATTTTTTTTTATACACCGGGATTTCACTTGGGTAGTCAATAACTCTCAGATTATCTGTTGCCTCAAAGAGAGAAGCAGGTTATGAAAAAGTCTCAACTCACAAATAAAAAAAAATAAAAAAATATCATTCTATAAAATAGTTTGAAAAATTCGCCCTCCAGAATGTGAACTAAATCTTCCCTGAGTGAATCTCAGATGTGGAGCTCGAATAACAGAGTATCGATGTCCAGTGGCTTGATTCTTGTGTACCTTACCTACCGGTCAAACCGCAACAACAGGCTGTACCAAAGATCAATCAACCAGTATAGTATGGTAGACCGTATATACCTTTTGTTTGAAGCAAGAGTAACACGTGTACAAGCTGCCACATTGTCTCACATCAGTTTCCAAGCCTCAAATACACCAATCATCAACATAGTTCAACGCCTAGGGTGCAAACATAACCCCCTTTTCCTTCAATTCTCCTCAAAATCTTACCCAGTACCCATGTTACCACCCACACTATGTATATATATATTCATTCATACAGTACAAATTCTCAGCTCTGATTAACGCAAAGCTTTGCACAGGTGCGGAAATACGCCGAGACGACCAATCTACCCTATATGAATGCGATATCTCCTGTACTTTGCGTGTAACGATCAAGTATACTATTATATATAGTTTGGTAGGGTACGCTAATTTATCGCCCTCTACTATATATGGTCAGATACACTTCTGTTCCGCAGTTTTGTGTAGTATATGCCAACTTATTCTGAAACACGCAAGCGTTGGTTTTATACATGTACAAAGTTCTTATCGAATACTCGGGCATACATTACACGAACGTGAGATAAGAATGGTATAAAAAAATTAAGCAACCAGGAGGCCTCGTTACGCGTACACTTTGAATTGGAAAATAAAATTATTTTAGATATAAAATTCTGATGGTTTATACGTATAACGTAACATAACGAGGAATGTTTTACTTTTACTTCAATGACTATGGTTGGGATGGCAGAAAGGGCTTAAAGATCTTCCTAGGTTCTATGTACAGAATTTCTTGAGGACGAGATTGGACAAGACGTCTGATTTGATGAGATGTTCTCGTTGCAGTATTGCACTAGGTATATATAACTACTTCCGAATAGAATGAGCATCATGGAGACGTAGGAGGTAGAGATAGAGAGGTCGAGTTCTGTACGTACAAGATTAATTCAAAGTTCGTCTCCATAGCTGGGAGATGAATTTGCTCAGATGTAGAGACGGACGGACTCCTCCTGATGAAGGAGACGATTACTTTTGCAAGTCGCGTAGGTCTAGAAATATAGACGAGTAGTCTCGTTTAGTCACGAATGAAAATGGTATAGAGGATTCAGAGTTGAGGAAAAGTGTGGTATAGGGAGGGGTAAAAGGAAAGAAGCTTAATTAGAGACTTTTGCAAGTACCTGATTTGTACAATGTCGTGTCTTCAATACGCAAGACAAGTTTTTTGATCTTTATTGATACAATTTCAACTTGGTAGAAGGCTTCCTTGAAAGCTTCTCACAAAGGTAAGAGCAAAAACTTGAATTTTCCGAAAGTAAATGAATTCTTGCTTTGTCGTATATCTTCCATCTCAGGCACTGGGACAATTTTTTTTTTCTTATGTTTCTCTTGAAGAGTGATTCTTTCCTGACCCAAATTGCTGTACGAATATTTTATATGATCGTTGACATTATTTATGATAAAGACCTTACAAATTTCTTCGGAGTCGACCTCTCTCTTGCAGTTGATAATATTGAATAAGATGGTGTAAATATCATCTCAGGAGTGGGGAGTTTCTTAAATGAAGTACATGGGTACTTATTCGCCGGAATCTCGAACCTGAAAAAGAATTCGTCCGTATTTGTCGACCACTTGATCCTCAGGGTTGAATGCCAGACGTATTTTACACAATACTGTAAGCATCAAAAGGTGTCAAAGGTTTATGAATTCCATATCCACGATATATGTAATACATGTCTCAAAAATTAATTTTGAGTATAATTTTGAGTATATTGCGTTTGAAAGGATTCATCGTAGAAGGGAAAACAACAAAAGACATAGTAGTATGTGTTTTCTCCTATCAGAGGGGAGCCAGATTTGAATGATAACGCTGTTCCCAATTTTCATGAGATAGAAGGGCCTACGTTCAAATATGTTTTCACTAGACCAAACCAACACTGGAATATAAACACTAACCGAATTGGAGACGTTAACAAAAATCTCCTCATCGAGTAAAATTTGGAATAAAGATGTTGAATAAATGGAATACATTGCTGATGATCACCACATATCCAACATTGCACCCTGATTGGGGGTTAGATTTGGGGTTAGTTCTCGGTCATAATCGAATATCTTTGATTGTATCCTATAGTTGAAGAAATTAGAGAAGGGTAAGTTGTAATCCTTGAATAGTTTGAAGGCTTTAAAATCGTGTAGACAACAATAGTGCCCCATCGAATCTGGATGATGGTCAAATACTGCACGTGCATATCACTCTCGCGTACAGATAATCACGAGATCTCATTTGATTTGCCGTGTAGTTTGTGGTTATTTCTCTATTTCCTGAGGGCTGGCAGAAATAGATTTCTACGCGTGAATGAGTTCGTTCGTCATTAAATTCAGCTGGATCCTCTTTGAAATTATCCCGTAAATATCCAAGATCCAGTATCATTATCTTCGAATCCAGAAGTTCCCAAATCGAACAATTTGCAGTCATAATTCAATAATTGCAGACTATTGCGGTACCAATAATTGCTTACGCAGTTTGTATAATTAATGAGTAGCTTATTGATAATAATGACTCCCCGACGGGACATCTCTCACAGCCAATAAAACCGAATATTGAAAATGACCATTAAATTAGCACTGCAACAGATCGCACAGTAAATCAAAATCAGTAACAAAGCGCTCGATAGATATCTCCAAATGACCCACCTTCAATCGAACATCTCTCCTACAACATATGTGAGAAATTCCGCCAAAAGTGTGATTTTCCGTGTTACAAACTTCCCCAAGTTTCTCTGGCTTGGAATTTACATTATAACAGTTTTCTGGGGTGTATTTTGTTAGTGTGCAATTACGTTGATAATTTTTTAGATGGTCTTAATGTCCCGGTACTTTATAGTGCTTGATAAACGGCCCAGATGTCAACTTCATCCCTTGTAGTGAAACGACCTTCGACTTTTGGATTTACTACGATGCATATGCAGAGTCGAAAACTCCTATATGTAGCTAGTCACTTCAAATTATTCAACTTCAAATGACACATAACCTACTGCAGGGGTTATCCAACATTTTGAAGACGGTTTTGCAGCAAAACCGTTTGCACAGTCCTCATTAGCAGGGCAAAGTCCCTTATAGCCTATGGAGCCTTTCTAACCGATGAGATTGTTATGTAGAAACTCAAATACATCTAATTCATGTTCAAAATTAGCCGAAAACTTCAATTTGCAGCCGATTAAGCGCACCATATAAATGTGTTTTCACAATGGAGTAAAATTTTTTCTGTCCCCATGTTGTGATCTTCTCTGGCGCGCTACATCGCTTTGTAAGGGTGCGTCCACAAATGGAGCGCGCCCCCCGTGTTCCCGCGCAGCACCCGCGCGGCTCTCGGCGCGCGCGCTGCTTCTACCACAGAGAAATTACGAATTTCTCTCGTTACCGAACACTTTCAAAGTTATATTGAACTGATGGGTGCTCCGGTCCTAAATACTTTGAAACTTGTCGGTCACGATGGAAACTCGTAATTTTTCTTTGGAGGAAGCAGCGCGCGCGCCGAGAGCCGCGCGGGTGCTGCGCGGGAGCACGGGGGGCGCGCGCGCGCTCCATTTGTGGACGCACCCTAAAACACATTTTTTTTAGTATTTGGTCGCATTCGACCAAATCGATTCGGGAAAGAGTCTACGATTAGTTGTAGAGTGATGGGAATATTTCTGAAATGAGTTTTATCCTTGTGAATTCCGTTCCTCCATGTGACCTCTTTGCTTGACATCTTTGGTCAGCTTTAGTTTTGAGATACGCAGCTCTAGATATACTTCTTTTTTGTATACGAATATGGCAAAATCAGCTCTAATGAGCCAGAGAAAATCATCCGGGGTTGAAATAGCTTTTTGACCCAAAATACTTTTTGGGAAAATTTTGGCCCCAAAAAGTACTCATTTTCGCCGGGATTACTCATATACGTCCAATATATACCACGTGTAAGTTAAAATACGTCGATTCACACTTTATTTGCCATAATGTATGTATGCTCGATTATGTGCATTCAAATGCTTGGAAAAGGGGGAAGGGGGCGAAGAGTTCAAGCCCCCAAGGCTTTTACCGGGGCGTGGAAGCTGTACACGATTATGTCACGTTTATAATGTATATCTGCTGGCAATATGCCATCTGGTGAATACAGTTCGCTCACGGGCATCAATTCGATTTTTCCAACATTCTATTCTATGTATCTTCTCCATATTATACCCTCAGGATGATAATATCTACCGCGTGATCTCCTTATTCTGCATTGTTTCACTCACTTTTATTCCGGCTCTTCTTTTCCGATTACGATCTTTGCTCTCTCTCTCTCTCTTGTAGCCAGGAGTATCTCAGTGTAAATGTACATCTGACGCACGTGCGAAAATTATTACAGTTGTATAGTAAAATGTGATGTTACGCGTTCTTCTTCTTATCTTTTTTTTTGAAATGAGAAATTTTGGACCTCGCGTGCGTTGAGGTTAAATTTTAATTTTCGTGACCTCGGAATCAAGCGCATCGCTCGCATTTTATTCTACGTTATATTTATGTAAATTCTGGACTTTTTAGTTTTGGAATATGTATTTTAGTAGGTCATTAAAAGCACGAATGGGCTATATTGAATCTTGTACGACATTCAATTTATCGTGGTACGTAATTTTTTTCGAATTGGTAAGATAAAATGTCTCTGGAGTAAGAAGGTAGAGTGAATGCAAGCAGAAAAGCGTATTACGGTATGCCCTCATCAGTCAAAACCGTTGACGGGTGAGAGTCAATTATTAGATCTCTACCTCTCGATACTTTTTTTTAATCCTTGCCTTCAGGCACTATCCACTCTCTTTTTCTTTCTCTGCTTTGCAAATTTACCGCGACGAAAGCGTATGGCTTTGGAGTACCCCAATTTTTTTTTTTTTTTTTTTCTTTCGAACGATCAAGAAAATGAAGCAGAAGGTTAATTTTAGGCTGCCACCGGCGAAGAATCATTAAGAGGTTTTACATAAAAATTAGCGCTAAGGAACAACATCGTCGTGTACGTTTAAAATAAAATTAATCCGGATTAAATTTTATCGTGTATTTAGATGTCAATTGTGAATTTTTTATAAAGCTAATTTGATCGAATAATGCTTTTCAGGCTTGTAATTATGACATTTACTCAGACCTTGGATAGTGTGGGTTATGCAAATGCGAGTGAAGATATTTCGATGTACAACGATATAATTTTCTCAGTGTAATAATAATAAAGATTGAGAGCATTTCTCAATTTATGTTCATTCTCATTCAAGAAAATTGTCACTCTTTCGCGAGGAACCAATGTAGATAAGTATCTCCGTGAGACTTGAAAATTATTACAAATGTCCGATAAACATACTCTCACTTTCACGAATCCTGCACACGCAGCCTACAAGCTTGTACGAATAATTTTTTTTTTTATCTGAAGATCTTCACCACAATCTTTTCGAAAGCTTCTTCACGATGATGATGATGATAGTCCCCCTTTTACGAATAACCGCATAAAGAACGAAATTTTGCAATCAACCGATTTGTACCCACTAAAATATCTGAAAAAAAAAACACTCATATCTCAAAGACAACCAGAAAAAAAAATTCTTCTGATAAGTTTTCACCGCAAGAACATATTTGTTCTCTACAACATCCCATATAGATAAGTGAAATCATATAATTGAGCCATAATTTGAGTTTCGAAAGTTCGTCTTATGGGATATAAACACACCTCTAATCACCATCAAAACGATTCCTTGCTTTTACCACAGAGAGAGAAAGAGAGAGATAGATATAGAGTTGGTAAATATACAAAACTAAAGATATATACGAAAGATTCTGTTGACAGCCAAAATGAGTTTAGCCAAACTCTCGCAACTCATATATTCCTCGTTTGTATATATTTGCCGCGTAACTCGTACTTTACACTCGCAGTAATTAGCTCTTTATCGATGTATAACTCAAAGCCAGAGTTTATACTTTGAGTACTAGTCGGGCTTAATCTGCGTATTTTTTGTTTTGAAAAAGCTTATAATCGTAGTGTAGAACGAGAAGGAGCAAGAGTGAGATAGAGATAGAGAAGGTATAACGGCTTGTGAGTTCGAGTATAAACAATAAATTTCCTCGGCGTAACTTTTTACAGCTTCGTGTGTTCAGATCGGACATTTAGTACAAGCAGTTGCTGTATGTGTAGAGCTACAAGTATGTATGCGTGTTTATGTGTGTGTGAGTTGTAGGGTGAGTTTCATGGGAGGCGAGTTCTGTGAGTATCTCAATGAAATACGCGTTTCTTTAAACGTGGATATTAACGTATGTACTAGTAAATGAGCTGAGATATTTGTTTTTCCTTTTTCTGATTCTTCAATTTCAGAGACTTGCCGCTTTTGTAGATACTCGTAACTTGTAATTTTACATTCATGTTCTTGCAAAGCCCAATGAACGGCTCGTCGATCCGCGGGTAAGATGCATATATGGGGGATCTCGCTGAAAGGAGAAGTTTTTTATAGTGGTCAAAAATAGTCGAGTGTGTGTGATCTGGGTTTGAAAATGATGTAGGGTCTAAGCTCTGAATGAAGTTTTGTCGATCAAATTTTTTTCAGGCACCTAGAATAAGTCGACAAACTTTTGTATCTTAGACTGATCTATAGGAAGATAAGGCATCATAATATCAAAAAATCGTTACCCATCCGTACTGTAGAGTCAATTTGATTGAATAGGAGTAGAAACAGTTAAAAAAAAAAGAGGAACAGACAAATTGGAATTGAAAGGGCAGATTACATTGAGAGAAATTTTGATTATTCGACGATAAAAAGTACGGAATGCCTGAAAGATGATGGAGATCGTAAGATATTGGCGAAGTAAAAGACTAAAATTTTTTATTGCTAACATGCAAATAAGCCATGAAATTTTGCGAAAGCTCGAACTTTGGACGGCAGAAAATCTTACTTTTGGTGAAAACACCCATGTACCGACAATTTAAATCGATGAATTTCCTACGATCGGACATGACCTCTCTGTCTCAATATTTCCCAAACGATAAGGATTTCAATAAAAGTCAGATTCATGCGGGATGTTATGTGGGAGGTTACGGTCTATTTGCCATTTGCGGAAGGAATGCCCCATGTGGGACACACTAGTGTGTTATCTGTAGAAATTCTGAAACCCGAGAGGGACGTCTTCCGTTCTCGTGCAATTCCCTATTTCCGTATACTGAAATATACAGTAGTAGACCAGTCTCTCTTATATCCATCTATTTCGATTTCACATGGATCGAATTTGTTTGCCCCTCCAATTCGTACTCTATTCCCAACGGGATGTGCATGCATGAACCTTATCGAGCGGATGGCATTGATTGCCATTCATACTTTATTGAGAATGTGTGCTTAGACTGAGTAGTTCAAAAATTCTCGGCTATCGGTCTGTTACTTCAATTTGAGTGTATTTCTCTTGTTGAGGCTTTTGGAAAATTTACGTGGTCGAAGCTGTTGATGAGGATGGGTGATGGCTTTTTTGTTTGTTTTGTGGATGATCCTTTTTTTTTTTTTTTCATTAAATATTGGCCAAGTTTTTTTTTAGTGGATGACTATTATTGCTACATAAGCTATGGATACACGCGGAAAATGAGAATCTGTATGGTCGTTTCAATTTTGATCTCAGAGTTCTAGTTTTTGCTATAGTTTTACAGAGTTTGATTCTATTGATGATTCTGGGGCTCACGACTCGATCAAATCTTTCAATATTGAACCGATTTCGGACCATTTTTCGTAAAATAATGAGAATTATTGAGGAGATTACATTCTTGGGACATATTGGATGTATGGAAATTGAACCAAGTGGAGAATTTCATCCTGATCACTGTGTCACTCGGTCTTTTACATGTCATAGAAAAATTTGAAATAAATTCGGACTTTCAATTCGAAATTCTTTTCGGTATTACACTTAAAAATCAAATGGATACGTTTGAATTCAATGAGCCCGCTTACAAACATTCGAGCACAAATTCGAATTGTTTTTTTTTCACTCTGGGAATGAAAATTTGAAGGGTTAAAATTCAGTTGATATATCAAAAGAGCTATATATATGGATTGAACGAGTCAGAGATGAAATATCATTCACGTTTCAAGTATACATTCTGCTAACCTCTGTATAGACATGAATTTTCACAACTTTTCCGGGAAACAGTAATTAAATTACAAACTCATCCCATGCTTCCTGATATAAATTTCTCAAACAGCCTCATCCGAGTTTCAACAGTTTTATTGTGTGAAAAAATAATACGAACAATTAACCAACATAATGAAATAAACCATCAGTTTTTCACATCAAAGAGTCAGAAACAATCGATTTGTTAAAAGTTGATCATCCGAACGAAAGCAATTTTTCGGATTCAAATTCAAAGCTGATTCGTTGATTCACGCTCGCTGGTTTCGAAAACAGGAGAGGCATATCCGAGTACTATCAAATCTGATGATCTGATGCATCAGTCGCTCTCAATGATTCGAGCACACGACGCGTTCATCAGCGTTAAAACTCGCGTCGGTCGTCGCGAAAATTCGCGTCACGAGTCGCGTTAATTCTCGTTAAAGCGCGAAACGCGAAAATCCACGCACACGTTTTACGTTCGATCGATCGACCTCATCTCGAACGTGTACTGCATACAAAGTTTCTACATTCCTGTGTACATACTTTGTAGTGCGTGAGGCTATTTCCAACCATTATTCGAGCTCGTTTTATCAAATTCTTAAAATTGGACCATTCAAAGACACTCAGCTTTGGTGAATTCTTGAAATTTTATCTTTTTCATTACGAGTATAGCAAACTGAAGTCCACACTATTGTTTCCAAATGTAGTTTAGACGTTCCAGATAGTCGTCGAAGTTTCACTTCAAGACTTTTATGAAATTTTCTGAAGCTAAGAATGCGAAAGTCGCAGAGTAGAAAGCGCCCTGATAACCCAAAGTCAATTTCTATTCAAAATATATCATCTATAGATATATCTATTCAGTACTGCTCATCATACTTTTCTATATAAGAGGTGATACATGAATGGGTTACGGTATATGGAGTAGGTGCTTGTGGGTGTACTCAATCGACAAATAATACGACGCCGAGCTGAACTTGATTTTTACTTGGACTCAATGAGACCAGCGCGTGCGTCTCAACTCCGTACGCCACGCCGCGGCGCGCCGCAAGCTAATCTCTCTGATGGCAGTGTATACGGGTCGCGCCCCTCGATCAAAGCCTTTCGATTAGACTGATATGCCGTACTCTAGTTTTGAACTTGTTGCGCTTTCACACACAAAAGGGGAAGTAAGACAGATGAGTCGGTCTCGTTTCGATTGTCTCGATTTCAATGGGTTTGCGATGCTGTTTTTCGGTAGTGATGATGTCCTCTTTTACCAATTTGTAGATTAAATTGAAAATCATGAGGCTTTTTATTAAAATTTCGCATGAATACAAGTGCGGAGAAGCAAATCTGGAGAAGTTGATAAGATTGTCGTTTAATTGATAGGTGATTTTGATTATTAATTTTCGTAGAAGTCGGTATTTTTGTCATGTTTTTGTCCAAATTCGAGAGGGTAAAAGTTTCAATTGTGTAGAGGCAGAAGTGCAAATCGAGTACACTTGGGGCAGAAAATATTATACTTGCAGATGATTGCAATGTTTTTGAGAAAAATGATATAGAATTGCAATGTGTTTCAGATGCATGACACAAAAATAAGGATGCGTAAGTCAAGATTTTCGAAATTCTGGACGAGTACCAAATCGTTTGTTCCAAATTACTCTGCATGTTTGATAGACCTCGTGAATCTACCAAGCAAGGATGAAGAAATGGCTCTAACCAATCAAATGCAACAATATTAATCCCTGGAAAAACTTTATATAAAATTCTATGTAGTAAATTCATAGAATTCATCCCATAAATCATAGTATGGTTATCTTGGTGTCACAATTGACGGAAATAGGGCAATTGAATTAGTTGATTTCATGCTTCATTCTCTGATTACCAATTGATTGATTGAGGAAATTCCCAACTTCTCTTATAAAATATTTTGAACCTAATGTCAAGTATTTATGATCAATTGTACACGTCCCCGTTATGATAAGTTTTCTAAGCAAACGAGTTCGTGGAGCGAGATTCTCCATGATTCAGTGTCGAAGAAACTGAGGATTTTCTCGTTGCATTTAAAAATTAATTTCTTTTAAGAGAAGTGGAAATAAGTCTGCACGAGAAACAATTATCAACGCGAATGAGGAAGACTATCAACGTCAAAAAATTAAACGCTCAAGCTACTAAGCCTCATAAATTTCTATCAAAGTCAGTTCTAACCTCGCGGCAAGAGTCTTTCTAACAAAAGTAATATACCCTTCACCTTTCTTCATCTCACAATTTCTAGCGAGAAAAGCCCAATTTTATCTCAAAGCATCTCAGGATACCTATCTCAATTTCATGCCTTACTCCAAGCCTGATGTCATCTCCTTTACTTCCCTTAAGCACCAAACAAAAGTGGAAAACAAGCTTCTCAAAGTCATTCGGATTACGGTGGTACATCCTTAAGCAATGCAAAATCTCATTTCATTCTGTAATCCAGGAATGCACATCTCACTATGAAAATCTAGCTACTCCGTAACACAAAACCTACTGTACCACACTCTGTACAACATAACCTAAAGATCTCAACTACAGTCTACACAGACGAATATTACACACTTGAGAGCACACAAGAAAGCACTTGGCCATTTTCCAAAAAGCAATGAATCCAGACTAAATACTTGAGAGTGGCGGGTTACCCTTTAAGCAACCACGACTTGTCAGCGTCTTGTGCCAAGTACACAAGCTCGACACAAGCCTGGATATTCTATAATTCTGCTAGTATCCAACTCTCACACAAGTGTGTTATTTATATATATATATTTCTATCTCTCTTCAGACTGCTCGATTTTTTGTGAGTCGGGACGCAGAAACCAGCAAAAGGGAGATCGTTCTAGTGAAAAATTGACCCCGAGATGGAGGTTCAATAACGCACGAGTGCATCAACGATGGCTGGTGCAAGGAAGAACTCACTAGGATATGATGCGCTTGCATCTGGAAAATGTGTATGACGAGATGGCAGAGAGGAAGTTTTTTGTGAGAAGTTGGGTCGGAAGAGATTGATGGGGGCGCTGGACTTAGTCGTTTGAGTTTGAGTATGGTCTCGGAGAATCTAGTTGAGCGGGTAAATTGCATTTTGTAAAAAGCATGGAGGAGATTGTGGTGGAGATTTTGTAGTTACTGGAGGTGTGCATTTGTGCAAATAGCTTTGTATTTCATATTTAGAGAATCAAGAGTTAATTGTTTTGAAGCAATGAATAGAATACGAGATCGAAGCTTTAAAAAAGGTTTTGGTTTTGTTTTGGTTAGTTTTTAATTTTCCGCTACAAGCTAGCGTGATTTATTTCACAGGACTAAATGTTCTGCGGTTATGTCATTCGTACCCTCAAATGCCCTAGATACTCTGTACTCCGTTGTATTCAATCGAGAGATTCACTAATGCGGCTAAAACGTTGATTCGAATGTGGCTTTCATTATGTAACCTCACTTGAAAAGCCAATTAATGCTGCAGACGAATTTCAATTAGCCCTCGTCAATTTGTTTTCGCTTTCCATGTACCAACCAATTTAATTAAGTCTCTTAGGCTCAGGAATACAATATGTTAAATTCTAGTTCAATTGTAACCAGCCGACCATTTGCGCTGAGTGTTATATCTACTGCGATCACTTTTGGCTTATGAGCTTTGGTGTAAATACAAAGAAATCGGAACCCTGGTAGAAATGAGAGATCATTCTTTGACTAATAACTGGCTAAGCCGTATTGCTACTAGCCATAAAACCTATAGATCTAGTCACCAGACACGTGGTGTCCAGAAAAAATATTTAAAAAATGGTCACATTTCTACCAGGGAACATCAGTAATTCAATAACCTTACTAACCGCGAAATTATCTTTAGCTACAATGAATTCATTCGCACTTTAACGTCAAATCAGGTTGGAACCTGTTTCACACGAAAATTAATAAATTTATTCTTACCTTACATTGAACGATAGAATCATGTCCTTCCGAGGCCTCTAAAACGAGGTATATCTTTTATGTCCTGATAAGAATCGCGGAGTTGCTTCGCTCGCTAACCGTTCGTTTGGCTTGTAAACATTTTGAAGTGAGTAAGTTACATGCACCTAATAGGCTTTTGCTGACTTTGCTGTTCATAGAGAGATATTAGTGGAATCGTAGCACGCGCGCACACACCCCACCCACCTATTCACTCACATACACACACCCACGCGCGCACGCACGCACACGCACACGCACACGGTCTCATCAACACCCATACCCATACACCCATAAGCTATATCCACACCCACGCTCATACCCATGCTCATGCCACATCCATGCACGCTCACATCCTTTACACATACACACACGCATGCACGCACACACGCGCGCACACACACAAGATGTACAAAGCATGACCCACGAGCTAACCACGCACCCGCCTACGATTACCCACCGAGTGACACATCCACCAGTCCACCTAACGACGCCTCCTCCTCCCCACGCTATCTACTTCTCCAGCAATTTACGCAATAACTAACCTAGGGACACATCCTCGCATTTACCGAACTACCTGACACCGACCCACAACCCGCTCACCCTCTCGTCCATTCCACCCACCCAATCAACAACCTACCCAAATGTACCCACTCACGTGCGCACCTCGTGCGCACCCGCTCACCAGGCCCCCTCCATTACCCATCATACGGCAAAGATGGCAAACTATTCGAGTTGACAGCCTAGGGTCCCTAGAAGGGGGTCGAGACACGGTGTTTTCAGTCCGCCATGTTTTGCCCAAGTCTCGTGTTATTTACTATACCTATATAGACGGAGTCAAAATATAGGTATAGTGAATAACACGGGCTGGGCAAAGTATGGCGGACCATTTGTCTCGACCCCCTTCTAGGGACCCTATGTCAGCCCTGACTTTGGCGCCACCACCGGGTATTTTGCGAACTGTCCAACTGCCAACATTTGTCTTTCAAACGTCAGCGCGCTACTGGAACTGTATGTAAACAAAGTCGGCAAAATGTCTCATTTCAAGTATCTGACAATAGAAATAACTTTTGCTGTTCATTTCTGTCATCGGGTAGTTGAAACAAGACATTTTGCCGGCTTTGTTCATACAGTTTGAGATGCGCGCCGAAATTTAAACGTCAGTCGTTGGCAGTCGGACAGTTTGCAAAATACCCGGTGGTGGCGCCAAAGCCAGGCCTGACACCCCGAATTAAAATTTTGCACATTTACGTAGGCAACGAGATATGCGGGATTCGGACAAACCGGTGTGGCTGAGCGTTTAATCATTTTAATAATTCATTTCCTTCAATGGCAAGGAAGAGCTGTTGGACGTTTGCCTCTTTGGTTTTATATCCTGCACCATATAGTCCGTGATTTGTCATCTGACAAGTGGATGTAACGATAGATAACACTAACTAGGAGAGGTCATCACATCCGGATCACGAATTTGGCTGAAACTCTGGAAATAGTCTTCTTCTAGTGCCAAAAGATGAAACCCAAAATTATAGACCCTAACGCTCAAGCGTTTCCGAGCTATAACCGAAAACATTAGCATTGCCCATATGGGCCCATGTTAAAAGTCATACATATAGGTATACCTGCAATGCTAATGTCCTTGGCTGTAGCTCAGAAACGCTTGAGCGTTAGGGTCTATAATTTTGGGTTTCATCTTGTGGTAATAAAAGAAGACTATTTCTAGAGTTTCAGCCGAATCCGTGATCCGGATGTGATGACCTCTCCTGGTAAGTGTCACTCCCTCTTTTAAATTTCTGGTCAATACATCCATCTTCTCTAGTACTATTTCCATAATTTTCAATCTCAGCAGCCAGCACTATAAAAGTGCCCATCTCACTTCCGACGTTCAGAATGTGCTGCATAATTACGGTGGCTCACGCCGTGGAGAACAATAGAGTACAAGCTACACCGAATCTCATAGGCAAAATTCGAATTGAAATCAAGGTAAGAGCCCCCATAATACATAAGATCCGGAAATTGCACGGTACCTTTGTAGGTACACACATCAACGTACCTTACCACTATCACTACGAACAACACATTTAAATAATATGCAGGTTTCGCCGGTACACGATGTACCTATGAGCGAATAGAAGATAAACGTGGTTCATCGGAAACGTTCTATTCTAGGGGCGTGTTATGATCTAAAATGAGCAGTTTGATAATCGTCATGGTGCGCTCGAGTGATTTACACCCGGCCACTTTTCCAAGTATACAACGAGACTGAATGAACATAAGGATCCGTTACGAAGTAAGCATCGAGGCAAGCGAGTACGAAACTATGCGGTTACCCGCGGAAATCTCACATCTGAGGAAAAAAAATACAAATGCATCTTTGAGAGAGTGCAGTAAAAGATGTGCGAAAGGTTCCGCGATCGCAATGTAACGGGTTTGTCGAGATCAGCTTGGTCCACGCTTGGGATAACTTTCGCCAAAGAGAGCTGCGGCAAGGCGTAAATTCAAGCTCTGTGTTTTTGCGGTACCGTGCAATTCTCGGCGGCAGATTCAGCACGTAGATAGTAAGGTATAAGTACGTACTACACGCAGTGATTGGGTATCATTGTAATTTGTGTGTTCGGAAAGGGACTACTCCCACATCTTGTGACGATTTAAACCAATTGATGAGAACTTTTTTTGTTGGTTTGGTGTACGTGCAGGGGGTACCTCGTGCAGGTTTGGTGAGGAGAAAGAGGTAGGAGCATGAATTGATAACGGTTGAGGGAAATGCTGGTTCTTATAAGAAAAATAGTTGTGAGTGCGATGGTTTGCGAACGGGTCGGTCTAGCCGAGCATGAGGTCGGTGAAATGTGGGGTTTTTTATGGAATATCTTGGTTCTCCAATGGATTTATAGATACCCACATATGTAATTTGTATATAACACAATTTTTTGTCTTAGTTAAAAAAGGTCAGTGCATTGAAGTGCATTTGAGATCTGGTTCTTTAAGAATATTAGAAACAATCCTGAAATGTTATGGGCTATCATAATTAGTCTTTCTTGAATCGTTCAATTTGAAAAAATTTGTAAGTATCTGTGAAATCTGCTGACAAGTATTCAACGAGAATTTTGTCGAAAGATGTGAATGAAAACTTAGAAAAAATCGAAAAAGACGAAAAAAGAAAGCGAAAAAAAAAATCAATTTTCACTGCAAAATGAGACTCCCGAACACGTTGAATGATTGCTGCAGACGAGGTGATGCTCCCAGTGTCGTTCTGTTGCATGGAGTAGTAAGAGTATCCTTATGTCAGATATCGGTATGGGGTCGGATTCCACAGTTTTAGGTATTTTAAATGTGAATTACAGATGTGGGAACTACAAAAGATCTCTGCGTGTCAGATGCAGTCAAAAACTTATTTATTGATCAAAATGCCACGGGGGGGGGGGCGGCTACTACGACCTCGTGGGTAAAGTCCTTGCCTTCAACGCAGGAGGCTGGGGTTCGAATCTTGGTCATCACCAAAGTGAATTTTTATAAGTGCTCTTCGGGTGCTTCGGTGGTTCTGAACCCACTTTAAGGTAGTACTAGCGGTCCTCGAAATACCGTACAGAAAATTACAAAATTCGGCACAGTGGTAGCTTGATATCTCAAACTGCCTCAGTTAAAATTTCAAGAGCCTTCAGAGTCTGAGAGAAAAGTTCTGAGCAGTTCCGGGAAAGTCGATTTAACACAGCGGCTTATGGGGAATGACGAGTAGAGTAATATCTACCGTACAGATTTTCACGAGAGTCGGTTCACAAGAGAAAGAGTGAACGAGAATTACATACAAACCAACAGATTAACGATTCACAGCCTACAAAAGAAGATCTAAGCCCAAATGTCACTCATTTCTACGGTTTCGGGGTTAGGTTGTCGTCTGCTGCGTGCATTCATTATACCTGTGTTCCGGGCGGGAGAGAGTCAAGCGCGAGTATAATCTGCACTTGGACTCATCAGTAGCGCTAGTACTACATTAAACTGTAAGTCTCGCGAAAGAATCTCGAAAAAAGGTTGAAAATGCGTTAGTTTGCGTTATGCGTTAATGCGCTGAAAAAATGTCACGGACAAAGATCGTGACTCTGATGGATAATAATAATTAATCAATCAAGTTTCGTATGGTTTTACTGGTTGAGCTGTACACATCCATCCAGCCACGTCTCTGCAACCATTTTCAAAATTTTCCTATAGCATGATTTCTATACTGTGATGTTAGGATATGAAGGTTTGCATAGTTCCCAGGCCCAAACAATTTTTTTTCTGACATTGTCAGCCCATTATTGTAATTTTTCCGGAAAATCCGAAGTCAAGACAATTCTACTGTATTTTGTTCAGAACTTGGAACTGTTTCGAATTATTTCAACTTGTCAAAGGGTGTTTGAGAGGTGACTCAAATCCCTATTTATTGATTATCTATGACCTATTTTCAAGCCCTCCTGATCTCCTCAGAAGTCGTAGAAGGAAAAAATCAGAGTTTTACTAATATTTTTTCAGCGTCTATTCTAATCTCAATTTTTCATATTTTTTATTCATTTTGCAGATGATAATTATCTGCATCTGATAGATTATAATCTATCCACGTAAAAATTTTCAGACATCCCTCGGATGTTTTGAGCCTCAATAGAGTTTTTATAGCGAGCTAAAAAATCATGAAAAACCAAAAACCGTGTTTTTTTAATTGAAATCAGACTCAAAGAGCTTGGCATCTTTCCCAGATGTATTTTCAAAGTCAATTTCGACAAGGCTCATATTCCTGTATGCTTGGGTACCAGCGTGCCTAAAAAGTCAAATTTCTATTTGAGGTCGATTGGCGATCTCAAAAGTATTATCAACAAAAACTCAAGTATCAAGACAAGGGGTTCATCTTTCCTATTTATTTGATATCCCCAACTAAAGGATCTCACTGAGGCGACTTTAATTTCTCGACATAGCACTATTTCAAAACTCCAAATCAATTCCTTTGGAAGTACGCATGAAGCCGTTATCATCCAGAAGTATGTCTCGGCATGATTATTCTCCTCCCAACTCTCGTACATGTACTGTAGAATGTCTTCCTCTCAGTAACAATGGGATCTACTATCGATAAAGCTGTCCAGTGTTATACACGACCCGCTGTTCTCTTGGTGCGTCAGGATATTCATTATTGGAGCAAAGCAGAATAGTAGGCCGTACCGTCTGTCTTTGCAGAGCAGAATTTCATGAAAGAAGCATCTAACTAGGTATATACCTTCAAGCATTACAAAACCACATCGATAATACATCGCAACGTCTCGCTTGCGATGCGCAAACAATATTTGCTCTCAATCTAGTTTCCAACGTTTCAAACCATTAATACTCCCGCACATTTTTCTGTACGATTGAATGAAGCCTTCGAGGCTATGATGGGGATAATGCAGTTATGATGCGAAGTCATTTATGAGAAAATTGAATAACTGTCGATTATAGCCGCTTTGCGATTAACTCTTATCGTACAATATTTTGTAACACAATAGGTATATCTGCGTTGGATTTAGTATTATATTTATAGGTTAGGAAGGTGAAGGCAAAAAATGTCTAATGTCGAATAAATGTCTAGTCGATGTTATATTGTCAACGAATAAAGGGATATGTGAGGGTACGTACGATATCATATAGATTCAGTTGAGGAAAAGTGGCACAATGGGCTTACGGTCCGTCGTGGCGCCGATATTTCCGTAAAGTAACTTTTGTTCAACGTCGTCTCGTTTGACAGGCTCATATGCTGCATAGAAATCCCTTCGTACATTTATGTACTGTGTGATACAACATATATACATACATATTATAGAGGATATCGTATAGGGAGTGATATGTGAGTATGCGTGGAAATATCGTTATAAGGGTATTTTCTCTAATGCTGGTCTGAGGCGGAAACGACGCGTACCGCGTATGCATTTAATGAGTTGCGAAAAGTTTTGCTTGGCTATGGTATTGAGCTGGAACTGTGATCAACTTTTGCAAATAGGATGTACACGAAGGCTTTATGGGGATATAATGTTTTATGGGTCTGAAAAGTATTTGGAAGGATTTTTTTTGAAATTCATTTGTTCCCATAATTTTGAAATACTCCTGGGATGTATCTTTTAGGAAAGTGAGTTTATCTCTCGAGAATGAAACGATGATAAGAGTAGCGATTACATACTCTGGTGGGTCTATGTGAATTTAAATTCCGAAACACGCGCAATATCAGCGTAGAGCAATAGTATATTACGCAACAAGGTCGAAAAGTTGGATTTTCCGAGTGCGAAAACCTTTCGACAGAGTTGCGTATGACATTTTTCGAAATTTTGTGAGGAAAGTTAGTATTTTGCCGGTCACCTGATGAATCAGAAACCAAATTGCAATCGGGGCAGGTGAGGGAGGAATTAAGCACAGATCGGGGTATAAGGGCGGCAAGGGGCGAAGCCTCCACCGGGGATCAGGGGGCGGAGACCCCAGACTGGAAATAACTCTGAAAATGTATCAGGAAATCCAATGAATTGAAAAAAGAGATTCTATCGCTCAAAGGTCCAAACAGTTAACCCACTCGTTGTCCGCCTCTTTAGTATGAGGTCGTCAAAGGTGACAAGGAGGGTTACGATCAAGAGGTTGCAGTTAAAAATTATTAAGCGTCTCGGTGCAGCAGTCCAGAGCCACCTCATCAGTGCTCCTCTGGATGCTTTGGGCAAACGCTTTCCTCTGGTCTTTTTTTTTTCTTGGTAGGCCGGGAAGGGGAAATCTTCATAGACACCCACAAGAGTGTGGGTAGTGTCGGATTCACCCGAGGAAACTCAGGCACCTACCGACTAAAACCCCTCCCCGGAGGGCGCCAACCCGAAGGTTATAGTCCCAGAAGAAGGAAGAAAGGAACAGAGAGTAGAGAAAAGATAAATGGTACAGGGGGCTTGCGAAGAAGCGGGAGCCCTGAAGCGGACCAAGATGCCGCTCAGAGCTCATACGCACTGAGGCAGACGAGGTGGTAAAAGCACACACGTGGGTGCCCGGGCTGAAGACTGGGGGCGGGGGAGTTGTCATGTGCTCCCGAGATACAAAGATCTCCCTTGCCGGAGGACTGGGGCCAGTGAGTGCGTCTGTCTCCCGGGATCAACTAAGAATTCTCCTTGCGCTTGACTGCGGCCAGGGAGTCGTTACTCTCCCAAGATCCAAAGATCTCCCTTGTGGGGTTGCCTCTGGTCGCATCGAGTACTTTGTTGTATGCTTGCGATTCAAAATCTACTTGCGATAGCAAGAAAATCATGAAACGCTGCATACTGGGATTATGCGCAATTGGAAGCCATGCGCCTCGAAATTCAAAAGAATTGCTTCTATCGACCCATGATTTAAATGAATCAAAAAAAGAGACTCTTTCGCTCTTGGGACCAAATAGTTAACCCACTCTTTGTCCGCCTCTTTAGTATGAGGTCGTCAAAAGTGACAAAGAGGCTTACGATCTAGAGATCGCAGTCAATAGTATATTACTGTACTAGGTAGTTGGATTTCTGTGACTGCGTGATGATAATGCCGAGGCATTGATATCACACTGTCATGGGCATCCCACTTCTCTGCCGAGTGCTGTATACTATTTTTTCTCCCCTCGGCCCGAAAGTACGTCGAAATTTTATCAATTAGTACAAAAATACGTGTTTAACCTCACACTGCAGTTGTTTACAATTTTGAAGGGGTGGGCTGTACAAGCAGACGACCTCGCAGCTTTTACTTACTGCTTTTGCTGCATACTTGTGACGTGAAGTACTCGTCCGCCCGACTTTTGCTGGTCGGGGCGGACGTAAGCAAGAAAATAATAAAGTGAAATGTGTAGTGGGTACAAGCTGAATGATATATTATCACATGATCCAATTTGGGCCTTGAATTAGAGACAAAGATGTGTCCGCATCAAGTCATCGTGGCCCTAAGCTCTTGTCACTGACAATGAGTATTTTGTGTGCTTTGTCAATTTATGTCATGGGGCATCAGAAATCCTGCTCTAGAGTCGACTTCTGAGAGCTTTCTGTTCAAGCAGCAGTATTTATAAAAGGATACCGCCTGTCAAGTGTACACACAAATCATAAATAAACACATTGATAAACATAACCTCGATAGGTTATGTTTCGCAAGCATGTCTCATGCGCTCTCTGCACAGCGAAACAGCCCAGGCAGCGAAAGATGCAGCATAAATTGACAGCCAATCAGAGCGCGAGTTGAGCCGTGCCGGCAGCAATAGTCGAGCTTTCGTGACCAAAACGAGTCGCGAAAGGACGTACTTTCGCGCCGGGAGGAGGAAAAAATTATTAAGCGTTTCGGTGCAGCAGTCCAGAGCCACCTTATTAGTGCCCCTCTGGATGCTTTGGGCAGACGCTTGCCTCTAGTCGCATCGAGGACTTTGTTGTATGCTTGCGAATCAAAATCTACTTGCGATAGCAAGAAAATCATGAAGTGCCGCATAATCCTAGTATGCGGCTCTTCGTGATCTTCTTACTATCGCAAGTAAATTTTGAATCCATGATTCTTACTACACAGGACAAGAAATTACTTGCGTGTGAAAAGATCAGAATTGTCTCCGTTCATAGAGTTCCATAAGGCCACGAGTGCTGAAAATATGAAAGGGTCATCATCAAACATAATTCATGGAGAAATTCATGGGAAGATGAGAGGTGTATCTCCATGAAATTAAACCCATACTCTCTGGCGAGCTTCCTGAACTAATCAGTTTGTGTCTGGCTTAGTGAGTTATCACTCATAATCAGAGCGCGAGGGGCAATTACAAAATTTGGCTCCTGATCACCACGGGCTAAGGTAAAGGCGCCAGTAGTGGAACACGGCTAGTTGGGCGCCTATAGTGGAACACCCCATTCACATGAATCTTTAACCGCGAAAAGTCGATCCATCATTTGAGTAAAAATTACACAGTGTTCTTTGATATTATATATTTCAAATCGATGTCCTGCAACACCCGTAAGAGATTTATAAATCAAATGAAAAAATCATTAAAAGTATAAGCTCATATCCACCCTTTAGAGGCTGTTCCACTGTAGGAGCCTTCCTCAAAAATAGAGCCAATAGTGGAACAAGAGTATGCCCTCAACTGGAACAGGTTTCATATTTTCACTGTATTGAAAAACCATCCGGGAATCAATTTTTTCCGGTCGCGCGTTATTTATTCAATACAGATCAGCACAAATAAACCATCAATTATCTACCAAATATTTTCAGAATGACTCCAAAGCGCTGTTCCACTATAGGAGACTTTTCGCGTTCCAATGAGGGCACCGAGCTCAGGATTGGTTGTTCCACTATAGGAGACAACGGATCCTTTCGTGAACATCCAATTACTCTTATTGTATACAAGTAATCAACTTGTACCTTTTTTCAAAATATGCAGAAAGGGTTTACCTACAAGATGCGTTACTTCCCGTTCGCGAGAAACTCAAATATCATTCAAGATATGTAAATTACTGATTAGCGATCATTTTTTGTTCCACTACTGGCGACTTTACCTTATGAGATTCGTAAAGTCTCATTGGCAAACAGCTGTTCTAATTGTAATAGTTAGACGCCCAGCCCAACTTTTTCTGTCCGGATCTCATGTATCGGGTTGCCTAAGAGCAAGCGGTGAATTGTAAGGTGACCGTACGGGTCATTGATGGGTCGACGGGTGGATGGGTTGGTGAGTGGGTGGGTAGTTAGTAGGATGTATGCAAGGCCTGGAATGGTCTGAAGCGGTCTGGTACGATCTAGGATGGTTTGGTAAGGCGTGGTATGGTCTGTAACGGTCTGGAATTGTCTCGAATAGTCTAGAACAGTGTGGGGCGGCCAGACACGGTCTGGAATAGCTTAGGTGGTTGGTATCATCTGGGATGGTCTGGAACAAACTGGAACGGTTTGGTATGGTCTTCGATCGTATGATACGATCTGGAACTGTCTGGAATAGTCTAGAACGGCTGGAGGCGGGCGGAGGCGGTCTGGAATAGCCTAGGATTGTTAGTACCGTCTGGTCCAGTTCGTGACGGTCAGGGACAAATTCGAAATGCATGTAGTACTTGATACGGTCTCGTACGACCTGGAACGTTATGGTACGGTCTGGAATGGTATGGAATTGTCTCAATTGGTCCAGAATAGTCTGGAATGCCTGTGGTGATTTGGAGCATCTGGGATGGTCTTTAACGGTCTGGTACAGTTGGGAGTGGTCTGGAGCGGTTTGTTATAATCTGGGGCATCCCGGCCCGGTCTGAGTTGGTCTGGACCGTTGTGGTGTGGCCTGGGAAGGTTTGAAATTGTCTAAGATGGTTGAGAGCAGTTTGTAACGGTTTGGGACTACTTGAAACATCTGGGCCTATCTAGTACGGTCTGGCCCGGTGTGGTATGGTTTCGAATGATCTGGGGCATTCTGGTCCTGTCTGGCGAGTTTTGATACGGTCTGAAACTGTCTGGCATTGTTTGAAATAGTCTAGAGTGGCCTCGAACAGTTTGGAACGATCTGTAATAATCTGGGAGGCGTCCAGGGCCAATCTGGGGGTGGTTTCGGAGGTTTTAGTATGGCCTGGGATGGTCTGGAATCGTCTGAAATACTTTAGAACGGCGGGGGCGAGCTGGTATGGTTTGAAATAGCCCGGAATGATTGGTATCACCTGGTTTGGTTTCGGATGGCCTGGAACTGACTGGAAGTGTCTGTAACAATCTGGTACGGTCTTGTACGATCTTGAACGTTTTGGTACGGTCCGCCACGGTCTGCAACGGTCTCGGACGACTTGGAACATCTGGGACGGACGAGCACGGTTTGGGTCGGTCTGGAACGATCTTTAATAATAGGGGTCGTCCTCGTCCGGTCTGGAATGTTGTTGGACGTTTTGGTATAGCCTGAGGCGGTTGTTTGGAATTGTCTCAAACGGTCCAGAACGGCTTGGACGAATTTTGGACGGTCTTGGATGGTCTAGGATGGTCTGGTACAGCGTCGCACGGTTTCGAACAAGTTGGAATGATCTGGGGCCTCCTGATACAGTCTGGGATGATATAGGACTGCCTGTCAAGGTCTGGTACGCTCTGGAACGATCTGTAATGATCTAAGGCGCCTTAGTCTGGTCTCTGACGTTTTGGCGAGTTTGGCGTGGGAAAGTCTGGAAATTTTGTAATGGTCCAGAACGTTCTGGAACGATCTGAAACGGTCTGGGATGGTCTGCGACGGTCGAGGATGGTCTGGTATGGTGTGATACAGTCTCAAACATTTTCCAATGATTTGGGCCATTCTGGCACGGTGTGGGATAGTCTTGTATAGTTTTGTACGATATAGAACGGCCTAGAACTGTCCGTGATGGTTTGGTACGGTGTGGTGAGGTCTAAAATGATTAGGAACGATCTAGGACGACCTGGAGTGGTCTGGAACCGTCTCGGATGGTAGGGTAAAGCTCGGCTGTACTGGCTAGAATATCATATGTGATCGCGTGGATTGTGGGTGGAGGCGTGGGATATTCGGTAGATGGGTAGGTTGGTGGTCGGGTAGGTTGGTGGACAAGTTGGCGATTCTTTGGCTCGATGGGCTGGTGGGTGGTCATATTTATCAGCGGCATTAGTTCCACAAAGTGTCATCCTCACGAACTTCATAAGAGACCTCTGGTTAATCTCATCAATTGATAATTACCCATCATTTTATCAATATCATTTTTGAGCTACAACAGTATTTCAGAGGCTACTGATCCATCAAGAACATTTACAACCCGAAGGAGCGGTAATTCGAGAGGCAACAACGCTAGTCCGTCGATGAAACGATCAATAAAAATGTCTATAATGATGATTCGATTACCGAGGAATCAGAGAAGAAATATTTCGCAATTGTCAAGTACTCCTTTCGAAACTACAAGAGATGCTCAGGATCAGTATGGTGTCACAGTAATCTTCACATTGTAGGTTTCGAGATTTCTTGTGCACGGAAAGAAGTATTGCAACACTACTATGAAGATGTCTCTAAAAATTCAGGACAGAAGTCACTACCTTTCGCTAATAGGTTAACTCTTGTCGAAGAATTTCAGAGATTTTCTCACTGTGTGACAACCCCTAGAAAAACCTTTGGAATTCAACGAGGCATCAGGAAATTGCTTGAAACTTGGCCAGAGATTCTATACTCTTTGCTCTCGCGAGTTATCACACATCGTAAATTTTGTCAGCTCTTCATGATAGATGTGGACTTTCCTTCATTCCCATTAAAATTTTGACGGAAGTTACTGGAGATCTTACAATAATTATCAGAGTAACCAGAAACTTTTCTAGGATGAAAGTCTTTGGTCACTTCTATAGCAACTATAGAAATATATGTTAGAGTTTCTGTGAGGCAACCTCCCACAAATTACAACATATTTTTAACAATATCTTATTAAGGCTTATTCGGCTAATCTTGAATGTGCAAATAAAAGAATCCTTAAGATCCAATAACGGAGTCCACACGCTATAAGAACATGACCTGAAACTCATCACACGTAGAGCAATAGAGTCCATCCTGACGACGACGACGACGACGACGACGACGATGACGTCTCAATTCAATTATATCGCCCTTATCGCGATACAAGCTCACGGGTACATGCATCACCTCTAACAAACATCGTTTGGACCACAAATCAACGTTGCCCAAGATCTTTCATTGCACCAAACACCTCACACATATATCCTTATCTAGTACGTCCGTTAGAAGTACCACTTTTTCACTATATATACTTTCATCTCTCAAAACGATGAGCTACAATTCAACCTCTAAAATGAGATAGGACAGCCAATTGCCAACGAAAGCTAGCTCACTCAAATTTTCGTCTACTCTACAGTAAGACTACACTCTATCCGAGTTACATACCTATGTAACTGAATCATACCGATCTCAGTATGGTAGGAAAAGTCTATCCATCGCAAAGTGTGTAATAAAGTCAGAGTATCAGAGAGTCTGGGAGTGAGATACGGACGGGTAGAAAATTAATCGTGGCTTCTCCGACGAGGTAAAAGTACAGCTATATCTACCCGCATAATAGACCAGAGTATTATATATATATATATATATATATATAAATATATATGGATATTTGAATGAGTGAGCTAAGAGATTTGCACGCGACGTTCTGTGAGCGTATGAATATTGATGAGGCGAAAATCAAGTGCAGCGTATACGTATTAGGTATACTTTTCAGCCCCGTTTTTGGTTATGTATAGTACTGGCTTGCACTGCTCTCAACTTTCACTCGTACTTTTGTGTGTTTGATTGTAGGTAGAGTAAAGGTATAATATCTAGAGAAAATTTTTGGGTTAACCCTTTGCAAGAGAATTCTCGCTTTCAAGCATCGAACGCGAGTTATTAATCGGCGTCGCTCTGGTGTGTAATTCTCTTTCTCTTACGGTGGGCCGATATTATTATAGGTGCTTTGGGTATCTTATTTGCATAAATACTTTGGTAGTGTGCGGATGGCTTTTTTTTAGGTTGGACGCGCGAGTGTACGTATGTTTGTAATTTTTGAATGGCCAAGCGTGTTATGTGCAGTACAAGCGCAATTTTTACTTGTAAGCAGATTTAAAGTGCGCACGCGTGGTTTGGAAGATACGGGAAAATAATATCGGCCATTCAAAATGTGCATGCATCGTGAATTTGCACTGTAATGTTTTGATTGTGTGATGTGGCAAGTGGTCCTTACTTTATTGTTGTGAGGTTTTTTATATGAATAAAAGGGGAGAATTAAGGGCTTGATTTGGTAGTTTCATTTCGTGGAATCGTTGTTGTATAGAACCCAGGGAGTTCATCATTTTCGAGGAATTTGTTCAACAATATCTATTCAACATCGATTAACCACGTACACTCAAAATAGCCTGAATCACAAACATTGTTGAACTAAGGTAAGTGTGCCTAATTTGCCCCCACTACTTTTGTTTTGCTCGCCATTTCAACACATCGCTATATTTTTTAACGTACTTTAGCTCATTTTGAAGCTTGTTTCAAGACCTTAAAAATGAGCTAAGGTACGTTCAATTTGAACGAATTGGAGCCGAGATACTTTGATTTTTGCGAAAGAAGATTTTTTGCGAGTTTTTGTCAGTGTGTTCCTAATTTGCCCCCACAAGGAAAAGAGGCCTATTTTCATGAGATTATACGGGTTTTTCGTGAAATCGGAATATCTCGGGTCCCAGACCTCCAAATGAGACGTACTTTAGCTCATTTTGTAGCTTTTTTTACCGCCTTTAAAATTTTTTGAGGTAAATCGGTGCATCTTAATGGAGCGAGGAATGAGTTTGGAAAAAGACTATAGGGGCAAATTAGGAACACTGCACTTTTTTATTGATATGGGCGTAGAATCGGCTAAAAATCGAATTTTGCAATTCAGCAAAAAGCATTCTAAAGTTAGGACGAAGACCAAAAAAATGAATTAAGGTACGTTGGAATTGATCACATCAATTTTGTTTGGCATAGCTTTTAGTGACTAACAAAAAAGAAGTCAAAAGTACCGAAAACCACTTTTTTGTTGTGAGAAATGCGCGGGTCATAGAGGATAGGTCCAAAACATTTATTTTCTCATATTTTAACGTAACAAACGTGAAAAAATCAAGGTCTGCAGGTTCGTACATGTGAGAACTTGAGTGGGGGCAAATTAGGGAATGGGGGCAAATTAGGCACAGTTACCTTAATTTTTATTGTTATGGGCTAATCGTAATTAGTCCATTCACTACCTCAAGCTTCGAATCTAACTTAGCATATCGACTCAGAATAATTCCAAGTGACTTTCGAACATCTTTCGCGATGGCGAACTTGCAGAAATCGAACGCTATACGTGTCATTGATTTTTCATTTAAGCTCCTAACTATTGGTTGGTCGTCCAAAGTGCCCTTAGTAACTAAGGTAACAGGCGCTCAAATCAGATGGAATCTTAGTTGAGTTTATTTTTATCAAAAAAACTGCGAATTTTGGTAAAAAAATGTACACCAAATCATTTTTAAAAAACTTTGGAATAATTATCCTGGCTCTAGCGATGTAGCACCATATTTTGAGAACTGTCAACGACGATCGAATGATTTTTCAATGCAGAATATTGGATCGATACCGAGAAACATTAGGATATTTACTTGATTTAATTTGATCTTGATGGATCACGTGTGATCGGCTAAAGGAGTGTGTCAACTGAGGCGATGCGGTCACCATGCAAGCTGAAAATCGTTCCCATCTTTCTCCGGTTCTGTTACAATTTGGGCTGAACGACGAGTGCACTAATATTTGTCATCATCTAACTTAGATTTGTCCACTCTTCGTTAAGCCCAAATTGCAAGAGAATCGAAGAAAGTTGGGAATGAAAATGTGCGTATATTATAGGTTAAGAGGTCCCCGCGGTCGAGTTATTTCCACTTTTCTCCGATTCTCTTATGATTTGGGCTAAGCGACGGATTGAGGAATACAAGTTGGACAATAACAAATATCCGACAACTCGTCTCACACTTTGAATCATCAAACTTTTCATGTAAGGTGTATTTTCGAGGTTCTTGGTCGCGGTGCACGGTGAACGCATCGCCTTGGCCTTATTGATGAGTGTTCTTGATTCTTGGAGGGCATTTTATTTGAAATCAAAATAAAAAGTGGCAAAGTTAGAACTTTGAAAATTCTTGGTTTTCATTTATTTCCTCCTTTGCGATCAGATATTTGGCCACAGTCTGCCTTTGACTCCCTTTATCAACGAAGACTCCTGATGAATCTTTTCAGACTTTTCTGATGCGTTTAAAAAGGATAGTCAAGAGTATAACGAAACGAAGTTGATCAATTACACTACCGGTCCAAAGTTTGTGCACACCTAAAAATGGAAAGCCCAATTGATAAAACTCGATTCCTCCGGCCTTGTTGGTTCAGAACGATTTCAACTCAGCTGATTTTGTGGTTTTCTTAAAGGTACTTTAAGAACTCTTGAGGTTATTCTCTTGCGACACGACGGGTATCTGGTCGATCCAGTCGAGTTATTGGGCCAATTTGTAAAAATCGGGTCAATACTCAGATCTTACAAGTTAGACTTGAGTAGATTGATCAGAATGATTCAAAAAACATCTAAAAGTAGAAGTCAAGAGCTTCAAAATCCGTTGTTGGAAATCATTCTAAGTCGTTTTTGATCCAAGATTTCATATGGATGAGTCTGTTTTTCTACAGGAGCATTCCTTTCGGAATATGCACCAGTCATTGGAAATTTATGAGAGGACCCATCCAGAAGCGGTATGAACACTATTCCTTGTTCCTTTCACCAACTGTAAGAAAACTAGAATAATTCCCAAAACCGGATTCTAGAGCTGTTGACTTCTCTGACTGCTACCCAGCTATTTTCAACGCCATCCTGCGGTCAAATCAGTTTATTGTAAGCAGCTGGTTATCTAAACAATTTTCGATTAATGGCAATGTAGAGCCACGTGCGGGGGTTTATTCTGCAAATTCAAGAAAAGTTTCATTGAGATTGATGCAGAATTAAGTAAAAATAGTTGGGGAGAAAGTTACTGACAGGTTCAAATTTTTCTCCCAAACTATACTCACTCAGTTTTGCACTAATCTCAATGAAACTCTTCTTCAAATTTGCAGAAGAATCCCCGCGCCTGGCTTTACATTGCTATCCCCTCAAAGTTATTTGATTAATTAATCATTTACAATATACCAGTTTCATCGCAAGATGGCGTCACCGCTATTTTTAAACGGCCCGATTTTTAAAAGGCTGAGGAACACTTATGATGCATCATGGAGCAGTTTGATTCATCAAGTTATATCTGACTTACATAGGTCTGAGTTTGGATTCAATTTTCATCAATTTTCCGAGCAATTTTCCCAAGAATTAGGTTTGTTCCAGCAAAAATCTGTGATGATATACGAAAAAGATTCCTCGAAAGTCCATAAAATACTTGAAAGAAGCTACGAAACGAGCTAAGTTAATGTTGCTTTGTGCGAGCGAGGCCAGAGAAATATAATTGTTTCATATTGGGCTTTCCATTTTTCGGTGTATACAAACTTTTGACTAGTCGAGTATTTTGATTGAAACTGCTGGAATATTTTGAACAAAGGCGAAAACATAGAAAAAGCCAAACAATCGAGTACAAATATCCCATCAAGAAGGAAAACAATTCCCGCCACGGCGAGTCTTATACTTCAATAACACAACTGTCATTTTTATCAAACTCAGGAAACGCGATCGGTTGCATGAGACATAGGTCGAAAATTGCATTCAACGACTTCATTCGTCTGAAATTTCTGATTTATCAAAGAGAGCGAGCTAGACGCGCAATTTTCGACATAGTCGCGTTTCGATTGCTAGGTCTACATTGTACTGTACATTCCCCTACAATACAGCTGCTCTTTTGTAGCCAACTCAGTGATATCACAAATCGAACCACCAAGATTCAGCGTCGCTTTGTGTCTATATACTTATACATCAATATCTATCTCTAGCATTCCATTTCTCGACTTATTCGCATGCCAGTGATCAGCAAAGATGAGCATATTTCTGTACGACTGCTTCATTCAGGTTTTGTTTCCGAAAAACTTGTATTCTTTCAGAATTTTTCCATTTTATTTTTCGTATTGGTATCTTTCAAAATTTATCTGACTCCTTACTTTCCACGTCCATAGAATTAGTAAGAATAATCTCACTTATTCAAAGATTCGATTTCACTTCAACCAATCTCCAAAATCCTACAAACCAAATTAACTTCAGCGAAATCCAAGAATACAAATTATACTCAAAAGCAATCCTAACCTTTATTCACAAACCGTAACTACCTTTTGTCTCGTCCATCAAAATAGCCACCGTACCAAAACTCAAAACTCTTGTTTGAAAGCAGTATAATATTCCTTGCATGAATTATATCAAACAGTTTCCCGAGAGTGGCTTTTTGTGTAAAGCAATTTTCCTCAAAGTTACTCGAGGAATCAAAAGTTGCGAGCTTGCGCAAGCTCTCTTTCCGGCTCATTGGATTTCGAATGAAAACTTCTTGGATATCGGTATCGTAGAGAGTTATAGAGTTCTCTGAACCTCTCATCTGCATTCGCACGCGACCTTCGTTTAAAACACTATATAACTACCTTCGTACAAAGTTGAAAGTTATTTTATACCAGCTAGGCCGGTGCGAGCTTTAATTTCAGAATCCCGACAAAGTTTTGCAAGGTTTTGTAGCGTAGTAGAGAGAAAGAGTTTGAGTGAGATACGATATATAGTATGTTGAACACGAGGCAATTAATCGACAGAGAGCTAGGTAGGTTTGAATTTACTGAAAGTTCCCGCGTAAAAATTCAAATAGACTGGGAGTTCCAGAGGACTCTTTCGACCACTCTATACACGTTGAACTAAATCAGATTGAAATGTTGGACAGATGGGTGAAGTGAAGAGAATTTGAATTATGAGGGAAATACATTTTGAGCCCGACGTTGTGCAGCTGGTAGTTTCTGCGAAAAGAATACATCAGTGTTGAAAACTGGAAGATATCTTTGCCTCCATGGTTAGCCTTACGCGCGAGTATTCACTGTGCATTATCCGTTTTCTGCTTATCCGAGCCCTGATGTCGATTCTCGCGACTCGGTTTGTCAGAGCAGTGCGTATATCGTAATGCAGGAGAATTTTGCACGATGAAATGCATTCTTGCTTTTTGAATTTTCGGTATTGGAGGTAGCTACTACTTTTCCTGTGCAAAATTAATTTTGATATTCGCATTAATGAGAAGTGCGAGATGAGATTGTACCGAGAATAACCAGCTCATTTTTAATGAGCTTGAGTGAATAAGTGTTTTGCAGAAATCTCTGTTTCAACTTTATAACCAGGGCAAATGTCGCTGCCGGAGATTCTCTTCGAGTTATTCGTAATGAGCAGATTCTGGTAATGAAATTTCTGAAAATTTAATGGCATGATTATAGAACTTTTGGGGCGACTAAATCGGACTTTCACTCAAGTTGATTGAATTTTCGACCGAACCATAAAAGAACATGGTTATTGTCAAAATACTAATCCTCTTGATTGCGGTCGAAGGATATTGTAAATGGGTTATATCGCGATAACTTACTACAAACATGATACGACTAGGGCTTCCGAGATCGAGATGAGATGAGATTTGACGTCGTCTCGATCTCAGCCCGTTCGAGATCTGGAAATTCAAGATTTGTCTCATCTCGACTGAGATTTTTGGAACCAAATCTCATCTCGTCCCATCGAGATCGAGATGTCTCGCCGAGATTTTGAAAAAATGCACAAATGCGTTGCGTGCCAGTCCCGGGAACAACATCGTTGTTGATTCGTTATGTCAAAATGTAAGAAGGAACACTATGATATCTGTCATGTGGATGATATTCGAATTCATGATTATAATGAGATGAAGATTGACGAGGCTGAGATGAATTTGGATAATCTGTTGAGCTCACCAGCTAAGCATCCTACATGGGATTCTGTAATTGATCTCTATGTTCGAGAACCAAGGGACGCCCCCAACGTTCACGTTTCGGATCGATGGGAACGAAATTCCTCAAAATTCTCTTTTTCATCCAGAATCACTAGAGATATCTTAGCAACTATATATGCCAACTCTAGTGCCAAGTGAGAGAGAATATTTTTAAGGATGGCTTTACTGGTAAATAAAATACGCTTTCTAGCTATCCACGTCGCAAACACGATTTATAGCCGCACTGTCATAATCTATAGTCTATCACGACCGTCTACGCGTCCTCGTGCTGGCTATAGAAATATATATGCTTTTCAGGGCATAATCGCGGTTTTCCAAGACTCACTAGGGGAGCACCAACCTTGTGGGTCCTGGGTCTTGACGAAACTTTGGGAATCTTCTTTCTTTGGTGAGAAATGAAGGTATCCAGAAGGGTTTTGTCCAGTGGGCCTCCTATCCCGAGATACAGCTATGGAAATTATCATTGTCCATAAAGGCCCGTGTTAAAATGACACTTATATAGATATACTGACAATGCTAACCTCCATGGCTGTATCTCATCAGGATAGGAGCCCCATTGGACAAAACCCTTTTGGGTACCTTCAATTCTTATCAAAACAAGGAGATTCCCAAAGTTTCGTCAAGACCCAGGACCCGCAAAGTTGGTGCCCCCCTCGTCAGGCTAAAAACTGCGTTTTCAACCCTCGTCATGGAAGTCCGGCAATTACGCACTTCAAGTGCATAATTTACAATTTCGAATTGTACTCGCTAAGCGAGGACGAGTCGAAAATCACATTCGCGCTGTAGCACAGCAAGAAAATGTCGTTTGTAACTCGTGTTGCACCATCGTTACATAATGTACTAGTTAACTTCAGATCAACTAATTCGATGTTTAATTAATATATGGATACATTGTGACTTAAAAAGAAGTATTAGTCAAGTTTGAATCTAGATTTTTAATGCATGACTGATGTTTTTGACTATTGTCTTCATGGTTTTCTGATTTTTTTAATCGAAAATATTCATCTACAATATGGGTGTCTTCATACAAAATCTCATCTGATTTCTCATCCATTTCTTCGTAATTATAAATTGATCTATCGATGGTTATAAAATATCAAAAGCCGTCAAAATGTTTGCAATTCTTAACGTGATGATGATGTTACAGAGTATATTTCATCAAGGTGATGAATGAGGTACTATTTGATGTCAGCTCATAACTTTTTGGTGGATCCAACATGATTTAGGATTTGTAACCAACCCAAATCAATCAAAAACTTCGAGATTTTTGCAGGTTTCGAGATTTTTCGGTTAAGATTCTCATCTCGGTGAGATTCTCGACTTTGAGACGAATCGGAGATCTCGTCTCAATCTCGATCGAGATATCTCGAAAAATCTCAAAAAATCTCGAAATCTCGGAAGCCCTAGATACGACCCTCCATTTCGACGAGTAAGCTCAAAACCAGTCCATTCGAATTTTTTTACACGTGTTCTATTGAGATACACTCACAAGGGGAACCCGAAGGGTCACCAAAATTTCATCAAACTTTCTTAACAATCGCGTACCACCTAGAATATGGAGAATCCAGAATGTCTCCGTCGAATAGGACTTCTGTTCAAACCTACAGCATATGAGATTAGCATTGCCCATATAGGCTTAAATTAAAAAGTGACATATGTATATAGACATACTGACAATGCTAACGTTTTTGCGCATAGCTTCCAACAAAAGGCCCATGTGATGGCAGCTGAATTTCAAGGAAACAAGTCGAATAATCAGATGCCAGCGCGACAAAGTACTCAGAATAAAAATTCTCAGTGCTGTATGTACAATTCATAGCCGAAAATTAGCCATGTAATTAACTTTTTCAGTTCCGCGTATACCATGTTACCTTACTTAAAATCAGTTTATTTCGGTGGAAACAATTTTTTCCATAAGTGTATGATGATAGTAGATAAAATTAACGCAAAAAAGTTTCTACGTCACCTCCACTATTTATGCGATTGATTTTAAGGCGACATGTCACTTTCGTTTATGTCAGTTCCGTAGACTCGATGGCCTTTCCCCGAGATACTTAATAAAACCAAACAAAAAAAAAGATCGAACATGAAACTATCTGCTCGGTAGGCCAAGGCAACACATTTTCAACTCAGGTCAATTGGGAGTAAACCTGTCTTGAAACGCCGCCATCTTGGCCCCGTATATTTCTCATGGGAATGTTTTGAGATTCGGCCATATTGGATTTTTCTGCCATCTAAAATAACACAGAAGTTTACTCCCAATTGTGTCAACACAAATTTTTCACTTGTTTGTCCTGACCACCTCAGAATCTTTCGTTAGACTGAAAAAAACGTCCAAAAACAGGTTTCCTTCGTGGGTTCCGGGGCTCAGACAGAATTTCAGACACGTGAGCTCAAAACAGACTGCCGAAGAGTGTTTAGACGGTGTTTTCTAGTCAGAATACCATAATGAGACCCCCCACGTAGCCGTACAAAACGTATTCTTTGGTGTCCGCGAATCATCGAATCTATTTCCATTAGATTCATATAAGTGTTAATCCCGCGTACTGCATGAATCATATCACTCTTGCTAACTTGTTTTACTAAATTTCTCCATATGTTTTATGATAGATTACACCGGCCCATTTTGAAAAAAAGTCATTTACCAAAGGACTGACCTAGATAAGATCGCTCGCTGAGTCCGAAAATGTCACCGGTTTAGACCAATCAAGTCACAATTTTGAGATTTTGGAGAGAAATTTTTAAAAGAGATACTGGAGTTTTGATCACAGAATCTTGAAAATCAACCGATTCTACGTACAGATACTGATTTATGAAGAAATATTGTGTCATCCCCTTTGACGAAGCCTACAAGTAACCTCCACTGTCCAGATTCCGATTGAGACTGTCATTGGTACTCGTGATCGAGTACTCATAATTTTAGTGATCAAGTACTCTGGGTGGTCGTCGTGATTAAGTACTCTGATTGGAGCTCTTCTTCCAGAACTCATGTTGGTACTTGTGATCAAGCACTCACGGTAGTACTCGTAATCGATCAATCTGAGTGGTGCTCGTGATCAAGTACTCAGGGTGGTGTCAGTGATCGGGTTCTTCGGATGGTACTCGTATTCCAGAAATATACAGATCTCGCATGCCACAAATATTTGTATTACTCTGATCATTTGATCATGACATAACACACGGGGAAGTCTATCATGAGTAACACCCACAGTACTCGATCACGAGTCTCACCCAAATTTCTCGATCACTATAGTACCACCCCGAGTGCCACCCAGAGTACTTGATCATGCGTACCACCTAGAATACTTGATTACAAGTACCATGATGAGTTCTGGAGTACGAGGACCACTCGGCTTACTCGATCACTAGTGGCACCCTGAGTACTCTATCACGAGTACCACCCAGAGTGATCGATCACGAGTACTACCCAGAGCACTTGATCACTAGAAGAGAACCAGGAGTACTTGATCCTGAGTACCACATTGAGTACTTGATCCTGGGTACCACATTGAGTACTTGATCCTGGGTACCACATTATTGAGTACTTGATCATGAGTGCCACCCAGAGTACTTGATCACTGAAATTAGGAGTACTCGATCACGAGTACCACCCAGAGTGATCGATCACGAGTACTACCCAGAACACTTGATCACTGGAAGAGAATCAGGAGTACTTGGTCCTGAGTACCACATCAAGTACTTGATCATGAGTGCCACCCAGAGTACTTGATCACTGAAATTAAGAGTATTTGGTCACGAGTACCACAGTCAGTTTCAATCAGAATCTGGAGAGTCGAGGTTACTTGTAGGCTTCTACGAAGAGTATAAAAAAATTCCCCTCCATGAATCAGTATCTGTACGTAAAATCGGCTGATATTCCTGATACTGAGATTAAAACAACAGTGGAGGAGGAATTTTTCTGTCAAAATCTTCAAAGTTTGACGTGATGGGGCTGAACGGAAGACAATTTCGGATTCAGCGAGCGACTTTACGTCCTTTGGTAAATGACTTTTTTCCAAATTGTCAGCCGTTGTTTTCATTCTGTATGCAAAAACGTACGAAGACGACGGCGTAGACATGCAGGGCATAAATTTTCAATTTCTGTATTTTTGTGTTCAAAATGTTCAATTTTCCCCTGTAATAACCATATATAGATCCGCGAAAATCTTCTCACAATGTGTATTGGCTTCTCGAACCATCTACAAACATCTATCTCACATATTTCTTGTTTTCCCACTCAGTTACTCTTTCGTTGCGAAGAAGAACAAGCAAATAGTTCATTTCCCGATCGGTATCAACTAATCGAACTCGAAATGTCATTACCGTGTCTGATGTTGATCCCGTAGCAAAATAGCGACCTCGAGCTTACTTTTGATGGCATTTTTCACTCAAAGAGTTATTTTGAATTCCAGTTTTTATTTTTAGTTTTAATTTTCAATATAGGTATTAGTTATGGAAGCAATCAACTTTACGAGCCTACAAGTTCACTTTTTTTTGCCTTCATCCATGTTCGGGTCTCATTGGATCAAGTTTCGGAAGAACTACCCATATGTAACTAACGAAGTCTGAAAATAAGATTCAATTCATTTTTTCGAGAGCGGTATTATAGAATCAACAGCAATGAAAGTTTTATCTACGCCCTCAATGTTCTACGAGAGTGGGGAACATGTATAATGAAAACGACTAAAACTGTACACTGCAACAGCGCCATCCATCAAAATCGGTGTAACTCTATAAGTAAACACACTGATACAGAATGTCGATTGCAACTGAGCCGCATCTCAGTTGACCCGGACCGACAACTCTTGCAACGAGTGTATAGAGCAACATAGCTCTTGGCCCAGCTCTGCATCAGAATCTAGAGTGCTTCAGAATAAGTCAAGTGCCACTCTGTCGTCGACCCTTGAGAATTCAGTTAAGCTGCCTGGAATTCAAAATAAAAGTAAGTAATTAGTGAAATAGCGCACGCTAAGAATTGCTTCGTCAATGTCTTCTTGTTACTACAAACTCTGTTCGTAATAATTACACCATTTTTGACTGGAGATGGGAGTTTTTCACAAGATGCTAGAGCTACTTTTTTGCAATAAATATCCAAAGTATTTTGTATTGCATTCTAATTTTTTGCTAAAAAGTTGTCAGATACGCTATTGACGCGTCAGTTATTTTAAGAATATAGAAATTATCGCATTCGAATGACCGATTCCCACTTTCAATTCAGATTGGGTGAATGGAAAATCTTATTGGGTACAACAGTGACCTTCTGTATGATTAAATTCTCGATTACACTAATCAGCAGCTGTTCTAGTCATGAGCTGATTATTGAGGAAAAGTTTGTCAGAATATTATGTTTATCTAAAAGAGGCAAGCTTCTATCCTATCAGAATAGTCTGTATCGGTGTTGTGAACTCAAGTCTCATATTGTTATAATTACCATTTCTCCAATAATTTTGTCGTAGTACAACTCTTGCCTCTCCTATTGATATTAAAAAAAAAAAGAAAAAAAAATTGGAAACAATCTTCGAATGAAAGATCTGAAGAATAATGCCCTGTCGATTCTTCTATTGAGAGTGATTGGATTATAGATTCGTAGTTTTTGTTGGTAAATATTGAATTTGAAGTCGAAGATTTGGACCGATCTATCGAAACTATATTGGTCATTGAGGATGTCACTTCGGGAAGTAGACGTTGGCTGTGAAAATCTCGAATCATGATAGGAGAATTTGGATTCCGAAATCGAGCGATGATCAACACTTTGACAATGATCGATCGATTTCAGTAACAAATTTGGAAAAAATCTATTTGGCATATTGGTATTGTCCTTTTGCTACAGACATTTTGAAGTGGAGTAGTTCCTTCAAATGAATCACGAGAAATTGATCGTATTCGATGATAAACAGTGATCATTATAGATACATGTTAATTTCTAATCTTACAGCTACGTGGAAACGAGTTTGAAATGGCATCGGATCCAACAATCTTACTCAAGAATCTCACAATAAACACAAAAAAGTTATGATTGAAAGTGTACACTTTCATCAATTTTAGTTAAATGTATTTGAGTTCATAATAAGACGATAACTGAAGAAATTAGTGAGTTAGTAAAAATTAATAGAAATTATTAACTTTCTGAACATCTGAAAAATCATACAATGGCTAAACAGACTATGATCTTTCATGAACTCGTCATTCTATTATCAATAACCCACATATCCGGTTTTCATCCTGCTTTTGAAGCAGTTACTGGTCTAATAGAAATCCACGACTTCATTCATGAGTTCTATCATACCTATGTTAAAAAAGATGCTTCAGAAATATCATGGAATGTAGAAGATTCAGTGAAAGCGATTAATAATCTAGAGTCAAAGTTGTACACGTACTTTGGATCTTTTCAAGATATTTTGAAAGTTAATGCAGAACAGCAGCAATTTCACGAATCCATGAATCGAATCAAGCACTACTCTCAGCTGATATCGAACCAATTAAGAAATTCAATGAAAATAAAAGCTCGATTGGACAAAAATGATCTTGAGGATCCAGAATATTTTTCTCGATACGCAGATACGCTGATAAGAGGATACATCGTAGAGAGCCCGTTACAAATGATCCATAGTATCGTTCGAGATGATTTCTCTAATGTTACTTTTTTGTCAACTCCATTCATCAAACAGTATGAGGTATGAAATTTAAACATGGAGGTTTCTCACATTTCAAATGGGTATGTGTAATTTTTACCACTAACTCGTCTCTTTCTGTGCAGTATTTTGGAGATGTCTGTAAGACCCATGCGTCTCCGTTACAGTTACTGAACAGATTATTCCATCATCTTCAGTTTGTTTCTGCTGAATTTTATGCCAATGTTGAAATTTCGTACGATATTTTGTCTAATCCTAAAGTTCGGAATTCAACCAGGCGAGATGGTGAGTACTGTTTTCAGTTGCAGACTTCAAATAACCCGTCATCATGAAATATTATTACTCTGTTATATCATTTGTACTTTGGTTGGAAGTCCTTTACAGAGTGCTTCATCTGTTTTCTCAAATTTTCTGGAGATTTTTTTCCCTTAACGGACCTTTACACAAAGTGAAGGACTTCAGTTATGTAAAGTTTATCGATATTTTTACTTTTCCTTAAGATATTTGCACGGATTAAAATTATGTGGAGCAGAAGCAAAACAGTCTGGTCAACTTCATTATTCTTACAGAATCGAATGTAAAACGTAAACAGTTTTCTGCAATCGACATTATCGACGAGTACAAGGAGACCATTAATCAGTTTAAAGAATATTTGCCGCAAGTATCTCGCGCGGTATATGCTTGTGAACCGCAGCGACACATTGCTAACGGTCAGTATAACCACAATCTATAACTATTACCAAATTTTTCTCTGAAATAGATGGTTCATGTAACTGTTCAGACATTTTCTTTCAGAAACGTTTTACGAAATGAAAATTACAAGGAGGATGTTTCTTGAGGTGTGCCATGGATCTACATATGACAATTCAGATTTGGGTAACTTTGGAGCAACGAAGAAATTCGAAGAAAAAACCTGTGAATCGGTGACTAATGCATCAAAAATGTGCAATAATTATGTGTCTGGTCAAATCTGTCCTGCGGGACAAATTTGTGAAGGAAAAATCACATGTGGAATCTTAGAAGAAGATACAACAGTCTGTCTGGATGTGAGGTTCATTAATGTGTCTTTTATGCTACCGTTAAATTGGGTTGTTTTGGGACAGTGGGTGCAACTCAGCTACACTACCGAAAAATGATTAGAAAGTCACGTTCACAAAGGCAAATGATCCTGTCGCTCTGAAACCTGTTATCCCCACTCGGAGTACGTTGAACAATATTTTGAGCCACATTAGATTCCGCGTGAGTGACTGTGGTTGTTTATGGAAGCTTCTTGCGAAAAGGCTGATTTAGCAGTGATAAGCAAGTGGTTCTTCCAGTGTACCTGGCAAGAACTGTTCCGGAATGAATAACGCGTGAATAAGGCCAGATTTTCACTACATATATCACTCCATTGGAGAAAACATTGTTACATTGAAGTATCAACAGAATTTGGAATTTCAATGAACGAAAAACAAAAGAAACTGTGAAAAAGTATACTCAATTTACCTCACACAAGGTGAGAAAAATTATAAGATGGAGAAACTTTGGTTCAACTCTGTATGACAGCTCTCTTTTGACTCGCCTTAGAGACGATCCATGAGGTTATAAAATGTTTCAAATAAATGAGAACAAGAGTTCTGAACGATTGAAATTGATTCACTCGCATGGTGGTGGGTAGAATTGAGATATTCTGTAAGTGTACTAAAGTTGCTCCATCGGGGTTTAACTTTGGTACACTTCTTCAACTGCTTCTAGCTCTGGTTTAGACACATGAAATTCAACTTTGTAGCCCATCAATCGAAAGTTGAGGCTGTAAGCTTTTGATTGACTACTGATTGGAGTGGGTTTTGTCAATGTATGTTGAATTGCCGAGCAAAACAAAATGAAAAGTACCGAAATCGTACCAAAATTACCCAATTCAACGGTAGTTGGATTTGGATGTATAAAGTTACAAGATTGACTTTTCCAAATAATTTTTCAGGCCTCGAACAATACGAGCCATAGTTACGAAAGATATTTTCCAACAAAAATGAAGGAGCCTACCGACTGCAAGTTCAGCTACAATTTGAAACAGAAACCAGTACAAGAAGTTTTTGAGGATGGTAAATATGCATCGGGAACGTGCAAACCATGCCGTTGCGTCTGCGAGGAAGGGGTACCAGAATATTATTTCAGTACAGATATTGTTTCTACAGATACAACTAATCACATGTTAGTAATCATGATAGTTCTTTATTTCATTCAATACAAAACTTTTTCAAGAAACACTTACATGAGAAACACCAACTTTGTGGGTCCTGGATCTTGACGAAAATTTGGGAATCGTCTTGTTTTGGTGAGACATGAAGGTACCCAGAAGGGTTTTGTCCAATGGGCTTCCTATCCCAAGATACAGCCATGAAGATTCACATTGTTTATATGTTGGTTGGATATTCAACCAATGTGGATTATCACAATCTGTCCGTGTGGTTCCTGCATATCAGGTTGCTGACACGTGAGGCGTAGAATGTGATGGGTGGTCATACGGGTGGATAAGGATGGATGGAGGGGTGGACTTATGGATGATGGGTCGATGGTCGATGGATGGATAATTGATAAGGTCGATAAATGGATCGAGAAACGGATGGTGGGTGGGCGGATGGATGTATGGACGGAGTGATGGATGATGGGTAGATAATGGACGGATGCATAGTGGATGGATGGTCAATGGATATTTCATTGACCATCCATACATCTATCATGGAATATAATTGCTTGGTTGGAAATTCAACTAGTTGGTTGAATGAAAAATTCAACCAGTTTGGTTGGAAATTCAACCAGTGTGGTTGAAAATTCAACTAGTTGGTTGAAATGTTGGTTGAAAATTCAACAAATTTTTTCCAGTGTAGATATACTGACAATGCTAACCTCCATGGCTTTATCTCAGGATAGGAAGCCTATTGGACGAAACCCTCCTGGGTACCTTCATTTCTCACCAAACAAGAAGATCCCCAAAGTTTCGTCAAGATTCAGGACCCGCAAGGTTGGTGCTCCCCTCGTTAGTAGAGGCAAAAATTTAGATAATATCTTAATTCAGCTACGGTTCTATGCGTTTATTCGTCATTTTCAAAAGGGTTATTACAGGAGTCAAGCTGCAATTGTCGAATGATACACTTGTAATTAGAGTTCAGCAAGGCAAACTTCTTCCAAATGGCACCATTGATTCAACTACAATCTCCTGGCTCCCTTCTAGTGTAAATTCTAAGGGTATATATTTTTGATTTCTAGAGACTTTATTATCACAAGATCATGAGAAAGATGAGTACACGAAATCATCAAATTAATTGGAGCAGAGTAATATTCTTTCATTACAGAACACAAGACTGGGGATGGAAAAAAGATAAGCAAAATAGAGTTGATGAGGCTGACAACTATTGATCCCGGTTCAGTTATGACAGGAATAGGTTTTGTATTGGAAAACGATGGAAAGTAAGTAAAACAATGGCCATTATCAAGGTTTACTATTCAACTTCAACTCATTTTAGGATAGGATTGATGGGACGTTTCAAGAAATATGACTTCAGAGCTGGCTTACTTTCTGATTACGAAGATAGACTGGAAAGTTCACCTCATTCGAAGTGAGTGAATGTGCTTTTCTTTGATGAAATAGAATCCAATCATTTTTGCGCGGGTTCTAATTATAGGTCCGAGCTTGAGCTGATTGAAGCTCATAATCCAACTCTGATGAATGGTGATTCACCTGTTCAGATGGAACGTAGAAAATTTGTTTCTTTCACACCAAGCAGTGGCAAAGATGGCGGTCGGAGTACAATTCCATTCATCGATGGTCAAGAGGTTGTCCCTAATCCTCTAACTCCTCTATCAGGGGCTGGGTTATATTTCCGAGGTCGAAATAATTCTGGAGGTTTCGTAGGAATTGAATTACTCACGTACAATATCGTTCCATTCATAGCCTCGTAGATGAAAAAAAACGCTATCTAATGATTCAATGGTACTCGTAACTTTTCACTGAAGCATAACTTCATTTTCGCAGTTATCTAAATTTTTAGGCAATCGTGTCAAATATTTCTTTGGAACTGTGAGATGATCCATTGAGACATGACAAATGAATAAGTAGTTTTGGGTAAAAACCAAGGACTGTGAATTAGTGGGATCATAACCTTATTGAATTGAATTGGATGGAACTTTGAGAGATCAATTTTGGGTACTGATTCTCGATAGAGTAGCAAACTTTAGATTGGAAATCATGTATAAAGGTTATAAAGAAAATTTTTAGATCTATTTCTGGTGTTTCTTTGGAGCGTCTGAGTCTCTCTCATCATTCTATAGAATATGAGGTTTTGAAGTATTCCGTGGAGTCCAGGCACGAAAATCTCCTTCCAAATCAATATGAAAAAAATACTATTCTTCTGAGTTGTTCATAGGTGACAAATGTTTGTAAAGAACATTCATGGTCATAAACCGGTCAAACAATCTCAGAAGATATCTCTTAATATAGGTAATTGTGGGTAAAACTCACACGAAACTACCTCCCAGTATTTCATGGTCAAATTCTAAAATATTATCTTGACGATTTCATGTGACTTCGATTTATCGAAAAAGTGTTTCAAATCTCATCATGGTACCATTCAATGTTAACAAGCTCATGCAAATGAAAATGTAGTAAAATTTCAGAATATCCAAGTTCGAGTCTTGTTATCGTTACGTACGAACTAGGTAATTCCACGTTATCCCTTTGCTCTCAACTTATAATTACAAGTCCAGCCCGGAACTTGCGTCTTTTCACCAGTAATAAGGAAGTCCTTACAGATATCATTCGAACAAAAAACATCACTATACACATATATCTCAACCCTCACAGCCATGCTGTACGCTCAGGTTGAATCAAGAAAAGAGATTAAAAGGCTCACGATACGAAAAAGCTTCCCTCTACAGACCACAAGACTACTTCGCGTCTCATATAATACCCCAGTGAGTTTCATACTCGAGCAGAGAGCACAGGATCCGAGTCTATTTCACTTGGAAGGGTCGCATTTTGCGACAGAAATCCACAGAACCGCGGCCGAAACTAAAATATAACCATCAGGATACCGTCGTTCTCTTCCGTTTCGGCTTTGGCCTGTTTGCCCATCGCAAAATATTCAACTTTATTCGCCTGGCTTCCAAGCACACTCGACATCACAGAGATGGAAAGAGATGGAGAATAAGTATACCCAAACTGGAAAAGTTATTATTGAAATGTCCTACCGCATACTCATTGCACAGGTATGGCCTGCTTATAAGCTAGAAAGCTATGAAACTTGCCAGCTCGGTTGACCCTGGACGAAAATTTTCCTGATAGTTGTCGAGCAAAGTCATTGGAGTCAGTCTATGAGGATTCTATAGGTCACTGGTTTCTATGAGGCTTGATGAAAGCTTGCTAGAGTAAGTTGTTGAGGAGCTTGTACTGGTTAGAAGCTCAGTATGATGTAGTGTACATGGCCAGCATCTCAATGTAGAGAGCTTGCAAGCTCTGTGTTGTATTTCTCGTCGTTGAGGTGGGTGAGTGACTCTGTGGCAGGATGTTTCAAACTTTGTGGGGAATGTACACGTCTAGTCACAGGAGTGAGAACGATTCCATATTGATGTGTAAAAGGTGAAACTCACTAGTGTGTTAAGGAAGTATGTACTAGAGCGTGAGAAATAATTTGGAGAATTGTCGTTTATGAAGAGTATGCGAGGAATGCACCTCACTATACTAAAGTTGAAGTTCAAGTTGTGTGTGCCCATGGCCACGATGACAAGGAAATCGTACAGGACAGGATTATGGTATAAGTGGGCTACGGAATAATTTTTTTTCATACATAACACTCGTCGACAACATTTTGGGACAAAATGCTTTCGCGTTTAGGAATGAAAAAATCCGTGTGTGTTTAAGAAACGAGTAAGGAACGAAGTTCCAAGATTGGCTGGGGTATAATGTATGATGAATATATCAATATAATCTAAGACTTCGATATAATTATAAGTGAGTATCAAATGAAGTTCTTCAAAGCTTATCATAATCCCGCCAGAAAAGGTACGCGTCAATATGACTCTAGTCATCATCATCATCGTCATCATCAGTTGACTTTCTCGGGTCTACGCGTTTAGACCTTTAGACCATGAGGTCTATTGCCTCGGTAATCCACACTCCCGCTCGCATGCCTCTCGGCTGAAACCAATCCAGCATTCTTCCACGCTGGGATGTATTTCCGCTGCTCGGCTTGTGAGAGGAGGGTGGGCCGTTTCTAGGTGTATTGGCCTGTTTGGGGCGCTTGCACTGTTGAGGTTCGTTCACCACACGTACGCTCGTGCTAAGCCCGGCCTCGCTTTCGACTAGGACGATAGTTGTCCTTTTCCGTATTGCGACGATACGCGCTTTACGAGGTGGAGGTGCCCTTACTGAGCAGCCAGCGTTACAGAGATACGTTCACCACACGTTACTCACACTAGGCTCGGGCGATATCTGGGTTGGAAAGGCCGTAGTCTCTGACTGCTTGACAGCAGTCATACGCTCCTGTCCTGTACTCGGGACATTGGGATTGCGGCCAGTGTTCCTATCTCGTCCAGGTAAAACTTTTTGGCGGAGAGCGTGCGCAGTTGCGCGAGTCGCTCATTGGCTCTCTATAAGCGCGCTGTTCAAAGGCCGCGCTAGCGTGCGTCGCCTATACGGAGGCTCGCCGACTTTTAACTGTGATTTCTAGGACTTAAAAAACGTTATAAAAATAATGCAAAACATCATTATCGATGTATTTTTTCACGCAGATCACGAATTCGTCGACTATTTTTGTGTACGGATCGATGTACGCCCGCAGATTGCGAATTTTGGGGAAGAATACATTATAAATTGATTTTATAAATAAATTGATGAATACTGCAGCTGAATATTACGGTACATTTGATCATGCGTCTAATTCTTCAAGGTAGAATTTGCAGAATTTTTTTTTTTTTTACAAAAATTCATCATCAACAAGAATCGTCCAAAATGTTATATTGCGAGCCTCCAAATAATAAATTCTCATTCATCATCCTCGAAAATTGAGGAATGTATACAGCAATGAATTTGGATAGTGATAAACCCATAACAACAATGCTGAAACACAAGCCCTCGCAGGGGCCCGACGAACATGTGCAACTTTTAGTCAACGATTTGTAAGCAGCTCAGTGGTCGAGTGGTACGCGCTCCGCCTGCGACGCAGGAGGTAAGGGTTCAAATCCCGTCGTGGATATTTTTTTCTCACCTTAATTTTTTTTTCCTCGCATGTTTCAAATCACTTTCAATTTTTCTACCTCTTTTTCAATAACGTTTCTCATTGTTAATAAAAAAATTTTAACAAAAGTTGAAAATTTATAATTTTTATGATAAAATTAATATTTATTACAGATAAATATTGTTGTAAGTTCTACTAGGCGTTTCATTCCCCATGCATCGAGTGATTGTTGGAATTTTTTTCATTTCCCAAATGCAAATCTGAAAAAAATTTATCTTGAAAATTTCATTGTATGCATTTCGGCTTATCGTCCTCGAGAATTGACGATGATATAAATGCGATAAAGTGGGATGCAGTACTTACTGGTGGTATGGTGATAAGCCCGTAATGAAGATATTTGAACCCAAGCCCCCGAAGGGGGCCCGACGAACATGTGTAACGTTTAGTCTATCACTCGTAACTAGCTAAGTGGTTGAGTGGTACACGCTCCGACTGTGACGCGGGAGGCTCGGGTTCAATTCCCCAGAACTTCTGCACTTAAATGTGGAATAGATGTGCAAAAAATATTCAAGTGTGAGTGCAATTAAAGCTAACGTGGGGTCAACTCGCTCTGCATGCGTTTGATTGAAATGTCTCAAGGCTACTGAAGAAACACGTTAAAACTGGAATAATTGTCGATTAAATTATTTGCTCATATACCTTTATACTCAACACGACGCGAACGAAAACAATCAAATGGATGATTCAAATGGAGGTTTCCTTCGATCTGACGTCTCAGACGATTTAATAATTTTATATGATTATTGTGTGTGGTACTACGACACCATCATAAATAGTCGTATAAATATAAACAAAGTCATGCCTTACGAGACTGTTTTATAGTCTTATGAAAATCAGAGAACCATAATGGAGATACCGAGGCCTGCAACTACTTCATTCCTCTTGTCGCACTCCATTGTAGAAATGCATGTAGAGATTTTTGAAACGCTTTTATTTCTTTAGAATTCAGTTTTCAAGTAGTAGATCGGGATCATTATGCCGGATTCGTCCAAAAATTCAGTCAATCTAAAAATAGTACATTTATATATATAGGTGGAAAAAGTAGGTTTATAATAGTAAAAGTAGGTTTATATAGGTTTATAGGTTTATAGGTGTATACACCCGTGTATCGAACTGTGTTTTGCGACAAAGTGGAAGGAAATAGATAAGAAATTTTGGACTTACATACAAAGAGCACCCAGGGCTTCTGGGCTTGTGGATGACGAATTTGGCTGAAACTCTGGGAATGAATCTTAGACACCAAAAGATGCAACTTAGAGCCGCACTTGCAAATGCCCAACCGCTTTCGAGCTACAGCCTATGACATTAACACTGCCCGTATGGAAACATGTTCAAGAAAGATGTATATAGATATACTCATAATACTAATGTTATAAGCTGCAGCTCGAAGACGGTTGGGCATTTGCAAGTGTGGCTCTGGGCTTCATCTTTTGGTGGTGAAAGAAGACTCCATGAATTATAATTATTATGCTGCAAGACAATCAATAATCAATAAAATTTAGAATTTTCGCGAACATCAAGTAGAATTGGTGATAAGAAATCAACAACCAGATGAATCCGTGGCCCACAACCTCTGAGTGTTCCTTGTTAGTCCACTATAAAACTGGAATTTTTGCTCGATGAATCATGAACTTCCACTAGCAAGCAGGAGACCATCCAAGACGTCTTTTAGTGAAACATACTGCCTGCATAAACCTAAAGTAGAAAATCCATTCTTAGATTCACACTCCATGAAAATTTATGAATGAAAATCATTATGGCTTTAATATATTAATACAATCAGTTAATACTTGAATCACAACCAAATTTTCCTGAGCGCATGATTAATGTACATCATACCAACACCATAGTATTCAATCAAAATTGCTGAACATAGCAACCGAGCTTATAAAAATCAAGCGTATGCTCAGGAAGACTAATTTGAGACTCAGCACATGGGACAACATTATTTGGTTCAATCACATTACATGAATGAGAAATAACTAACCTCGTAAGGAATCATCGAGTTCCAAGGTATGCAACAGTTTTTGTTGCATAAAACCTATCTTGGTGCACTGATCTGCATAAGTTTGCAGAATCTTGTTTTTTTCTCTGCGACAGCAATCCAATTCCTCCACTAACCTTTTTTCCTCCGTATCCAAGATGGACAGGGATTTTTCTGCCTCTGTCATCTTGTCATGTACATCCTTCAGCCCCTGCGACACCAAGGCAGAGTCATCCAACTTGCGCTGTAATTGATGCACAGATTCCACATCCATGAGGGGGGGGGGGGCTATCAGTTGTGACTCGAACAGCTTTCTTTAAGGTATACTTGAAATACCCACTGTCTCCCAATTCAAGGGTATCATTGAGACAGATAACTTTTCTTTCATTGACCAACAAAGGGATACCATTGATTGAGGTACCCACACTTGAAGTGTTGGTTACCATCCATTGACCACAAGGATCAAAGTCAAAGTGGCAATGGTCCTTGGATATGGCAGCGCATAGAATAGTAGAGTCACTCGAAAGACCCCTTCCAATTTTCCACTGTAATAAGCAATGATAAATATTGATTGTACTTATCAAGAAAGAGCTAAGCATGAAGATACTTGACATTGTATGCGAAAACAATGATTGTACTTAAATAAGATCTATGAAGAGAATATAATAGCATAGAATAGAATAAAATAGGCCAAATATCCTCCATCCACAGGAAGGCAAAAAATTTTGATTATCCTGACAAGTTATCTGCACATAGATCTGCAGCTGCACATCATCATTTCATACTATATAGCCAATCACATCATTATTAAATTGGTCATTCAATCACAAGAATTAAGTAAAAATATATACACGTAGATGGACAATGGCACTGTAAACATTAAGAGTGCGATTTAAGAGATGTTGAATCTGAAACTTACCGGACTGAAATCAATATTTAATTGATCAAAGCTGGGATCAGGCTCGGCCGGCGTAGTAGCAGGATAAGGGTTACCGATTAGACGGACGAGGATCAATGGCTCGTAATTAACAATTTGAGCATCAGAGCCATAGGAACCCATTGTTAATTAGAGAATTCCACTGACCTGCTATGAACAATGAGACGAAAAGATGTAATTCTTTGTGGCACGAGCGCAGCAGGTGTGATAAGCAGACGACGCTGTGGGTGGAATCACATCGACGGAAAGAATCCGTCCGAAACAGCTAACGGAGCGCTCTGATTTGCCGGAAATCTTTTTTTCTGGTGGAGTCAACACTTTTCCGGCCGTGATATTTCGCCCTCATTGACATGATGAATCATTTCCGTTATGAAAACTATGCATCGAAGCACCAAAAAAGGGAACTTCAATGCGAAAAATTATGCCCCGTGGTCCATATTGATAACACAGCGCTACAGAATTTTGGGCCGGAAATAAAGCACTTATAGCAGGCGCAATGATTTTACTGTGTAATTGCCAACGCGCAATCGGCTTTGCAAAGGTTTCCATGATATCCTCATCGATTGAATCGCAGAACTTGGATGAATCCTTAACAGTACCAGTTCATCAGTGAATATTTTCGAAATCGATCTTCTTTCCACCAGCACGATCTTCAACCCTATACATATTTGCATTTGAATCAATTAGCGATGTAATAATATCATGAAAACTATACCATAATTTACTTGAAAGAGGTCGACCAGAATAACATATTTCCCGCGTTTTATATAACAAACATAAACAAATGACCCGGCGGGCAGATCTACTGGAGTATAGTGCGCATACACGCGGGTACTTTTATCTCAGTTGTTGGGCAAAGCTGCATCGAAGAAAATCTATGCTCAGCTGACCCTTCATTTTATTTGCTTTTTTAATCATTACGGTGATTAAAAACCACTTTTCTGGACTCTTCTTGTCGCGTTGTATCTGCAGTGTCTTGTATAGTTATCAGTAATCTCTCGCGGGTGTTCTTTAGTGTTAATTGTCGACCGCTGTAGCAGTTGAAGTAGACGACGGGTGAATTCGTCGATACGTGATTTAGGCTCTCATCATCAATCGTTATCCATCATCATGCTGCCTTCGATTTTTTTGAATCTGCTGTCAATATTCTCTAGGATACACGCAAATAGTGGTACGTTAGTTGTATTTTGCAGTATGATATATCGCGGCGTTTCAATGTAAACAAATCGCAGAGCAGCCGCGGAATCGCGTTTGATCGTCTTCTGTTTAGATACGGATTTTCAACGACTATCGCAATTTTCCGATCAATAATAACTAGATTTAACGTTGTTCATCTCACAGTCCTCGGCAGTGGGTTTCGTAATTCGTAGGTTGCTCCTATAGCCCATCATGCCGCCCTTCGGAGAGACTAGCAGTATCATCAAATTAGAATCAGCTCAAATTATGCGAGAAATTTTTTTAGTTTTCCTCGGTTTCTTGATTGGTGGCATTATAGTGTACATGGCTTATGAAACTACAACATATAAGAGGCAGAGGGTCGAAGGTGGGCAGGCGGTTCCGAGGGCACCAAGAGGAAAATCGCCGTGGAACGTTGATTCGCTCACGCAACCCGAATTTATATGGTGGTTATCGCCAGATCCGCAGGATAGGCAACGATTCGTATGCCGCGTTTGCGATAGATCATATGCATTTTCTCAAAGAACGTGTCTCACCGATCATATTGAGAAGCAGAAACATATACGCCTATTCGGCGCTGCTGAAAGGGAAGGTCGATTAATACAGAACGTGGCTGTAGGTCTGTCGCAGTCGGACAAAAAAAAGGGTCGCAATGATTGTGTCTACTCTTATCGCTGATCACAGGGTCAGCATACATTTCGTGAACGATTTGATTTCCGTATTTCAAAGACTCGTCGCCGATGATCCAGACCATCCACTTTTACAATTGAGAATGAGAGAAGATAAATGCACTGCGGTCATTAAAAAGGTCATATTTCCAGTTGCTTTCTCAAATTTGGTGAACATCTTAAATATTGTTCCTTGGTCAGTTTTCATGGACGAAAGCCACGATATTTCGAATGTCAAGATAGTTGCTGTATGTGCTCAGTACCGTCATCCAATTACAGGAGATATAAAAATTCAATTATTATGTATACTAGAGATCAACCCCTTACATGGAAAAGCGACTGAAGTATACGTAGTTTTCAAGGAATGGCGCATCCAAAATGGTATTATCATTCAACGAATCACATTCCTGAGTTGCGACAATGCATCATTCTTTCTAGGTTCAGTAACTGGTTTTTACGTGACCATGAAAAAGGATGTCCTTCACTTGCAGGTTCTCAATTGTGTTTGTCATACATCTGCTATTATTGCTGAAAAGAGCTCCAAAGAACTTCCTTCAGAAGTTGAGAGTTTGATGAGGAAATTTTGCACTTGGTTTTGAAAAAGTAGTAAACGTGATAAGGAGTTCGAAGCTTTCGTCCTTTTCTTAGAACTAGAGAAACATAAAATTGTTTCATTCAGTGGTACGAGATGGCTTGAAGGATATAAATGTTATTCGGTGCTATTTGAATACTGGGATCCACTATTAAATTATTTCACTGTTGAAGTTTTTAAACACCAAGAAGATCAAGAACGGATTAAAATTCTGGGCTGGTTACAAGATAGAAGGTTACAAGCGCTTGTGGCATTTCTAGGCTATAATCTAGACTTTTTCAATAAATTTAATGCTCAATATCAAGCCAAAGAACTACTCGCTCCCAAATTGTGGAGATCTATTGAAACTCTCATGTCAAATATCGCTTCAAATCACGTGAGACCTGAAGCTCTTCCTCACATAACATCGATTGATTTCAATCTTGCAGAAAACGCTAGGGTACTACACGAAATTGTTGTGGGAGAAAACTGTCTCCAAGTATTGAATAGATTGCCGCCGGAGGACGTTACATACGTCAGACAGTTTGCAGAAAAATTCTATGTTAAATTTATCATTGAGATGAGAAGTCGTCTACTTGAACATCGACCTTTACTAGAAAATTTAATATTCCTAGAGCCTAGTGTGGCTTTGGCGGAGGACCGCAATTTCAGTAACATCGAATTCGTGTGCACACACTACTTCACTCAATTGAATCTTCCTGCTGTACAAGTGGAGTGGCAGAGACTCCCACAGCATTTTCAACCTAATGAAATTGCGCAATATGTGACTCTTGACGCGGAAAGTTTTTGGAAAATTGTCATAAAGTTGAAATTAGACGATCGATTGTTATTCCCAGCTTTGACTGAGTTAACGGCGATAGTAAGCACCATTCCACACTCGAATGCTGAGCCTGAGCGCGTGTTTTCTGATGTTAATGAATTCAAAGACTGGAAAAGCAATCGAACGCTCACTGAATTGCTGAATTGTCGATGTTTCATCCGATCAAATAACGAGGCTTATCCTGAACAAAATGCATTGAATTTCGAACCAGAGAACGAACATTTTCGACTGTTCAATAGTGGAGATATGTACGGAAAGGCTGCACAAAGACAGCAAGATGAGCAAGATGTTGAGCAGGATGAGCCACAGGAACCAATTGATGCTGTTCATTAAAATATCGTCCTTCCAAAAACGAGTTGTTGTCGCAAAATTATAGATTACGGTTTTCGTACGTTATACCAATGATGAGGTTATTTCTGACTTTTCTCGAACCGTTATCTAGTTCCTTCTTCCATTGTTCGTTTATGTCCTCGTGTCACTATTCATGATGAGTATGATTTCCTCTTCGATAATCACAATTGTACATACTAATTAACTCATGAGAGATGGTGCATGACGAATTTAAATGCTATTCTTTATGATAAGATTGTTGATGCGTATTCATTTTTCCCACAACTTATGAATACTCGTGCCTATTTTCAGCTTGAGTTCCAGAAAAGCAGCTTTATGTGTACCTTTACCGACCTAAGTAGATTTCCGAAACTCTTTTGTTTCCTGAGTTAACTTTGTAGCTTCGCGTTCGTCCAATCTCGCTAGCATATGGCCACATTAATGTTACTTCTGACTGCCTAAATACTGAAAAACCGTAGCTCGAATGTTCTGATGTCTAAAATTAACTCTGGTTTTCTTTTTCAGGCAAGTAAGGACTGACAATGCCTGCACGGATATTGTCTAATTTGTACATAGTATTCATTAATCCTTCTCTCACCTCATTACATTTCAGCTGCACGAGCCCAGACGAGAATCATCAATATTATTACGGCGAGGCCGTAGTCCATCGCCATTTTTGATATTTATATTCATTTTTATAAATTTCCTCTCCATGGCGCAATTCTGACATGCATTTTGTTGATGCTTAAAAAATCCCATGTGATTCAATTTCGTAAAACTCAAGATATTCCCAGAACAGATTTCGGTCTAGCCCCATAAGTCACCCGACATTGCGACTCACTACGGCCTCGCGTCAAAATATTTGCCCGAGCTCTTCTCAAGCTGGTGTATAGTCACGATTGTTCATCTAATAGTAAGATTTAAACAAGCTCAAGACAAGCGTGAGGGAAGCTTAGAAAATTGTTGTATATATACAGTCCCTACCACAAACAATGGAACACGTAGGGTCTCACTCAAACAGTGACATTTCCAATTTGATTGGTCGTACGTGAATTCTGAACAAGGGTCTTGAAGAACACAACAAAATCTATCAATTCATGGGTTTTGATCATTTTTTACGTGCTTTTTAAGTGCCCGTACACGTGGTTGAAAATCAGAAAATAATTTTCCTTCAATCAATCACCTACAATTCCGACGGGAGTGATCCGATCACAAAAACACTAACAGGATCTTGTAGATCTTTCAAAAATCTGAAAATTTGGTCCTCTGTGAAATTTCCTTACGACCCTACCCGTCTGACTCACGAGCTCCGAAATAGAACTTCGTATTAACACAGGGTGCTCATCAGGGTGGGCCGAAAAAGGGCTTCTTTCGAAAATCGATACGCCCTAGCGTGGAAATGCTGTGTTTGTACATATAGATGTGAAAAAAATTTTGCTGGACGCTGAGAAATGAGATTTTAGGTCCCAGCAAGAGCCATCAAGCTTTCATCAAAATCAACGCAGGTTTAAATGGGCATGTGCCTTATCCGGCACTTTTTTCTTCCTAACTTTGCTCGCATTCCTGGCGCATTCAAGTATTTTTCAACGTACCTTAGCTCATTCTAAAGCTTGTTCCAAAACCTACAAAATTAGCTAAAGTACGTCCAATTTCGACTAACCCGAGCCAATCTATCTCAATTTTTTCAAAGAGTGATCATTATTAAAAATCCAAAAAAAGGGCGATTCTCCTTGCAAACTTTGCTTGTATTTCTGGTGCATCTGAACATTTTTCAAGGTACTTTAGCTCATTTCTAAGCTTGTACTAAAACCTACAAAACGAGCTAAAGTACGTCCAATTTCGACTAATCCGAGCCAATCTATCTCAACTTTTCCATTGCGAGTTTTGAAAGGAGTGAGGCGGGAGGGGGAAGTCACTTATTTTCGGATTTTTCAAAACTAATCACTTTTCAGGAAAATTGTGATAGATTGGCTCGGATTAGTTGAAATTGGACGTACTTTAGCTCGTTTTGTAGGTTTTAGAACAAGCTTGAAAATCAGCTAAAGTACGTTGAAGAATGTTCAGATGCACCAGAAATACGAGCAAAGTTTGCAAGGAGAATCGCCCTATTTTTGGGATTTTTAATAATGATCACCTTCTGGAGAAATTGAGATAGATTGGCTCGGGTTAGTCAAAATTGGACGTACTTTAGCTAATTTTGTAGGTTTTGGAACAAGCTTTAGAACGAGCTAAGGTACATTGGAAAATACTTGAATGCGCCAGAAATGCGAGCAAAGTTAGGAAGAAAAAAGTGCCGTATAAGGCACATTCCCATTTAAACCTGCGTTAATTTTGATAAAAGCTTGATGGCTCTAGCTGGGACCTAAAATCTCATTTCTCAGCGTCCAGCAAAATTTTTTTCACATCTATATGTACAAACACAACATTTCCACGCTAGGGCGTATCGATTTTAGAAGAAAGCCCTTTTTCGGCCCACCCTAGTGCTCATGGAGATACCGAGCCTGGCACATGTTTAATTTTCTCTCGCTCTATACTGGGGCAAAATTAGATTTAAAAAAGATCACAGCACATGATTCTGACGTGGAATGATCTCATCTTCTAGAATATTTTATCAGATTTTGTCTCAAACTGTGACCTATAGAAGCAAAACACGAAATTCATCATTTTTCACATCAAATTTCGATAAATCGTTGCTACCTCACATCTTAGACAAAATCAAATGAAATATTCTGAAAGATGAGATCGTTTCACGTCGAAATCCTGTGCCATGATTTTTGTAAATCCAATTTTGCCCCAGAATAGAGCGAGAGACAATTAAACGGGTGCCAGGCTCGGTATCTCCATAAGCACCCTGTATTCATACGAAGTTTTATTTCGGAGCTCGTGAGTCAGACGGGAAGGGTCGTAAGGAAATTTCACAGAGGACCAAATTTTTAGATTTTTGAAAGATCTACAAGATCCTGTTAGTATTTTTGTGATCGGATCACTCCCGTCGAAATTGTAGGTGATTGATTGAGGGAGAATTATTCTCTGATTTTCAACCACGTGTACGGGCACTTTAAAAGCACGTAAAAAATCATCAAAACCCATGAATTGATAGATTATGTTGTGTTCCTCAACACCCTTTTTCAGAATTCCCGTACGACTAATCAAATTGGAAATGTCACTGTTTGAGTGAGACCCTACGTGTTCCATTATTTATGGTAGGGACTGTATATATATATATCTGATTCTCATCTGGGACACGCGGTCGTAGGGCTACTGGCGATGGAAACCGCGATCATACCTGTGTTCTAATGTCCTGATAATTTTGGTCGATAATTTAGTATTTGTTGATTGAAAAAGATTCTAGTGAAGTAATGATTATGAACGCACTGTTCCCTACCCTCACTCCAGGCATTAGACCACAGATATGAAGAAAAAAAAGTTCCAACGCACAAGTTTCTTTTGCGTTCTGAAAGTTTATGGGCGTACAGTATATCATGACAAGACTATCAATATAGCATTCATGCAATCTCGTACCATTTTCCTTCTGAACACTGAGAAACGCCAAGGCAGTACCTCAAGGGTTGTGTGGAAATCTGCCTATAACTTGAGTAGAACTTCTTTAAGTTTTCTCAGTATAATGGATGCTCCCGCTCAGCTGCTACTTGGACTATATATCAAATTCATTTCAGATTTTTTTTTTTTTCAATTAATGTACACTGTGGAAAATTTTTCAGGAAAACTTGAACCAAGTGCGCCCAAGGAGCCACATTTATGACATCAATTTGTGGTTGGTTATTCAGTGCGAAAAAGTCCTCAATTGCGAATGAAACGGCTAGTAAACTTCACAACAATATTTAGCTGTAATAAATATCAACTTTGTAATTGAAATTAGAAACTCTCTTCTTTTGTTCACATTTTTATTAATATTGATAAACGTTATTGAAAAAGAGTAAAAACATCTGAAAGAGATTTGAAACATGCAAAGAGAAAAAAATTCAGATGAGAAAGAAAAAGTCCCTCACGAGATTCGAACCCCAGCCTCCCGCGTTACAGTCAGAGCGCGTACCACTCGACCACTTAGCTAGTTACGAGTGATAGACTAAACGTTACACATGTTCGTCGGGCCCCCTTCGGGGGCTTGGGTTCAAATATCTTTATTACGGGCTTCTCACCATACCATCAGTAAGTACTGCATCCCACTTTATCGCATTTATACCATCGTCAATTCTCGAGGACGATAAGCCGAAATTCACTGTTGGGAAGCATATAATGAAATTTTCAAGATAAATTTTTTTCAGATTTGCATTTGGGAAATGAAAAAAATTCCAACAATCACTCGATGCATGGGGAATGAAACGCCTAGTAGAACTTACAACAATATTTGTCTGTAATAAATATTAATTTTATCATAAAAATTATAAATTTTCAACTTTTGTTAAAATTTTTTATTAACAATGAGCAACGTTATTGAAAAAGAGGTAGAAAAATTGAAAGTGATTTGAAACATGCGAGGAAAAAAAAATTAAGGTGAGAAAAAAAAATATCCACGACGGGATTTGATCCCTTACCTCCTGCGTCACAGGCGGAGCGCGTACCACTCGACCACTGAGCTGCTTACAAATCGTCGACTAAAAGTTGCACATGTTCGTCGGGCCCCTGCGGGGGCTTGTGTTTCAGCATTGTTGTTATGGGTTTATCACTATCCAAATTCATTGCTGTATACATTCGTCAATTTTCGAGGATGATGAATGAGAATTTATTATTTGGAGGCTCGCAATATAACATTTTGGATGATTCTTGTTGATGATGAATTTTTGTAAAAAAAAAAAAAATTCTGCAAATTCTACCTTGAAGAATTAGACGCATGATCAAATGTACCGTAATATTCAGCTGCAGTATTCATCAATTTCTTTATAAAATTAATTTATAATGTATTCTTCCCCAAAATTCGCAATCTGCGGGCGTACATCGATCCGTACACAAAAATGGTCGACGAATTCGTGATCTGCGTGAAAAAATACATCGATAATGATGTTTCGCATTATTTTTATAACGTTTTTCAAGTCCTAGAAATCACAGTTAAAAGTCGGCGAGCCTCCGTATAGGCGGCGCACGCTAGCGCGGCCTTTGAACAGCGCGCTTAGGGTGATGACAGATAAAGCGCTATGCTACGATTTTGCGCCGCGCCACGACGCGCTATCGCACGCCACGACCTAAAAATTGATTTCAGCAAACTCGACCATAGATAGATTTGATTCATTTTCATAATCTACGGTTGATACTGTAACAATAAATCCAGTCCATCAATGGTCGGGTTCGCTGGAATGAATTTTTGGGTCGTGGCGTGCGATAGCGCGTCGTGGCGTCGCGCAAAATCGTAGCGTAGCGCTTTATCTGTCATCACCCTTATAGAGAGCCAATGAGCGACTTGCGCAACTGCGCACGCTCTCCGCCAAAAAGTTTTACCTGGACGAGATAGGAACACTGATTGCGGACCGTCATTTTTATCTTACTTAGCACGCTTTTTTCCAGGCTTATACGTGGTCTTACCCTGCCCCGTCACGAGTCTGGTTTGTATTCCAGTACCCTCCGCGCTACACGTTCCTCATCCATTCTCGCTACATGGCCCATCCACCGTGCCCTCCTGTAGTTAATGACATTGACAATACTCGGGGACCGGTAGAGTTGGAGCAACTCATCATTATATCTGATTCTGGAGATTCCCGAACTTTGATCAATAGTTGTTCCGAAAATACTCCGCAGTATTTTGTTTTCAAAATCTGGAACTTCCCCTCACGTAGCTGCGTCATTGACCAAGTCTTGCATCCATAGAGAGTCACGGGTTGAATAATGGTTTTGTAAATCGTTATTTTGGCTTCGCGTGAGAGGTCTTTATCTCTGAAGAGTTTCTGTAATGAGCCACAACACCTATGTCCTGCGCTTATTCTTTTATCAAACTCTACTCTTATGTTGTTATCGTGCGTTACTGTGGTCCCAAGATAGGGGAAGAGGGGGACTTTCTCGAAGGAGTGATTTGCGATTTGGATAGGATCAGTGTCGTCATCCGCGTTGTTACGGTCCATGACCATGTATTTCGTTTTCGACTCATTTACCTCTAGGCCTACTTCTTTCGCGCTTGGGATCAAGATATTTGCAATTTCTTCTACATCTTGTTTGGTGTCGCCTATGACGTCCAGGTCATCCGGGTACCTCAGGAATTTGATGACGTCGCTCGCTTGAAGGCGGAGCCCACGTTTACTTTGAGCTAAAGGTTTTATGACGTACTCTAATAGAAAATTGAAAATTGGCGGGGATATCGTGTCGCCCTGCTTCAGCCCGCTGACTATTTCAAATGGTTCCGATAGGGCCTTGCCAATCCTGACTTGTCCTTGGGTTCCCTCCAGTGTTACTGCAATCATTCTAACTAGTTTGTCAGGAATGCCTAACAAACGCAATATCGTAAACAATTTTGATCTTATTATAGGGTCGTATGCCTTTTTGAGTCTACGAATAGGTGGTGAACTGGTTGTCTATGCTCCCATCTTTTCTCTGCTATCTGGCGTAACGCGTATATTTGGTCGATAGCTGAGCGATTCCGTCGAAACCCACACTAATAGTCTCCGATTATTTCGTCTATGTAAGGGCTGAGTTCTTCAATCAATAGGCGGGATAAAATTTTACTGCACGAAGCTTTAAGAGACAGTCCTCTAAAATTATTACATTCCATCTTGTCTCCTTTTTTTGGTATTGGTACGATAACTGACTTTAACCAGTCTTCGGGTGTTTCCTCCTGTGACCATATCATCTCGATCAATTTGTGAATTTCTACCGTGAGCCGACTCCCACCATACTTGAAGAGCTCAGGTGGGAGTCCATCCATCCCGGAGGCAGTGTTCTGTTTCAGTCTCTGTATAGCACGTGCCACTTGTTGCACCGTAGGGCATGGAATTCGTTGTTCAGCCGTGTGGATTTCGACAGGTGACTCATTAGTGCCCGCAGGAACGTTAAGAAGATCATCGTAATGTTCTCTCCATCCATTGAGGATGTCTTTCTCAGTTGTTAAGATGTTACCGTGCTTATGTTTAATAATACTAACCGACATAGATTTGGGGTTTCGTAATTCATTTAGTTCTTTGTATGCTTTGCGGGTGTTATTTCTCTTCAAATTCCTTTGTATATTGAGGATTTTGATCCTTCAAAATTCCCTTTTCTTTTTCCTAACGTGCTCGTCCCAATTCTTTCGCGCCTGCCTATGTAATTCTTGCAGTCGTTTTACTCTGCGTGGGTTCCAGTTTATTTTCGTTGCATTATCGCGGATGATCTTCGCGGCCCTTCGTCCATCTAGCACCGCTTTGCACGAGTCATCAAACCACGGTTTCTCTGCTTTCCCGCGTACTAATCCTATCTCAGATCTTGCCGCTTCTGACGAAGAGTTCTTAATGTGTTTCTATTGGGTTTCGATATTCTCATGAGGAGTGTCCGTGTTTTCCCGCGACTTGCCATCTGGTCCTCCCAACTTTTGTGCAATGTAGTTTTGGAAACGTGTCTGAACTCCTGGTGATTTGAGTTTATCCAGAGCGTACGGGGCATTGTCACGCTTAGTGTTGGGAGGAATAGTATTGAGCTTGTCTCCGCCGCAACTTATCGTTAAATAGTGATCTGAGTTGCAATCCGCGCCCCTGTATAATCTAACTTTCGTGATGCACGGTTGTCTCCTCCCATTGATGAGTACATGGTCGATTTGATTATGGGTCGAGCCCTCGGGGGAATTCCATGTGATTTCATGGATGTTTCTGCGGCGAAACCAAGTGCATTTGATGATCATGTCATTTTCGCTCGCGAAGTTGATGGCTCTGATGCCATTGTCGTTATTTATTGTGTGGAGGCTCTCGGATCCGATAATGTCTTCAAAGTGAGGTTCTTGACCGATTTTCGTGTTGAAGTCTCCAACTACGATTTTCGTCTGGAAGTTTCCAATAGCTTGAATATGTGCCGATAGGTTCGCATAGAAATTGTCTTGCGTGGCGCTATCTTTGTCGTTGGTCGGAGCATGAACGTTGAAGATTGTGTTCTCGAACATGCGAGCTTTCAATTTTCAGAAGGATATTCCCTCGATTATTGCAATAACATTTTTGACGTGAGGTACCCCGGCGCTTTTCACCAAGAAACCCGTACCTAATGCGTGGACGTTTGTGCCCCCATGAAAGGATGTGTACTTCCCTACTCTGATTTGGCCCCCCCCCCCCCCCCCCAATGCATCTGGTCTCCTGTACTGCAAGGATATCAATATTATACTCCTCGGCTTCTCGGCTTAGGCATTCGAGTGACCCGGGTTTGTTCAAAGTGCGAACATTCCAGGCCCCCCGTATGATTCGCCGCTGATGTATCGTAGTAGTGTGTGTGGATCTTAGTATTGGTATATGGTGGGTCCGTCGGTGAGCACAGGCAGGAGGATGGTGACCAGCCCGTCTGTTGTGGGAGTATGGTGCCATCTCGTGTACCTGGGGACCGTGCCTTTTGGAGCTGGTCCGGGAGCACTGGCTCCTGGAACACTATGATATACGATAACTATAGAACGGGATAAGATCTATGGTATACGATATCTATACATTGGGACAGGAAGAGGGGGGGGGTCGTAGGACGTGGCGGTTGATTCAGGAAACAGAAAGGATCTCAGCCCACCTCGAGGCGGTTCATTTGATATAGGGTGGCTCAAGATCAGCGCAAAGCCTCCGACTCACCTTAAGGACAGATCACTGTTCGTTAGATAGGGTAGCTCATGATCAGAGTGAAGCCTCCAACCCACCTCAAGGACAACTTATTCCCCATAGTTTTATTTTTTATTTTTTTTTGGGGTGAATGGGAGGTGAGACGTGACCTTTGCATCGCCGCAAGGCGCAGGGGTCTCGCTCGTTTTTTCGCCAAGAAAAGAGTATCTGGCTATCTGGGTTGATCAAAAAATTGAGCGTGCTTGGGGGTGAGAAAGCACACTGCAAGCTCTTGAATAAGCTAGAGCACATTTTACAGTCGTCTAGTACCACCTTTTGGCCGGTATTTTACGTGATAAAAGACTCTGATAATATTGATGGCTTTTGGTAAAGCGCGATCTCTAGGCCGAGGTTTCAGAGTAATTTTTCTGCGATTTTTGAGTTTATTCCGTGTATAAACTCATAATAGTTGCTAAATGTGCTGAGTAAGCTGCACTGCTATCTAGGATTGTTCATTACGAGGAATTTGAGCCCTCGTGGGCTAGATTTGAGTAGGACCATACTCGCGTAGTATCAAAAACGCGCATCAGAAGTGCAGATGGTGAGCTAACGTGTTCGGGCTTCGATGGATCAAAAATTTTTGCTATGGCCCTGTTTTGATATTAGATGAGAAAGAGATAGTAGAAAAGAGTAAGCAGAACGCGTTCACTCGAATAATGAAGTCTCTGGGTCCCGTCTGGCTGTCGCAGCAGGCGTGCTAGGCGGCCGTCCTTCCGATCTACACAGCGAGGTGGCGATTGTTCAACAGGTGGTCGCGGCGCACTGTTACACTTCCAGCAAAAACTACACCTGCACGACCCGATTTTCGCGTCTCTTATCACACGCGTGTATCGACAGACGAGCTAACCTTTCACTTTTTGACTTTGACTCGAGTTGATCGCGATTTTTTGGAAAGCACGCGAGGCTGCCAGCCTGCCACGTCAAATGGCCTCTAGTTGAGATAAATTGCATCATTCTCCCAATTATGAAACACTCTTATCACAATAAAATTATGCGTTGTTGGCCCTGACGGATGGATTCCTTAGAGAGTATATGGTAGGAAACATGAAACGTTGGCATCCATGACTCTCTATCATCAATCGAGATCAATACTCAGTACTTCATTGAATGCATCAAAACTGAGAATCAGAGAATTCCATTGGAATTCACTGAATTTTTGAGACCAAGATGTCATGATCCAATGAATCTATGCACCCAGTACTAGATGAAGTAAAAACGATAATTTATTCGTTCTAACTTTACATTTCACCTGCGAAGTATACAGATATCTCCTTTGGGAGCATATTGAGGCTTCCGACAATGAATGTGTGTTTTGAACAAATTCGATTTCGGATGTTTTCCGACGGTCACTTCATTTTACTACCCCATCCACTTCAATTGAAACTCTATGAAGTTGATAATGATCTATTCAAATCCACGATTCAGGGACGAGGGGTAAGATTGACAATGATTACTCCACAAACTACAGGAACATCTTAAGTTCTTGACTAAAGAATGTTGTTATTCGACAACTCACTACATGACAGAGAGTGATCTACTCTCTTGGTTAGGTTCTGCACTATTTAAGGGGCATAGAGTATCTGTAGTGGTATTTTCTTTCATTCAAGTAAATATTGAGCGTATGCTAATGTAAAGAGTGCCCAGCAACATGTGTAGAGTGGAACTGATGACATGCGTAAGCCAAATTTGAACTTCTGATTGAAGATGACTATTAAAGCCAGTCTGGAGCCCCCGCAGAACCGCAACCAGACACGCACCGACGTACTTTCAGGTTGCGGATACATGCAATGATTCTGAGAGCAGAATTATTATTCATACGCTTCTATACGAATTGGATAAGTTAGTAAGATAACATCCCGCCTTCCAAATCGTATTTCACGGAGCCACACGGAAATTCGTGTTAATCCGTTTAGGAGGAAACGAGAAAACCTGGAACTAAAAATGGGTTCGGAACACGGAGATGTCTCGCCAATTCATGTTTATCATCTATCAACAAATCATATTCAGACAAAATAAGATAGCATCACGCCTGTGTACTGAAATTCTCAATCAAATGAGCTCTTCCCAGTCGAAAAACTCGTAAGTCCTCTTCGAAAGAACCTGGAAGAGGTGTGAGCATCCTGCATTATAACTCACTCAGTCTGCCAAAGAGTTATGATTTTCTTCGGATATAATGCATATTTTTTGACGTGAAACATCTCATCCGATTGGAAATTTTATGATGCATCACTTGCGTTGTCACCGTTGGGCTAGAAATGAGAGGTTGAGATGCAATAAGGAAGAACTGCTACACGGATTTTCTGACCGCATGCAATGCGGTCGACGCGCCATCTATTGAGCGTAGTATCTGTAAGTCCCTCCGGACTGACCTTGAGAGTGTGAGTATTTCTTCATGATTTGATGCAACCATATACTTTGCGCCGGGTCTCTCCGCGACTGCTGCAGTTCAGCTCCGAAATATCTGCTCAAATTATTGAGCAGCCAGGGTAATTCGACCTCCTGCCGCCAGATGGCTGTCGCTGATACTCCGTTTCTAAGCGAAACACCTGCCAGCGTTGATGTCCGCCTGACGCGGTCGTCTGATCTGACCCCGAAAGGGAGATCTTCGGAACTTGGGAGAGTAACGATTTCTCGGCCCCAGTTATCCGCGAGGAGGATCTTTTGTTGATTCTGGGAGACAGACGCACTCCCCGACCCCAGTCCTCCGGCAAGGGAGATCTTAGTATCTCGGGAGCACATGACAACTTCCCCGCTCCCAGTCTTCAGCCCCAGCACCCATCTGTGTGCTTTCACCACCTATAGTCCGCCTCAGTGCGTATGTGCTCTGAGTGGCAGCTTGGTCCGCTTCAGGGCTCCCGCTTCTTTTCAAGCTCCCGTGTATCTATCATCTTATCCCCACTCTCTACTCCTTCCTCCCTTCTTCTGGGACTATGACCTCCGGGTTGGTGCCCTCCGGGGAGAGTTTTTAGTCGGTAGGTGCTCGAGTTTTCTCGGGTGAATCCGACACTCCCCATACTCTTGTGGGTGTCTATGAAGATTTCCCGTCCCTGGCCTACCACAAAAAAGTCGGATCTGAATCTCCTGCAGGGGGAGATCTTCAGATCTTGGGAGAGTAACGATTCCCCGGCCCCAGTCCTCCGGCAAGGAAGATCTTAGTATCTCGGGAACACACGACAACTCCCCCGCCCCCAGTCTTCAGCCCCAAAACCCATGTGTGTGATTTTACCACCTCGTCCGTCTCAGTGCGCATGAGCCTTGAGTGGCATCTTGGACCACTTCAGGGCTCCTGCTTCTTCGCAAGCCCTCTGTATCTTTCATCTTTTCTCTACTCTCTGCTTTTTCCTCCCTTCTTCTGGGATTCATGAGCCCTGAGCAGTGTCTTGGATCTCTTCAGGGCCTCCGCTCCTTCGCAAGACCCCCCAGTATCTTTCATTTTTCCTCTAATCTCTGCTCCTTCTTTCCTCCTTCTGGGACTATAATCTTCGGGTTGGTGCCCACCGGGAAGGGGTTCTAGTCGGTAGGTGCCTGAGTTTTCTTGGGTGAATCCGACACTGGGATTTCCCCTTCGCGGCCTACCAAAAAAAGTCGGATCTGAACCTTCCTGCAAGGGAGATCTACGGATCTTGGGAGAGTGAGAGCCTTGACAAGAATTATCCCTATAGACGTAGGCCCTAACGACTCCCCGTCCCCAGTTAACCGCAAGGAGGATTTCTCGTTGATCCTGGAAGACAGACGCACTGCCAAGCCCCAGTTTTCCGGCAAGGGAATCTTAGGATCTCGGGAGCACACGACAACTCGCCCATCCCCAGTCTTCGGCCGCAGCACCCATGTGTGTACTTTCACCACTTCGTCCGTCTCAGTGCGTATGAATCTTCAGTAGCGTCTTGGACTGCATCAGGACTCCCGCTTCTTCGCAAGCCTCCTTAAATCTTTCATCTGTATTCTACTTTTTTTCCTGCTTTCCTTCATCTGGGACAATAACCTTCGGATTGGCACCTTTCAGGGAGGGGTTTCAGCCGGCAGGTGCTCTTTCCAGAGCTATATTGACATGGGGATGATACAGTTAGATAGAGAACCTCATACCAAACAGGAAATATCAGTTAAATTATGGAACTCCTCGCACAACGAAACCGATGTCAATAGAATCAATACGAAGTCCGCTGTTAGCTGATGAGTATTGGAGTTGAGTATTGCAATCGGGGAAAAGTTCCTGGTCAGTAGAAGACAGAACCGGGATTGTTGAATCGGTTTCAAGATAGTGTATGCTATCCTTAACTTCAAGCCCAGTTCGAAGACCCCGCGAAACCGCAACTAGACACGCACCGGCGTACTCCCAGATTGCGGTGACACGCAATGATTTTGAGAGCGGGATTATTGTTTATACGCTTTTATTGGTATCGAATGAATTGCCCAGATAGCATCCAGCCTCTGAAATCTCACCTTTTGAAGCCATAAAAAAATCTCATAATATTCTGTTCACTATAGGGAACGAGAGAATCGTGAAGGAAATTCATGGACCAACGCCTCGTTGCCTCACCTATTCTTACTCATTACTCAACAACGTAACATTTCCAACCAAAATCAGATAGCATTCCGCCTGTGCATCAAAACTTCCAATCAAATGACCCCTTCTACGGCCGGAATTTCGAAATCTCGTTCGCCAAAAATATAAAGAGGTGTGAGCATCGAGCAGGATACCTCGTTCAGCAAGCTAAAGAATTATGATCCTCTTGAGAAAGAATGCATATGCTTCGACGTGCAATGACTCATTCAATTAGAAATTGTATTATGATTTGCCTTAATTATCCATTCCGGGACAAAAATAAGAAGGTTAAATGCTGTGAGCAAAAACAACCACTAACGTTATCCGATCGCATGCATAGGCCGATTGGAGCGCCATCTATTGGGCGAAATATCTGGATCCTCTCCTGACTGGCCTCAAAGGTATTGAGGTATGAATACCGTTATTTTCAAACAAACTTCCCAGAGCAACGGATGCTCTGTCGGATGGTTATCCTAACGATTCGCTTAACAAGTCAGAATCGTCGTCAAAGGTAGAACCTCCCTTCGTTTCTGACTGTAGTGAGCACATAGACAATGCTATGTGTAATTGACGACCAGAGCGTCTACATATGTGGCGAGATCGGAGCATCCAAAAACCCTTCATGCATCAACCAGACGGAGATAGTGGCATATTCAACCAAGATGTTCACTTGCATTGTTCTCCAGTCTACCAAGGCATCAATCATAGCTCTCAGAATTCTTGATGCGTGCATCTAACCACCACCGTCTTACATTTCTCGTGCGACTCGGTTCTTGACAATTGGCTGATGAAGCTCAGATTCCTTGCGTCTGGCTCAAGTCGAACTCGTTCTACTTACTTCCTATAGCGTTGGCACACCATATCAGCTCACAGACTCGTGGTTATTATTATATATATCATCGTTCACTTCTGTTATGAGAGTGTATGCATTGATACTGATGAGCACTGATGCTACTGTGGCTTTTGCGAGTTGGAATGCGGCTATTGTGTCGGTACATCTGCGGAAAGTGACTCTGACTACGCGTAAATGAATTGGCGGTTCTTAGGACCTGGTTCATTTGAGATTCTACAAAAATTTCTAGATGATTCAAACTACAATCACAGACACGCCTGTTTTACAGACATATTCTCTATGGATTCATACCTGACCATGACCACAAATGCATGGAAAAAATCAGGGTTGAGCAATTGGACAAGTTTTGCAATTGTCACAGAGTATGTGTTGAACTCGTTTTGAATTGATAGAGGAATTAAAAAATATTCTGAAGTCTGTACATGAACTGGTAACAACGCATCCAGCTTGCTTATTTGAACTCGCCACCAGTGCACATATGTGTAGTCCCGTGGAAATATTGAAATGATTTGGACCTGCTTGTGCGAACCCTATGAACGCTTGGGAAAAAATAGGACATCTTGGTGTGATCGTTAGCTGCTCGATCCAGAATCATCAGAAAAAATATCATCGAAAAAGGAGTCAAAATCTCAGAACCGTGTTCTGCAGTTTTCCTTCTTTTCCAGCCTTGGTAGCTCCACTCCCATTGCTTCCCATGGGAATACATGCATGTATTTCCGTCGCAGCCACGCGAACTGCGGACAATGCAAAACAAACTTCTTGTCGAGGCCCTTAGGAGCGCCCGAATTAAAATTTGCGGGAACGCATCTTGTAGAGAGGCAAGAAACGGAGATGATCCCGTTCGAATCATGTCGATCGGTTGAGAATTTCCGTGGCGCTGATTTTTGTCCCGGAATCAATTCTTGATCCCCCGTGCGAAAGTTGACATAACATCGCAAATACTCAAAATTCCTGTCCTCTTTGAAGGGTGCTCTTAATCATTGACTTTAGTGCTCCAAGATCGAGATGATCTCATAGATAACGTGGTTGTTAATACTAAAATAAAGTGTACTAAACGTTTAGAATAAAAAACATGATCTTCTCGTGCCTTTCACAACACCATTTACTGAATAATTCTCAGATGAATAAATATTAAAAACAAAACGGGATTATCGATGAATTGCTCTCTGAAGGTCAAAAACATAGGTGTTAAAAGTTGGAATCCGATTTTTCAAAGATTCGTAATATACATCGACACATATATCACGCTGAAAGTCGAATCTTCATGTAATTCAAGGTCCTGAAGAATTCGAGGATTTCCATGGTGTACATTTTTTAATTTTGTATAAACGAATTTTTCCAACAAACTTGCTGTCAAGAATTTTTGTAAGCCTCTGGAAAATCGAAAATACTTCTTCGATAGGACAACATTTTTACATTCCGCAGCTACCCGTGCTCTAAACGTTGGAAATCGGAATCAATGATGGATTTTTATTGACAAACGTATGCAGTCCTCATAAGTGGTGGCAATTTTATGGTAACACTATTATGTTCCCAAGTGTCAGAAGCCGTAAAAACATAGAAACACTAGAACGCATGAGACCTGGGTGTGATGAAGAATTTGAACGTGAGTGCACGCATCTATTGAGGTCAGATCGCTTTGATAGGCAAAAATGTAAGTTCCATCCCTCCGAGATCAGGTAATCACACCTTTCATCACAAAATTGTTCTTCCCTTTGGTGTCCTTATGATTATATGTATTTCTTGAATATGATGGTATCACTTGGCCCGTCCCATGTCACTGAGCACATCACCTACTATCCGAGATCTCATGTGTTGATGCTTTTGAGAGACTGGGATTTCAATGCGGTAATTGGAAGCCACTATCCAGAATGATTTCAATTGCTCACAGAATTTTCCTTCTAAGTTGTGTTTCTTTCCAGCACGAGCTCATCAAGTAATTCTGCTAGACTTTGAATCAAGTGGAACGTCGTTTATATTCAAATTTTAGAGGAAGTGAGATATCGCTCCCAATTACTCAGTGTTAGCTCAGCGGTTTCAATTGAAACTAGACATTACAATGTCGCGTAGTTTTTTATTTACAAATGATATCAATTTGAATGGTGAATGATACTCGATATAATACCTTTAGATTGTCTATTGAAAATAGATGCAAACTGTATTAGTTCAAGGTAATCTTACCATAGACTTTTATTCCAATTTCCGTGAGCAACCTTGGGTTCAATGAGTTAATGATAACTCGAGAAGTATTCATACAGAAGTTTGTCTCATTAGCTATACCAACATGATATAGAAGAATGATGAATCGAAGCTTTAGTAATAGATGAACAGTCGAATGATATACTTCGTCGAATTGTAACTCTTATCGGATCAAGGACGCTAGTGAATAATCATGAGGAATTGTAGTTTCACACAAAAAAATGAGATAGGAGTACCGAATTGATAGGCACAAGTCAGTATCGATGGAGTGATGCATTTGGGGTATGTTGAATGATCGGAGAATAGTGATTAACCTGGTCAAAGCGTACGGTCGAATGATTTGATTTTCATGTTGACCGTAACCGAATTCGGGTGAGACTAAAATTCTTTCCCTGTACCTTAAAACCCTCGCGAAAATGTATTCTTCCACACTTTGTGCACAGGTAGTATTTCATGACACTGCACGCAGTCTCATATGACATTTTATATCACGAGAATCTAAAAGTCTCCAAAGCTGCGATTTTTAGGTTAAATTGCTATAAAGAAGCTTTCGCATGGCCTTGACACTTCCCATCATAGTTTGTCAAAACATATTATACAATACGCGTACGTAACACCTGAACTCTGCATCCCTTGTGACAATTACAACACTCATTATCGGCCTTGGGAAAGACAAAGTCACTCGGGACGTAAAATCTTACTTTTGCGGCTACGTACCGTGAACCACCATTCCAATACAACACCATTTCTGAAATTAATATCCAGATCGTTACATTTTCGACTCTTCTATATCCATAAACAAAATATGAGCTATTTTAAAGCTCACTCTTGTTGGTATTTTAATTCGTTGGTTGATGAAATATGAAATGATGAATTCACCAGAGGTGCAATTTTGTATAAGAGAGGTAAGATTGAGCTTGTCACGCAAATAACAGAAGTCACATGGTTACGAGAATATTGTGAAACCCTTAGTGCGGTATTGCGGTACCTCATCCTCAAAAAGACGCTTCATGTTGGAGAAAGTGGCTAAACTTGGTACAACAGGACAATTTTGGGCAGAAATGATAATAAGGGGCACATACAACAACCGGTATGTACCAGCGTTATTGCTCAACAATTTGGGGCATAGCGTGAGTAAACAGTGAAATTTTCTATGTCGTTTTCGGACCTCCCTCCACAACTCAGAAAATATCGATTCTCCAGGAATACTTGTACGGAGATAATTGAAGATTCACAAAGAAGATTTCATGATGTTTTTCCGAAAAATACATCCCTTCGAAGTTATCTTCAAAGTTATAATCGAATTTATTTCAATGAATTACTCAAAAGCTCAGAATGGACTCCAACTTTCTTTTTAGGTAATTGGGTCAACTTTGAACACAAAAGGTCACTTGGTATTTTTTCCGAAGTTCGATCGTTTTCGAGTTACTATCATAGCACAATCGCGATTTTTCACCCCCTTATGGCTCTTATCTGAAGTTGAAAGTCGCGAAATTTTTTATTCTTATGAGTCGAAGACGAACAAACAAAAAGGAATACCAAGCGACTTTTTCAGTTCAAAATTGGCCCGATTATTTCAAAAAAATAATTTGAGCCCATTATGAACGAATTCAATTAATTCAACTGAACAAATTCGATTATAACTATCATCGAGGGTAAGTTCGAAGCGATGGATTTTCCGAGAAGAACTAATCAGATTTTTTTTGTGGATCTTTTCAAGGTCTACAAATTAATTTGGTACAAATCTCCCGTAAAATCGATAATTTTCGATTTATGACGGGAAAACCGAAAGAGATGTGAAAATATCATGTTTTCATTGCTCATCAATGTCACGTCCAAATGAGCAAATAATGATTCTTTTTAATATCAATCACTGGATGGGTCACTTATTGTTTGAGCCGAAATCGCCCTATACTACCAAGTTTAGCCACTTTATTCAATTCTGAGGGTAATGTACCCTACAACTGCGTCATTCTAGTGGTATAAATAACACTGATTACTTCAATCATTGCTCAGAACCAACAGATACATCCTCGACCTTCACGAAAGATGAATTTATCAAGGCTCTTGATGATTTGGGTTTCATATAATGAGCTCATAAAGTCTACCAGCACGACGACACCTCTTCCTATAGGTGAGTTCCATTGGAATCGGTTAATTTTGATCTTTACTTCTACTTAACCATTGCTCGGAATTAGTTAGACAATTATTATATCGTTGACCAGAATTTCCCTTCCTAATTGTATGGTATTAAATCTAATAATAATATCAAGTGTGAAATCATTGCAACAATCATTCAACGGTCGATTTGATTTATTGGCCCTCAAATGTCTATTTTTCGGCCTATTGAGAAGCTAATAATTCTTAATTCGCAAGAATTTGAGATAATTTTCTTCAATGCATCCGAAGAACTTGTTGAAGTCTTGAAAATCTTCTGTCATTGTAAGAAATGCATCGAGATACAAATAAGGGCTTAGAACGAAATCACTGAATAGACAATTGGAATACTAGAACTTTCAAAATTCTCAAAGAGCTCCGCGTATTCGCATGTGATGGCTTCGGTTGATCAATATGAATAAAACTTGGAGGAACTGCAGATCAAAAAACCTCTGACATGAAATTCCAAGTCGATGACAAATAGCAATGGGAATCGCGCCTGTTTCCTTGTGAAAAGGCTAAGGTAGTCGCTTGTGTGAACAATTTGCCAAATAACGCAGTTATTAACAGAATGAATGATTTTAAATGTGGACAGAAAAGTGAGTTCATATCTCTCACACTTGCAAAATCAGTATAAATTGCCATCGTTGTCAAGACAAAAATACGACTCTGACAGGACCAAGGAAAATTGGTCCAATTCCAGTTTTGTCAAGCAAATGGGATGTGACATCGAGGTCAAACATGGCAGCCGCATACCCCGAGCTCAACACACACCGTCAAATTGGGTAATTTTGCTACGATTTGGTTCATTTTTATTTTGTTTGGCTCGGCATTCAAACATACATTGACAAAACCCACATTATAAATTAGTAGTCAATCAGAAGCTTACAGTCTCAGCTTTCGATTGGTGGTCTACAAAGTTCAATTTGATGTGTCTAAGCTGAAGCTATTAGCAGTTGAAGAAGTGTACCAAAGTTAGACCCCGATGGGGCAACTTTGGTACACTTACAGAATATCCCAATTCTACCCACCAACATGCGAGTGAATTAATTTTAATCGTTCAGAAGTCTCATCTTAAGCTGTTTGAAACATTCTAAAACTACGTAGACCATCACTCGACTCAAGGTGAGATGAAAAGAAGCTGTCATAGGAAGTTGTACTGGAGTTACCCTATTCTCATGCTGCTTACGTAGAGTGGGGTAACTTGGTTACAGTTTTCTACAGTTTTTTTCCTGTTTTTCATTCATTGAAATTCCAAATTCTGAAAATACCCCAATGTAACAATCGTTTCTCCAATATGGTGATAGATGTGGTCATAATGTAGCATTATTCACCCGTAGTTCGTTCCGGAACAATTTTTGCCAGGTACAGTACTCGCCAAAATGAATGGAACACGGGTTCCTTCACTAAAATAGCGATGACTACGACGTCTTTGGATTTACGGCAATTTTAAAAAAAGCATCTGAAAGATGAGAAAGAAGCTATCAATTCATGTCTTCCAAAAATTTTTTTAATCCAAAACTCATGTTGATGATTGGCTCCGAAAAGTGAAAAATTCTTCATTTCAATCAACCATCGATCATTTATCGGGAAATAACGATATCGTAGAAAACCTTGCAGGATCTTGTAGCTCTCTTCAAGATCTTCAGAATTGTTTTTTTACACATTACTCTACGGCTTTTTGCACCCGACTCACGAGCGATCAAGTGAGAGCAAATTCACACGCGTTGAGGTTAGCGGAGATACAAAAAAATGCATAATCCACGATTTTGACGTAAAATCTTTTAAGAATCATATAATATGCATCAGTTATGTTTTAGAACGCACTCAAAACGTTCTCAGACCGCTTGAAGAAGAGAAAACTTATACCTCTAGATCACCAGTACCCTCGACCCGCACCAACTTCTCTTCGCCAGATCACTCGTAACTTGGGTGATAAAAAAAAAACCCGTAGAGTAATGTATGAAAAACAATTTTAGAGGTCTTGAAAAGGGCTACAAGATTCCGCAAGGATTTTTGCGCTATCATAATTTCCCAATAAATGATCGATGATTGATTAGAATAAAAAATTTTTCACTTTGCGGAGCCAATTGGAATCATGAATTTTGCGTTAAAAAATATTTCAAAGGACATGAATTGATAGATTTTTTTCTCATCTTTCGAATGCTTTTCTCACAATTGCCGTAGACCCAAGGACGTCAGAGTGATCGTTGTTTTAGTAAAGGAACCCGTGTTCCATTCATTTTGGTGGGTAGTGTACACTAACTAGACCCCTCGCGTATCAGAGCTGAATCGCTTTTTTTGGAAAAAGCTTTCATAAATGATTACAATCATCCACGCGGAATCTACAGTGGTTCAACACATTGTTTATGCGTGTGACAAGAAGGGAGGATAGAATTCAGAGCGATAGAATCATTCACCTTGCCGAATGCAGCTTTGAAAGTCATTTTTCAGAGGTGTACCAAAGTTGCACCCACTGTACCAAAGTTACCCAATTTGACGGTATGTTACTAGACAGGACCATCTACGGCGAGTCGAGAATTATCGCACGCTTTCAGAATTTGGCATGAATGTCACATCCCAGTAGTCAAAGTTAGCATGATAATTCTTTAGGTGATCATAGTCTTTAAGGAGTGCTATGTGATCCAGAATTTTTATGTTTCGCGAAAAATGACAACGAAGGAATAACCATATTTTGAAGATCTCTCCCACAGCTCATTTAAACAGCTCATTTGAGCTAATCGTCTGAAATAATCAAATTCACATGAATTTTTCGAGAAATTCAGAGGCACAGCATCAGAGTCTGAGCTTGAACTGATCGACAGTATTTTTGACGATTCTATCTGATGTGCCAAAAATTTCCAGATGAGATTCATATCTTGCTAGGTCACTGTTCATATCATTTAAAGTTTCATATCCCAACTTTCAGCTGGTCCTTCAAGGGGGCAAGGTCAAGAGGAAGAGCATGACCAAGGGAACGCGTGCATTCTTAGATTACACCCATGCAAAATTTGTGGTGAACCTTTCAAAGCAAAATCCTCCGTGACCAAACATATCCGAAAACTCCACCCTGGCGTACATCCTTATCAATGTGATTTGTGTGATAAGGACTTTTCCAATAGTAATAATCTGAATTATCACATGAGAATTCACTCAGGCGAAAAACCTTATCTTTGCAAAATATGCAGCAAAAGCTTCAGAGCATCCAGTGATTTGCGAAAACACACGTTCATTCATTGCAACACAAGGCCGTATACATGCAAAACTTGCAATGCTCGATTTCGAAAAAAAACTCATTTGAAACAGCATGAGCATATCCATACTGGTGAAAAACCTTATGAATGTGATATTTGTGGGAAGAGATTGAATTCTAGATTCACGTTGATGTCCCATCGAAGAAATCATGCAGATGAAAAGCGTTTTTCGTGTGAAATTTGTAACGCGGGATTTGCATATAAAAGAAGCTTGAATAAGCACCAGGAAAATCACAAAAACAAGAAGCCTCACACATGTAGGTTATGTAATCAGTTATTTGCAAAGCGGAGACATCTGAGAGATCACATGAAGGTACACGTTAAACAGAAACCTTTTGCGTGCGAGCTTTGTGGCAATAGATACAGTAGTATTAGTTATTTGGACAAGCACATGATGGCTCATATGAGAAATATGCCTCTTATTCTTGAAATGGTCGATGAATGCTTAGAGAATACAAGTGAACCAACCAGAGTAACGGAATCTCCAATCGAAAATGACATCCCGCAAGACTTAATTATGAGTGAAGATAACACTGGCATTTTTGATCTGGAAGGTGTTGGAATAGGTGAGTAATGGCTCAGGTCATGCAAGAAGTAAGTCGATGCCGGATATTTTTATTGTTGATATGATAGCTTTTGGAATATTCTCCTTCGAAATTATAATCAGATTTGGTCGGATTAATCAGGAGGCCATTTTTTTAATACACTACTGGTAGATATTGTCTATAAATCTCGTCAAATTGGGTGATTTTGGTACGATTTCGGCGTTTTCATCTAGTTTGGCTCGGCATCCCAATATTCACTGACGAGACCCGCTTTAATCAAAGGTCGATCACGAGCTTACAGTCCTTGCCTCCGATAGGCGCGCAGTGAAGTCTAATTTGATGTCTGTGCCCCAAACTATTAGCAATTGAAGATTTGTACTTGCGATAGATCCCGACCAGGTAACTTTGATTCACTGAAAAAATATTAAAATTCCACTCAGCCCTGCCATGCGAGGAATTTTGATCGTTCAGAATACTTCCCCTCAGCTGTTAGGAATATTTTATAATCTCGTCGGCCATCACCAGGATCAAGATAAGTCAAGAAAAAGTTGTCATACCGAGGTATACCAATTAAACTTACCCTGCCGTTATGCTTCCTAGCTGGGGTGGGTTATTTTTGGTACACTTTTCTATGTTCTTTTCTCTGTTTTTCATTCATGAGAATTCCAAATGCTGTAATTATTCAGTGTAACGACGATGTGTTCAATATAGCAATGAATGTGGTCAAAATGTAGCGATATTCACCGGTGATTTGTGTCGGAACTATATTTGCCATCAGATACACTGAAAGGACCACTCGCGTATCGCTGCTAAATCAGCCTGGTTGCAAGAAACTTCAATAAACAACCACATTCACTGGCACGGATCTTTGGTGGATCAATGCACTGTTTATGTCAGTGTCAAGTGGGGAGAAAAGGTTTCAGAGCAATAGAATTATTTGAAAATTAATACCTTGCCAACTGAAGCTTTGAAAGTAATCTTTTGAGGTTCCACCAGAGTGACACCTGCTCTACCCAAATTACCCAATTTAGCGGTATATCTAAAAAAAGGACCCAGTTCTGAAAATTCTGTTGCTCAAGTCTGGTCAATCTAAAACTTCATGCACTAGCTCGGCTCAACTTGTTGTCTCTTTCAAGTTCTTTGATGAATCACTAGAGTTGCCTTCGTAAAACACGAGAGATTTTTGTTGGGTCAAATTTGAGTCTTAAAAAGTCTCCTAAATTCTGTGGGTTTCTGCAAATCAAACGAAAGATCATGGATCGAGCTGGCGTAAGAAGTATATGAAAGTAGAAATCAAAAGCCGAAACATCGTTATCAACAGCTTCTCTAGGTTGTCTGTGGTCGGAGGTATGATAGCTCTTCGACCAGTCCTTGAGAAATCGTGGAAGTACCTATACTAACAAGGGGAGCACCAACCTTTCGGGTCCTGGATTTTTACGAAAATTTGTGAATCTTCTTGTTTTGGTGAGAAATGAAGGTAACCTAAAGGGTTTTGTCCAATTAATCCTGAGACACAGCCATGGAGGTTGGCATTGTCAGTATATCTATATAAGTGTCAGTTTAACATGGGCCTATATGGACAATACTAATCTCCATAGCTGTATCTCGGGATAGGAGGCCCATTGGACTTAACCCTTGGAGATGCCTCGATTTTCCACCTAAACAAGATGATTTCCAGAGTTTCATCAAGATCCAGGACCTGCAAGGTTGGTGCTCCCCTCGTACGATTAATAAAATCAACGCTTTATTCGATCATATTCAGGGGAGGGAGGAATACGAGGAACCAAGGAAATATTGCTGTGAATACAATTGCCTCACCCTTTCTAAATAATGGGACTTTTTTCAACAGGAATTTTCTTTCGAAAAGTCAGTATTGTCTCAAATCTGGAGCCCCGTGAAATTAAGTCTCAAAAATAAGACTCCGAAGCTCTTGATTTCTACTTACAGATTTTTTCGAGTTATCTCGATTTAATAACTCCCAGATCTGATTTACAGAAATACCCGCCGAAATTTTGAACAGCCTGCGCAATAATAGAACATCCATAGCTGGATACTTGGACTGATTCATAATTTTTCAATGAGTTACAGGCTTCAATATTCTCGCTAATGATGAAATATCTTCGAATACCTACAATGATCCTTGCATTCTGGAGTGTGAAACAGTTGAAGAGGATGAGCGGGTAGTTGACGAGTTTCTTCGGAGAAACCACCAAATCTTGATTTGTTCAGATTCCGAGATACATGGTAATAAACTTTTGGTTTTCCATACAAAGTCATCAAAATATACAACTTTGATGCCAGACTCCAGGTTGTTGAGACATGCTCTAGAGAAAATACATAATATATCAATTTTTCGTCAATAGCGTCGTATCCCGCCGCCGAATCGAGTCCATGCAATCAAGAAGAAATGTCTGCAGCAAGTGCTAGCTGCGCCGTTCAAGGATTTGGAATCAATCAAGAACCACGAACATCTAGTGATGACGGTAAGATTATCCATCAATTGCACGGCCCCACAAAATAAAAAAAGTTTTCTGATCAGAAAAGGTCGAGGTAATTCTGACGTATTTTGAGCGGCTGAACGCAAATCCGAATTCAGGACAACAGTTTCCTTGGGCCGTTTTTGAGTTATGGCAGTATTTATGAGTTACAAAAGTACTCAAGGAACGAGCTTGTGCGTTTTAGAGGCAAATTGCAAATTTTTGAAGCATAGCTGGTGACGGGATCGTTTTTATCATCAAATTTTATGTCGATAATGAATTTTTTCAAAATTTTTGTACCCCCTGGTAATCTAGAAAAACCCCTAGATGAGCTTGAATTCCCTAGGCAGGGTATTTTTATTCTACACCAAAATAGTGACTAGGTATGTCAAAACTTAGGGCGGGGTCGTGTTCTGGGTCAAATTTTACATCAAAAACATTTATTTTCGGGAATTTTTAGCGATGCTGGGGAGCTGAAAGAAAACGCGAGCGAAAGATTGCACATTTCAACCTCCGGATCACTGGGTGATTTTCTTAGTGATTTTTGCTCTGACTCTCATCTCTGGCTCCTAGCAGTGCTGAAAATGGCCAAAATGTACGTTTTCGACGTAAAATTTGACGCGGAATCCGATCCCACCCTTAGTTTTGACATACCTGGTCATCATTTTCGCGTAGGATGAAATTACCCTGCCTAGGGAATTTGGTTTTTCTAGCTTTCTAGGGGGTACAAAAATTTTGGAAAATTCATCATCGACGTAAAATTTGACGATGAAAACGACCCCGTCATCAGTTTTGCCCTAAAAAGTCGCGGTTTGCCTTTAAGACGCAAAAACTCGTACCTTAGCATTTTTGTAACTCATAAATATGGCTATAACTCAGAAGCTGTCAGAAGAAGGTATTTTTCTGAGTTTGGATTCGTATTCAGCAGCTCAAAATACGTCAGAAATGACTTCCACCTTTTCTGATCAGGATTTTTTTTTATATTGTGGGCCTGTGTTATATTTTGGAAGAAGAAAAAGCAACGAGTCGAATCTTTCTCCTTTATAGAGGCAATCAACTTAGAACTAACTGGACAATCCGTGAGGCTAGCTCTGGCAATCGGAAGTGTACATTATCAGGAGCAGGACATCCCAACTGCAGATGAAGTTACGCGTATGATAGACGAGATCATGACATCATATCGGGTGACACAAACATTCACCTGTAATAGAGAAGAATCTGATGAACTATTGGGACAGTGGATGACTTAAAAATTAGAATCACTTTTACCTTGAAATATAAGTCTTCCGAGGTCTCACTCTTAACGTATGACATTTAGTGACTCATCCAGGAGATCCATCAGTAGTTCCCGCTCATTCCCAATGATCATATGATTGTCGCATCAAAAGATCAGAAAATATCCTACCAGGATTTACAACACAATTCACAATTCCAAAAACGACCTTTCGAATTACATTCCTTGCGAAGAGCGATTGAATCATAAAATGAGCGCGCGTTGTGCATTATTTCATGAATGGAGATCAATAGTGATCAGGGTAACTATTATATTCTGCGGTTGCATAAATGATCAAACTCTGAATATCTTCTTCGGGCTTCAGAAATCTCTTTAGAGTAATGAAAGGCAGTGGGTATACACAGTCATCTCGAGTGGAATCCGTGTGCTTTATTTATGGTACCCGCGGGTACGGGTTTCGGTATTTTTCATGTGACAGAATTCCGAGACAGGATTTTCTGTGACAGGATGCCGAGTATGAGAGGTACACGGGCGTAAACGGGACGACTGCGGATACCCATTCCCGTAATAAAAAAATTGAAGATGACTATTTTTTGATCTGCCTAGATCGTCAATTTTCGCGCGTATTAGTATTGTTCACTTCCTCCACTCACAATCAGTCTGACACATGAAGACTTAGTGTCAGGAGCAATTATGTGAATACAGGGCATTCACTTTTGGACCCTCCAAGAGCCACGTGAGCACGTCAACTTCCTGTTGAGAAGAGGAACCATTGCTTTGTTGTCCCTGTGAGGATAATGTAATGAGTAGCGAAGATTTTTAGCACTCTCCCCGATGCTCCATCAGGACACACTATCGAATATCTTGTACTGGAAATCATCCAAAAAGATATTCCTGAATTCTGCATCGGTGGATTTCCTATCATAAAGTACACTATGACGTGGTATTCAACAGAAGGATTCTATAAACGACTCTTTCAATCACAAAGCATGTTCTCGTCATTTCCTTCTACACTATTTTCTTCATCCTCCAAATCTAAGAGCCTGTTTTCCTTTCCACAGACATACCAATACAATAACCACATTCCAACTTGCAAAAGTCACAATAGCATCAGTGCTTATCAGCATCAATGCATACACTATCATAACAGAAGTGAACGATGATATATCTATATATATAATGATAGCCACGACTCTGTGAGCTGATATGGTGTGCCAACTAACAAGGAGGGGGTCAGGCCTTCGGATCACGGATTAGCCTGAAACTTCGGGAATAGTCTTCTTCTAGCACAAAAATAAGATATCCAAAACCGCGTTTGCCAACACTCAAGCGTTTTTGAGCTACAGGCTATAACATATGCATGACAGTATATCTATATATACCATTTTTGACGAATATGGGTATATTGTAATGCATGGGTCGTATGCTGTAGCTCAGAAACGCTTGAACGTTGGCAAGCTCGGCTTTGGGTATCTTCTTTCTGTACCAGAAGAAGACTATTCCCAAAGTTTCAGGCAAATCCGTGATCCGAAGGCCTGACCCCCTCCTTGTAAGTAGAACGAGTTCGACTTGAGCCAGACGCAAGGAATCTGAGCTTCATCAGCCAATTGTCAAGAACTATCGAGTCGCACGAGAAATATAAGACGGTGGTGGTTAGATGCACGCTATGAGAATACTCAGGGCAATGATCGATGCTTTGACAGACTGGAGAACAATGCGAGTGAACATCTCGGTTAGATATATCTCTGTCTGTGTCTGGTTGATGCATAAAGGGCTTCTGAATGCTTCGATCTGGCCATATTTGGAGACAGACTTTCAGCTAGTATGCTAAAGAGCAAGCATGGTTCTATACTCGAAGACGATTTGGACTCGCCTAGCGACTTGGTAAAATAATTAATTTCCAGTCCTTCGACTGTGTATATGGAGGGCGAAGCTATACTTATAAATGAAGGTTACCCATACTTGCGGAACAGAAGAAGAAAACTATTCTTTGTGATACTTCAATTGAATATGAGAGATAGTTTTCTGGTTTTATACAGTATCGTAAACCGAGGTGACTTTGGTACACTTTTTGACTTCCAGCTTGAAATTCTACTGAACGCAAAGACATTTATAAACTTTGCAGTAGGTCAAAATATCAGTCTTGACTTCAGCTACAAGATGACGTAGCTAATTCTCCCCGAGCTGTTGAGTTGTTTTTCAGATATTTGGAAAAACCAGGGTGTAGTCACCCCGCTAACCGGGGTGATTTTGCAACATGTTATTGCTTCTGCCAACATCGACTGCGATGAACAGGGGAATCGAATGGGGATTTCATGTAACACGATGCCACGCAAATTCTCACATCAGCTGTTTATATCATCAGAAAAAATTGAAAGAAAAATCGAAATCTATAAAAAGTTAGCATTTTTCCCTTCTTTCAAATGCTCTTCTCGGAATTGCTCTACAATGTTCTGGATTTGAATAATCAACGTTTGAAGCAAGATAGAATTTCATTCCACCGTTCACGTTTTTTTGCACTGTACTGTTGTACAACATTCGGTCCATTGCCTCTGAGAAAAAGCTGCCGTCGGGTCGTGAAAAAATATCTCCCTCAAGCACATCATTCAATGTTGATGAAAATAGATCCGACTTCTGGTTCACAAAATTACCTTCGAAGTATACTTTTGCAAAATTAAATTCTATGCTAAAGCTGTCATACAATCTTTAAATCCATAGTTGTGAAATTTTTAGTAGCTGTCTTCTGTCGTACATTATTTTGGATAAGATTTTGTCAGCTATGAACTGAATTAAGTTTGGAAACGGATGAATTAAATGCACTCAATCAAGCTAAAAATTTACTTATAATGATGATGTGCACTGGAAAAAATGCCTTCTCGTTTTTCAGTACGATCGTATTGTAAATTTTTTCACAAGGGTCTATTGAATATTCAAGTCCATGATATCACCTTTTTATAACCCAACTTTGATGTTAGAGTGGTACGGAAGCGAGATTGAATGAATATCTCGGTAAACTACACGATTGAAATGTGCACCTCCAATTTAGGACGTGCCACGAAGCCACGGTAAGGACATTTTGAGCACTTTTGGTAATAGACCAGTAGAATTAGATTTTTTTTTGGCGGTAGAAGATAGGTGCTGGTTTTATTTTTTTTCAGGTGTAGGACACTCCATAGAACCATGTCTACCACTTCCGAACAAATTTCGCTGGCCGGAAAAAATTATTAACAATGAATTACTGGTAAAAACGACACTTTTCGCAGATTAATGCCTATAGCTCTGTGGGTATAACTTTGAGCGAGTTCACCCTTGTCTCATCTTTTAGCTAATAAAAAACCTACAGATTCAAAAAAATGTATTACTCTAGCCTATTTTTGGTTGGAGTTACACAGGTTTAAACGAAAAAAGACCTATTATAAACAAATGGTTGTTAATCCTCCCATAGTTGACGAATGAGGCCAAAAACTCAGGAAATCGATAGTCCTCATTGAGTTTAACGAGCATACCAAATTTGGTGACGATTCGTTGAACCGTTTTTGAACAACCCTATTTGTTTATAAAAAATTGTTCTTCAGGAGAAGTGGCGTAACTTTTTTATAAACAAAGATGGTGTTTTGGGAAAAATCAGGGTGATACCTAGAAGTCTACTCTTTAGTATCCTGTTTGAATCATTATCATATCTTGTATAGGCGATTTTTGAGACCTAATTGTTTATAATTTTCGCACACGCCTCTCATTGTGTATTGAATTCTCGAAATACATCGATTAGATGAGGAGGAACCCGAAAATGAAACCAGCCAATCGCGTTTTTTTCTCAAGCTACTCCAGATTAAAAAAAGAATGAAGGAAATTGGTCGCGTAGAACCAGAAATATTGCGAAAAAATCCTAGGCGCTCGATTTTGAAGTTCACCGTTTCTCACGCGCCACGAGCCAACCACAGCTAATCTTTGGTGCGATTCAAAATTGAGCGCCGAGGATTTTTTCGCAATATTTCTGGTTCTACGTGACCAACTTGCTTCATTTTTTTTCTAATCTGGGGTAGCTTGAGAAAAAAACGCGATTGGCTGGTTTCATTTTCGGGTTCCTCCTCATCTAATGGATGTATTTCGAAATTTTAATACATCATGAGAGGCGTGTGCAGAAATTATAAACAATTAGCTTTCAAAAATCGCCTATACAAGATATGATAATGATTCAAACGGGATACTGAAGAGTAGACTTCTAGGTATCACTCTGATTTTTCCCAAAACACCATCTTTGTTTATAAAAAAATTACGCCACTTCTCCTGAAAAACAATTTTTTGTGAACAAATAGGGTTGTTCAAAAACGGTTCAACGAATCGTCACCAAATTTGGTATGCTTATTAACCTCAATGAGGACTATCGATTTCCTGAGTTTTTGGCCTCATTCGTCAACTATTAATAGTTCCAATTGGAGGAGTAACAACCATTTGTTTATAATAGGTCTTTTTTCGTTTAAACCTATGTAACTCCAACAAAAAATAGGCTAGAGCAATAAATTTTTTTTGAATCTGTAGGTTCTTTTACTAGCTAGAAGATGAGACCAGAGCGAACTCGCTCAAAGTTATACCCACAGAGCTATAGGCATTAATCTGCGAAAAGTGTCGTTTTTTCCAGTAATTCATTGTTAATAATTTTTTGCGGCCAGCGAAATTTGTTCGGAAGTGGTAGACATGGTTCTAATGGGGTGTCCTGGACCTGAAAAAAAATAGAACCAGCGCCTATCTTCTACCGCCAAAATGACGTCCTTTTCGAGCTAATTCTACTGGACTATAAGCTCAGGTCCATATTAGACTTAGGTATATCCGCGGCCGGAACTATTGGGATGAGATGACAGTGAAATACCGTGCGCGGCAACGAAGGGATCCATATATCCCAACTCCAAGCTCAAGCAATGACTTGGCTAGATGAACAACAGCTTTGCTACGCCCAAGTCACGGTGAAAATTGGGTTACAGACAGATACACCTCACAAAGGTACAAGTTTTGAGAATATGGTGATGCTGTTCCTCATCAAATGAGAAAGAATTCGTTTGAGTTCTTCTTACGAAATCAAAGGAACCCAGAACACATTGCGCCATTGATAGCGATCTTCACCAGTAACGAAGTGATGGATATCTAAATATTTCATTGCTCAAGTACCTATTGTGGATGGAAAAAGGAACTACAACTACTTTGTCGAATCAATTTTGAGTAAGAGAGTGGGTGGTGTTGTGTCACGTGCCCTGAATGAGCCCATGCATAGCTTGATATGATAATTAAACAACGAATTTCTTTCGAATCTCGACGGTCAATTGATTCGAAGCTGCTAAGAGAGAATTTTATCTCTCGTTACTCAGAGTATCTGAGAGAATTAATCGAGATTAATGTTAAAAAAAAATTCTTGGCTTGAGCTATCCGAATTTCACACCCATTCACGCGAGAATGACACCCTATCAATAGTGGTAAGGAAAAACGTATCTGATTTTGCAATTTGGTGCCTCTATTTGTACCTCTATATGCACACCAAAGTTTTCATGTCGTTTTGGCTTCTTGTGAATGAAACTTGATGATTCGTAAGTAGTTCAACTCAATACAATCTCCATAAGTGTGTAGAGTGTTAAATAGTTGCCAAGAATTATTATTAACAAATTGTCATAAACAATTACAAAACACGCCATCGTTTCAAACATTTCCTCGCATTTTTGCCACATTTTGAGAGTGAATCCTCTGACTGAGCATGTAATGAAAAGCAATAGCTTTTCCGAGGAAAATTCTCGGAGTTACATAATGAGATGAAGATAAATTCTATACTTGGATACATCACTTGTCTTGTGCAAGTTTTGGGGATGTTCTCTGCAAACGATTCGGAACTATTATAGAATTTCCCAAAGGCCTTACACGGAGAACTTCGAGTGCTGATTGCCGAATAGTTTCTCAAGTAGGTACATGGGAATGAAAATGTTATAGAGCTACTACTTTACATTATATCTGTGAACGTTACGAATTACGATGTATGTATAAGAAAGATACAACAGATAAGCGGGAAAATTTCGATTCTCCGAAGGATTTAACTAATGATTGTATTAGGAATCAGATTATTTGTGACTTGAGTGTACTTTTCAATACGAATTTAATGGAAAGTTGTTGAGGTTATTGAATGTTCAGTACGTTCTTTTAGAAATCATCAATCATCGTCCTTAAAGTCATGAAACTTCGTATTGAATCTGATTTCAGACAAGATTTATTGAAAATTCAGACGATTTTGTATTGAATCAAGGATTCAATCCGAAATTTATTGAATATTCAACAAAATCGCACTGAAAAACGTGCTGAATTTCAATATTTTTTTTCCAGTGTGTACTTTTCCTGAGCTCCAAAGGACAAAAACTTTCACTAAAAAACTGAGCATCAAAAAAGCCCACCGAGCGAGGCACGTATGCAATGTTTCATCATTGAGGCGAATAATAGTAGATTATGTGTATACCCGAGTGCCACAATCGCGGATTTTCATGACGAATGCTGCAAACGCCAATTTTATGTTTGCAGACGAGACTAAAAAGTGGCGCTTTAGTCGTCTTATATGCTAGGGTCCCTAGAGGGGTACCTAACCTACTGAGTAGGTTTACTTACCTACTCTATCGCCACGCACGTGCAAACGTGCAATGCTCAGCAATGTTGTCTGCCGCATTTGGGTTCTGTTTGGGTTCTGTTTCTGTTGCACATGGTTGCACAATACCACACAATATTACCAGTTATCAGTGGTTCAGTGTGGTTCAGCCAGATTTTGATGGAAAATAAGGAAGTGGAATGCAGTGAGATATTATTCATGTTATTGACGATTATTTATGTTGGTTCATGATGGATAAGTGCGAGAAAAACAATAAACGCCGTCGGTCGCTGGCGACAGTCGCTTTCTGCAATGAATCTAGAGTAAACATAGATTTTGAGTTCAATGTTGCCGTAAAAAAGTGCAGGGTTGAGTGCAAGGTGGAATTCATAACTAAAATGAATGATCGAGAAAGTGTTGAAGAAAGGCTACATCATGAAAATCACTAACCATACAATATCTTCATCACCTGCAGCTACGATGAATCATCAGCTGATGAAGAAAGTCTGGATGAGCAGGAAAAGTCAGCCATACTTGAATCATCATTCCAGATTGATTCTCAGACTGACCCACTAATTCAAAGGTATTTCTGTTGCCTGAAATGTACCATATTTTGAGATACGTGTTTATTGCAACCAAATGTATAGTCGAGAAATAGAGTTTGACAATTGAACATATCTCGAGGGAGGTTTTTATTTTACTGATGTCAATGCCGATTGAGTAAACCAACTGTTCCACAGTTATCTGGAGAAAGACATCACTAGGCCAAGCTCTGTTGTGAATCTAGTTGTCTAAGATAATTTTGGCAGTGAAAATTGTGTGCCAGACCTTGTCTGGGATACTGTTGATATTCTCAGGCCTCATCACAAAATTTGTGCCATGCATCTAGAGGTGACACAGATTTAGATTTGCTCACTACAACATTAACTGTGGGTTCCAAGCAAAATCCATTATTAATGTGATCTCGAAGTACCGACGTTTTTTCTATACATCTCACCATTTTGTTATAACTAATCAATCCACTGCGTAACATTTTCAAGCGTCTGTCGCTTTGGTTGGCGGTAGAGCTAGTTTTTATTTTTATAAGCATCCAACTTATTTAGATTCACTTTGGTATTAGTTCTGTATGGGAACAGATAAAATACATTGACATCACTGTCGAAAACTCTTGCACATCTTTAGAGATTTCAAGGTAAAGGGGTATTTGAATATAGATAATCTGACTCAAAAATAGTGGTTATATAACTGATATATATATATAAAGTCTTTGCTTGGATATCACTTCTCTTACAGTTCATCATATAAGATAATCAGCATTGGCAAGATCAAGAATCCAGGTGGAGAAAGTGCTTTCCTATCTTTCAAAATGATGAATAGAACTGAGAAAAAGTGTGGAGTCGTCTACGGGTACCATTGCCATAATGTATATAAACAGCTCAAGGTGATATCATTGCCTCCATTACTCGCTAACTGATTATGATAATCATAACCAATTGTATAATATTTATAGGTTGGACAGGTATACTGTCTAAAAGATACAAGGACCCAAACAAAGTTGAGTTTCGGTAATGATGGGTATCATATCGAACTTCTGCCAAACTCAACCATAATACCAATTATTGATGAAGAACTAAAATCAATGGAAATTCCATACAACTTCATTGATCACAACAACTTTGTATCAGCCAATCATGGCTTGTTCATTGGTGAGTTGAATATTTTACTCGAATGAAAGAATATTGAGCTATAGAGAAATTTTATGATGGATCTTTTCCAGATTTCATTGGGACAGTTATGTACGTAAATAGTGAAATAGAGGTTACAAGAAAAGGGAATTCAGTGTTTAGAAAGTTGATTCTCTTGGATGAAGCTGGTACTTGTGTATGTTGGATCTCCCATAAGTTGCTACCATTTTATAAACTTCATCTTTTTCATCTCCAAATTTAATTGTAGGTCGATGTATTTCTATGGAACGATCATGTCGAAGATTCCTCTGACCTAAAAAAGGGTCAGGTTGTGATTTTGGAGAACGCTAAAGTTAATAAGTATGGGGGACGAAACCAAATATTTGTAGTTTGCTCATCAAATCTAATCACAAACTCTACTCATCCACGTTTTATTCAGTGAGTATCAAACTTGCACTTTTGCATCAACTGATTTCGAATGCTAGGCTAAGTGACAAATTTATGCCACTTCCAGATTTGGACATTGCCGACGGTGATTGAACGCGATGCATGGGGTTCAAAATCTTATGATCAACTCATGCATAAAAAGTTGATGTACACAAAGAAGAATTGAAGAATCCGAAAACAGTGGACAACATTGAAAAATGTTCGCCTCGTTTGCCTGATAGAATATCCCAGTGTAGCTGGTAAATGTTTTGAATTCTTACTCGAACTGGGTGAATAACTGCATGAAGAGATTCAAAGTATGGAAGCGTTGAGTTTTCTCGATAGATGATGTATATATATAGATATATATCACTTTCTACCCGGAATAACAATTAGAATCATAGATGTAATCATTGAATCTTAAGTTTGTTTTTTGTGTTTTTGCTTCGATTTATATGTTGTTAAGATTTTTGTTACAATCTTCATTATAGATTATAAAAAACTCATGTTCCTGGCATGCTGCTTAGATTTTCATGTGACACAATCGATGGTATAATATTTGATATTTGATATTTTTTGTATTCGGTTTTTGTATTAAATAATTTTTTAGACGAACTATGAGTGATTTTGATGCAAGCCTCTTGCAAACCGGGACTATCGTCGGATTATCATGTTCATCATGGTTGATATATGGTTGTCAACACTTGAGTTCATCAATACTGTGATTAGCTAACACATAACCCGTCGACTAGAAGCTAGGGATCACACAACATTCGCGAGACTATTTTGTGCCTTCTGGGCGATTGTTCTTTGACCTGCCGGTCAAGATTAAAGTCATCTCTTGGAATCGGCGAATCGCGTTAAATATCTAGATTTCTTGTTCAGAAAATTCTTCCTATATTTTTGCGATCAAATTTTTCACAGAAATGGGTTTTTTTCTTGGAAAAAAATGGAAGCATTCATTTGAAATCTTGATTGTGGGAGCAGAACGGATCTTACTTGAATGACTGCAGATGTTTACTCATTCACATGCGTTGAAAAAAAGCCGAGCCCAAACATCTTGGCATCACTTTGAGTCACGAATTAAATTCGGATCAACGGGTGATTTAAATCGCGCTACTCGACATAGTAGATTCTTGTGACACGAGGAGAATTCGAGGTGTCCCCCGACTGTAGCGCACCTAGCGGATCATGTGTTGAAGCTCTTATACCCCTAATGCATAAGTATACCTATATCGATGGTGGTGCTATATATACTAGGGGTATAAGAGCTTCAAAAATCGACCACTCGTACCACTTTTACACGTGGAAGTTGGCGCTGGAGTCGGCGGACATCTCGAATACGCACATCAAACCTTCCAATATGTTACTCGATTCGAGACCTCTCTTTTCTTTTTTAGCTTTCAGTATAGGAGCAGCCACGTGGGTATATCTGTAAATTTTGCTTAGAATAAATATGATCGTTTTTGTTTAGCAGCGAAACTTCTTTTCTGATTGAATCGATCGAGACTCATCAACAATCTCATTTGCTATGAGTTACAAACTTGGAAAATACCATGAAAAATATCTCCAGATCTGAAGATGAACCATTACTACATCTCTCATGCCTCTCCCTGCATTTGATTCATGATATTGATTTATTGTTATCGGTTATGAATATAATCGATATTCTCGCTCCTTCGAAATTCCACCAACGAATATAAATGTCTACCGCATATAAATTCCTCTTCTGTTTATGTAAAGGACAAAATCAAATTTTGTTTGTCATATACATCCTATTCAATTGATCACAAGATACTTGGATAGCTCGAGTCGTTATTCCATGTACACTTGGCGTCAACAGATTCTTTCCGAAGGTGCAGGGGATCCTTTCCTGCGGCCATCAAAATATAACTTATCTCTATCTCTATGTGGTGAAGACATCAGAAGCTCGCTCGCAGGAAAGGATCCCTTGCACCTCCGGAAAGTATCTGTTGACGGGAAGTGTACCAACGAGTTGAAGCACTAACGATACGTTTTTATGCTACTACGAGTTATTTTCCTTGCAAATCTGACTATTTATGAATCGATTATAATGACATCTCCGAACAGGAAATTCCGAGCTATAAACCGTATAGTTATTGAAAAATTCCCCCCGCTCAGTCCTACAGATTTTGCAACAGAATGCCAACGCATCCTACTATCAGATGTTGTGACCTCATTTCAATCCGTCTCATGATCAATAATGCAATAAGAGCTTCGTGAGCAGAGGGCAGCGTGTGTCTCTGGCATCAAACTCACTATATCTATCCACAAAAGAAGGGAAACCATGATAAAAGGATGTTTACCTTGTGTTTTTTCCTCGTCGTCTATTTTTTCTCGAGGCGCAAACTTCCATTGTTTGAGATTTTTTTTTCGTTGGCGTTGAGGAGCAACGTGAGAGAACAAGAGTAGCTAGAGGATAAAGGGAATACCCAAGAAAGAGCTTTGAATCCCTGTGTGGGTCAGTTGGGAAAAGCTTCCCGACTTTGTCTCACGTATTATTCATGTCACGGGAAGCTTGTATAAAGTTTATGAGACTCACACCCATAAATAGATCATGATTAGCGAGGCAGTTTGTGGCAGAGATTGCTGAGATTCTCTTGTGGTGTACAAAATGGTCGATGGATAAAAATTTGATAGGTAGATTTCTTGTATCATATGAAATCCTGTGGGGATTAAAGAAAACCCCTTGATGAATCTGAGAGTCGGAAAGTAGCTCGGTATTTTCAATGACATCCTGCAGATATGCTACTGTTGTTAATGAGAATAATTTTGGCGGTTTGTCTGTACAGGAACTATTAGGATTTTTCGATATCATGACAACAAATTAGCAAATAGAACTAATTATGAAGTTATCTCAGTTTAAAAAAACGCTACAACTTCATGCATTCAGAGTCTTGTCGCTATCACGGTTCTATACGGTTTATTCGATTAAGTAGTTTGAAACGTTTGGAGCGCTCGGGGCGTTCGGAACATTTCCAACCGAACAAATCGTTTGAGGAAGCGAGACAGTGCCTCTAATAGACTATGGTTCTAACGTGGATTTCCTGCCCATGGGACCCATTTTATGATCTGCATATTGATAGTATATAGTATTTCTAATCGATAGCTGGGTCGGTTTCCTTCAAAATAAGCTATTGCCAGAGTCGATTCATTCCAATTGGGTGGCACACAGCTGCCAAAGAGTCCTTGAAGCTATGAGGACGCTTGGCAGGACTCACACATTTCATTCTTGAAATTTTTGTTTTCATTCGAAGGGTTACAAATCCAACCCTAGTGCATTGAATTGACGTTCATTTGAGTTTTTCGAGTAATTCACGTGAGAAAGTTGGAAAGTGTCACTTTTCGACTCTTTCTTGATATAAGCTCGAATCTGGTGCGTTTTTTTGAAAAAATTATGTGAACCAAAAATGTGTATTTTTATGAGATCTACAAGATCTGATGAACAGGTTGTCCATTTTGACTCCAAAATCGTTGAAAAATCCAATAAATATGGCTTTTTACGACTTTTGGTCGTTTTTTAGAAACTCCCAACTATTACATGCATGAAAAACCGACGCAAAATACAAGTTTGTGACAAAATCTAAATCTGATCCTCTGCAACTTTTCGAATAACCCCACTCTGTTCGAAAATTTCCCGGTTTTAGCGTGAAAAATCCGCATTTCTCATCTTCTAAGTGGTTTTTTGGTACCAGCGCATCATTTTCTGTCCATGAAATAACCCCTAAAAGTTGTATTTTTTGTTCAAGAACAAATCCTCATTGGAGCCGTTATCGTCCATTGGGCCAATTTTGAGAGGGACGCTAGAAAGTGCGTTCCACATGTATTTTAAACGGGATACCTTTTTGCCCACCACTAGGAGACGCTTTGGTTTGACGCGGAAAAAATTTACATGCATATTCAGACACCCAAAACACGCAATTCAGTGAAACTCGGACCTCCAATTCTCTGGAGCAGATTTGGTCTTATCTGCAACAGCTCCTTCGAAAATCAACCTTGGAAGAATCGAAAAACTGCAAAAAACTTTTTTCACATTTCAGACGTAATCATGAAAGTCTAAAGTACTTTTGCAAATAGAATCTGTATCTCAAAGGTATCAATACACACTTATCGCTTGTGCCACTGCAACATTTCCGGCAAATTGCCAAGGAATTGAAAAGCATCCGAAGCATGAGGACGTGGGTCGAATTTAAAGAAGCGCATCACGGCATAGTATTGCTGGCATTTTGGGCTATTACAAGTTTAACAAGCTATAGCTGAAATAGTACGCGATACAATGGGCAGTTTCCGCTAAACTTCCATTAATGATGCTGATAATGATGCGTGGTCCATGAGATTGAGCTTCAATACTCCTACGCGCTGAGACTAATTTTTCGGGTAATGAACCTTTATAAACAGCGTGTAAGCCATCTCGAGTATCTTGAAATTTTTGCTGTCGCTTGATCGGTCGGCTCTTCCCACATGCCACCGTTCGATTGGGACTTCTCGAATTTATTAACCTATAGAGGACGGTGATTTTTCCGTGTAAAATCACCTTCAATGGTGATGTTCATGTATGACGACTGCATAATAAATTTTATTGGTATAAAGTCATGGCGAGTAACTGTACCGTCCTGTAAGATATATAAATGGAAGGGTGGATTTGATTTTCTTCAGAAAGCCCCCAAATTTATATCCCAATGTTTTTTGATGCTTTGAGTATGAGGAAAACAGTGAATAAAATTCTCCAGCTGACTTTGATGGGAAAAACCGCATTTTTAAAGTCAAAATTGGCAGTTTTTGATTTTGCTTCCTTAAAGAGAAAGGGTTGTATTCGTGACAAGACATTTTTGCTCAATTTTTTCACTCAAATTAATTTTTCATTCTGAAAATCTTCACTCATAGCGAATCGGCTTCGTACATTTTGTTCCTCTCGCCGATATCTATCTATTGTAAGTCTCGGTTTTTCCTCCAGGCTTCTCCCTGGTCCTCCACGAATTTAACTTTCTCTGTCGTTGTCTGTGTCCGTCCGTGTGTGTGTCTGTGCAACTTCATTTTTCGTCAACGGTTTCTCCTCAGCGTTTCGACCGATCTTTCTCAAATATATGTGAGTGGTAGAGCGCCATGTGAAGATGTGCTGAAAGGATTTATAGCCCAATCTATTAAACAGTTCTCGATTAATGAGTATCCGAAAATGAAAATGTCAAAATTTTCCAAAAATCGATTATTTTATATTCAAATATCTTTTCTCAAAATCAACAAATCAAATTTTGGGTCACTTAAACAACCATTTTTTCATCATTTTCCGTCAATTGGTTAATGTGGAATTTTCATTCATATCTATCTCTACCAATTAAATCATGAATCTTCTATTAATGAAAAAAAAAGAATCATGTACATTTCTTTTCCCATACAGTTTAACGTAATTCCGTATGAACCAATCGATCAAGGATGGCCAGATTAACATTTTATTAGGTCACCTCAACTTCCCTTATGAAGTTCTTCCAGACATAAATTCTAAAAACTCCTAATAATTTCTTGAAAATTTTAAAATTTTTATTTTCCGATACTCATTAATCGAGAACTGTTTGATAGATTGGGCTATAAATCCTTTCAGCACATCTTCACATGGTGCTCTACCACTCACATGAATTTGAGAAAGATCGGTCGAAACGCTGAGGAGAAACCGTTGACGAAAAATGAAGTTGCACAGACACACACACAGACGGACACAGACAACGACAGAGAAAGTTAAATTCGTGGAGGACCAGGGATAAGACTGGAGGAAAAACCGTGACTTACAATAGATAGATATCGGCGAGAGGAACAAAATGTACGAAGCCGATTCCCTATCCTTCAAGATTTTTAGAATAAACAAATCATCTCAATTGTAAAATATGTTTGAAATCTGTTGTCATGGAATTAATTCTATTATTTTTCGTCCCCGGTTTCTCCTCAGCCTTTCGACCAATCTTTCCTAAATTCATGTGAGTGGTAGAGCACCATGTAAAGATGTGCTGAAAGGATTTATAGCCCAATCTATTGAACAGTTCTCGATTAATGAGTATCGGAAAATAAAAATGTTGAAATTTTCAAGAAATTATTACGAGTTTTTAGAATTTATGTCTAGAAAAACTTTATAAGGGAAGTTGAGGTGACCTAATAAAATGTTAATCTGGCCATCCTTGATCGATTGGTATATACGGAATTACGTTAAACTGTATGGGAAAAGAAATGTACATGATTCTTTTTTTTTTCATTAATAGAAGATTCATGATTTAATTGGTAGAGATAGATATGAATGAAAATTCCACATTAACCAATTGATGGAAAATGATGAAAAAATGGTTGTTTAAGTGACCCAAAATTTGATTTGTTGATTTTGAGAAAAGATATTTGAATATAAAATAATCGATTTTTGGAAAATTTTGACATTTTTTATTTTCGGATACTCATTAATCGAGAACTGTTTAATAGATTGGGCTATAAATCCTTTCAGCACATCTTTACATGGTGCTCTACCACTCACATAAATTTGGGAAAGATGATAAGAAGATCTAGATTGGTATGTATTGGAAATGTAAAAGGTATGTATAAAATTTGTGGAAACGATTGGTGACTTTGATGAGTAATTTCAGAATTATAATTTTTTGGTCTAAAAAACTAAGCACATTTCGACGTGAGAAAGCATTCTGCTAATATCATTTAGCAGCGTATTTTCCTCATCCATGTGGATTTGGGTACATTTTCTTGGAATTCTTTCTCTCAACTTGTCTCGGAACTTAGGATAAGATAGAGGCTTGCCAATTTCATAATCATAACCCAGAGACCCTCAAACCCTCGAGTAACAAATCTTAATATGTGGAAAGTGACTTTGTACGGCCACATAGTAATGAGGGCAGATCAAGTTCTGACGGGAACAATATAAAAATGATTGATTGCATCTTCATGATACATCGAATATTATTTGACATCCCCAAAGTATAGCTCTCTGGGACTTCAGATATTATATTATGGTAACACAACAAGACCATTTTACCAGTTCTATAGACCCGTGAGGACTATATTCTTATGAGAGCTCAAGATTTGACTCACTTGAGGAGGCTCAAGCTCTCACCTCAAAAAGTGTTCAAAACGCTTCTTTTGATCCATCTGATTTTGGGTTATTCCAAATAATTTCTCTCCTATATACCTTCAAATACGAAGATAATGCGCTTTTGTGAGCTCAAAAAGGATGTCTCTGGTTCATTTTGTGAGCATTTTGAGATTTAATGCGAGATCAGGCAAATTTTGCTGATAGCAACTCAAGAAATCAGCTTGTTTCTCGTTTTGGACGCATTCTAGCCCTTTAAAATCACTGCCATCGTGTTATACAGGTAAAAATACGCAGGAAATGATCGTTTTGATACGCCTCTGGATATTTCAGATTCAAATTTCAGTTGTCTAGTGTAATAATTATCAACCAAAATTGAATGTGGATGTATGACATACTCGAGGAGAACATATTTGGTCGAAATTTACCAAGTGTATTGAGGTACGTACGTCTTGCGTACCCACTTCCGAATCTATTCTGCAAATACGTATCCGCATTCATCTGTTATATAGAACGAAAAGATTCCCGCAATCTCACCAGAGAATGATGAAGCCATATAATAAGTAACAATACATTGAAAAAATTTAGAAAGCTTGCATTCGAGTCTAGTGGATCGGGTAGTAGTTTCAACTTGGAGGTGGCCATGATTCACCTCAAGTATCTCGAATAAATCTCTTACTTGATTAGTGGGAGGGTCCCTCCATAATTTGGATGAGAACTGATTGTTGAAGTGACTTATCTCACTGATTTTTCACATCCCTGCGAATGTGACATAATTTTTGAAATGGCTCAGTATGGCTATCTATATCATTGGATTGTATACAAACAACACAATGAGAGCCCTAAAAAGTACCTCCAGTTTGTGGCTTCCTCCAAGACTTTTTCATACAAACTTCTTGCACTTGGCGTCATTTTTCCGATTGTTCGCTCGTGTACGCTTTCGTCTGAGAGATGAATATGAAAATATCAAAGTTGGGGAAATAGAATTACATAAAAAAATGTATTCACCCTAAGAAGAATTGTCAACATCCATGTGTATTGTATCAAAATGTATATCAACAATCCTTATGCAACTTGTAGTACCTAAATGAAAATTGCATGGCTTGAGAGTAACTTGTGTACAACAGCTTGTCAATTCTTCGTTTTCGGGTAAAAATGAATAACATTTCCCAAATTATGGACAAACTACACGACAGACGATCAATAGGTGGCCTTTGACTTGTTTTTTGGAATTGAACTGGAACTTATGTGGAATTGGAACTTGAACTAATGTGAGCCCCAAGACACGTCTGGTTGGACTTCGACCGACGAATTTCACAGTAAGAGAATAAGTTCCTCTCGTGTAAGGTTGTCGTGTAAATATAAATTTTGGATAATTTTGGACCGCATGGAAAATCTGACTAATGTGGTAACAAGAGCATATTTTTTGGATGCGGGATCATGATTTGCAGGTAAGTTTTATGATAAAAACTATCTCAGCGTGGTCCATAGTCTGCATCTTGCAACAACTTTGTCTTACCAAAATTACTTATATCTGCACTGTAAAAAAATTTTCCGAAAAACTTCAACCAGTCTGGTTGAGAATTCAACTAGTTTGGTTGAATATTCAACCAATGTTGATTATCACAATATGTCCGTGAGGTTCCTGCATATCAGGTTACCTACGTGTGGGAGGTAGAACATGGTGGATGGTCCTATGGGTGGATAACGCCTCGGATAACGCTGAATGGGGGAGGTTGGACTGATGGATGATGGATCGATGGATGGATGATGGATGGGGTCAATGAATGGATCGAAGAATGGATGGTGGGTTGATGGATGGATGTATGGATGTAGTGATGGATGTCGGGCTGATGGATGGATGAATGGGTGATGGGTCCATCCATTCTATCATCCATCCAATTACCCATCCACCCCTCATCCCTCTTCTCCACTCATCCAACCATCACCCATCCATCCAACCATCACCCATCCATCCACCCATCACCCATCCATCCCTTTATCTATCCATCTATCCATCCATTCGCCCATCCACCCATCATCCATCCATCCCTCCATCACGGGATATAATTGCTTGGATGAAAATTCAACCAGTTGGTTGAATGAAAAATTCAACGAGTCTGGTTGAACATTCAACCAATTGGTTGAATCTTCAAACAGCGTGGTTGAAAATTCAAGAAATTTTTTACAGTGTGAATCACTATCACAATCGATTGCACATTTACTCAATTTTCTAATCTCTATCAAATATGGCTCATGAAATAGGAATTTCATGAAATGCAAGTTCTCGAGAAATGACATCTCATACAACCTAAATCTATAGCATGGCTCAGCGTCTCAGTATGACCAATGAAAATGTATTACATCTCCTGGAAACCGCCATCGTATGTCAGGCTCTGAATGTAGGTCTTAGGAATATTCATTCCCGATTCAGCTGAGAAGTTATAAAATCGAATAAAACTTTCGTTTTTCCGATCATTCCAAAAATTCGTCCGACTCTTCTGAATTACGGTTGAACCGTTGATTCTCAAGGTACGACCTTGTGATCTCGTCGGCTATTTGTTGAACGTCGTTCAAGATTGGAATGCCTTGATCGCATGAGTCCGGACTCATGATTTCCAAAGCTAATCTTATTGATTCTCCAAATAACTCTGAACTGCTTGCCACTAAAAAAAGAGAAAGACCAAAGCCGGTGAAAATAAACTCATTCAATTTTTTTTCCAAACAGTAATTGATAAATATCCTTACGCTCATCATTGGGTGCTTGTGCTTCTTCGTAAATTTTTAACTCTTCAACAGCGTAAGTGCCACATGTCGCATACATTTCCTCTTGATTGCATAATGTTGATCCACTGGCAGAATACAGGGCTATCAACAAAGAAGACATACACGCATGTTATTTTGAAAGAAAGCATCTCAACGATCACTGATATTCCGATCGAAAATTGGGAAACTATGATCATATACAGGGTGTCTCAAAAGTACCCCCCCCCCTCCCGCTTCCCTCCTAAAAACTCGAGAATTGCCCCAGGTATCAGAAAACCCCGTAAGATGTGTCTCCTAGAATCGAGGGGAAGCACAAAAATGATCCCCGATTCGACCTTGAACGTGACCTTGATGATATTTTGGAAGTCAAATTAGATTGTCTAATGGAAACCCCTATTTTTGACTGCGCATCTTAAGTAATCACAAAATTGTACGTCCAAATAGGACTTTTCGCCAATTTTTTAGATGACTCCTGGGGGTTTGTTGGGGGTCAAAAGTATCTGGATGGTGGATTAACGTACCAGAGCTTGTACGATGGTCTAGTTTGGGAAGGTTTCTTACAGAAAAGTATCAAGACTTATCTCGGCCCTTGACCCGTGACCTTGAACATTTCTGTGACTCTTAAAACTCGAAAATAGCTCCAGGTATCACAAACTCCGAAACACGCGTCTCCTAGAATTGAGGGGAGAGCTTAAGGATGTCTCAGATTTGACCGTGGGTGTGACCTCGATGTGACATTGATGATTTTCTGGAGGTCGAATAGCATTCTCTAAATAAGAACCCGTGTTTTTTTTCACACTGGGTCCCAAAAATTTTGACAAAAAAAAAACAAAAAGGACCCACCCAGAGATAGGATATTGGGTTGCGGTGAAATTTTTTTGGGGAAAAATATGTTGTAGAGCGATAAAATTCTGATTAAAAAGTTCAATGGACCCGAAGCCAAATAATGAATCATTTTTTTGCCATTAATTAATCAAGTATCGAAAAATGGAAGGTTATGGGGTTATCCTCAACAATAACAACACCACGTGCTTGATATACTGCGGCGTTTGAATTCAGGCAGTGAGAACATTTCTTGGATAGTTTTATGTAGAACGCGCATCTTCTTCAGAATATCGACCTGGAGCCTTTTCCGAATTTCGAGAGTCAAGGTTATGTTCAAGGTCAAGGGTCGGAATAAGTCTTGAACCTTTTCTGACAGTAACCTTCCCAAGCTAGAAGATCGCTCTCGCTCTGGTGGATGGGATTGATTCAGGATACGTTCATAGCAGTAGAAAATTGATGTAATTTAAGAGAGCGCAATGAATATGTAGACATCAAATATGAATATGAGCAGTTCCGCGGAAACTTTGATGTTTGAGGATCAAAAATATGCTAACTCCGAATATCACTTCCCAGGGCTCTAAGATGTATCTTTCGACATTTTGGAACATATCGAGTAAGAATTAACTCGAGCACGAATGTAAATTTTCCCACTCCTCGGTACCATAGGAATAACACCGGTAATAGGTAGAGGGCACGGACCCTGACATTTGGCACCATAATTGATCTCAGGGCCAAACAGTTTGAGCTACGGTCTTGGGGTTTTGGAGTTTTCATTTGGTCACCAGATACTTTGAGAAAAGCTGACCAGGACCTCCGTGGTCTCGCGTTCAAAACCAGTCCGGAGTCCCCGCAGAACCGCAACCAGACACGCACCGGCGTACTTCCAGGTTGCGGCTGCATGCAATGATTCTCAGAGTGGAATTATTATTTATACATTCTTATTGGTATTGAAAGAGTTCCGTAGATAGTATCCCACCTCCCAAATCTCACTTTTTGAAGCCAAACAAAATCTCATGACATTCTGTTCACTAAAGAACGAGGAAAACGAGAAGAGAATAGTCCAGCGTGGCGCTGTCTCACCTATTCCCATTCATTTCTCAGCAATGTAAAATTTCCAGCCAAAATCAGATAGTATCTCGCTTGTGTAATGACATTTCTGATCAAATGAGCTCTTTTACGTCCGAAAATTCGAAATCTATAAGTTCGCAAAAAGAATGAACGGGTGTGAGCATCGACCAGAATACCTTGCTCAGCAAGCTAAAGAATTATATTATGATCCTCTTGAGAAAGAATGCATATGCTCCGACGTGAAATGACTCATTCGATTGGAAATTTCATGATGCTCTCCCTGCGTTGTTCATTTCGAGACAAAAAGCGACCGAGCACGGAACTGACATTTTGACTCCCTTTTTGATGATAATTTTTTGGGCAACCCTGGATCGGAAAGCCAATGATGCACCATAAACAGCACCAAAAAATACGTCGAAAATTACCATGTACGCTCTTTTCCCTAAGTGTTCTAAGGATTCGTGGAAGCAGGCATACATTATTCAAAAGTTTCCACAGTACTAGTCCTATAGGATTCCAAAACACTGTGCACTGCTCTACACACTAATAATTACCCAGTTTCTGATGGCATTAAGTATAATCACTTCAATTCATCATCGGAAAACCCAACATTATTTTCTCACCATCTCTCTCGTATTCTTGACACACCAGACTTCCAGAATCTCTCCAAAGTAACTGTTCGGTCATTTGATATTGCTCTTGAATTGGGGGTATTGCACCATTAGCGAAATTGTTATGGCCTGAAATTAGAGAAAAGTTTTGTTTATTTGAGCACTTAATCATATATATGTTTTGAAATCTGATGGTAATAACAAACAATAATACTTTCCACTAAAAAAATACGCTGCTAAATGATATTAGCAGAATGCTTTCTCACGTCGAAATGTGCTTAGACAACAGATTTCAAACATATTTTACAATTGAGATGATTTGTTTATTCTAAAAATCTTGAAGGATAGAGAATCGGCTTCGTACATTTTGTTCCTCTCGCCGATATCTATCTATTGTAAGTTACGGTTTTTCCTCCCGTCTTATCCCTGGTCCTCCACGAATTTAACTTTCTCTGTCGTTGTCTGTGTCCGTCTGTGCGTGTGTCTGTGCAACTTCATTTTTCGTCAACGGTTTCTCCTCAGCGTTTCGACCGATCTTTCTCAAATTTATGTGAGTGGTAGAGCACCATGTGAAGATGTGCTGAAAGGATTTATAGCCCAATCTATTGAACAGTTCTCGATTAATGAGTATCGGAAAATAAAAATGTTAAAATTTTCAAGAAATTATTAGGAGTTTTTAGAATTTATGTCTAGAAGAACTTTATAAGGGAAGTTGAGGTGACCTAATAAAATGTTAATCTGGCCATCCTTGATCGATTGGTTAATACGGAATTACGTTAAACTGTATGGGAAAAGAAATGTACATGATTTTTTTTTCATTGATAGAAGATTCATGATTTAATTGGTAGAGATAGATATGAATGAAAATTCCACATTAACCAATTGACGGAAAATGATGAAAAAATGGTTGTTTAAGTGACCCAAAATTTGATTTGTTGATTTTGAGAAAAGATATTTGAATATAAAATAATCGATTTTTGGAAAATTTTGACATTTTTATCTTTGGATACTCATTAATCGAGAACTGTTTGATAGATTGAGCTATGAATCCTTTCAGCACATCTTCACATGGTGCTCTAGCACTCACATAAATTTGAGAAAGATCGGTCGAAACGCTGAGGAGAAACCGTTGACGAAAAATGAAGTTGCACAGACACACACACGGACGGACACAGACAACGACAGAGGAAGTTAAATTCGTGGAGGACCAGGGAGAAGCATGGAGGAAAAACCGTGACTTACGATAGATAGATAGTGGCGAGAGGAACAAAATGTACGAAGCCGATTCGCTATGAGTGAAGATTTTTAGAATAAAAAATTAATTTGAGTGAAAAAATTGAGCAAAAATGTCTTGTCACGAATACAACCGTTTCTCTTTGAGAAAGTAATAATATTACCGATGAAGGTCTGGTTACTGATTACCTAGTCTAAGCGCGCGGAACCAATCCATTACTCACCTCTTGTTATGCTTACTTCTTGAACATTGCGTGGAGCGTCAATTTGTTCAAACTCGAAGTTGTTTCCCAGTCCAGAGTTTTCCAGATGTACCAAGTTTGGAGGGATCTCATTCTCCATCTCGATCTCATCTAGTCTAGGAGATTCACTTGTATTTTCTAAGCATCCATTATTCAGCTCAAGAGTAGGATACACGTCGTGCAGATGAATAATCATGTGGCTGTCCAAATTCCTAATATCTTTGTAACCCTTACCACATAGTTCGCACAGAAAAGATTTTTGTTCCACGTGAACCCTCATATGCTTTTTTAAAGAATTTATATCTGAGAAAACCTTAGCACATAATTGACATACATAAGACATCGTAACACCGTGACTTAAAATGTGTTTATTGTAGGCACTTTTATCAACAAACTTTTTGTCGCAAAATTCACACGGGAAATGTTTTCCATCTGCATGCCTTTTGAGATGATTAGCAAACGTCCATTCATATTTCAATTTTTTGCCACAGATTTCACATTGATAAGACTTTTCATCTGCATGTGAAAGCTCATGCCTTGTCAAATGATATTTGCTGTTGAAGCGAGCGTAGCAATCGTTACATTTGAAAGATTTCTCGCTCTTGTGAATATACGAATGTTTTCGCAGGTGATCATATGATTGGAACCGTTTGCTGCATATTTTGCATGGATAAGGTCTCTCATCAGGATGGAGTTCTTGGATATGTTTGGTCAAGGAGGTTATCGTTTTGAAAGGTTCACTACAGGTTCTGCAGACGAATATTCTATGGGAGGCCTTGTTGTCATGTTGAAGCTTCTCTCCTTGGCATTTTCCACTTGAAGGGCCAGCTACAAACCGGGAATAAATTCTAGTTTGAATTTTGACGGATGATTTTGTCCGGTTACACCTTTGAAATCCTCACATCATTTGCAGTGATTCTGGTACAGACGTCCCTTGGTAACCGCGGTTTCGGTAATCGCAATTCTGCTCAATCACGGTTTCGGAAAATGCACTTTCATTTTAGTAACCGCGGTTTGGATCTCGGTAACCGCGGTTTTTTCCTCGCCAATCCAATACTTTCCAAAAATGTTCAGAACATCAATCGATTCGTCCCACTTCTCGGTCCCTCTGTGGTCACCATATCACCGAATACTAATTCGCAGGAGAATAAAATAAAAAATTTGGAAACATTGTCGATGGAAGAATCAATGTTCTACACTGCTCATGATCATTTGTTTACATTCCACAACCAAAAACACCAAAACTCTTGTTCACACGCATGGACCGTAAATGACAACATTTGAGAGTTAAGGTAGAAAAATATCGGAATAGAGGGGAAGAATATCGCCACCCAAAAAAACTCCTTCTAAGAGATCAAGAAAATTGACGACTTTAGGGGGAGAACTCAAAACTTTGGATCAACTTGAATCAGGCGCGAGAGTGCAAAAGTCGCACGCAAATACCGAGTTATCAATAAACAAGTAGAAATATTCGTGATAGTGGGAAACAATCAAAGTTAGCTAATTTCTATGAAGGGAAATGATTTTGTCGTGTTGTACAATAGTATTTCCATGGTGTTGAGATCAAAAGGAGATGGGGTTTTAAAAATTGCAATGAGTTGAAATTTGAATTTCTTACTGTCAGTACCCCATTTCAGACAGGAGTCCGCGGATGTTGGAACAGATCCCCCCCCCCCCCCCCCCCTTCACCATAAGCCCAATGCTTTGGTATCCGCGGTAACCGTATGCTTCGCGGTTACCAAGAGACGCCTGTATGAGAAACGGGAATAAATTTCATGTTTTGGAATTTAGATTTCCTGTCAGGATCATGGTCACATGGAAATCATCCCCATAACTCGATCACTGCTCCCGATCATTACTTGTGAGGGGTCAAATAGCGCAATTTCTTACGGTCTTAATTCAATCGTATTTTCGTCTCAATTCTGTAGAGCTATCAGTGATTTAGAGTAATCCGAGGTGAATAATCTTTCTTATGATACCACGTGTAATCTCGAACAGTTTTAAGTCTCACGCTCTTAATCTTCCTACATTAGTTTGAAGTGAATTGTTGTATTCTACTCTTTGCTTGATTACGATTCAGTTTGAAACCCTCATGCCCTCAACACAGATCTTGAGTTGACAGAATAGTTCCAGGATCTCCCTATACTTTTTGGGTGCATCTCAAGGAAATAGAATAGCCCTACAAGAAGAAGAAAGTGGTTTGAGTCTAGGGTCCGATCCAGGAACCGGTTGAGAGAGGGAGGTGGCGTAGAATTTTCCAGGTATACGCGCTTGCCCAAGTTCTCTACGCAAATTTGTTTTCTCTTAGGAGAAGGGAGGTTGCCCCACCACCCTCCTCTGGATCCTCGCCTATTTGAGCCTGAACCAACTCTTTCGAATTGTTATTAATACAGTTAGAGATTTTTGACTCCAAATCCGAGGTCGGTGTGCACCGATCTCACTGTTTTTTCCTCTTTTTTCTCTTCTGAACGATGCAATTTCCCGATGTCGGTTTTTTGGGCCACTGAATACGAATCCGATACTCTCTGTTAACTAAGTATCACACGAGCCTAGGATGTTGACTATAACTTCCATCCAATGATAAAAATTTGATTTTTGACATCAAATTCAAGGAGAGTACAGCGTTCTGAGCCCTTGGAACATGTGTTTCAAGAATTTTTTGAATGATTACTAGAAAGCCTACCAATGAGACTCATAAGTATTTGATGAAGCTGACTGCCAGACGTTTTATCAAACTCTCAACTTGGTGATCTTCGGGGTAACCTACTGACCCACCAACTCACTGATCTCCCATACAAATGACCAAATCGTCGATCTGTGAAATTTTGACTCTTGACCTTCTGGCTGACCTAACAACTCACTAACGTACTGATCTGATGTAAGACCTACCAATAAACTGACTTACTGATCTGCCATATGACCCAGCAACCCGTCGACCTTGTGCACCCCAGATGACTTTCCAAACCAACGATTTACTGACCTGCCATATGACCCGTCAATCCACTGACCTACTGGATCAGTCACCGTTCTACTGAACTGACATATGATCCAGTAACCTACGAATCTGATGACCTGCCTTATGATCCACTGACCTTATTCATAACCCATCGAATCTCCAATGCGTTGGTTGGCTACATGACCTTCCAATCCGTCCATCTCATGACCTTCCAGATGATCCACAAACCAATGACATGGCCTTTCAACCCTCCGACTCATCGGTCTCCTGACCTCCTAGATGACTTGTTGGCCTGCATTTGACTCGCCAACCCGTGTCCCTAGTAACCTTTATGATGACCTGATAACGAAGATAAGCGGTTCGTATGACGGGCAAGTAGGTCATATGGCACATCAACAAATCGACAGGTCAGCAGGTCATTTGGCAGGCCAATAGTTTGAGGATCGATGGATTGTGAGGCCATTTGTCAGGTCAATAGATCAACAGGTCACATGGTAGGTCAGTAGGTCGTTTGGTTGTTAGGCCTTCCAGATGATCATCGACTCGACAGTTTCATTTTTGTCGTTTGGCAAGCCAGCGTGTTGAAGTAGTCCTCTATTCATTGAGTGCTAATTTGAATCTCTAGAAACCACTCAAAAAATCTATGAACACATGATTGAACGTAGACAATTGGTCTCTTTCTGAATCGGATGTCAAAAATCAGATTCTTGTATCTGAGGTATTCTTATGGTCAATAACTCAGGCTCCGGAGATAGTAGATGGTATATCGCTTCGGATATGTATTAAGCAACCCGAAAAACCTTGGAAATGAAAGTTCACTTTTTCCACGTTTTGATCAATGTTGACCTTAGAATATCGAGAAAAAAACGATGAGTTCCGTCATACCGATCACGGATGTGGAATCAGCAACCTAGAAAACGGTATTGATAACATAGGAGGAACGATGGGTCAAAGCCCTTTCTTGTACTTTCGTGGAACTGCGGAAATTGGAAATTGAGTATTCCCTGTGAGTAGATCAAAAAGAACAAGAACTCATCAAGTTGATTATTGAATCATTATTGCGGTGATTTGAATATTGATCCACCACGAAATTTGGAAGGGAATTGAAGGTCGCAACCTCAAGAAATCCTCAAATCTACAACCGCAAGAAAAGTAGAATAACTTCGAAGCACTGGTCGAATATAATTGAAGATTAAAATCACTCAAGTACTCACCTATAGGAAGAGGAGTTGTTGTACTAGTGGCTGCAATGAATTGATTGTACGAGACGAAAATTATTAAAATAATGAGTGAATCCATCTTTTATGAAGATTGAGTAAGTATCTGACGATCTAGAGCAACGAATTAAACTTATTAGTGTTATACATGTTATCAGCGTGGTGTAGTATTCGATGATTCTATCTCGTTCATGTAGCTTCCCATTTCTGTTTGAGTTTTAGTAAATTATTTGCACACGCTGAAATAAATCATACTATTTCTTAATGATCTTTTTATTCACATATCATCCACCAACGAATCGAAATTTTGAGCTCTGAATAGAGATATTTCGCACTGTAAAGTCTAGAATTCAACGCGATTTGTAATAACTCTGAATACCTACACTACCGGTCAAAAGTTTAAGCTCACCCAAAAATTTTTTTTTCAATTTTGTGAGTTGAACTACTCGGCTCTATTTGACCGTAGAGGACTCTTCCGGAGCTCATTTTAATGGTTTTTTCACGTACTTTAAGATGGCACTATTCATTTTTATCCTTACGGATCGGGATCTTTCCAATTTGAGCTTGGAAAAGTGTCTATTTCAACGATTTTTCAGAGAATCTTTTGGCTCCTGCCAATTTGAGCCACATGAATGTTTCAATATGGGAGTTGTGGGATACAAAAGTACCAGTCTAGAGCTTCAGAATCCGTTTTTGAACGTTCCTCTACGCCACTTCCAGTCCGAGCTATGACACTTTCTCTGAGGGAAGATTTTTCGCAAAAACTAGCACCTGGATTCAAAAATGACGAGAAAATTCACTTTTTGGGGCATATTTCAAAGGTTCCTCGTTTCCTTATTCAAGATGTTGATAAAATATGACAGAAATGATGATTATACTTCATAAAAATGCGTCTCTGTATCTCTCTCGACTTGGAGTGCTAGTTTTTCCGAAAAATCTTCCCTCAGAGAAAGTGCCATAGCTCGGACTGGAAGTGGCGTAGAGGGGCGTTCAAAAACGGATTTTGAAGCTCTAGACTGGTACTTTCGTATCCCACAACTCCCATATTGAAACATTCATGTGGCTCAAATTGGCAGGAGCCAAAAGATTCTCCCAAAAATCGTTGAAATTGGCACTTTTCCAAGCTCAAATTGGAAAGATCCCGATCCGTACGGATAAAAATGAATTATGCCATCTTAAAATACGTGCAAAAACCTTCAAAATGAGTTCCAGAAGAGTCCTCTACGGTCAAATAGAGCCGAGTAGTTCAACGCACAAAATCGAAAAAAAATTTTTTGGGTGAGCTCAAACTTTTGACCGGTAGTGTATTCATCCTACTATTTTGAATATACCCACGCTTGATCATTATTCTTCTATTAGAAATGCTACTTCAAGACAAGGCCGGGGTCTGACGGTATGTTGGATTTTTTGTCTTCATTTTAATGGAATTCTATTGCGTACCGCAATTCTGACCTGCAATCTATTGACGCATACAAAAGTCCATGTGATTTACGGTCAACCTAGCAAGTCTCATTTCACAAATTTGATGATAGAAAATCTGTCATCTTGATGAATTATTCCTACAAGAGATTCAAGGGGATGTGGAGAGATTCGTGAGAAAAATGAATTCTTGTTGTCGTCAGCATATAAATGAAATCATTCAATCTTATTTTCGAATCATGCCGATCTCTATTCTCTATCCACTCATTACAACTCAAATCAATTATTTTAGCGATACTGACTCGTCCCATCAATTTGAGAAGTCTTTCGTATCCTCGTCATGTCTAGTTTCCAAATTTCCCGTGATTATCCATTAATGTCTGTGATTGGATGAAAATCTAAATTTGACCATTATCGTATGACTGTTCTTTTATTATTTTACTATAATGATTCATCATATCTTTTGGTGTTGAAACAGCTGAAATAACAAGAGTAATTCTCGTATCAGTACAGATCAAGATATGAGCTACTCATAATTCGTATTTAAATGTGAAATCTGTTCGAAAGCCTGAAATTAAAGTGCCGGATCAGATTATTTTGAACTGGTACACCTTTCATTCGTTTTAACGTATTGGAAAATTGAAATTTACTGCGATGATAGAAAATTTGAGATAGAAAATTTTTTCGACCTTGAAATGACTGCGATCAGCTCTTCCTGAAAGAAATTGATGAAAATTTAAACCTTTCTAATGAGAATATACCCGAGTATTTGAAATTGAAGTATATCAATATATCACTACAACCAGCACGAGGGCGTTATTAAGATGAGGTACTCATTCATTTTATTCAAGGAATACATTGAGGATCACATTAGTAATATTCAGAATAGTATATTATGATACAAGGGCGCAAACGATGGTTTTCGCACTTCAAGTGACTTTTTTGGGCCCGAGCCGCAAGCGAGGGTCTGAATAGTCACGAGAAAGCGAAAACCGTTGCGCCCGAGTATCATACTATGCTTTTTGTTCTTTTGTGAGCAAATGAGAAGCGACAAACAGTGTGCAAATGGCTCATTTGCGCACAAACGATCAAAAATATATATTTTTGATCGTCTGTGTACATGCCCCGCAAAGTTTGAATAATCCCGCCAAAGAGTCACTCAGCGATCTCAACAACTACAGATGGAACACAGAGCTTGCAAACCATGTACACTTGGCGTCAACAGATACTTTCCGAAGGTGCAGGGGATCCTTTCCTGCGAGCGAGCTTCTGATGTCTTCACCACACAGGGACAGTATATATTTAGATGGCCGCAGGAGAGGATCCCCTGCACCTTCGGAAAGTATCTGTTGACTCCAAGTGTACATTCAGATCCTAGCCATGTGCACCTCGCCTTTATGGTGTTCCGTCTAGGCCAAAATGGAGATTTTCTCTTGGTGATATATTCAGTTTGAACTAATTTAATGTAAAACTTTATTCTCCTGTAATCGATCTTTATTCCTTTGAATGACATGTTCCCACGAATATTTCCAAATATTGCAATGATTTTTCAGAAAAATCAATGACTCATCATCGTTTTTCCTGGAAACTAGAAAAATTCCCACTTTCTTCCATGTATGTCGCATATAGTAGATAGAAATTATCGTCTCTGATTGCTCTCTCTCTCGAAATTATAGCACACTGATTCAAACGAATCCTTCTGCCTACAACCACTACTCTAAAATCTGAAGCAGACCTTTTGCAATCACGAAATAAATTTTGACATATCGAACTTGAAGTAATGGATACACGTTAGTACACTCGCTCACTTGGAAACTCCTATCCATATACGAGAAATATATGTCATGGCTTCCTCTAACGACCAACTCTCACGCTTCATTTGTTCGCTGAGCAGTGGTGTCGTGTCGTACGATTTCGCAGAGTTTGCAAATTTTGGGAGACTCTAGATTTATACCCGTATGGTACGGGGAAATGTTATAGTTTTGCTGATGGTTCAAGTTTGACGGGTGAGAGAGCCCGTAACGAATGGTTTGTGACGAGTGGAGCTATTTCTGAATCAATAGAATGATTGATCGAGTTCATTCTTTGTGACGGGTTTGATTGATGATTTGACCCATAAGATAGATTACGTCGTATGTGATTCGTCAATTTTGATGGTTGGTATGGGTGATCTTTTTTATATCAAAGGTATGGAGGTTTAGTTTGAAGTTGGTTGATTGACTGGAAATGGGAGAGAAGTTTGATGTCGGACTAATTGTAGAATAGTATTTTATGATACTGAACGTAGGTGCGTAGTTTTGTATACGAAGAACAGTTTATGGAACGAGCGGAGTGAGTGCTATAAGTCCTTCGTAATAAAACAATCAATCTGCATGCTTTCTCATTCGATTTTTTGTAGCACGAGAATTTGAAGGGCATAATCAAAGTTGTGAATTTCAGGTTAAAGGGCTATGGAATTGCCCTTATCCTAGTGAATGATTCAATTATCACTCATAACATCTCTTAGATCGGAAACATCAGAGATATTTGAGTGATTTTTGTACCTCATCAGGATATTTAGATTATTCCCAACTTCACCGACCTAGGGAACCGCATGGAAGCTGGGTCTAGTGACTGATACGTGACTTGGTGGTGTCTATCCGTAGACATCTATCTCAAGCACTCGACAGACTGACATGAGTAGAGATAAATTTGTTCCATAGAGATTTGATGTAATATCTCTATCTATGGTTTGATATTCATCTTTGTCACAGCTGGTCACTGTCTTAGAATGAACTTCTTGGATGTTTGTTACACACATAAGTGTGTGTTTCTAAGTGCGAAAATTTATGCAGAGGAATTGAAAATTCTCAATATGAATTGATGGAATGTTATACTTAGCATTTTATATGCAATCACATGCATTTTGCATGCATCAGTGGAGATTTAAATTCCTAAATACACTACTGCAGCGTACTTTCCAAAACTGCACCCTGAATACTGTTTCAATACGTCTTCCTGAGATTTACACCGTAAATGTGCATCCTGGCAAGCCTAGTTATGTATATTACTTAAATACCTTGCATTCATATGCACCCAAAGAGTGGGTGCATTTGTTATGCAGTGATATGAACAAACAGATGGCTGAACCAGGACATTCGACTGTGAGCGGAGGGAAGGCAAACACTGCTGTTGTCCAAATAGAGATTTCAGAACAGATGAATCTTCATTACTGCTCACTTCTATACCTCAAAAATGCCAGGATCTGGTATCCGTTGAGGCAAGAAAGCAGTTGAGCTCTAAATACTGAGTGGGGTTGCTTCCATCGAAGCGTCCCATCATCAACAGACAAGTATCTGAAAGTATGTAATAGATAATATTCAGGAACAGTATCCAGTCCACATCATTTTGCAGAGGTGAATTCTGCATCACTTTGGAACTTATTCATTGTTAGATTCTGGAAAATGTCAATTTTTAGACATGATATTCTCCAACGATTCAAATTTGGGCCTTTTCATAAGACCTCAAAATGTAGATTACAGATCTGATACTTACCCAATCTGAACACTTGAAAAGTTGTATGATTCCTAAATACTGTAAGTATTAGGGACAGTGGAGAGAAACAGATTGACCTCTAAGGAAGCACCTATGGGAGGCCAAGAGTCGACACGGGTGATCAAGTTCTGCATGCATCTTGAAGCATAAATTTTCTCAAGGATTAAATAACTAATTCTCATACATAATAGGATAAAGGCATGAGTCAGGCTCGGTATGATTCATAAAAGCTAAAAATATTGAGTCGTGCATGGTCCTACATTTTTTGTAGTACATAACCTGATGCTCAAGTTTAACGATATTCTTCAGAGAATAACTGAAAACCATGAAGCTTATTACAACACAACAATCAGGTAAATCTTACCATACATGGGCAGTTCAGAGCATGAATTGATTGGCCAACTCACTTTACTCTTACTGAGTGTACATGCTGGATGTAGTAATTGTCTAATCGGACAAACACACCATATGGACCTTGAAATTCTCCAAGGGTAGCCAAGGACTGCTCAAAAAGTTGCTATGAGCCTACACTAATTTCCTGAAGAGTGCAGTTATACTTCCAGAAACTCTGGATGAGTTTCGAGGAAGAACGTAGAACTTCATCTTAAACTCCGAGGTTCTGGGGATTACAAAAAATCAAGAAAATGTCTTTAATGACAACTCAAACCAATTCTATCAGGAAGATCATGATTTTCATGATCTGTTGAAAACAAAGACTTCTATTTGAGGTCTGATCCATGAGGAAAATCTCCAACATTGGAAGTGTTGACATCTAGCCCCACTCAAACACACAGCATTGGCAGCCGACTTATAACCTCGCGCATTAGAAAAATATACGACCTAGCTAGTTGGTTTTGGGCGTAATAGATCCACAATGACCTCAGGCATGACCGACGTGCATCATTTTCAGAAGAAATGTGCGATTTATTTTGAAACTCACGTGCGAAGAAACCGGCATGCATGATGCAAGCAGTCGGCGCCGACCGGGCGTATTGCTGATGGTTGCATGGGGGACACCGATACGAGCCGATATGGTCTCACAATTTCACTTTTCACTGGCCAAATACACAATCACCGCCACCCGGAGTGCTTGTATACACTACACGGTGAGCCGGAAGGACGAAAAAGGTCAAATTGCGTGAAGGTCAGGAATTCTTCTGAGGTATGTCTCGGGATCACCTTGACACCATTTTCCAACAAAAACGAAAATATTCCATCGAGGGTTTTTCAAATAAAGTCGATTCCTCCATTTTTGCCACATTTTTCGAAATTATGATTTGGCTTTACGGTTATGTATCTCATATCCGGCCTCTGAAAATCAGGAGAGTACATGAATTCGACGTGGAAAGGTCTAATCTTTTGGATTACGGAGTCAGAATTAGGCCCAAAAGGTGCACAGGTCGTTAAAGTCTCAGTAAAAGCGAAGGACCTCGATTTTTGAGGAACATTCTTTCTAAATGTATGGATACCGTTCCTGGTAATCGTAGGGAGGGTCGAAATTCATCTGTTAATCATACTAGCCCTGTGTTGGAAGGTACTATGTCATTGGTTAAGGGCATACAGAATGCACTGCTTCCTATTATTCAAATTCGCGCCCAGATACAGTCGATAACCATAATCCTCGACGAGTTGAAACTGACGCTGGAATCAAGGAGTTCTATATATAAGCTGGAATCGAGACAAGGAAATGTAGCAAACAGACATTGGAATTCTCAAAGAGATTGACAAACCTTCTTTTGTTGAGAAAAAGACATTTTGAGTATCACCACGCCAGTTGCTCACAGGGGATGTTCCTCTCAGGGCTCCGAAAACCCTTCTCAGATAAGAAAATCGAGAAGTTAGATAAGAATACATAGATGTATCTTGATTCTCCCAAGAAAAAACGTAAAGGTCCGCACTAGTGATGACCAGAAATAATCTTTGTCGTTCCCAAGAGATTCATTCATTTAAACCGAGATTCTTCACCTTCACTGAGACTCCAACGACCTAGGCACCTTTTGGGCCTAATTCTGACTCCGTAATTCGAAAAATTAGACCTTTTCACGTCGAATTCATGTAATCTCCTGATTTCCAGAGGCCGGATTTACGATACAGAACTATGGAGCGAAATCATAATTTCGAAAAATACGACAAAAAATGGAGAAGTTGACTCCATTTGAAAAACCCTCGATGAAATATTTTCGTTTCTGTTGGGGAATGATATCGAGGTGATCCCGAAACATACTCCAGAGGAATTCCTGACGTTCACGCAACTTGACCTTTTTCACCCTTCCGGCTCACCGTGACTAGCCAACACATCCGGGGCACTCGCTGGGGCACCCGGAGGCCCTAAACCATCTACGCGATGCCAGCCGAGAATGAACAATTTGCAGAAGCAGCAAGCTGCTTGCTGACGTCGGCTGCTACGTGAGCCACACGGACACGAGGGCTAAGTCGGCAAGACAATTTTTTGCTGGCAGATTATATGTTTTCACAAAAGATTTTTAGTTCTCTTGTTGAGCTGGAAACTTGATGAAGGCTGTCTCTTTTAAATATCTTAATGAGCTGCAATCAGCTGTTTAGCGGGAGGCGAGACGCCCAGCTCACACGCGTTTGTTCACATTTACAGTCTCCATGCAGTGTTGATACTAACTGATTTTTCACAATTCTTGGAAGATAATTGAGTGGAAAAGGACTCTACAGGCGTCTTCATGTGGATCAAATTTAACCTCAGAATAGATTTTGGGGTCGATTGATTTTGGTTTTGAGGGAAAACGGTGGAACCTGCGTACGGCAGCTACCACTTTGTAGACGAAGGTTCCATGGCATTTTTCCAAAATGAAAGGAATCAACCTGAAAATTGAGGAGAAAGTAGCTCTGATCCCTACCGAGATGCCCGTAGACGAGATTTCTCAAACGATTGAGTATTTAGCGAGCAATAAATTTTTTTGTGCTGAGAACCGAGGTCGGTAAAGGTAGAGCTTCGGTACTTCATCGATCCTACGAGTAATGCTACAGTATAAGAATGACGGCAATTTTCTAGATCAACAAAAATTTCCATTCCAACCACCGTGAGCATTCCTAACACGTTCCACTGATCTCAAATTAAGAGGCCGTATTTCGATTCCCAAATCAGGCTAACGGTATCCGGAGTTACGAGCTCACCCATTTCTCATCAATCTCAACCGTGAGTAATCGCCAAATTTTAAATCAACATCTCTGTATAGTTCATGGTCCCAGAACTGTAAGTTACAGTTATCATGTCATTTTTTGATACAGCTATGAGCTACATCTGTAAAGTTCATCAACACCTTCTCTGCGATGGGCCCCACGCGTCCAACTCTGTGTGCGGTGGTGATCAAAATCCCATTAAATGGGCCCCAACGTTGGGACCCATCGCACACAGGACCCGAACGCGTTTTTCGCCGTCGCAGTGAACGTGTTAACCATACAGCGATGGTAGAGTTGGGTTTGATGTGAAAATAATGAAGAAGTTATGACGTCAGTACTGCTAAGATAGTTCTGAAGTCTTATCAAGAATGGTAAAACCGAAACGGATTCCTGAGTTGTCGTCGGTCGTACTGTGCCTCATGAGAATGCATATTCATTTCTCTAACATTACACGAAACCTAGGCAGAATGTTTCTTCTAAAGTTCCCTGCCAATAGAGAATTTCCAATGGTTATTTGATGAATACTCTCGTGTCGTCTTTCTTACGTCTTGGTAATTTAATTTTGAGGTATGTAATCATGGTTAAAAGAAGAATCATCCAGATTGACAGAGGCTTTTCATCAGTACTTTCACGGTATGTCATGAGTATTTTTTCGGTACTTTTGCGCTACTTCCATAGTACTTTAACGACACTTGTGCTGGTGTATGGGTGATTAGTCATGTATTCTATTAGTATCTGAACAGTATTTTTGCAGTATTTCAATCATATTATGTGAATACTTTCGTGATATTCCATCATAGGCATCTTGCATTTTTTGTGACCACCTCGAGTAAGGCTTGTGCACTTTTGAGCAGAATCAGTTGAACCTTTCAAGATTTGAGGGAAATTTGAGCAGCTTCAGAATGACTACAAATGGTTGATCCACAATAATGCCGTCACAACAATTCTTCGACATACATATCTCACTACGCGCCATGCTATTAGCATAGGAGAGTTCAAACTTTTATTTATCTAATATAGATTAACTGTTCAGAGGCACCTCATAATTCATATGGTGATCGACCTGAATGCAACACTGATACTTGAAAAGGATCATATCGCTTTCAGGTCTCGAGACATTATTGTTTCATCTACTTATTGACAGTGCAACAATCAATTTTCCTGAGCCCTGAAAAAGGTCTGCCGCTTTTTGAGTATTAGTCTAGTATTCAGGACAATCGCCATATGAATCATGAAATTCCTCTGAACAGTTGATCCATCAGATGAATAAAATTTTGTATGGGAGGGGGGGGGGGGGTCATAAAAAATGCAAAATACCCATTGTTACACCAAGAGACTTGAATCGATGTTTTCTGAACTTGAAGTACAATAATCTGCTCATAGAGTTTCTTTTACTGGAACGGTACTCTTGGAGTATCTCAGTGGTATGAAAAGAGTCCTTACAGAATTTGCATGGTTCTATGGCCTCCTTGTATTGTGGTACTCATGAATATACGCTAAGTGCTTCAACAGATCTTTGATGGTAGCTTAGAAATATACCCCTCATAGGTTCTCAAAAGTATTCGAATTATACTCTTGCACAGCTTTATAGTGGTATTGACCCATTTTTTTGTCGTATTTGCAAGTATGATGACGGGTATCGCATCGTAGAGTTCTAAAGCATTTTACAAAAGATTGGAGATACTCATCAGTATTCGAACAGAACTTGAGTGGTATCGCATGCGTACTTTTTCTGTACTTTTACCGTATCCTATTAGTGCCCTCCTAGCCGTAAATTTCTGACGCACAGTATTTCACTGAATGGAGTATTTCATTGAGTATTTGAGGAACACTTCCGGAATAAGTCAAAAAAATCTTGTCAGCACTCACTTGATACGTTTCTATTATCCTAACAGGGAATTATGTGACGGAATAACAAAACAACCACCTATCTATTTAATCATCTTGCATATCAAATGTTGAGTATTCATCATATCTGACTCGCTAAGCTCTTTCCAGAGTATTGAGCGATACCCAAGTCAAAGCTATTTATCAGAGTACGATCTACTTTTCAGTAAACATGAAGAATCCAACAAGATTTCCATTACTTGCACATCAATGTCTTGTCAATCTCTTCTCTGGAATACCAAACCAGAATTATATCGTCCTTTATTATTTACAACTTTTTACGAGACTCGCCACTCTGTAGGTAGTGCTTTTTCTCATGCTGGAAACAGTGCAAGCAAGCGGAAGAAGCTCGTCTGCGCTTTTACGAGCTTTGGCTATCGTAATCTCATCCATCTACGGTCTCCTTAGCTTCTTTTTTACAACCACGGGAAGCAATTTGTTCATCCCCTTTTCACTTTGAATTGAGCAACGGCCAATTACATCCGATGACTTGTAAAGAATTCTTGACTGGATGAAAATAAAACTTTATGTTCAAGTCTGTATAAAAAAAAAAAAAAAAAAAAAAAAAAAATAAGAATTCCATGTTGAAAAATGTCTGGACGTGTACTAAGGTAAGTATACCCAACATGCACACCCTCCCATTTTTGAACCGTTTTGCCAATAGTTTTGGCCCACTTCAACTTTTCTCAATGTACTTTATTGAATTTCAAAATTTGCCCTTTAAAATGAGCTAGGATTAGTTCAAATTCCACCAACCATATCCGAGCTATCACAATTTTCCCAAAATGTGATTTTTTGCAAATATTCAAAAGGGTGTACCTAATATGCTCCCATGTAAATAGGGCTGCCGCAATAGTCGATAATTTATCGTTATTGTATCGTGATATGGATAATTTCTTTATCGATATCAACACCGATATGTCAGATTTCCAAGCAGATCAATAACGATATCAGCTTATCAATAAAAAATATCGATCGATATTTTATCGCGATATATCGCGATAATTTCGATATTGATGCGAATTTTGCTATTTTTTGGCAAAACTGTGGTACAAAAATGAGTTCTCTTGGATATGGCAATGATAATAGTGGGTGATCTTCATCAGAAGAGATAGTGGATGTAAACAAAAGTCATTATACGAAAATTTGAACTTTGACAAGAATGAAATTCCAATATTACACCCTGATGAAAATATTTCCGTGGTTAACCATGGAGACTTCCTCTCATGGAGGAAGTCTCCATGGTTAACTATATCAAATTTTCAATCTTGGTAGCTTGCTAAATTTGGCATCGAAGACTTGCAGCATATAAATTTCGACCATTATTTCTCTGGTCCACGAGGTGAGTCATACATTGGACTCGAAGAGTAGATGCTGCGTGAATTCTAATTTCGAGATTCGGATGATTACAGGGATGAATATTCAAAATTGCGTCGTACTCTGAGAGTGCTGAATGAGTGAGTGTCGATAATCAGTCCTTTCACTCCTCTCAAAATGTGTTTTTACCCGAAAAAAGATCTCTATGATCTCGTCACGTATGGAAAGATCAATTGAAGAACAATGCTCAGACTGACACATCTCATTGGCTTCAGTTCGGGAGCATGTACATATTGAATCATCTGATGATAAGGACCCACAGAAACGATGTAACATACGTGATATTAGTTCTGTTATTCTGAGCATTGTTCTTCAATTGATCTTTTCATACGTGACGAGATCATAGTCATTTTGCTTTCTCTAAGGAGAAAGCTTTGTTTTCGGTCCAGCAAATTTTTGATCAATTTTTCTGTTCAATCCAATATTTTCTTCAACAAATTCCTTCTCATCACAAAAATGCTTTCACCATTTTGTTCCTCTTGCCAAAATCTAACGATTGTAAGTAACACTTTTTCTCCTCATATCCTCCAAAACCTTCCATTGACTCATTTCTTTGTCCCTTTGCTTGTGTATGTGTGTATGTGTGTATGTATGTTGTCTTTTTTCCGACACGCTTTCTCTTCTCCTATCCACTTTAATGAATTTTGCTTTTCTATGAGTTGTGTAGAATCACTCAAAGATGAGACCATTAATTTTACTGCTTTCCTCTCGTAATCCAAATTGATTTAGACGTTTTTTTAGGTAAAATTACTAAAATTGTCTACATTCATAGTAAAATATCTTTTTCTAACTTGATCTCTCGGTGATTTGGATTACTTAGACTATGGTTTTTTTTGCTCCATCTAACGATTGGTTGATACCGAAATTCCATCCAATCTCCATAAACTTGGAATTTTACAAAAAACGAAAATTTTCAACAAAAACTCCTTTTTGAGCATACTGAAACCAATTTCATCGAAATTCCATTTCAACCAATTTACAGATTTTGCTGAGAAAACCTCAGTTTAGAAAGCCCAAATCTCCCTAACTAGCTCTCTTAAAAAAATAACTCAAAATATACAAAAAAAAATTTTCAATATTCATACTTTCCTCATATCTCCCTGACAAACGAATCTGTTCAAATTTTGATAAACTAAGTTGATACTTTTCCGTCGTTCTAAATCGATTGGTTGATACCGAATTTTTTCAAAATTCGTTTTAATACACTCAAAATTAAATTTATTCTCGAAAAATCCAAAATTTTTGAAAAGACTCGATTTTTATCGGCTTTGTACCAAATAAATTAAAATTTCGCCTCAACCAGACGATATATTTTTCACAAAAAACCCTACTATAGGTAATCTGAATTCTTCTAAAGTATAATCTTGTAGAGAGAAATCGCAACATAATAAAAAAATTTGAACTAAACTTCATTTTTTGCTTTCTCTAATTTTCTTCAACAAAATTCCTCCTATCACAAAAATGCTTCAACCATCTTGTTCCTCTCGCCAAAATCTGACGATGGTAAATGACACTTTCTCTTCTAAAAACCTTCAAAACCTCCCCAGGGACTCATCTGTCCGTCCCTTTGCATGTGTCTGTGTGTGTGTGTATGTATGTTGTTTTTTCCCGACACGCTTTCTCTCCTACACTCCACTCTATCGATTTTTGCCTTTCTACAAGTTGTAGAGAATCATTCAGAGATGAGACCAGTGATTTGGCTGCTCTCCTCTCCCAATTGAATTTGATTTAGACGTGTTTTGAGGTAAATTGGCTAAAATTGGCTAAAATTGTCTTCTTTTATAGTAAAATATCTCTTTCTAACTCGATCTTACGGCAATTTGGGTTACCTAGGCTATGGTTTTTTCGGCTTGATCCATCGATTGGTTAATACCGGATTTCCATTTAATCTCCACGAACCTTAATTTTTAGAAAAAACGAAAATTTTCAAGAAAAACTTCATTTTGAGCATATTGAAACCAATTGTATCAAAATTCCGTCTCGACCAAATTACAGAGATTGCTAAAAAAACCTCAGTTTAGATAGCCCAAATCGCCCTAACTAGCTTCCTCGAAGAAATAACTAAAATATACAAGAATATTTTTTCACTACTAGGGACTGAAAGACGCGTTTTACTCCCGCTTCGCGGAGCGTAAATGACGCGAGTTTTCGTTCCCTCGTAGTGAAAAGTAATATACGCAACTGGGGAGTAAAGAGGACGACCACCTCCCGGGTTTTTATCGCTCTCGGCTGCGCCTCGAGCGCTAATATCCACCCGGGAGGGACTCGTCCTCTTTTACTCCCTAGTTGCGTAATGTATTATTTTATCCTAGCGGGACTAAAGTGGGCACTTTTGCCCCTTATTATTACGCGTAATGTGATTCATTTCCACCCGGGTATCAAACTTTATTCCCTCAACGGACTTGTCGTTGAAAAAAATCGGAATTAAATTTTGCCCCGAGCGGGATTCGAACCCACGCCCAAGAGATTGGTATGATCCTAAGGCTAGCGGTCTGTCGACCCCTCCACGGAGGATCACACTTGAGGCGGCACTAATCGTCTACATAAGTCACGCATAGACACACAACCTCTCATTAGGTCGTATTTTGTTGTTTTCGGATAAATAATGGTTCAAGCGTTGTACAAACGTATTCTGGAGAGATCATATTATTGAAAGGATCTCAAAGGAGTATCAATGAATATTAATTTTCAAAAACATTTTTCAAATAATATTCGAATATTGAGGTGTGTAACGTTGAATAAGAGAATATCAAGAGATCGATTCTGGTTGGAAATTCAGAAAAGTTGATATGATATTACAAAATGAAGATTTTTTAGACCATTTCGAAATTTTTTTTCAGTCGGGGGGCTCCGCCCCCCGAACCCCCCGGCGGGGGCTCCGCCCCCTGCACCCCCGCCGGGGCTCCGCCCCGGACCCCGTCCCCGCCTCCCGCGACACTTAGCTTCGGTATTTCCAAGGCAGCATAACTGACAATGACACGGTCGTTGTGGCCCACTGCGCCAAAGAATGCATGCTCGGATGCGCGCGTGGATGGGGGGGGGGGGGGGCGTACTTTAGTCTCGTAGGATAAAAAATAGCATACGCAACTCGGGAGTAATGTGGGCCTCAAACTCCCGGGTGTTTATCGCTCTCGGCTTCGCCTCGAGCGATAATCCACACCCGGGAGTAAAAGGCCCACTTTACTCCCTAGTTGCGTAATATACTATTTTCAATATTCATACTCTCCTCGTATCTTCCCCTCAAACCAACCCATTCAAATTCTAATAAACTAAGCTGATACTTTTTCGTCATCCTAAATCGATTGGTTGATACCGAATTTTTTCAAAATTTGTTTTAGTACAGTCAAAATCAAATTTATTCTCGGAAAATCCAAATTTTTTAAAAATACTCCATTTCTATCATCTTTACACCAACTATATAAAAATTTCGTCTTAACCAGACGATATATCTTGCACAGAAAAAACAAGTGTATGTCATCTGAATTCTCCTAAAAGGGAATCTTGTAAAAATAGCTCAAAATATGAGAAAAAATTTTCATCCAGAATTCATTTTTTGCTCGTATTTCCCTCTACAACTAATCTATTTACCTTTCAATGAACTAGAGAGATACTTTTCCAGCATCCTACATCAATTGGTTGAAACCAAATTTGATTCAACTACGTTTAAGTCTGATTCAAATCCAATTTTCACTCCAAAAATCGAAATTTCCTCCAAGAACTCCATTCTCATCATCTATAAACCAGCTGTATCAAAACTCCGCCTCAACCAAACGACTGTTTTCACTTGTAAAACTAGAGTCTAGATCTCCATGTTGAAGCACTCGCTTCAACATGGAGATGTTGAAGCGATGTTGATTCTAGAGTCTAGATCATTTTAATCACTCAAAAAGTGTTTCTCGTGAAAATAAATCAAGATATACAATCAAAATTTGATCTAAAATCAATTTTTCTTTCATATCTACTTCTGAGTATGAGTTGCGTCTGAAATGGATTGGACCACAGGGGAAATGAAACTATTTTGTGGGAATTTCAATCATGATTTCGAAATTTGATCAGTTCTCCAAATTTCTCATCAATCCAAGTGAACCTCTGAGACTTTTCCGCTAAGAGAAAGCATTCTGCTAATCTCTTTTAGCAGCGTATTTTCTCGGGTAAAACTACATTTTGAGAGAAGTGAAGGGACTGATCCTCGGCGCTCACTTATTTGACACTCTCGAAGTACCAGGCTATTTGAAATATTCATTAACTGTAATCATTCGGATCTCGAAATAAAAATCCACGCAGTATCTACTTCTTGATTTCCTTGCACCACCTACCTCGTGGACCCGAGAAACAATGGGTCGAAATGAGTATGCTGCATGTCTTCGATGATAAATTTAGCAAAATCATAAAATTGAAAATTTCCCCAGGGCCAAGCTTCACGGGTCTCCATGATTAACCATGGAACTACCTTCATCGGGGCAGCAATCCTAGGATTCCCAACTCACAGATTCCTTCGCTCAATGAGCTATTGCCCCAAGAATCCATACATCCCTGTTAAAAATAAATTCCGTGGGACTTCATGGGACCTGGCGCTGGAAAATTTTTAATTCTGACACTTGGGAAATTTGGCATCCAAGACGTGCAGCATACAAATTTTAATCATTTTCCCTCGAAAAATGGTTGAATTTGGTCGATCATGGTCAAAACTTGTATGCTACACGTCTCCAATGCCGTATTTGGTAGAAAAAAACAAGATTGGAAATTTTCCCAGGGCCGGGTCCCACGAAATTTCATGGGGTCCCACAGAATTATTTTTAGCAGGCATAACTTTGCTCTAATAGACCCACTACATAAAGAAGATCTATGGTTTGTTCATCTCCATGAAAAACTTGAGAGTCATCTTTTTTAGAATGATCGAATGGTCTTTGAGCACCAGTACAAATCTCGGCACGATATTAATAAATATTGCAATAATTTTTGGTCAAGATCGATACAATAACAATAAATGGGCCTCAATAATTTTTAGTACCAATAACGACATCGATATAGACACAATTTAACAGCACCAATATCGACATATAGCAAATTATTGCGTTGTCTCGTATTGTAGCACCCCTACATGTAAGCCATCAATAACTCTGGTGTACCTCAACATTTTTCAATGTACTTCAGCTAATTTCGAAGCTTGTTCCAAGATCTTTTCAATGACGTAGAAAACCAACTTTATTAAAATTTTCTGCAAACAAACAACTAAATATGGTTATCAAACTCGAGATCAAACTTCAATGTATATGTTACAGTCAATGTCCGATATGCGAGCATGGTCGACAATGCCGGGATATTGTCAACAATACCCGACTCTTCTGGGCATTGTCGACAATGCCCAAGGCTTTGCGGGCACGGTCAATAATTACCGAGTGCCGTGATATTTTGATGGCAACAAATGAGGTTTGGATAAAGCGCAACTGGGAGGACTTTTTATCAGAGGCTCTGATGGCGAACTGACGGGGGTAGAGTGCTTTCTTAGCTTTGGAACGGACTGGAGGCCACGAGCCTGCGGAAACATGGCGAGGACCACCGACCCGTGCCGTCCCTGCATGATCGGAACCAAGACAAGCCCTGTAGACGGATTACAACGCAAGCGCAACGCCTGGAACCGACCTTGACTAATTCCTCACGTTCAGAGACGACCTGTGACCGAGGCCGAGGGTCCGGATTGACGGACCGCACCACCCCTCTGCAGGTACGTGGGATCCAACCCGCCCCGCCACCAAGAAAGAACCCCATCCCCGAAAGCTGTCACCAAAGTCCCCTGGTGGGTTTCCTGACCACGCCACCAGTCCAACCACGGATTAGACTAAAGACGTACAGACCCGGCCCGCTTCCATTCTTTTTGATATGGGAGGAAAAGATCGCCATGAGCCATAATTAAAAACCTCCCTTAAAGCTCACCCGTCCCTCAACTGTTTTATACAAGCTCATCTACCCACTCACCTACTCACATGTCCAACCACCTCCGCATCCATCCGTCCAACTCCTCAGCCGCGCTCCTCTATATACCCCCTTCTTTACCCCCACTCCTCTACCAATTCCACTAAATTTAAGCCAGGCGATTGCACAAAAGTGATTCGATGACCGTGTTGAGCGGAGTAGCTTCTGGTACCCTTCCGTGCTTCCTCAACCCAAAAAAGCTGACTAGACCCTCAATCACCCGTCAGGTACCGAAATGTTGTCGTTAAGTATAATAGTCCATAAGTCACTGTGATTCAACTGTATCGAAATAGATCTGAGATTGGATCGCAACATAGGGAGAGTGGAAATACGCTGCTAAAAGTAATTAGCGGAATGATTCCTCGTAGCGTTGTATGATAACAATTATGTCAAATTACATAAGACAAACATCTGTCGTACTCTGATATATTCTTTACGGCAAGATCTGAGAGGGATCTGGGGAATCTAAACTGAGGTTTTTCAGCAATAGCTGTCGTACGATTGAGAGGCCATTTGGGTACAGCTACTTCAAAGATGGCTGAAATGGAATTCTTGTTGGCAATGTCCCCGTTCGAACAGGAACGGGGTCGGTTTCTGACAAAAATTGCCATAACTCGGCTACCGTGGGTCAAAATAAGACGTTCTTTGGCTCACTTTGGAGCTCTCCTCAACGACTCCTCAAGTTAGTAGGATTTGATGACGATCATATGAATCTTGGGAAATAATTGAGAGTATATGGAGAGTGTTCCAGAGTTAACCCAGTTTCTGAAAAAATACATACTTGTCAGTTTTTTACTCTACAAAATTGAAACTGGCTAAGGATACTCCGATGTAACAATGGGTTCGTCCAGATTTGTGTACATAAGAGAAATGTAGCTCAGCTACTTCGGATTCGACCTGCTAAAGTCAGAATCACACCACTTTTTCCGAGAGACTGTTTGTTGGATTGAAAACGTACTTTTGGAGAAGTCAGCTTATAAACGGAATAATAGCTGATGGAAGCCCTCGCACCAATGCAAAACATTGTTTATGCTTGTCCCAAGTGGAGGAAACCGGTGAAAAGGCCTCAGGATCATCTGCCTAGCCAACTGTGCGCGATAACCACTCTTTCATGGGTTGTTCCAAAGTTATCCCCTCTGTTCCAGAGTGAGCCTGGTTGACGGTATAATCCATTCGACGAGGAATCGCCGAGAAATCTAAAATCGGATCAATGAGTTCTGGAAAAAATTATTTGTGAGCGAAAGGATCGATTTTTAGATAATTTTGACTTTTTCGATTTTTGAGATGCATAAATCGAAAATGGTTCTGATAAAGTGGACTGTGAATTTTCTCAGCACATCTTGGAAGGCCATCTACCGTCTATATCAATTCCAAAACGATTAGTAGAAGGGTTGCAGAGAATGCGTTGACCGAGGAAAGACACACCGACAGACATACCAACAGACCCGTCGATTTTTCATTCTAAATTTCTTCACCAACACCGATTCGGTTTTTATCATTTTGTTCTTCTCCCTGAGATCTTTCACTTGTAGGTCACACTTTTTCCTCGAAGATAATTGGTGGTCGAGAAGAATGGTTCCTTATAAAGGCGGTTCACGCTAGAGGAATGGAACTCAGCATTCCGGGATGAGGACTGACCGCGATAGTAGATCTTTCCAGAGTCAATTTGGAATTCTCTTATCCTTGGAATTCGGCTAGCTAGAAATTTTCTACAGTTCAAAGTACTAATTTTGAATGGTTTAGTCACATGCTTGGTTCTACGTAAATGACTAAAAAATGTGACGAGCCTTCTCCGCCTGTATCCCCTCATCTTTGTATTTCTAATTTCTGATTTGTTGTATCTTATTTATGAATATCATCCCCTGAATTGACGGCTCGCATTTAATTGCACTCATGGTCAAAAGTTTTGTGTCGATTGCGCACACCAAAACATAGTCAATTGCGCACTCTCCTGGAACCAAAATATTGTCGATTATTATGCTACCACAAATTTTGACCGCGTGCGCAATTAATGGTCAGCCGAATTGACTCCAAAATACCATAGAGGTCATTTCATTCCATAGAATATTTGAAAAATCCATTCAGGTACGTTGGACGATTTGTGAGCTGGATTGAAGCCACCGTGGCATAGTGCATGAGGTCCTCACCTTGAACCCAGATGGCTTGGGTTCGAATCTCAGTCGGCACCAATGTAAATTTTTCATAAGTCAGTGCTCTTCGGCGGTTCCGGTGATTTGGTACCCACTTAAGGTATTGTAGGTTCTGCATGAACACTTGGGAAAAAGGTTCAAAACGCGTGGGATGAAAAAAATGAGTTGATTTATTCGTTTGGTTTGGCGTCTACAGTGGATTTGAATGTCATTTAAGACGTGCACTGCGGAGGCTAAAATTGGTGATCCTTCGCCAGGTGCAGGATGCGGCGGGGCCCATCGTTGGGCCCCGCTCAATCTTATTTCCCGCGAGGCCAAAATTCTCAGCACTGGGGAGAAGGACACACGGGACCCACCGGTGGGCCCCGCTGCAGTGAACGTGTTAAGGTCGGATATAATGTCATCGTTGATTGAACTTCTTTAATTGAGTGAATGTATGTTCCAGGGTTTCCCGGATCTTCCAATCATTTTAATTAAGGAGTAAAATATTCAGACAGTGAGGCCTTATCAACTTTGCGTATCAAAAAATTATGAAAAGAGATGAATGAAATGAATACATGTACATCATACATTGCAATAGAATGAATCGGGTCTGGGATAAATGCTTTCCTAACTCTTGAGATCAGGTATACTTTTATCTTCAGGGATAAGCAAAATGTGTCGAGTTTAAGGTCGTCGAAGAAGTTTTGAGGCGCAACAGCTCGACCCGATTGATATGCAAAACGCACCGATGCTCGCGCAAGAGCATATCGAGCCAGATGCAACCACACTCCCCTAGTCTACAATATTGCGACTCGGATAAACAAGCTTTGGGAGGAAGTTGGTGTATGGTCTTTCGCACGTGGATACAAAGCAATCTTAGCTTAGATGCGAGAGTTCTCATATTTTCGAGCACCATGCGCGTGGTAAAGTTTGACCCAAAGTTAGTTTACTCTCTGATTGGGCTTTGTTGAGTTTCAGACCTGATACATACACGTGCGAAATTGAGATTAGGGGGATTATTAAAATTTTGTCCCCCCTTGTTTCTCAGGTATCGTTTTCGAAAAAATGCAGGCTATGAGTATATTTTATGAATTGATGAGTGAGATGGTCAATTCAATGCAAAATTTTCCAGTTGTGAGCTGATTAACATGTTGTGCTACTTATATATCAGTCTTTATGGTTCAAAATCCTCATCAATTTCGAGTCGATTTTGAGGTGCTTACAGTGGCAAAAAAAAAATCTGTGCACAGTGGTGAGTGGAGGACAAAAATTCATGTTCATTCGTATACCTGTACAATTTCTCTTAGTTCTTTTGCTTTCTCTAAAGAGGAAGCTTCGTTTTCACCCCAACAGAACTTGATCAAATTTTTCACTAAATCCAATATTTTCTTCAACAAAATTCCGTCAATCTAAAAAGTGCTTAGACCTCCCTCTTTCTCTCACCAGTAATCTATCGATAGTAGGTAACACTTCTCCTCCTCATAGCCTTTCAGATCTGATAGACTCAACTTTGCACCCCTTTGTCCGTGTGAGTGTGTGTGTGGGTATTGATTTTCTACCGGGCACGTTTTCTCTTCTACAGTTCACCTGATCAATTTTTGGTTTTATTTGAGTTATAGAGAATCAAAATTCCAAGAGCCCAGTGATTTGGCAACTCTCAGCTCCCAGTCAAATTTGATGTATGGGCCTTTTAGATTAAAATTGCTGAAATTTCGTCTTTTGATACACAAATATCTTTCTTGATCACAGTCTCACCGAAAATTGGGCCACTCAAACTATGTTTTTTTGGATGAATCTACCGATTGGTTAACATTGAAATTTTATTTAATCTCCAGGGACTTTGAATTTCAAAAAAAACCAAAATTTTCACCAATAACTACATTTCAATCATTTTCAAACCTACTGTATCAAAATTTTGTCTCAACCAAACAATAGATATTATTCAAAAAACCTCAATCTAGATGGCTGAATGGCAAATGAAGTTTTTTGCGATGAAAGAAAATTGTTACTTAAAAACTCCAGTTTGATCATCTTTAAACTGACTGTATCAAAATTCTATCGCAACCACGCTGGAGAAACCTGCCTTTAGATGGCTCAAATGTCCCTGAATTACTTCCTCAAAAGAATAACTCAAAATATACGATCCTTTTTTGATGAATATTCATTTTTCTTCCATATCTTCATTCATTACACTTTCAATTACCACGAGACACACTTTTTCGGCATTCTGAATCGATTGGTTGATATTAATTTTTTTTAAATCCGTAGAACATGGTTGTGATATTCGTTATAATTATCACCATATGAGGCTGTCAGAAAGCATTCTGCATATTACTTTTAGCAACGTATTTTGAATAATAACCCGCTCACTGTTTTATCTTACTTACGAGGCACTATCGATCTCCAATGACTGGTGAGCATGAAGAAAACCTCGATAAGTTGAGAAAATAATCTTCCCAATGGGAGGACTTTGATATTTCCATTAAGGTTCCCATCTACGGAGGATGGACTAATTCGAGAGACAATAAGGAATAAAATCCAGAATTCCTCATACTTTCAACCTTACCTCGTTTTCTGACATTTCATCACCTTAGGATCATGTTCCAGCTACGAGGAGATAGTCCGGGAGCTGGATAGGCTCCCGTATGCACTGAGAGCGCCGATCATGAACCAAACGTTTTCTGGCGTGATTTTTCTCGTAGAATCCGAATCCGTCGGTATTTTTACGATAGGAGGTGGAGATCACCTTTAAAAACGCAATTTTTAACCTAAAGACTGTTTTTTTGCTCGGGCAAGGGCACCAGTCTTCCAAACTACTTGGATGACATCCGGAACATAGAGGTGTGATTGAAAACACGCCATAACATCATATTCAAATATTTAGCATCCGATATACAGGGTGTCGAAACCCCTTCGGGGTTGTTTGGTGCAATCGATGGTCCGGACACGGATGAATCGCTAAATAATTTAGCTATTGGGTATTTATATAATCAGGTCATTAGCAAGTTACTTTTCCCACTTCTGGGCCCTACGGACCCAATATACAGGGTGTCGAAGAGTTGTAATACCCATCTCCATCGTATTTGAATTATTCCAACTCACGTAATAGAGTATTGGGCAGTGAAATTGATAAATCTCAATTCAATTTGATCCTCTGACTAGACATTCAGAGATCCTTCTTCGATTGGGAGCATGGAAATTCCGTAGAAGTCACTATTTTCCATACCAAATTGTATAGATTTACAATGCGATCACGTCGAAAAACTGGAATGTACCATCTGCGTGTGGTATGCCATCTCTGTACATTTACAAAATGATTATGCGATGCGCGGTCTCTGATTTATTACTATCCAGAATTCGGAATAACGTTTAGTGCTTGTATGAAAATTATCCATAATGACCTTTGAAAAATAATCCATTCAAGACTCTCAAATTTCGAAACAAAGACGAAACTTCCAAACCAAGATCTATGGCCCGTATACATAGGATGCGCTCATCGTGTGAGCGTACGAGCATACGCTTGCGCTTAAAGCATTTAATGCAGGGAATTTCATGAAGCAGCTTTAGCCGTCCTTTTTACTAAAAATTGTCACAAGTGGAGAGTTGGTTGATGATTGGTGAGCCCTAAGTGACATTATCGAGCCAAAAAATCAAGTTTCTTCATGGTTCACCATAAACAAATACAGAAAAACATCAGTGGTGCCACGCGAGCCTCTTCGGGAGGAAATACAGTAGGTTGAGCAACGTATCCGGATTGGTAACCGCTGATCTTGCTCTTGCCAAGTTTCTGATCCCGAACAAGGTTTCAGTCTTCGCAAGCTACGACGGGTGGTCACCAATCCGAACACTGAATCGCGAAAACGTTGCTTAATCTGGATTCCCTCCCGAAAAGGCTCGCGTGGCCACCGTTGATATTTTTCCGTATTTGTTTGAGGAAAAAGATGAACGAATTTGATCTTTTGGCTTGATAATGTCACTCGGGGCCCACCAATCATCAATTTTTCTTCACTCGTCAAAATTCCAAGTAAAATACGACTGCTAAGGCTGCCTCATGAAATTCTCTGCATCAAATGCTTCAAGTGCAAGCGTATGCGCGTACGCTCACGTGGTGAGCGCATCCTATGTAGAACGGGCCTATACAATATGTTACAGAAGGTGTGTACATAATGTAACCGGGGGGTAGCAAAAAAATTGTAAACTTTATTGGTCCATTCCAAATTTTTTGTAAGCCCTCGTGGTTTTTGTAAGGCTCACGCAAAGTATGGCATTTTAGTGTAACGCTAGTCGTGTAATGATTGATCATCTTCTGCTGTTTAGTTTCGCGTACGCGAGGCTGGACCTCGTGCGCGCGAGAATCTCTATTCGGCAGCGTTGGGCAGCGTGCTGATTCGCGTACGCGAATACAGGGATCCCTCGCGTACGCGAGCTATCCGAGACTCGCGTACGCAAACGTAATGATGACTCGCGTACGCGAGGGATCCCTGTATCCGCGTACGCGAGGGATCCCTGTATTCGCGTACGCGAATCAGCACGCTGCCGAACGCTGCCGAATAGAGATTCTCGCGCGCGCGAGGTCCAGCCTCGCGTACGCGAAACTAAACAGCAGAAGATGATTAATCATTACACGACTAGCGTTACACTAAAATGCCATACTTTGCGTGAGCCTTACAAAAACCACGAGGGTTTACAAAAAATTTGGAATGGACCAATAAAGTTTACGATTTTTTTGCTACCCCCCGGTTACATTATGTACACACCTTCTGTAACATATTGTAGATCGAAGCATTCTTTCATTCTTCAGAATGACTCAGAATCAATAACCCTGCAATTTACCTTGGACATAGCGTGTTACCCATAAAATCGTCGGCTATCAGGGGTCGAATTTGTTCTCACACATGTGTTTATATGTTTTGAGACGGTGTGAGTTCTAACGACCCAACGGTCACGATTAGATGATATGAGGAGCTCCAGGTTTGAAGGCACATCATTAATGTTCATAAACTATACAGTTTTCAGAGTTACCAGAGTACAGACGCAATGCATTACTCTGGATACCTGATGATTAATTAACTACAGAAAATGTGGTATGCAATCTCTATAGAGATGGTATACCACATTCAGATTGTACATTTCAATTTTTCGACGGGATCGCATTGTAAATCTATACATTTTGATATGGAAAATAGTGACTTCTACGGAATTTCCATGCTCCAAATCGGGGAAGGATCTTTGAATGTCTAGTCAGAGGATCAAATTGAATTGAGATCTATCAATTTTACTGTCCAATACTCTATTACGTGAGTTGGGGTAATTCAAATGCGATCGAGATGGGCATTGCAACTCTTCGACACCCTGTATATTGGGTCCGTAGGGCCCAGAAGTGGGAAGAATAACTTGCATCAATGACCTGATTATATAAATACCCAATAGCTAAATTATTTAGCGATTCATCCGTTTCCGGACCATCGATCGCACCAAACAACCCCGAAGGGGCTTCGACACCCTGTATATCGGGTGCAAAATATTTGAATATGATGTTATGGCGTGTTTCCAATTACACTTCTATGTTCCGGATGTCATCCAAGTAGTCTGGAAGATTGGTCCCCTTACCCGCGCAAAAAACAGTTTTGAGGTTAAAAATTGCGTTTTTAAAGGTGATCTCCACCTCCTATCGTAAAAATACCAAAGAATTCGGATTCTACGAGAAAAGTCACGTTAGAAAACCTTTGGTTCATGATCGGCGCTCTCAGTGCATACGGGAGCCTATCCAGCTCCCGGACTAAGAGTATTTACGATCGTTCCCGGTCATTTTTCCTAATCCAATTTTCCTAATACCATTTTCCGAAAACAAATTTTCCTAATGCTATTTTTCCTAATCCAATTTTCCTAAGAGAATTTTCCTAATCCAATTTTCCTAATACTATTTCCCTAATTCATTTTTTCCTAGTTTTTCAAAAAACTGGTATTCGGTCATCTTTAAAGCAGAGGAAATCGATAATATCCTACGAGGTTCAGTAATCAAGGGAACGCGAGGCTCACTACGAAATGTAAACATTGGAGTGTATTGTTTGGCTAACCCCTTCGGAAGTCCGAGTCTAAATTCTAAATTTATTTCACTCAAAAAATACAAAAAAAAGGTAAAATAGTTCGAAAATTCTCGTTCTGTAACTCCCTCGAAGTGTCTACCTTCTAAATCAAACATCCACAAATAGAATGGCTAGTGTCCCTGAATTTTTCGGAAAAAACTACTGCTGGATGGACATGTTTACTACAGAACGAGGCTCCCTGTAAAAAGACGAACTTACTGGCAATGCGTTCGAACAAAGAGTGGAGAGTGCACTTCACGCCTTGTCACAACATGCGATAATGGTCGAATCGTGATTGCAAAATCACCAGGTGAGCACGAGCATCCGCCAGATCGAGAACAAGACCGAGCAGAAGCTGTAAAATACGATTTGAAACAGCAAGCTCAGGAGCACCCAGAGCAACCACCCGCTCAAATATTGCGCCGAGAGCTGCCTCGTGTTGATTCGGCGATACTGAGCCATCTTCCGGATCGAGAAAATCTAAAAAAATCGATGCGACGGCAACGCCGCCAAAATTTACCAGCAAATCCGAAAACATTAGCAGATCTCGACGCTCTTCCTGAAGTATATCAAAAGACTCTGAAAGGCGAAGTTTTTCTCATTTACGACCCAGAAGATGATCCAGCGTATGAAGGTGGCCGGATTCTAGTATTCGCAACAAGAAAAAATTTAGAATTACTTGCCAGAAGCTCAGTTTGGTTTTTGGATGGAACGTTCAAGGTACTGATATTGTCAAATCAAAATACCGTTTCAATCAGGCCTTCGTAAATTGTTTCATTTATTCGAAATCAAAACGCTGCAGGTGTGTCCAGATATCTTTACGCAGCTTTTCACCGTCTTGGGCGTTCTTAAGAAGCCGAGATCGGACCCCACTGCTGATATAGAAGTTATTGCTATCCCGCTAGTGTACGCCTTATTAACGTCGAAGGAGGCTCTGCAGTATGAGACTGTATTGCAAACTATCTCCAATGCTGCTCAGCGCCTCAGAGTTCAAAACTGCCGACCTCAAAAGATCATGACAGATTTTGAGCTAGCTATTATTAATGCTAGCGAAGTGGTTTTTCCTGGAGTTTCCGTCTCGAGCTGTTTTTTTCATCTGGGTCAGTCAATTTACCAGAAAATTCAGAGTGAGGGCCTTCAAGCAGCGTATAACGATGAAAATGATCGTAGCTTGAAACTTCATACCCATATGATGCTTGCCTTAGCTTTTGTTTCCGTTGATGATGTTCTCCAAAATTTCGAGCTCTTGAGGGATGAAGTTGTCGAAGATCTGATCACTATTTTCGATTATTTTGAGCAACGGTACATATCTGGGATAAGAACCAGAGGAAGACGGGCCGCTGTTGCGCCGACATATCCCCCATCATGATGGAATCAATATCAAGCAACTATCGATGGGGATCATTGAACGAATAATGTATCAGAGAGCTGGCATAATCGATTCCAAATCGTGGTGGGAAAAAATCACCCTGATTCCTATTCAATGTTGACGGAATTGCAGAAAGAGCAGGCAGATACTGAAACTATAGTAACTGAGTTGAGCCAAGGCAAACAAGTTACAGCTGGACCAAAGAGGAAGTGGCGAGAGTATCAAGCTCGTCTGAGATCGATTGTATTGGATTACGAAAGTTACGAGGAACAAGGGCATATTTCGGATTATTTACGTGCTATTGCACATAACGTTGTTATATAAGCCATCCAAACTGATTTGACTACTCCTCTGCAATAAAAGATTATTTTTTAGGAATTTTGACTTTAGGAAAATTGGCTTAGGAATTTTGGATTTAGAAAGCTTCCTTAGGAAAATTAGACTTTACAAAAATTGGATTAGGAAAATTGACCGGGAATCATTCACGATAGTGTATTTCACGTACCGGGAGTAATTAAGCAATAAATTCATTCTACCATGATGGAAATCATCGGGTAACCGTTCCACTAAATCCATTTTACACAGCCAATACACTATTAAAGTGTAATGAGTTCCAATTGTTTGATAAAGTCGAAGAATTCGAAGTTTGTATCATTCACAGAATCCGTGACATACCAATCACAACAAACGTCAGACTAATGTAAAGCAAATCGATGATTGTACCTGCAAGCTGATAGAGTTTTCAGATAAAAATGTTGTCCTCGTGGCTGTAATCATATGATATTGATGGGAAATAACAGGTGTTATCCGGACAGAGCACATACAAATGATTTGCGAATCAGATTAATTTTTTGTGGATCAATCATTGGGAAACTTCGAGACGAAATGATCGAAAAATAACTGATGACGTATTCTAAGCCATCCGCCATAATGGTCTATTTGAGGTACATTTCTATCTGAGGTACATTTTGTTACAAGGGTGAGAAAATAGGTTCTACTTACGTGTATCTAAGAGACGATTCACGTCAACTCTCCAAGCTCGCATTTTGCACCTGAAAAGTGCTACTTTTGAGCGCTCTGAACTGCTCACTCATTGCACCTGGGAAAAATTCAGCTTAATTATATCCAATGTATCTTAGAACCAGCTTTCCGATGGTGGAGTCAGATTCCCAAATTTTGGTCAATCCAACCTCAAAAATTGGGTTTCGAAGTTTACGAGTTCTATAACTCAAAATTCCATATTTAAATATTCCTTTTGACAATCTTGATCGGAAGACCAAACAATTCTCTTCAGAAACACCAATGAAAAAATGGGTTTCCTCCAATTTCAACGAAAAACTAGTCAAAAGAGTCAAGGATTCGTAATATCACCTGAATTTGCTACTGAGGTTTACGATGTGTTGTTGAAAATCAACAAGGTCATTTTCAACGTGTTTTGCCTCAGGTTGTTAATGGTGAACTCTGTTTCCCAAATTTCGGTCAACGCAACCTCCATAATTGGCCTCAAAAGTTTGGAAGTGCTATAACTCAAATTTTCATATTTTGATATTCTCGATTGGAAGACTAGACAATTTTCCTTCGAATGAACGAACTAAAAGGGGTTTACTCCTATTTTCTCGGAGAACTAAGAAACAAAAAAGCCGATGTTGTCATCGCGGACACATTTGATATGACCCTGAGTTGACTGGAGTTCACGCGGTGCTATCGAGAGATCTCTGCATGGCTCATCACCGACAGGAAGCATCCTCCGGGAATTCATTTTTCCCTCAGTTTCCTTCTTCTTGAGCCGTTCAAGCTGTTCAACGTGAGTGTTAGAGATTTTTTCAGGAACGGATCCAAAATGTAAGACTCAAAAGAGTCTCCACTATACTCGCGCTCCACAGGCTGTGCAATTCCAAAATGTGAGACACGATAAATCTGTAATACTCGCGCTCAACAAGTGAAACGAGCTAGAAGTAGAAAAACCGAATAGAAAAAATGGATTGTCGATGAAGGCTACTCGTCGATGATGAGCCATGCAGCAATATCTCGATAAAACCTCATGAATTTCAGTTAACTCAGGGTGACATCAAATGTGCCCGAGATGATAAGAATGATTATTTTGTTTCCTAGTTCCCCGAGAAAATGGCAGGAAACCCCTCTCATTTCGTTTTTCCGGAGAAAAATTGTCTAATCTTCCGATTGAGAATATCAAAATATGAACATTTGAGTTATAGCACTTCCAAGCTTTGGAGGCCCAATTGTTGAGGTTATGTTGACCGAAATTTGGGAAACAGAGCTCACGACCAAAAAGCTGAGGAGAAATACGTCGGAAATGACTGGGTTGATTTTCAATAACACCTCGTAAACTTCAATAACAAATTCAGGTGATATTACGAGTTGTTTTGCTCTTTTGACTAGTTTCCCGTTAAAATTGGAGGGAACCCATTCTTTCATTGGTGTTTCTGAAAGAACTAGTCTGGTCTTTCGATTGAGAGTGTCAAAAGAAATATCAAAATATGAAATTTTGAGTTATAGCACTTGTGAACTTCGAAAGCCAATTTTTGAGGCTGGATTGACCGAAATTAGGGAAACTAACTCTACCATTGGAAAGCCAAGGAATCATTACAGTAGAATTACTAAGTTGATATTTTTCCAGAGGAATGAGTATTTATCCCAGAGTGCTCAAAAGTAGCTGTTTTCGGGTGCACAATGCGAGCTTGGAGATTTGACGTGAATCGTCCCCTAACCACATTATTTGATGAACTCATTGAAAATCTGTGCACTGAGTGCACTTCCACGCACAGTTCATAAAAAAAAAAAAAGGATTCAAGTATAGTTTTTAGATAATTTGAGCTCAATATTGACTCTCTACAAATGACTCCTTTCATCTTTCCTCCGAAACAATCCTCATCGGTAGTCCAAAACATTAACCCAGAATTGACTGTCACCAAAGCTCCTTTCAATTATCACGTATAACTCAAAGGCCGGCATCTTCATCATACCGAACTCGACGAGCTACCCTCAACCACTTCATTAGAGAACGAGAAGCGATAATATCTAATTGTATCCAAGCCAATCGTATCCGTTTCTCTTTGAATCTGACATTGTCAACTTGAGATCTATATATCTATACATATAACATAGTCAAATCTATATATATATATCCTTGGAAGCTCGATAGGAAGTGAGATGGTGGCTGAGTAACTATGGGGTAAAGGGAATTTGATGAAAGTGGTTTCCTTTGGGTCACGCTTTGGCCATTTGAACCCTCATCGATTTCCGCCCACGTTTCACAGAGAAAGAGAGAGAGAGAGGATCTTGGTTAGCCTGTAATACACGCTTGAAATACGTGTTCGATACTAACTCTTGTCGAGTTGGTTTCGAACGTTTTCAAGTATCTGTGCTGGTGAGTACGTGACGATAGCTTCAAGAACACTTTGGTATGATCTTTAGTGGATGTAATGTGTATGGCCTTTGTGGGGAGATAAGTTTGAGAGGTTATTTTGGTAGACATGGATTGAACTTGTTTTTTTTTTTGAGTGGTTCTTGGGAATTTTTTCCATCCATGGGAAACTCTCCCTTTTATCGTGTCAGCGCCTTTCCGATTCTTGACTTAATAGTTGTGACTTTTAGCTGATTTTGATCAATTTCGAAAACCCAGTAGGTCAATAGAGTGAATAAATGTGAGCTTATCACGAAATTACTTTTTTCATGCTTTTTACATTCCTCAACCCATGTTGATCAACTCCACGTACAAAATTCTCTGTATCATGTTTCGTAAATTGAAAGCTCCCTTTGCGATGTTATTTGATGATGTTTATTGTGAAAGCAAAGCTGCTGAGCCACGGGTGAACTATATGAAAACTGTAGATATTTTGCTCAAAGTTATCTACGCGTACATAATATTCTCTCGTATTATCCGTTCTCACTGATGTTGCATCCAGACTTTCATTAGAATAAATAGATGAGAATAATATTCATCCATTGCGTTTGAGTTCAGAAAGCTATCTCAAATTTACCAAGTTTTTCGCGATTACTAATATCAAACATTTCTGACTATAAAGTTAGAGGTGCTTCGGAACAGCAAACCAGAAATTCTAAATACTGATGTTATCATGATTATGAGTTCACAAGATCCCATTTCTTATTGTCTCAGAGTAAAAAATGAATATTTTTGTGAATATAGGGGAATGCTTGAGCGATAAATCACATTTCAAAGAAACAAATAAACATATTATGAATCGAAGAAGTACTTTTCGTTCAGATATTATCATTATGCTCAACCAATCTCGATGTAAAAATTGAAAATAATGAAGAATAATAGTCCACAAATGAGGGCCGATTATGGTTTTGTCAAACTGATCAGAAGCATGACGATAAAAATCTATACCGAAGTGATTCTTTTACCATCATCATAACCAGTTTCATTTACCCATCGTCAATTTTTATATCAATATGCTCTCAATAGCATTTAAAGAAGGACTCTGCTGTAATATCTCTAAAAAAGCATTTTGTGGCTAATTTTAGAGAAATTCACATCTCTCAGTATTAATGCACTTCATCAAATACGTAACTCGAGAGAGGATCAAGATCAGACATTGGAATTTGAGCTACTTATACTTGAACCCTTTCCCGAAAGGCTCAAGTTGCTCGAAGATTATTGAATTACCGGTCAGGTCAAGAAGATGATATCTTCATCTTGATCAAAAGATCATCCAAGGAAAGTACTATAACTACAAGATGCACTTCGACGATGCTCAAGTGGCATCTCGGCAAATTGAGCTTATTACATCTTACTCATCTTGAAAAGTCGATCGATGGAGAAGAGCGCTCTTCAATATGAAATAAGACTTGCAATATATGTATGAGGAACTTAAGATTGAATTTGGATATCGGTTCCCTTATTGATGTTCCAAACACGTTTTCCTTGATTCTTTGAAATAAAAGAGTGGACTTGTTCCTTCTTTTTGTCTCGTTGGTCATTTCCTTTGTCTTGAATGGAATTCACTAGGTACTCGTAATTTTTTTCTATCACGGTGACTAAACATTAATTCTCTATTCCGAGTCGGGAAGAATAATGCTGGTTTAGTTTTATCATGCCAAAAAAATTGATTCTAAAATCAGAAGGATCTCAATTTAAAAATTTCTAGGAGTTTGTACAGATGAGACGCTCAATATTTGTATGATTATAAGGATTCTATCCTAAGGTTCTGAGATTATGTTCGAAATTTTTTCAATTTTATCCATGCAGAGAATTAGATAGTACTGATCAGAATTTTTTTAATTTGCAAACACGCAACGGTTTGCGCCAACCATGATTTTTGAGTTCTTAGCCCTTTGGCGCCATTCAATTTGATTGATCCCCAAGGCCTGGTGATTCTAAGTTTATATCATGGACAATTCGTACCCAGATCTTTGATCATTTAAATAGGCATCAATCACCATATGGCAACCAAGTAAACGTCTCCCCTAAATGCTTACAGTGTCTAACTAGAACATCGGACGGAGAAGTTGTCTTGGAGATACTCCGAGTTATACCACTCAAACTACGATGCAAACTGCAAGCCAAGCTCTAGCTTGGAAGATAGAACCATTTTACATATATATATATAATACCTATGTAATGTACTATCATGCATACCCAAGTAAAGGGCAAGTCGAAGGCAGACTATCTCACTTGGCCTATTAATCAATCTTCGTCGAGATTACATATACATACAGTGACTGCTTTGTGTAGTACAGTATTATATCAACTTTGCTGGCTGTGCAACTCATTTCCCTGATGCGCGTGACGAAGCTACTGCCTGTATATTATGGTCAGGATGCGTTATTCAAGCGTGATCTGATGGAACTATGCATTTCGCATACGTCGTAAATTTTCTGCGGGGAAAAAAGTTGGGATGGTTGGATGCAGTTTGCGGAGAGCGAGATAAATAGCTGTATAGGGATGTAGAGGTTGGAAAAATGAGCTAATTTTAGTTGACGGCTTCACTACAGCTGAGCTTTATAATATGTGATCAAAAATAGTACAGTGGTGATTGGATTTTGGTTCCCTAGTTTTCTCGAATACGGGTCTCATTTTTTGAAGTGATTGTATCATATCCTATTGTTTTGATAATACTGAGTTTTTTAAGACACGGTATTATCTCATCGTAAATATTTATTGTATGGTTTCAATGTGTCTGATCAGAGCCCGTACCCTTACTACTTACGGGCTCCGATAGGCTGCTTCAACGTGCCGTGGGACACTACTTCTTCGATACTATGTGTATCAAAGTAAACTGAACACACCATTCAGGAAATATCAGAAGAATTAATAGTGAAAATGTACTGTAAGTGTACTTAATTTAACACCACTACATTTGTTTTGCTCATAGTTTTAGCTCATATCAATTGTGACTGTTGAGTAGATGATCTCAATCATCATCTCTCTCTCCTGTCCCGAATCAATGTAATAATATAACCTTCTTACAGAATGTAGCGGAGCATCTGAAGAGACAGCAGTAAGTTATACATGTAAGATTGATTGATTGATTGATTCCCTTTATTCGCCTGGTGGCAAAAGTAAAAATACAATTAAATGAGATACATATGACGGTCATAATCAACATATAAGTATTATACACTTTGTCATTTTGGTCAAGGAAATTTCATTTATCACAGAAAGTGACTAGTCATTGAAAAGGCATCGAGAGATGCACACGAGTCAAAATAAATTAGGTAATTAATTAATCGAGGTACATCAGTACATATAAAAAGACAGACATGGGCCCGGAACTATCACAGATTTAAGAGTTATGTGACAGGTAAGCCACGTAAAACTCGACTAAAACTAGGAAAAGACTAATTGAAAAGAGCCCAAGCCTATCAGAGATTGAAGTACTGTTTCTGGTCCACGTCAATCCTCCGGGAGGGTTGCGACAAGAAAAATTCTTTTAGAGCGTCTTTAAAAAGTGAAATTTTTTGAATTTGCCGAAAGAGAGAGAGAGGCAGTAAAATCACGCGTTTGTTGCGAATCATCACCGAACCTTTAGAATCGCCGCACCACGCCTCTCGTGACCAACCTAATCAGCTGACCGGCATCGCGCGTTGCGCCAAATTCAGACTCTGTTCGCCCGTCCTAACGAGCAGACCATGTTGCCGCGATCGGAGCAATATCCCGCGCTTTCCGCAATTTCCTCGTGCCCGCGCCGCGTGTGCACCAGCTCCTGGTCGGATACCTTGGCGGCGTGCTCGAGGGGATGATCATCCGGCAGTCCAGATCGACATTGCGTGCGACCGATACCTGCGTCCTGGACATTGTTCGATTAGAACAATTATCATCATGCGAGCGGCCGGTAGCCAATATATAATTTGTGAGTACAGCCTTGAGTTGAGTTGCTCTCTCACTGTTTGGGGCTTCACCCTTTGCTCTCTTCGTGCTCGCGTTCGATGTGCTCGTATGCACCATGTTTATTTATTGAATAAATCCTATCATTATTATTTATATTAAAATCATGTCTTGTTATCTGGTGCGCTTCCTATCCAATCTTTCTCGCGCGCAATAGCAGCAATATATATATATATATACAAATATGCAGTAGTAGCAGCAGATGCAGAGTTCCAGTTACAATCATTATGTACAAATTTGCTGGGCATTGCACACACCCCAGCATGTGCGGCTAAATTAACTAGGCAAATCTAGCAGCCGCCACACAATATATTTCAACGTATTCTAACTCACTCTGAATCTTGTTCCAAGACCTTTGAAATGAGCTGAAGTACGTTGAATTTCAAGGGATTGGACCCGAAATATCTTGTTTTTTGCAACAAACGATTTCTTGCGAATTTCTGACAACGAGTTCCTAATTTGTCTCCACTTGGAGAAGAGGCCTAATTACATTAGATTATTCGGGTTTTTCGTGAAGTCGGGATATTTCGGCTCCCAGATCTCCAAATTAGGCGTACTTCAGCTCATTTTGTAGCTCTTTTCATCCCCTTCCAAAGCCTTTGTTCCAAATTGATGTATTCTGATGAAATGGAGAAGGATTTTGAAAAAACTGTGGGAGCAAATTAGGGACACTGCACTTTATAAAGTAATATGTGCGTAGTATTGGTTAGGAATTAGATGTTGCAATTCTGCGAAAGAAATTTCGAAGTTGAGACAGAAACAAACAAAATGAGTTGGATTACGTTACGATTGGTGGCGCTAATGTTTCTTGGCGTAACTTCTGGTGACTTAGCAAAAAGAATTCGAAAGTACCGGAAATCAGTAATTTTATTCTAAGAAATGGGCGGGTTTTTCAGGATGGGACAAAAACGTTCATCCTCTCATGTTTTAATGTAACAAATATGAGAAAAATGAATGGCATCGTCTACGGGTGCGTCAATTCGAGAACTTGAGTGGGAGCAGATTAGGCAATGGCGGAAAATTAGGCACAGTTACCTTATAATTAGTAGATTTCAGTTATGTGAGATTTTACTCGATGGATATTTTCTCAAAACTTCTTAAAGCTCAGAATTTTCTTAATTCGTTGGAATCACTCGAAGAATGAGAACTAGAATGTATAAAGACATTATCCGATGAAAATATCTAGCTTTCTGTCTTAAAATCTTTTGCTTGAATTTCTCTGGTAAATATAACAAGAACTCGAAATGAATGTTTCTCAAGCTTTTCATTTGTTTGAACACAGGGTTTCATTCTTTATACGGACCTAATTCCCTTGAGATAACACCTGTAGCTCTGTCTGCTCAATGTCTAATTAACACTGGGTGACCCCAGTGACAATTATCCCAATCCCATCAAATACTTATCTCAATCCCATCAAATTGATCCAAGAACAAAATTTGATGCTTCTCAGAGTGCATCCAATATCTCACCCAGGGGTTTTTTTTGCTCGTGGTCAAGAGTCCTCGATCAAGGGGATCAGGTGGATGGAGCATGGTGAATTTGCCCTTGCCAGGTGTGGCCCTGGAAGCAATTTTGCCCAGTTTCTAATACCAAAGTATGAGGGATGTAGAGTTTTTTGAACCCTAAGATTTCCCCTATTTTGGATGGCATCCTAAAAACCCTCTAAAATAACGCGAGAATTGATGTTCTTTGTATTCACTTGCATTCTGATGTATTTTAATGAATCGCATTCAATTTTTCTAACCCGTGCTGCTTCGTTGTCTGTCGATCACATACTGATGGTGTCCATCATAGCGTCTTATGCTCTCACGTTCTATTTCAATAAATTGTGAACATTTCTGAGCCTCAATGCAGCCATTAATCATGGCTCCTGATACATTTCAGCCCCGAATATTTTTGCTTATTTTTTGGCATTATACATTCCAAATCTCAACCATTCCATGAGCGTCGATCATTCTTAAATGCCATGACCAGAAAATGACCATTTTTCGCAATCAAAAGTATAGTCCCATATTTGTCCATGAAGACCACTCTATATTCTAGCCTTTCACCAACCATCACTTCTGAACCATTAATATAAGCTGTCATCTGGTCTTCAGAATAATTCCAATGGACTCATGAGTTGTTCAGAGTCATAGTGGACCAAGTCCCTTTTTGAGACTCATTCATTCTGTGGTCTTCCACAATTTAACCATGTATAAAAGCCATTCAAGAATCATTCTTTAGGTCGAAGAATATGATAGAAAAGATGGGAAAAGTTGTCTGCAAACGATAAATTCAAGTCCACCAATACGCGGGAAATTTTCAGGCTGATTTTTTGCACGATTCAGAAGTGGACTTACAATTAGTCCACTATGGAACTGAACCATTCACATTTGTACCAGGATCAAAGGCCTTGAATTTATTACAACATGTGACTAGTCCATTACATAACAAGTCAGCTTCATTCAAATATGGGCAAATCTCACGAAGTATGCGGTTTGACCGAACAGGCCTATTTTCACGTTGTCAGAACAATAGTCGCGTTTTTTCCGCCGCTTGCATTAGATCATTTTGAAGATCCACTCATATTGAACAGTTCTGCATCATTCAAAAGTCTATTACTTGCTATAGAAAGGTACTGGGAGACGCCTCTTTGTGACAAAATCGCAATTTTCGACCGAACAGGGCCGTAATTCTCTCACGCCTTAGCTCACCACAGGCGGGGCGGTTCACCGATCGGTCTGAAAATTGGATATGTAATGGATTATGATATATAAAAACATATAATTTTCGCCCGAGGCTGTGCCTATCAATGCGTCAGAGTGGCGATGATTCGTTGGAGCGAACTCCTATTTTACATTTTTTCCTGTATCGCTCTTCTAATGGATGCAGCACTCGGGGCGAAGAATATTCCGTATCTGCAGAAACGACATCTTACTCTACATCCAAAAACCTACAAATCTAGCCCAAGAACAATAGTGTGCTCGATTCCGCACGACGATGCGGCTTGAAATGAGAAAAGTTATTTTTGCGTAAATGGGGTCAAAAGAAGCGTTTTTCGTGTAGCACACGAAAATTTCGATACCGTTGGGATTGAAACCACGTGTAAACTGATATTTGTACCTCAAGAAATGACTATGAGAATCGCCCCTACTACAGCCTCATCTCGGTCGTGATGCGAGGCTTAGGAGGATTGACAAATGACTAAAATGAGCGTTTTGGCGGCTGTGGCACATCTTCATTTTGTACCACAGATATTCAGAAGACACTGTAAACCATTAAACTTATCTCTTTTCTCCTATTCCAACACCAAGAATGCCATGTATTCGCATACACACGAGCCAATTAGAATTACGGAAATATGAGGGTCCCATCCAAATACATGGGAAAATCTTCTACTCCCTCACAAATCCACGGCGGAGCTCCAAAATGATTTACGCAAGTATTTCATCATTGTTTGAGCATTACTTGGACCAAACAAAAGATCATGGGAGATGTGCTGCCGTTCTGGAAATTCTCGAAATTTCGAAGTCGAAATCGCATAGTTCCTGAGATTTGCCCATATACTCTAGAGCAATATAATTAAAAAGAAATTTCTAAAGAAGATAAAACTCAGCACCACATTCGTAATCTTCTACAAGTATTTCTCAACTCTACTTGCAAGGTGTCGACAACTTGACTCTCACAAGTTCTATCCGCAAGTGTCAGTCTGAGATAGGGAAAGCCCTGAGAGATGTGAAGCTTGCAAAGCTAAAGCGTTACCTCATCTCTGTATCTACCTCTGTAACATGTCTCCTTTCACTTGGCGTCCAAAGCTCACACCTCACCCGCATGCATTAGTACATATATATATATATGAATACATCCGCGTCGGTGCGTACGAGAGAGCATCAAAGAGGCCTGAGGCTCGCTTATAGTTCATCTTGGACCAGTCAAGCTCACAACCACCGCTTCTCACTCGCAGTCTAGAATCTCAACGTACTCTGAGGCTTATAATGAACCGGTAATGAGGCATTTAGTGTGTGAGAGAGGGTTGGTTGGTAAAAGAGGTCGACAAAGATGCTTTGTGTGTGTGCTAGAGAGTATGCAATTCTGCTCAGTCTCTGTGGGCATACGTATGAAGTACAAAGCTCTGGTCTACCGTTTGTTTGGCTCTCCTATGATATGCAATCTGGTTGGTTTGTGCTTACTCCTGAGTATAGTTTTACTTACGCGTTGAGGATTTTGGAATGTATTGTAATATACGTTGTTGTAGATATTTTCAGAAACTTGTTTTTGTGGATGATTCGTTTAATTCAAGAAGCAATGAATAACATCACGAAAATGGTACCAATTTAAGCTAAATTTCAATCCTGTGAAGGTAATTTGTTTCCTTCGTTGGTTTTTTTCAAGATCCAATTAGACGGATACGTATTCTTTTTGAATTATTTTCTCAAGGTGTGAGAGACGGATTCAAGTTTCTTAATGATAAACCATCTTTTTGTCCAGTCATTCTGATGTTACTTCCATTATTTTTGTCAATTTTAGTCATCGGTCATCATGACTGAAATGTGTATTTCCTAAAAAAGACTAATTCATCGACTTGGGAATTTGAGAAACTATTATCAGCTCGCGATGCTTTGAGATGGAAAATGTGAGTCCCGATGCTCTGCGATGTCGAAATCCTATTCTGTTTGCATAGTTATCAAAATTGTAGAGTTCACGAACCATTTGATGAATTCTTGAGGAATCGCGATCCTGATAAGTAACATCGATTTTACGGACTGAATGAAATCGGCGATACTTATTAGAATTACGATTTGTCAAAAATACATTGGAAGGTTTGTGAACACGACAATGTTGGTATCCAACACCTTCTTCACAATTCATATCATGATGCTGAGTCCACAATACCGCGAACTATTCCAAGCTAAGATTGCAATCTATCCACACACGGTGCGCCAGTTTGCATTTTTTTTCAAGGGAAGAACCCCTCTAAGATTATTTTGGGACTTGTTTATACATCATTTGGACATCAATTTCCAACAAGAATCAAAATCGCCGGCCGAACCCCTTTTTGGGAATCTCATTTGGAACATTTTTTACGAGTGCGCTAAGAACGCTCGAGTTATCCGACATATCCCTTGTCGCGCATGACCTTAGAATTGTGTTCATTAATTCTCTCAACCTAATTCTCGTGATTTGAAGTATTTTTGAGTTGAATTAAGCCCTTGGCCATAAAACCACCCTAAAAAATGAAAAAAAAAAAAAACGTTTTTGGTTGAAAGGAACTATCTAAAATTTTCTGATTTTAGAAAGGAACTATCTGTAAATTTTCGATTAAAAAGAACTATCTAAAAATTTTCGGTTAAAAGGAACTATCTAAGCATTTTCGGATCAATTCATGGCCACGCCCTAGAGACCGGGTTATAACCCTTCTAGAGAGTTTTCAAGGTGCCCCACAGCGTGGAAGCGAGGTATATTATCTAGGCGCCTAATCATTATCATAGTCTCTATGGTTCGCAGCAAGAAACTAGAAAAGTTGATATTAAGGTGATATACCTGACTAGAGCCGATTCATTATCTCTACGCCAAGACCATTTCATATTCTGGGATAGTTCTCATATTTTTTAGATACTTCTTTTTAGCCAAAAATTGCTCAAATACTTCCTTTTAACGAAAAACTGTTCAGATTGCTTTGAACAAAATTTTTAAGGTAGTTCCTTACTTTTAGTAGTTCGATTGAATTAAGTCAATCGAAATTTTTAGTTAGTTCTATTTAACCGAAAATTTTCAGATAGTTCCTTTTAACCGAAAATTTATGGATAGTTCCTTTCTAAAATCAGAAAGGGACTAGGCGGTTAAGCATGGTGAAGTGGACCTTGTCAGGTATGGCCCGGAAAGTATTTTTCCCCACTTTCTAACCCCAAATTATGACGAAAGCAAAGGTTCGTAGGTCCCAAAGTGACCCCTGTTTTCTACGGCACCCTAGGATTCCTCTAAAAAACCCTCGAAATCGATGTTCCTTCTATCAAATCGCATTCTGATGCATTTCAACGAATCAATCTGAAAATGATTCGACATATTCTTGAAACTCCATCAAATGGAAGAAAGATGTTTGCATACTGACAACTTTGGATTTAGGCCCCGAAAAAAATTCTTGAATATTGAAAAACGAGTTTTCTCATAGAGGTTGGGGATTAGCACGGAATTTGAACATTCCACCGTGTTTGTCAGGTTATTTTACATCGAAAACTGCTTAGAAACATATAACTTTAGGTGGTGGAACATGGTCAAAAATGCAAAAACCCATTTTCAAAGCAAATTTTGAGTCAGTAATTTGCATCTTCTGCGCATGCGCGTCCACCTACATCTCTGAAAGTATTCTTAATCGATAGCTGACGCAATTTCCTTCCAAATGACCCCTTGAGGAGGTCGATTTGATGCAGTAAAACCTGAGATCTAGCTGGTCCAAGAAATGAAGAAATCCAAGGTATCAAATCCGTGAAGCCGTGGCTCCTTCAATGGGCCCGAAAAGTGCGAATTTTGAGTCGGACTGTTTCAAAGATGTGAACATGTGTTTTTGATGTAATTTTTGACGTAGAAACCGAATCCGTGGTCAGTTTTGTTCCAAACCTTCAAGATTTTTGATGATTCCCAAAAAACCGACCGGAGGGTGTACGGCCATTTCCAGCCTTTTTCTACACGTTTGAGATGTATGTTGGGTATAGGCAAAGGTTTGGACTCGTCGCGTAAAAGATGCAAGTATGTTTTTCTTTGTATTTTGACAAGTTGAAGGCGATAGCGATGGTTTCGAGGCTTGGGAAATGAGTTGGGAGTCAGATTTGGAGTGATGGAGCTATATTTTGTTTTATGATCTTATCAGAGAGAACTGCATCATGCACCTCATATCTCTCTCTCTCGAGTTATTTCTGTGCCTCAAAACCATCAGCATCGTCTTCAGCTGGTCAAAATACAAAGGAAAACGTACTTGCATCCTCTAGTATCAAGTTCAAACTTTTGCCTATACTCAACATACATCTCAAATGTGTAGAAAAAGGCTGGAAATGGCCGTACACCCTCCGGTCGGTTTTTTGGAAATCATCAAAAATCTTGAAGGTTTGGAACAAAACTGACCACGGATTCGGTTTCTACGTCAAAAATTACATCAAAAACACATGTTCACATCTTTGAAACAGTCCGACTCAAAATTCGCACTTTTCGGGCCCATTGAAGGAGCCACGGCTTCACGGATTTGATACCTTGAATCTCTTCATTTCTTGGACCAGCTAGATCTCAGGTTTTACTGCATCAAATCGACCTCTTCGAAGGGTCATTTTGAAGGAAATTGCGTCAGCTATCGATTAAGATTACTTTCAGAGATGTAGGAAGACGCGCATGCGCAGAAGATGCAAATTACTGACTCAAAATTTGCTTTGAAAATGGTTTTTTGCATTTTTGACCATGTTCCACCACCTAAAGTTATATGTTTCTAAGCAGTTTTCGATGTAAAATAACCTGACAAACACGGTGGAATGTTCAAATTCCGTGCTAATCCCCAACCTCTATGAGAAAACTCGTTTTTCAATATTCAAGAATTTTTTTCGGGGCCTAAATCCAAAGTTGTCAGTATGCAAACATCTTTCTTCTATTTGTTGGAGTTTCAAGAATATGTCGAAACATTTTCAGATTGATTCGTTGAAATGCACCAGAATGCGATTTGATAGAAGGAACATCGATTTCGAGGGTTTTTTAGAGGATTCCTAGGGTGCCGTAGAAAACAGGGGTCACTTTGGGACCTACAAACCTTTGCTTTTGTCATAATTTGGGGTTAGAAAGTGGGGAAAGATACTTTCCGGGTCATACCTGACAAGGTCCACTTCACCATGCTTAACCGCCTAGTCCCTTTTCAGATAGTTCCTTTCAACCAAAAACTTTTAGATAGTTCCTTTTAACCAAAAATTTATAGATAGTTCCTTTCTAAAATCAATTTTTTTTAGATAGTTCCTTTTACCAAAAATTTTTGGATAGTTCCTTTCAACTCTCACGTTTTGAGATAGTTCCTTTTTACTCTGAGCCATCGAAATGTTCATTGTCAGTATATCTATAATATTACTTCTTAACAGGGTCTATATGGGCAATGTTGATGTCATAGGGTGTAACTCCGGACAGAGGGCCCATTTGAAGGAGTTACTCTGGATTCTTCATATTCTAGGTGGTACACGACTGTGAAAAAAGGCTGGTGAGCTTTGGTGACCCGCACTTCGTGGGTCCCCCTTGTTAGCTAGATTTATAGGTTTCTTTGTGTTAAATCGGATCCCGTCTCCAGAATTCCATTATTTCTATCGCCCCGAGGCCAGGATCGTAAGCAAGAGCGATCCTTTAAAATGACAAAAATTTTGTGACCCACCAACACCCTCCATCAGCTCTCGCATCTCGGCGAGAACGGCCGTGAGGCAAAAAAAAATCCAATTCTCCAAAGTGTCACCAATCACCCATCCGATCCCCAGAATGGTTGATCAATCGCCCTCGAACCTACAAGCTAAGACGTGCACCTGAAAATCGTTGTGACAGCCGAAAAATCGACTTTCCTCGCACAACACATCCCGTATCATTGAGCCAAAGCAAGATATGGACCTCAGAAGCATTTGAAAGTGTTGGGGACGAATAAGTTCTTGAAAACATCCAGTGAGAAACCACAATTGTCAAAAACTATGTCTCCTAAGACGTAAAATAGTTCGTAATCACAAAGTCGCCCGAATCCTGAGATTCGCCCATATACAGCAATCAACATTTTAATGTGTCAGAAGAAAATTGAGACCATTCTTTATTCACCCTGACGCGTGAATTTATACATAAAAAGAAAATTCCATTTGATACTCAATTTTATCACGTCTCACTTCAGATCTACAATATTTTAGATGTCATCCATAATTGTATGTACCAAAAAAGAACTGACGAGTATCGCATGATATGAGTGACAGGAGTTAGAATGATCTCAATTCCTATCTGGGACATTAAAATGTTGATCGTTGTATACGAGATAAATACCAAAAGTTGTTGACGTAACGATTTTGAAAAAAAATTTTCGTATGTTCGACACATTTAGAATTTTATGTTTATACTAGGGCTTGGAATTTTGTATATTCGGATATCCACGGATATGCAAAATTATGCTGGATCCGAGACATTTGATCTTTAGATACAATTTTTTCACCTTGCCGATACCCGGATATCCAGTTAGTATCCGGATAATTTGCGGATAGTCCCAGCCCTAGTTTATACCATTTTAGCCCTGATGAGGCCGTGTATTTTTGATAGGCATTTCGCGAAATATTAATCAACTGCTTGACTGATCTACAAGAAGGAATTAATCATCCACTCGAAATTGAGAACCTAAATTATTACAAGCCATAACTGTATAGTTTTCAAATTTCGGTAGAAATTTTAGTCATTATGTAGGTACTTTGCCTTTTTTCACTTTCCAAGAGCTTTCGAATAAGTCTGAATAACTTTGACTTTGATTATCATCCATTTACTATAAATATCGTAAACAAGTGGGTCAGCTTGTAGAACAAGTTGAAACAATCTACTTCATTTACGTTGGTAATCATCTAGAAAATGATTGTACCTATGATCCCGACTTTGCCAAAATGGGCTTTCTAAATCAATTTATTAATTTTATCATGTCATGGTCAATCACTTGTTCACTCAAATGAACCATTCCATTTCGTGATGGGCTCATAATAATTATCTTTCATTCACAATGGATACTTTGTTACAAACTCATCACATCGTGCATTTATTCATTATCTCATTGCATGCATTCATAATTTTCATCATTTCTGAGATATTACTCACTAGAAGAGTTAGAATTTACTCATAATGAAGAAACCTCCCAACCGTTTGGCAAAACTTTGAACTTCAATTACTCTTTTGTTATTTGCGTTACGATGAAAAAGTTGGTCCGATTACAGTATGTGTAGTGAATCGCGTAATTGTAGCTGGCAAGCACAGAGTTTGTTTAATCACGATGGCGTTCAAAGTTTTAACGTGAACGAGTTGAAACACAACCGCGTAAAGTAGCTTTGCAACAAGACACCCCTCTTTTGTCCACAGTAGAACGCATCTACACTGAACTTTTTTGAACTCAAAGCTAGATAATATCTTCTCAATAAATCGGCACGGAGGCTATTTTTTAATGAGACTCGTGGTTTGGCCAGAATAAAGGTGTGGAAGAGCTGTTGCTCGACTCGGATTCTCATTAAATTCTTTGATTCGTTTAGAAATCGACATATCTAGTGTTCATAAAATGTTCGAATATGGATTGCAAATTTTAGTTGCGATTGAAAGTTTTATCATCCGAGGAAAATCATGAAACTTATGGAGCATCATGAAACTTCTGTTTAATGAATTGTTTATCGGAATCATGGAAATGTATCATAAAATTTCAGGATGTAGAAGGCCGCACCGGATTAAGACTCGAATGATATAATATTAGTCAGAATCATCCTGACCAGGAGTGTCTTAGCGTTTAGAATCAAGGCATTGAAGATGCGATATGGAAGCAGTCGTTAAAATAATTAGAATAAAGAGATATTTCACGGGCATATGATGTTGCATAGCAATATTTTACATTGACTAGGACAGTGTTTCAGGTCCAAATCGTGGCTTGTCCACTTTTTCCGATTTCAAGCTTCCCTCCAACTTTGTCCCCCCCCCCCCCCAGATGTCTACTGGTCAGTTTTGAAAATTTTTTCAGCTCTTCTGAATATTAGTGGAAGGCTCATCAAAAAATATTCGAGGATGAAAGTTTTGTGAGTGTGATTTCGGTATAGGCAAACAGGGACGCACCACCTTTTACAAAAATTTCCAGGACAGATGATGAAAAATTAAAAATTCCTGTAATATCTCTATCGTGTCGATCATGAGCAGAAATATATATGAGTGTTTTTGTGAATCGCAAAGTTGATGTGGTGAAAAATGACCAGTGAATCACAGCGACATAAGTGGAAAAAACTTTCAAACAAATGATGATAAAAAATCGAAAGTCTCACATCGCGCACGCGTTTGAAAAATATAGCCAAATATCTCACGACGAAACTAATAAGCTTTGCTTGAACACATTTAACACTCGTAGTCAGCAAATATCCTTGTAAAAAATCTCGATTAGCACTTAACACAACGGGGTATCCATACAATAATAAACTATTCAATCGAATATTTAAGTTAAACCAATGCTTTATAAAAGATATATATAACTAAACTTGGCACGCTCGATTTATGGTCACACTGAATCTCGCGCATTCTCTGATGCTGGAAAATATATACACGCATCTCTACGGTTCATCCGTAGCCGCAAGCTATATAAGTATGCAACAACACGCAGGTGTGACATACACACACATACACACAAACACACTTAGATACATATAGATATATTTTTAACGTGTATCTTTTTGCAAGAGAGGTATGCAGCGGGTTCGAAATAAAAAGCGGCGCGCTTTTTTGGCGTTCCGTTACGATAAATCTCAGGGCGCGGAGGAAGCCGTAACTCTTGAACAAGCGACTCTCTGTGTTCAGTAAGAGCATGCATGATGCGATGGCTGAGGCCTGTGTCTGTATGTATGTATGTGTTCCATGGATGAGTTTCGCAAACGATCGATTTGAGGCTGGGTGAAGTCTCCTATGTGGATATGTGGCTGATATAGGATGGATGGATATATATTCTGTACTCCACCCTAGTATGGTGTCTATCGCCAGTTGGATACTAACTGTTTCTATTCGTAAGGTTTGAATTCTCCGTGAGGTTGGTTATTTTTTGTAGAGATATTGTTGCGTGAGAGACATCAATGAGATGGTAGGATAAATGTGAAATTTGCGACAGAAGGTATGTATTCTTTTGATACTGCTATGTAAGAAATTGGTTGAATTTCTAACCATCTCATTAAACCGAATTTTAGAAATTGAACCAGCTGATTGATACCCGTGCCTTTTTTTGTGCAGCGAATTCAACGGGAATTGAAAATTCAATTGATTTCTCAAAATTTTAAGAAAATGTCGCTTGCAATATCGGATTTAGGTTGAATATGCTGAATCTCGTGCTGAATAGGTTGCATGGAGCGACAATTTCGTTAATCTTTTTTATCAATCAGCTTGAAATGCTTCTTTGGCTGGCGGAAACTCTGGTTACTATTCATGAGCGACAAGAGCGTGCAAAAAAGATGCAAAGAAGTAAATTATTATCATATATTACTTTTCGACATGCTGTGCGGAAAATTGTCTCTCCGCACTGATGTTCCTTTTTCTTGCACAGTTCATCGAAATAGTACATTTCGATACAAGGGTGGAATAACTTTTTTTTGCAGTTTTCCGATGTTTGGGAGCTTACATAATAGTAACAAATAGTATCCGCAACTCGTTCATGAGGTTCCTTGCTTCCGAACGACTATTTTGAACTTCGCTTGCGACTCAGGCGGAAAACCAATCGCTCAGAAGCGAGCTACAACCTCATGAAGTCAATGCGAAATCTACTATTTTCACGTCCGAGTAATGGGTTTCCGGCCTGAGCCGTAGGCGAAGGTCGGAATCAAAACGAGCATGCGAAAAATATGTTTTACACCCGTGATCGAATTGTGTTTTTCGACAAACTGTGCGAGAAGGTGGGGCTTTTCCGCACAGTGTGTCGAAGAACACAGTTCGACACACGGGTGTATCAATTATTTTTTGCATCCTCGTGTTGATTCCGACCTTTGCCTACAGCTCAGGCCGGAAACCCATCACTCGGGCGCGAAGATAGTACATTTTGGTACAAGGGTGGAAAATAGATTTTACAACTGTGTATCGAACTGTGTTTTTCGATAAACTGTGCGAGAAAGTGGAAAATCAGTGCGGAAAAGGCACAGAGTGTCAGCAAAAGTTTTTCGCACGACCATGCGTAAAGCACGTGCTTTACTCACGGCAGATCTCTTTTTTTGCACGCCCAGCCACGAGGAGAACGTATTTCGACACTCGGGCGTGAAGTTTTTTGCTTCACCCGTGATAATTTCGACCCTCGCCTAGGCTTAGGCTATAAACAATCACCAGAAAAGCAAAACCAAACTTCCCACCCTCATATCGAAATATATTATCTCCACCTTTGTAGCGGAATGTACAATATTATATGCCTATTTTATCATACTGTGTTTCGTTCAGTTAGTTTTTGAAAATATTCGAACTCTCTTGAGGGTCAGAATCATGGACTTTATTGAGTGACATGACCAACTTTGATCACTACATGGACAGAATTTATATGGGTGCGAATTGAGATTAAGAAGCACACATTGAGATTTAAGAAAACGACGAAACTGATTAGACAGCTGAAGCCATCACAAAAACTGCACATGATGCAGGTATAACAATATATCATTTCCGGATCTCGATAGTAATTTTCAAAAAGCCCATTTCATGTACTTGGAAAAATATTTATCGTGAAGAGTGAAGGGAGAAAATATTTTGGATCTTATGGAAATTCTAGATTGTCTTCGGTTCATGAATCGGAGTTGGATTCGAAAATCGATTTTCAACTATCAATCGATTATGTGTGAACCTTCATAGTTCCAGAGGGCTAATGTTACAGAAGATGCGTATTGGTCTACCGAATTTGCTCGCCAAGACATTGATCACGTTTTATACCATCATTCAAAATACCGAGACAGTTTCATTCATGAGAGCTTCTAAAAAATATATTAGTTGTTCTTTCCCAACTGAAGTATAAGCAATGCAATCTTCATATTTTTGAAATACTGTGGCTCAGATATTTCACGGTAATTCTATCGATATCATTCGTATTCTGAATGACCTCGTAGAATCATTGTTAGGGCGTACTGGAAAAAGAGTACCATGAGGATCATATCACAGGGAATACTGATTCTCAATTCTTCTCATGAACAAAGAATGACATGATCTTGGAACGTCTGAGTTCAGCAGGTGATATTTCTAAACATTCGCGCACATCTACGATTAAAAATTTATGAAATAGATACCACTTATTAGTTTCTGAAGGTTTCGTTCTCAAACTTTTAAACAATATTTGTACCTTCCATCTAGAACATCGTACAAATTCCACAAAATTATATTGGCACGACAACAAATCTTCTCATAATTTACTGTCGTCTAGCATAACACGTTGTTTAAGCTATCATTATAGACAGCATTAGTATCCCACAATACCCCCTGAAATTGAGTTCAAACGAAATCATACCACCATTTCCAAACCGTATTTCACCTCCTATCAGCTGTATAAATTTGCCATATCACTTCCGTCAAGATAAGTATCGTCAACAAGACGCCAGAGTGGACTTTAACAAGGAACAGCCCACAGGAGCGCAATTTGTTTGCGGTAGTAAACTCTTCGGGGCTATCCCTCGACAACTCTTCTAATTTTCAGCAGTACATACGTTTTATGTGTGTGGGTATGTGTATATGTGTGTTTGTGGATATGGACTCAAGAGTTCAAGAGTAGTAGTAGCCGGAAAAAATTTAAGAGCTTGTTCTCGAGGAAGCTTCGTTTACGCTCATTCGACGGACATTTTCAACAAGATGAGTGTGCGGAAGGCAGTAAAGACATGGCATTTTATATCTTAGCAGATAATTAGTCCTTTCTAGAAAACTCTTGAGGGTAGAGAATCTCAATAATGTGTTTTGAGGTTATGTGGGTTTGTTTGAATGGGTTTTCGTAGATTTCATACAATTTTTGATATATTGCGATACTCGAGTTTTCAATCTCTCATTTAATGATATAAATAGAACATAAGTAATTTCTGTTCTAAGAGATTAGTACGTGATCGATTTTGAACTAAACTTTTCGATGATCTAAACTGTGGTAATTGTGACGATCAATAAACGTTCGGTATCTCACGCCTCACTCGTACTCGTACCGTATAACTTATGAGTGCGACCGAGACAGAAGATTTCGAATGGTTTCTGACTGTCACGGTTAGAGTAGCTCACATCATTGAGGAGGGTACCAATATGCACACATGTATTAAATATGATATGAATGTTCAAAAAGTTCCCGAATCTGAATCATGATGTTCATGAAGTAGCCCACCAGAAAATAATAGCGGGTTAGAAATTCACAATAAATCGTTTTGCAATCATTAAGTACCGAACCAGTGGAAGGGGGAATTTTTTCTACCTGAATGGAACTACACACGATGACTATTTTAATAATTGGGTTACGATTAATTGAAGCTCTTGGTAAATTTTTGTAAGCCCAGCAGTCATGGTTCTGGTGATATGAATCGACAAAATTTGACACTTTGTCTTAATCTTGACATATTCGTGACTTCATGTCTCGAAAATCTTCTCTTTTACATAAATGAGGTAGGAAATCGTTTTGAAAGAAAGTTTACGATAAATTCAGAGGCTTTTAGATCTATGGAAAGGTTTCTGTCAAAAACTCAGCGTTGAGTTCCCTGATAGAGTTAAAAAACCGAAACCTTCCATAAAACCACGTGTTAAATGTCCGAAAATGGATTAGCCATAACTTTTGTCCCGGGTAGGCAAAGTTCACCAAAGTTTACAACTAGTCTTTTGACAGTAAAATCAACGTGTGTGACGAGTTTCATAAAAATTTCAGTACTTCCTCAAAATGAGCTGGATGAATCATTATTTTGATAATCTGAAACAATCTTGATGAGTGTGATCTTCAACTCGTTCACTATAAAATTACCCCCGGTATTAGAATATGCTGTTTATCTCACAAGAAGATGTTTCTGGGGTGAAAAAACAGTGAAAAATGGCAAAATTGGAGTTCTGAACAACATTCATATTTTATTTCCCTGGCTTTCACAATTCCATTCTGCGACTTCATGGGTGTTTCGCTATGTTCCTCGTAGTAACAGATGTTTTTCAGAATTTTTCCAAATTTTTTCGATGCAATACAAAGAAAATTATCACGAATTTATGATTTATGTAAAGGGAAAGACATAGACATTTATCCCCAATCTATAATGTCCTTTGGAAAGGACGGAACAGTGATCTGATTGATTCAATATGAGGATATTTACACTCGTTTTCATAAATATTCCATGTAAAAACAAAGGCACGATAACCCTATGATCAGAGTGTCGTCTTAAACCTCACATGCAATGGCCGAAGTTCACTCAGCTGGTAATTGCTGAGTTTGTATTTGCTTGTTTTAATCAATGAATAGTATTGAATTGATCCCAATAGACTATACAATTTAGGGTAATTTGAATCTTGATCATACATAGTTGTATTAATTATTAATTTTGAATAAGTACTAAGTATTTGATACTATGTAATGACGGATGGTCAGTGTGTGTATGTATATGAGCATTATTGCGCAAACTTACACATTTTCTGTTCAACAATCCAGGAGTTGAAAATTGAGCCTCAGCACGCCTATCCCAATTTTTTCCACCCCTTCTCGCATATTGAGTGATAACATGGTATAAAACATATGCCGAAATTTTGCTGGAACGTTTCAGGACGGTAAATGTGATTTTCAAATGTATAAGACATAGGGAAAGTATTATACGGACCTGATTTTTGCGGATTTTGACGTTTTATTGTCTAGCAGGTGATCCTGATGCAATGAGACCGAATAAACTTGAAATTCGTGTTGAGATGGTTGATTTGAGTCGAAATACATGATTTGGAGCAGATAATTCCATTTCTTTCTCTTTCTCATGCTATTGAGTATCCCAGGGAACAGTTTTTGAGTGCACGGACCTGACATTTCGCCCTCAAAGTCACTTGCAAAAATAAAGGAGTTGACATAGAAACTTCTCCATGTAGATTTCATCAAGTCCCATCGTGTTTTCAGTGGAAAAAATTGTTCCCGCTCAGATCAATCGACTCTTAGTTGGATAGCATGGTATACACGGACCTGATCTAACTTGATCACATGGTTAATTTTCGTCTATGAATGTTTATGCGGTACTCGGAATTTATATTCTAAGCACTTCCTCGCAACGGCGTTTGATTATTTGGCATGTGACCTTGACATTTTGTCTCTGCCAAAGTCGTTCAGTAGGAATTTGGAATGCGCTGTTGTTACTCTAAGAAAATGTCTCATTTTTGAAAATGCCATCACAAGAAAAAGGCACATGGCTCGGGGACTAAAATGACTATTCTGGCCATATTACCTATTAGAAATAGTTGATTCAATATTGTATTTTGGGAGAGAAATTTGGTAAAGCCCACTATATTCATTACCTCGACGCTAGTACTAAGAGTATACTTGGAACTCCAATTATCACAATGCACGGACCTCGAATTTGGACCTTAATCTTGAAGAATGAAAAAGACGCGTTGAAGGATCGATCTGAAAATTTATTCCCGGCTATATCTCAATAGAGTATGCGTGGGAAAATTTCAATGGAGTGAATTGGAGCTTGCGCGGCGAAATGCAAGGCCATTACACGTTCTGGATAAATTCTAGCTATAATGCCCATATATAAATTATGCGAGACTACTAAGCCTCTAACCGTGAATAAGTCATATCCTATTTTATATGTATATTCTAAGTTATACTCCGTGCGAAACTTGAGCTTTACATTTGTTGGTATTATCCATACAGAGAAGAAGAGCATGACAAGACTTGGACTTGTGAATCTCTTATTCACACAAGTTTTAGCAGGCAAGTGTGCACGTGACACATTTACCCTTGCCAGAGCTGCTTTTTGCATTCGAAATGGCTGGCTCCTCCCGTTGCAAAGATCTCCCATTAGTTCAAGCTGCCACAAGCCCCCTCGACTTTTGAATAAATTATTACAGTCTTTAACTCATCCATTACTAATGTTTGCCATTTGTATCGAATATTCATTACAACCACATGAATCTATTGTAAAATTGACGAGAGTTGGATTAGAATGAGTGAGAAAGTTATCGATGCGATTTAAGTAGAATGAGATGGTTTTAGTCGGACAAGCCTCAGAGTTATGATGATTCAATTTAATTGTGTACAAAGTATTTCAACGGAGGGATCAAAATAACTGTTTCAGTCACTATTTTGTTTCTAATGAAACAAAAGAGTAGCTTTTTGAATTGGGATGCAAAACATCCCACGAGGAATCAATATAGCAAATTGATAGGGCTGTTGTGATATTCTCATTTGTCCGAGACATTTTGAATTTTCTGTATCTTTTTTCAAATCTGCATACATCCAAATCCTTTCATGTGAGAACTGTAGATTAAGGAGATTGTCTTGTCGAAAAAAGTTCGAAATGGAAAGTCACACATGCTAGAAAACTTTTTGAACGCGTATTCACCGTACCGATTTCAATTACTTCTGTTTTATTTCTATTTTATTTCAAACAATCTACGGGCTAATGGAAAATGACTTTTCTCCACGGGTTTTTTGATCTTGTTCCCCGCTTAGCTGGTGGAAAAATAGTATCCGAGACTCGGATGGGGTGCTTCCCCCATTCTCGTGATAGTTCCGACCCTCGCCTTCGGCTTGGGACGGAAAATATCACTCCTTGTGCGGAAACCAACATTCCCGCAACGTATCGAAATGTACTATTTCGATATACTGTACGTAAAAGTGTATTTAGCGCATGGTTTGGCGATTGTTACTCATAGTTTACCAAAAAGTAAAGTTCGATACACGGGAATGGAACTTATTTTTTGCAGCCTCATGATGAATCCGACCCTCTCCTGCCTGCGGTTCGGTCTGGAAACCCATCACTCGGATGTGAGATGGAGTATATAACAAGAACGAATTAAAAGACCTCGTATTCAGTCAATTTCCCGTGTCCGAAATTTGATCGGGCAAAACGATCGGAAATGGTGAAATACGTGTCCAGCTAACTGAATTTTATGAAATCCAATATCTCTGATATGAGTCTGTCGAATTGTTTTTCAGAGTTTTCAGCGAAGAGAATACACTCACGTTCCAATGAATATGAGGTAGTTGATCAGGGCAATATTGGCCATCTGCATGAACCAGATATAAAAGTGCACACGTCTTGAAATATGAATTACAATTCATTCCGGTATGTTGATTTTTTTTAAATAAAAATCTGAAAAGAGCTTATTTGACAGAAGCTCTCTTCTAAATTTATAATCATAATAATGAATATCGAGACTCTCTAAACAGACCACAACCAACAGATAAAAGTCAAAATGTTTTCCGCCATTCCACAGATGCTTCGACGAGCGTGAAAAACAGAAGGTAAAAATTACAACGACGCTTTCCTCAGCCACCCATCGCCGAGACAATAAAATTTCAACCCCACAAAATTGAAACTTAATCCCAAAAATATTTCAAACAGTAAAATTCTGCCTCCTGTATCTTTGACGTGAGTAAAATGAAGTTCTTCTGGATTCTCACAGTCACTCTCTCAGCTTTCTACAACGTCACCCTCATAACTCAAACCATACAACCAAAGACACTATATATCCATTAGTAAGATAGAAGCTAACTTCACGAGTTCACCACGTCTTTTCGGCTCGATCGCAATTCAGCGCAAACTATCCGATAGAGTTTCACCCTCGTCTCCCTTTTCCTTCAAGTATTATATAGGAAACTTGGTCTCAACTATTTAGCGCTGCAGTCTGCACAAAATTCAAAGCGGTACCTTCAATCTTACACCCACCTTCCTCTATGGTCATATCTATACCGATATTTAAGAAGCGTCTTACATTTCAGGAGAATTTAGTACGTGCTTCGCGTTCTTGCAACGTTTGCGTGTCACTTGGTTTCCTTATGGTTCTCGGTTAGGTACATCGGTACTTTAATGACAGCGATATTTCTGATTTTGAAGTCCATCGGCGTTGGGGATAGGAGGGATTATATCGGAGATCACTCCATATCAAAAAGGCTTACGATTTTTTTTAAGGGGTGAGTTCATCTTGATGAGATGGCACTTTTAGTTTGTTAACCCTTTAATATAAATCCGGTGAATTATGTAGGATCCATGATTTGAATGAAAGACACATTGCCAGTAGAGATATTTCAGTGCCTTAAGGATTTTGTCACTTTGTTTCACGCCCAAACTAACCACTTTCTTCCAACTTCCTACCGTGAACCGGGGTGACTATGGTCATTTTTGAGCTTTTAACTAAATTCTCATTGCGATTTTCCCACCAAACTTCTATGTATCTTAGATCATTCGACGCGTCTTGTTTTCTTCTTCAAAATGTTGTGCTCAGAATACAATTTTACTTATTTGCATTCTCAAGGACTGTGAAAAACAGGGTGGCCACAGTCACCCCGGCATCCGGGTCGACTGTGGCCACCTTCGTCAAACACCACAAACTTCGTGTACTTTTCAACACAAAAATGGTTATTCTCTCCTCGGAGCAAATTTTCTGATCACGACTGAGTACAGAGATAGAATATACGAGCCGTATAAGATCATACCGATCAACTAGAGACTTGCCACCTTAGTTTGAACAACGAAATCCTAATAACCACGACGGGGTGGCCAAAATCGCCCCGGGCGAGTGACTCAAGTCACCCCGGACGATTAAAAAAAAGAGTAATGACAAGTTGACATTCAAATTTTCGTTAGAAATGACATATGGAATTGTCAATGTCACCCCGGATGACCCAAGAAATGACTATTTAATGTTCAAATGGTCAATAGAAGTGGCGGATGAGGTGGCCACAGTCACCCCGCGGAAGCCGAGAAATTACAAGTTTTCGTTGAAACGGTCGTACTAAATAACTGTCGCAGCTAAAGTCAATCGGCGATAGCGCAAAATTTAGAGGATGTCATTACCTACTAGGAAATAGTCATGGGAATGAGACAGGAGTGGATCCAGTGGATTATTCAAGTGGATTTTTGCGACGTGGATATTTTACTTGAGAATTCTCACTTCATCCCAACGCAAAAAAGGGTCGATAGAACCCACTTTACCACAAATAAGCTAGCATATTTTAGAAGTAGAGCTCCTCAGCTTAAAAATGAACTTTTGAGCGTCCTTCTAGGTGGTATAGCTTCGGAGCTACGACTTTAACAATATTTTCCCGGAAAAGTGGCCACAGTTACCTCCATGGCCATAGCCACCCCGGTGGCCATTGTCTTTCCGGTTTACGGTATTATTATTCAATCGGCGATTTCTTCCGGAACTTAGGAAGGGTCCCACCTTTATGATATTATTTCGCAATGGATCGCAACCAAGGTAGTCTTTGATGCCTGAATGAGATTCAAACATCAAGTTCAGGCTCTCTACAAGAATATTCCTCCGGTATAGTTAGACTGGGTTCCCGATTCCAACAAGGGCTGATGTACTGAAGGTGGAGGCTTCTGCGAGGGCTTCTGGTGGACCCATCAGGTCTCAAAAGTCGTGTTTTTTCAATGAAAATGTTGGAAAGAAGGTAGTGGAAAAAGCTCCTCGAATACATGGAGCTTTATGGAGAAGACGGTCTGAAATATGAATTATAGAAGCAAACAAATTCCGATGTTTGTCTAGAAGATTGAAGAAGCATCCGTTGACATCGTAACGTCACTAGAATTACTTTCCACGGTCTAGTTATGGTCATTTTTAGTAGTCACATTGTTCCCTGCATAGAATGAGTTGAAAAATACGTAAATATACTCAAACTTCATCAAGTATTTTACATTTTCTTCTTCCTTGGTACATAACCTATAAGGATCCATTGGGTTCTGCAGGACCCATCGCAAAAATGATGTTCCCCGCTGTTCTAAGTAATTCTATGTCCATCGCATCTAATCGGTACCTTGACAGAAGTAGATTTACTCAAAAGAAAAAACAGTCACCTGTTTTTAGATGGTCTGGGTTTTGAGGGGTTATAATAATACACTTTGGGTTGAAGGATCGGGGTAGACTGGTTTCAGAAATTTTGTGAGTTCGTGAGGGGCCTCTTTGGGTTGCGTAATCTTGATTGATATGATTTAGGCAGTTTTTGAAGTTTCAGAAAAATTCGGAGACTTTGATATTTTTGAAGAATATCGCCAGCTACTTTAATAGGAAGAAATCAGTTCGCCAGAGTTTAAGTTCGTAAGTGAATCTCAACTTTTCGAATTGTACATACCCAAGAGACAAGTTTGTCTCGAGAAGATGAATGTATTTTACTCGCGGGAAAAAGGGAGAGATATCAGAGATAAAAATGGGTTACGTCCAATGGGATACGGTAACCCAGAAAATTGTTGCGAGCTGTGTGTCACCGTAGTAGGATACGACCGCAAGTACAAATGAGCGGTAAATAATTCTCACGCCCGCCACTTTTCAAAAGAATGACCCACATTTTTCCTATCTCGTCTCGAACCCACACATTGCAACTGTATACTTTTGGGTTCAAGACACAATGACGTATTTTTTTATTTTAAAATGTTTCTCCACGTGCTTGTCCGAATAATGCATGAGATCCAACAGCTTTAAAGATTTGTGAGTCTCTGACAACAAAAAATAGGAATCCAAATTCGACAAATCTAAAAACTGAATTTGGGGGTTAAATGTACAATTTGAATTTGGGCAAAACTTCGGTTAGTTTGCAGCCGAGTTATATAAAATCATAAAAGATGAATTCCACGCCAAAGCGACCTACGGAAAGGGGTCATCTCTCAGATTCTTTTTTAACCTTTTTCATTCGATTCTATGGCCCAAAATAGGAACTTCGGACCACCTATGGGGCCCAAAAAAAATTTCTCCTCTCCATTGCACGCACATCCGTCAACAGACCGAAAATTTATCGTGTAAAAATCGATGCTCTTTTATTCACGAAAATGGGAATATTTCGAGTTTTTGAATAGCTATCGATTTGCGGGTTGCGGCATCTGAAAGGGCATCAAAAAACCTATCGAAAATGTTGTCGGAAATTCCTTTCTTGTGATTTGGGAGCCTCCTGGAGGCAAAAGAGTGTTTTTCACTAAAATGTTGATTTCTCAAAAAGCCATTTTTTTTATTTTTTTAAAATCATAAATTTGACGTAAAATTTTGCGTTCTTTCGAAAAAAATGGGTTTCAGAGAAGTCTGGGGCGATCCAAGTGACTTATGAGCCGTTTTTCGAAAGTTCCATTTTTTCTGGGGGAGAAATTTTTTTTGGGCCTCATAGGCGGTCTGAAGTTCCTATTTTGGGCCATAGCATCGAATGAAAAAGGTTAAAAAGGAATCTGAGAGATGACCCCTTTCCGTAGGTCGCTTTGGCGTGGAATTCATCAAATATGTAATATGGCCCAAATCCATTTGTAGAGTCTTACATGCTCAAACTCACAGTGTAGCGCCATGCTCAGACTCACAGTGTAGCGCATGAACACGACAGCGTGCGATGGTGGGTTCTATGCTCTTGATCTGATCGATCCTTGTTTGTTTTCAAAACTCCCGCCCTCTGGCACGTGTAACCGGGAAAACTCATCTTGCATCGGCAATCCATCGCTATAAGCACCATGTACATTCGATCTTCAATGAAAGTTATTTGAGTGCAAAATTTTGACGGAACGATCGCATCATAATATAGCATGAGATAGAGCCAACCACGAGTATTATCCGCAAGATTAATAACTCACTAGCGTTTTTGCCTTACTCGCTAACGCTCGTTCGGCTTGTAAATGTTTTTGATAAGTCATAGGCACCAGAAATGCTTTTATAGTTCAGTAGTATTATTTGTAAAATAATGATTGCTGATCAATTCAAGGTGTTTAAATAAAGTTTTTAAAATATTTTTAATAGCAAAATTCGTACTGTGTTAAATTCATAGGCGTTCGCAGCAGGGGGGAAGCGATGGGGGCGATCGCCCCTCTAAAACGCGGTCATCATCGCGCGCCGCCCCTTAGTTAGTTCTAATCCCCCCCCCCCCCCTCAAGTTGGATTCTAAGAACACCGCGGGTTGAATTATACTGTCTAATGGTGGAGATATAATTCTCAGTAAGCAATAATAAAAATTGAGGAATTATATAGTTTCTCTGCAATTAACTAAGCTAGTATATCATTGTTTAATCGATTAGGCAGAAAAACTTCTGTTACATGGCATACATCTGAAGAATTAATCAAAGCGAGGTTGTATCATATCTACATGCAGTGTGCATAAGTTGACCTTTGGTTCAGTCTAGCTCAATCTAGTAGAGTCTAATACGGTCTTGTACGTTTCAATTCAGTTTATTTAAGTCAATCTAGTTCAATTTGGTTTGGTCCAGATAACTCTAGTTTGATTTCATTCAATATGCTTTGGTCTCAATCGAATTAAACCGATCTAGACGGTATGAGACCATATCAATACTAAACTAAATTAGACCGAACGAAAACTAATCATCATGAGCTAGACTCAATCAGATAGAACTGGATCAAATTAGAACGAATTCGCTTGGTCTAAACCCATCTACGCCGAGTTAGACAAACGTAGACCGAACTCGATCGACCTAGATCGAAGTCGATCGAATTGGACCAAACTAGACCATATTTGGCAGTATTAATCTGAACTAGACCGAATTAGATCAAATTAGACCTAATTCAAAAAAACTATACTTAACAAGACCGAATTACTCCAAAAAAAGGCACCGAAAATTGTGAAAATTCAAGGTTTAACAGTTGGAATACGAAATAGTGGAAATGGTCTCGAGACGACTCAACAATGAGCTTTAATTATTTAATGAAGACAAATTAAGTATTGTTGAATTCGAATTTCAAAGACTCACAAATTAATTAGCGTGGTTACTGAATAGTACTAAGACTAAATTCGATTTTTTTATAAACATTTTATAAATGTTTTCAAACAAAGTAATATTAAACATGGTTAGGTAGTCATAAATTTTTCAGATTTGTCTGAGAAATTGAAATTGTTTCAATACTGAAGAAGTTGAATTAGTTATTGTATTCAGTCAAACTGAATTAGTTCATGATTAAATTACGAGATCAATTCCCTTGAAGTTTAATCAAAGATGGCAATGAATCAAATTTTATGGAATATACCTGACATTATAAAACAATTTGAGAAATTTAAAAAAATTCAAAAACTTCTCAAAAACATATCAAAAGTCTTCAAAATTTCTAAGTAATTTTCGAGAAAAATACAATAACAGGGTTATCAAAAACATTTTATTATATTATGAACATAAATTGTCTGAACGGAATATTTCTTTAATATTTCATAGTCAATTCTTTTCGTAAATCTTATAATTTTAAAATTACAGTTTTAATTATAATACAATTTCAATTGCTCTTTATAATTGTAACTCAAATATTTCTCATTTCACAAACCATTGCATTGATTACAATACAAGGATGTGTTAAAATTTTCAAAATTTTGGAAAAAACATATCAATTAACACCTAAATACATTAACTTATTGAAATGTACAGGTATTTTATACTCAAACTCGAAGTCAGCATATGTAATTTTACAAATAATGTTGAACAATCAATATAGATTCTCTAATGCGTCAACCATACACAGAATGTTGAACTTCGAAACGAATTCAAGATGCTTTTGAATCGAGTAGACATTCTTCAGTAAAGATCCTACAAATATATTTAGTGAAATATACCTCTAAGTTGCACTTATTTGTAATATGATGAAGTTCTACTTGAATCGTAGAAAATGTCAACTGGTTTTCAATTTCAAAAACTTGATCAAACATAAATTTAGAGAATTTCATTTTCGACCTCAATAATTACGATTAATCAACAGTATTCATTCGAAAAAAAACATGAATTGACTTTGGACAGACCAATTTCATAATCATAAGAATTAATTCAAGACATCTCCTATAGTACATGATGGAGAATTTAAAAAATGGCTCCTCGATATTGGCGAGAATCGTAATCTCACTGAATTCGAAACAAATAATAATTGCGTACAAATCCCAAACCAATTTATTGTAGAAGATGATCTTATTACTTCCGTTTATGGAAACACAATAGATCCACTCAACGACTCTTCGAGCTCAAAAATCATCCTCTCCCCTCGGAATGATGATGTATTAAAAATCAATGAAATGATCGTTGAAAAACTTGATGGTGAATTTCAAGAATATATTGGTGTTGATTACTTAGAAGAAGGTGAAACTGATCAGTTTGGGAGTTCAATTTCACTTGACTATATGAACACTCTAACTCCTAGTGGGTTACCTCCTTTCAGATTAAAATTGAAAATTGGAACTATCATAATGTTACAAAGGAATTCAAATTCACATACTGGTCTATGTAACGGTACTCGTATGATAGTTTTAGGATTAAAAACTCATGTGATCCTCGCAAGAATCATCAGTGGAAAAGACAAAGGTGATATGGTTTTTATCCCTAGAATCAATATCAAAGCCTCCAAAAATGAGATCTTGTTTTCCATGGTGCGTCGCCAATTTCCAATTAGAATCGGTTTCGCAATAACTATCAATAAGTCACAAGGACAATCTTTTGATTGTGTCGGGGTATATTTGCCTGCCCCAGTATTTGCCCATGGACAACTATATGTTGCTCTTTCGAGAGTTACTTCCAAGGACAATTTGAAAATTTTGATGAGAAACAGTGCCCGAATACAGAACAATCAAACAGTTTCAGATCAATCATCAAAAATGGTCATTAAAACAACTCAAGTATATACCACTAATGTTGTGTATCCTGAAATATTTTTAGACTGAATTCGTTACCAAATTCTATAATTGAATTGTGAATTTAGCAATAACAAAACACTATTGAATTTTCAAGCATGTTCGAAGTAATTCAAAGATCATACTCAAACTCCATTCATCAATGACCAACGTTCATTCAAATTTTATTTTCAAATCTCAAAAGACTGAAATTATCATCAATTCACAGGGCCTCAAAGGCATGTTCCGATTTTTCTGTAATCCGTAGATACATGTCTAAATAACATTTGCATTCATCCAGTTATAATTGCAGTATTGTGATAAAGTAGAATAATCTCATTGAACATGTACGCGATGAAGCTTCTCGCAACTATCATATTGTATAAAAAAATGACCTTCAATTTATATATCATCTGGAAAATTGAGTTGAATGTAACATTCAAATTCACAAAATTATCATTAATCATTAATATATGATAACAACAGAAAAATATTGGAAATGTACGATTATATACCTTACCAATCCTAGTCCACTAATTTTCAGTCAAAATTTCATCCAACATTCAGTCCAGTCTAATTCCAGCATTTCTATTCCCATGGCCATGCCTCATTTCTGATAATTCATTCCTCATCACAGACTCCGCAAAACTCGAGTTCCTCATGACTCGAGTTCCTCATAACTCGAGTTCCTCATAACTCGAGTTCCTCATGACTCGAGTTCCTCATGACTCGAGTTCCTCATAACTCGAGATACTCATGACTCGAGTTCCTCATAACTCGAGTTCCTCATGACTCGAGTTGCTCATGACTCGAGTTCCTCATGACTCGAGTTCCTCATAACTCGAGTTCCTCATAAGTCGAGTTCCTCATAACTCATGACTCGTTCTTCAGAGGTGTTTATACATAATTCTCCATAATTCGTGCCTCATACCTCATAGCAATCCATCCATCCATCCATCCAATGACTCACCCACCCACCACCCTCCCCAACCATCCACCCTCCCATTACACTTCACCCCTTCCGAAAAGGCGACCCGATGTGCGGCATGTGGACGGACAAATTTTGCCTGGCTCCTTAATTGTTATAATTATTACAAATTGTTCTCACTGCGAATCGGATCACCTCTCTCGTGAATTTTTTAGTGTATAAAAGCCTCTATTAGAATGTAAGCGCGCGCGTGTGTGTGTGTGTGCGTGCGCGTGTGTGTGGAAATTTGAGATCTCCAATGAATCCCCATTGAATTTTGAGTCAATGAGCCTATGATGGTGGATTAAAATGATCGAAACTGTCCAATTTTCCCTGCTGAAAATAGAGACACGTTCCTGGGCATGTCCCCCAGGGATGGATCTAAGGACATCTCTGTTTTCGACAGGGTTATTAGTTAACTACGAACCACTCCGGCGATCGAAAAATGTAAACAGAGGTCATAAAAGTATTTGGTTATTTGATGATTCGTCGACTCATCGCGGTGATTGCCATCACTGTATTTATACAAACTTGAAGTCGGATTTCTGCCTGTTGTTAGAGCATTTTCATTCGTGAGACGTCTAGTCTCACTTGATGATGAATGAACCTTTAGCTAAGCTTATTAAGAATTCTCAGAACCAGAGAACTTATTCTATTTGAATTCTTCTCAGAAATGTCACCATACTTCATTAGATCACCATTGTGAACATTCATTCAGCTCTTGTGCCTTTGAATTATTGTCCTTTGACTCTAAACTTTATAGATCTAATCAAATGCAAGGGTTTGCAAAGCTTCATAAGATGAGTCTTTGTCAGGTACAATCACCGTATATAAATTCTGAACAAATCTCAGAGAGCTTTTCGTTCGTGGACTGATGCTTTTATTCAAATCAGACTGTTGATTGACATTGCCTTGATAATTATGACTTTATCCCCATCTCTTCAGAATTGGAATCTTGTATAAGGATTTTGAGCAGTGGCTCAAAGACGAAATTTTTTTTGAAAATTTGTCCAGAATTAATATTTAGTAAGGGTACATGTTTTTCGAGTATCCAAATGGTGGTGCATCTATTTAGATACATTTTTTTCAGAATCTAAAAGTATAGGATTAGGTCAGAATGTCATTTCCAACACTTTCCTTCAAAATTTGAGATATTCCAAGACAACATCAAAAGTTTTGGAATTGAGAATTAATACATGCTGAGAGCGGTTCAGAATGATGAACAATCTATTCTGTCCCTTATCTTGCACATTTGGTATTTCCCCGGCCAGTGAAATTCTGTATGAAAAAAATTCCTGTGATTCCTCAGAATCAGGTTGCAATATTATTGATTGAGATACCAATCCGAAATATTGTCAAAATCTCTATTAAGATGCTTCAGAAAATTTTGAGAAATTCCAAAATCTCAGTGACTGTATCCACCATCCACAGATTATTCGAAGAATCATTGAATCTAGTGAACTGCAAAATAACCTTCGACAAGATTTATCATCTCAGCTCTAGTGTTCAAACTTTCCAAGCATCGGCTGAGTTTGATGAACAGCCTATTAGTGGGATCGCAATATGCCTCTTTAATCGCGGCATTTTCATCAGCATCTGTGCTCCAGCTCTTTTTATTAATATACTGCACAGTTGGACGGTGAGGGCCTGATGCTTTTCTCTCTTATATACCGCAAAGTCACGTAGGAGGCGGATATGGCCTCTTCCGTACTCGACTACTATTTATGCGTGGAATAATGAAGCAGCAGAGTATATATAGTTCTGAAACGTTGCATTGCAGGCGTGTGCTTACCTTTCTGCGCTAATATAAATAATAGCAAGTAATATGTTTCGTCCAACGTGGCCCTTGCAAATAATTCATGAGATTAACACATAATGTAACCGCTGCTGAAATCGAGAACGTTGGCATTCGAGTAATTATATCTAGCGTGAGAATGCGTCTTAAGGTTTAAATTATCTCCTTTTGCGGTCAAGTTTGCTGAAAGTTTTTTTGTGTGGTCTCATTCTGTCATACCGTCGTTTAGAGTAGTCATGTCACTATCGGAACATGAAATCGTCAGAAGGTTCTGGATAAGATGGGAATTTGAGGTTTGGTGCATTTGATTCTTCCCTAGATTTTCTTGTAAGGCACCATTTTCGGATTTCATGGATCCAATAAGTAAATCAAGAATTGCATCAGCATCGTTGCGACGATAATTTATTGGTCTTAGAATGTTTATCGAAGGGAATATTCACTTTTGATGTTACAAGTGATGCTGCGATGGATGATTCTATGGGCTTCTATTTGATTTGTACGAGACATCTAAGATGGATTTCCTGTAAGTTAAAAGAGAATTGACAGAAATTCATCCATATTTCATTGAAAGTTTTTGCATCATACAATCAAGAACCAGGGATAATAGTCATTTGAATAGATCTCCATGATTACTAGGTGAGGGTACACAAGGATATGAGTAGTTCTGGGAAAAGTTTGAGATAATGTGTGACTGCTTGTACGAACCCTCTAAACGTTTAAGAAAATAATCATGCAAGTCATTTCTGATGTTATTTAACCCATAGAAACGCAGGCTATCTGAAAATGGGCGAATATGTTGGATCTTCACGAAATTCACTTCTTTGGAGGTTTCAATTAGATGCGATCCACGCAGAATCTCATAAAATATTCTAGAATGTCAGTTATTAGTCCCATCATGTAAGGCGTCATGTTGAGATTTCTCAGAATTTTTGTCATTCATGAATATTCTAGGCGAGCATTCTTGGTCAAAAAAAAGCTATTTACACCACTGAAAAACTTCGTAGACTCAAATCCCATCAAGAATTCAGGAAACCGTCCGAAATAGTTAAGCAGGGCTCAAAGCAAGATGATGGAACCTTGAGAGGCATGAAATACTGACATGGGTGTATGAGATTCGACATATTGTTGATGGTTTCTGCAAGACCTACCTGGCGCTTATGAGTTTACTTGCTCTTTTCGAGACGATTGTAAGTATTTCGGTCCAGGGTCACCCGAAAAAATGATCATCAAGAAAGGGGTCAAAATGTCAGTTCCATATCATGTAGCTTCTTCTCTCTTCGGATTTTGTGAGTGTAAAACGCCGGGGTGGGGGTGGCTCAAGATTCGGGGGAACAAATACACAAGATATGATGTCAATAAGCATTAAATTCCACAGCTTTCACCACAAGACCACATTTTGTGGCGCAAATTTGCATGAAATTATACTCTGTCAGTTTTCCTCAATAACAGTGAATTCGCCTCATTCCAGGCCTTCCCACGCCAATTTTTTCTCAAAGTTCATCTTTGGTAGCAGCTTTTTGATGCCCCAGAGTATCGAGAACAATTGATTTTCACACTTTGCAGAGTAATTTTTCGCGAGAATCTACTTCTGCTGAGTTTCTAGGTCAGTTCCGTGTCATACCATTGCGATCCTTGAACGCAAAACTACAGAGGTTCTTGCCGGTTTTTTCACTCAAAGTATCTGATGCCCAAACCGTTTAGCTGTGAGATGAATTTTAGTGGCAAATGTCAGGTTCCGTGTCATGCTCGAAATGTCAAGTTCAGTGTCATGCTACTGCGTAATCAGTGTCATCCTCATAGTGAGTCTGAGTGGACAATTATGCTTGTGAGTGCATTAATTCGTATTCTATATATGTCTCAGTAATTTGAAAAGTGCATCTTACAACCTTCGGAAATGAAATTAGGGGGTTGAGATATTTTCGACCTCCACATACCCGAAATTTTCCCGGAGTTACTCGTATATATTTTCTATCTTATCCCACGTGCTTTGTTCAGCTTTCCACTTCTTACCAGTTGAATGATTCTTCGACAAGAAAAATTCATTTCCAAAATTAGAAATGATCATCCAAGATTTGATCTACTGAGAGAATATCCCTGAAAAAGACTGGGTCATGATACGTTCCTTAAATCTATCCAAATCTACAACCTCAACATTTGAATATCTCCAGATCCGAAGGAATAAGCTGAATTATCATTTCCAGCACGAGTTTCTTCAAAACACAGCATAAGACTTTTCACAAGAATGTACTTTTATACAGTTTGGCGAATTGATCCCCAATCCCATCGTGAGGATTATGATGCATGAACCAAGGTCTACGAGAAATTTTGAACAAAAGAAAGTTTTCAAATCTTGATACTAATTTTCTTCATCAGAGGTACATTTGTCTCGGACCAAAATTAGATTCTCAATCCTTACAAACTTTTTGGATTGGATTCAACCTTCCACATATTTGGACAGAAAAATTACCTTGTATTTTAAAGTAAATCGATACCAGAAATCCTCTGTTCTAATTTCACAATGTGCAAGCAATTCTAAAATTGATCCACGAGTCTCTGACCTCATTGAATTCCTAAAAATGCAATCTATTACAAGCCCCAACTCGTTTCATTTCAACACTCCAAAGAAATTTATCATCATTATCCAACTCATTCCAAGTCTCATTCATCCTGTTCTGCACGATTCATGATGAAATCTCCACTTTTACGAGTATAAGGATAACGGCTTGTGAACCTATAGAAGCATAGATTCGTACTTGTACAGAGATATACCATTTTCTCAAGCTCGCAAGATGAGCTAATAAAACTTTGATAAGCTCTCTGCCTAGCCATACAAGAAAGCTGAACGAAGTGATTTCAGCAAATTTCAGTAAGCCTCACGTAGTAGATAGAGTTTGCTCTTATACCCATGTTTTTCCTCACCACTCAAATGTATGTATGTACATCATACACACAACCGTTCACTAGTTATACAACTCTCTCTATATATTTTCATCATATTCGCCCATGTAAACATACGCCTCTTCAATCAACTATATTTCAGCTCGTTAACCCATCGACGAGTCGAGTTTAGATTCAACTTTCTACTGGTGAATTTATATTTACACAGGAAAAATCGAAATGCCGACACGAGTTTTTTTTTATTTTTGTTTTCAACTCTGACATTCCATGCTTTGATGTCCTTTCTATCACTAACTACCTGTAAACATTCAATATTTCGTACGTTATTTTGCAGTATTTATATAGTAGGCATACAACAGTAACACGTGGAAAAATTTTTTTCCAATATCAGTAAACTGGGCCTACATGAAAATCTCCCTAACGAAGCGGTCAAATGCACGCAAAGGTAAAAAAAATATTGAACTCGGAAGTGATGAAGAATGGGCTAAAAAAGGCGACGAATTCACCTCACTTGGATGGATTTCAGTTCAGAATCGTTTTGACTCACGCAAAGCTGGAAAAGCAGTAGTCCCCGTCTTTAAGGTATATATACAGATATTCGTGACATTTGATCCTGATTCGATTGGAGGAGTGCGACGCTACTGTTAATCTTGCTCAGGAAAGTGATGTCGTGACGTGGTGTCGTTGGCCGTATCCGACCCTCTTGGGCCATTTCATCGCCGTATTTAGAGGAGGGCTATCGGTAGTACCGCTTGATTGAATTCTTCGCGCCACTCCTAACCTACCTATCGCTACTTTCATCGGATAGATACTCTCGATTTCATCATCGATCACACGTTACTCGTTATACTTGGCTCATGGGAATACCTTGAGCCCTCCTTCGTATCTTTTTCGCCCCTCCATTAAACAGTTAGATTAGCGGTCATCAAACTTGACACGTGTGTACCGATTGCCTACCTCAATATGTAGATATGGTCGATTTCACCCAAAATTGTTCAATTCTGAACACCTGAATTACTAATGTCGAATAGCCAAGAATAAATTGAATTTAGCAATAAATCACACAGGCCCTCAAAGAAAATTTCTGATCAAAAACGGTGGAAGATATTTCTGTCGCATGGTGAGCTGCTTAACTAGAATCCGAACTCAGAAGAGTGCCTTGTTCTGTCCGTTTTCGGATTATGGCCTTGTTTGTGGGTTACAGAAATATCCGGGTCATCATAAGTTTTTGCTTTCAACCTTTCAACGCAAAACTCAGGGCGATATCGTTCCTGTCATCGAAATTTATATCAAAACCATATTTTTTTGAGAATTCTTGTACTCTCAGAGAAGCTAGAAAAACCTTTTGACGTGCTAAAATTTTCTAGATGGAATATTTTTATCCTCGACCAAAATGTCGACTACATAGGTTGGTCAAAACTATAAAGACATGGGATTGAAATCCACCTCAAATTTTACTTGGGAGATCTATGTTATGAGAATTTATGACAATGCTGGGGAACTGGAAGGCAACGCGAGCAAAAGATCACACACATCGGGTTCCGTATCAGCATATTGATCCTGTGTAAATTAGTGATTCTCTAAATAGTTTTTGTTCCACCTCTTATTTCTGCCTCCTTGCGTTGCTGAAAATTTGCAATAAATTCTTTCCCGGCGTAGAATTTCACGTGAAATTCGATCCCGCGCGTAGCTTTGATCTATCTATAGTCACCATTTTGGTTTCAGACGAAAATACGCTGCCTCGAGGATTTTCATCTACCTGGGATTCTTTCCAGCTCCTTAAAGTTTACAAAAGTTCTCAGAAAATATGTTCGAGACGTAAAATTTGATAACAACGATGCCACTGTTAGATCTGCAGTATAAAAGTCTCAAATTCGCCTCTAAAATGCATTCTCCTTCGGGTAATCTTGTAACCAATAGATATGGCTATAAAAAGAATTTGGCCAGGGAACTATACTGTTTTGAGTTCGAGTTCTTACTGAGCAGCCCAATTCACGCCGGAGGTGCCCTCCATATTTTTTGATCTGGGAACTTTTTTTTATGGGCGTGTGTTATTGATTAGTTTAATTTGGAATGATGGATTTTCAATTTCAGTGCCTTTTGTAAAGATTGAGCCTTTTTTGGGAAGGCCTACAGCTTTTCGTTTTTATAGCATATTTCCATGAGATAATGACGGGTTAAGAGCACGAAGTTGTATGCCTAGTACTATAGGTATTTGAATTTAGCCAAGTCTCATCGAAGTAGTCAAAATGGTCCATCTCTGCAAAAGGTTATTGACTCTACTGATTTTTTATATTTTGTGGCTCACGCTGATGGATGTGCACAATGACACCATCAAATAGTCGATGTATAAACTCAGAGTCGTATGCTATCGTCCTAGATAGTACTTCGCTTATCAAAATGGCCTCAAATAATTTAACACACCGGAAAATCAAAACATTAAAAAATACGAAATGGCAAGATTTTTCGTGATTTCTGAATTTTGTTTTCCAGTAGAACCACCCGCATACTCCCTTGTGAGATATAATTTTTGACATGGGAAACTTTGGACGTACCACACAAAGTTGCACGTACGCAAGCCGCTACTATGGACTGATTCATTGTACTGGTTAGAGTTGGAAGTTAATTACCATCATTTCTGTGCCCGTAAGACGGAAAAAAGCCATCCGCCTAATTGCACGTAATCGTTGTACAAGCGAGTCGTTCGGTCGATGGCTCTGTCACTTTCATGGCTCACCTGCAGGCTGCAGCAATTATCGAATCAATCGGAAGTACATTCGTGCCCGCCCAGAATGCCTGAGCTGGTAAAAATCGCTCCTCGAATTACCAAAGGTATTTATTGCATAGAATCTGTTCAACGAGTCAGAGATTGTATCAAGTTTTCAATACTACATAGTTGAGGTTCGAATGAAAATGTTGAAGAATTGAAATGAAAATGATATTGGATGGAGTCTGCATCAAACAACGGCGATAAATCATCTTGTAAAACCCGCCTAGACTGTGTCGATGTAAGCGTCATGTTGGGTTTGTAGATATTACATAGGCAAGGCATGAAATTGGGTAAGCGTCACAATCGCGGCTGATTACGAGGCGAAAGGATTGTGCTAGCTAAAGGGGCGTCTGATGGGATGCCTTGACTATCCAATGTACATGCCTCTAACAAGGGACAATGTATAGAGTCGCGAATTTGTACGCCCTGTACTTTGCAAAGGAGGAGTGACGCTTGGCTCGTAAATTGGCCAAGTTGAGGGCCTATACAAGAGGCAGATGCCTTCAAGATTTTCGAGGATTCATTATCTTTCCTGATGGCGGAATTACTTGGTAAAGAGATGGTTTAGAGATCTTATGTCTATACGAAATCATAGGAAAAAATAATGTGCTCCAAGGATACCTTTGGCAAAGCAGTAGATCAGTTGAGCGAGGGATTTGAATTTGAGTATGATTCTTTGAAGTATGGAAATGCAGACTGTAGGATATGGAGCACAATTCGTAAATTCTCTGCCCTGGATGTTTTTTTTTTTCGGAAAAATCATGATTGGCAGTGACTGCGACCTCCGTGATTCAAAGGATCATGAAATAACTGAGTTCTAGAAGACATAAATCAGTGATCCTATTTTCGTGTACAAAAAAAGGCTCAGCACAGTGCTCGGGAAGAAGGGAAATATCCGTTCGCAGATGTAACCAAAATTGGCACTCGTAGTCATTTTCCACTATTCCGTACGAGTAGAATCTCGTTAAAATCAGACCCGGGGCTGCTCGGTTCTTTGAAATGCGCTGAAAAATGGCATTGTTAGATTAGCGACATGTGAATCGTTTTTTAAGCCGATTGCACTTACGGATCGTCCCTTTCAAATTCAGCATAACTTCGACATTCTTATGAATTTTCTCACGTGGCTTGGCTAATTGAATAGTTAACAACAAAATGTACAAAATGAGATCAAAGTTGTCTGATTTCATCTACCTCAAACCAATTGCGAGTGAGAACAGAAGTAATATCAAAGATTAAAAGCGAATCGGTATTCTCACCGATGGCGTTTGGGAGGCATCCGGCTCACAGATTGCTTGGTTCTCGGAGTTCCTCAACTCAGCTCAGCTCATTCGAAAGACCACTCGAATATCTATGAAATAACGCAACGTCCCATCTCATAAATCGGAATCCGATGCTGCTAAGAACAGTGATACAATTACAAATTACAAGCATATTGGTGTTTTTGGCAAAACGCGTTCGAAAAGCGTTCCTTCGGTTTCATATTGACGATATGAGAGGTTCTCATTTTGATTTCGAGAATTTTTGAGCTAGCTCTCAACTAAACCGGGCTGAGTTGAGGGATTCCAAGGACCGAGGAATTTATGAGCCGGACGGCTTCCAGATATTTGTCGATGAGAAGACTAATCTGCTTGTAATTTCAATCGTACCTCTGTTCTCACTCGCAATCGAATTGAGGTGAATGAGATCAGACCTCCTTGATCTTATTTTGAATGTTTTGTCATCAACTCTCAAATGAGCTGAGCCGCGTAGAAAAACTCAAAAAAATGTATAAATTATGCCGAATTTGAAAGGGATACTCCGCGTTTGCAAGTCAGCTAAAGAACAATTCGCAAGTTATCTAACGATACCATTTTTCAGCCCACCTGAAAAACCGAGCTGCTCCGGGTTTGATCCAACGGGATCCTACTCTTAATGAGTAGTAGAAAATGACTTCGTATGCTCATTTTGATGACATGTTTGAAAGGAGATTCCCCCGTCTCCCGAGCACTGTGTCAGAGTTAATCGCCCCGAACCACAGTTCGAGATAAGTCATGTCCGAAATGACTAAATCATGTATTTTAAGGTGAACTCGTTCTGAATTTCGATCTCGGTCTTTGAATCGGGGTTTCGACAACTTTTTTGGCCCAACCCGTAGAGTTTCTGGAAAGCCACAGGGAAAATTTTGGTGTTTTGACTGCCCCAGTAGGAATGACTTCTCCAAATCATACATAAATATGTTCCCGGATGAACTGGGATCATATTAATATATCTATACTTTCCTAGCTCCTAGGTGGGAGGGAATAAAATGGCAGCATCAAGAACGAAATCGGATGATTTCGGAGCGAAACTGCCGACTGGATGTCCCACCCAAACACAACCCTCAGCGTTATCGAGCAAAGAGCTGCTTGATGTGGAGGCGATGGAGACTGGCGAAAACAACACGCTTGGCGCCAGGCAACAAGCTGAGGTAGGTTCAAAGAGGTCCACTCGAGAGAGGAAGAACTCTCAGAGATTATACTAAGATAGCTCGATGACATCACTAAGGAAGTCACCGAGCATGTGGCTGCAAAAAAGTTGACAAAAAAGCTTGTCGAGGAGGCTAACAACCTACGCGAAGGACTGGAATTGGCCGGAACGAGGGCTTCGAAGTTGAGGGTGACAGTTAGCTCCACCTTGGATGCAGAGGCCCTATGAGTGCCACTACTCCCGTGGATCTCAGGGCATTGGCTCCCTTAGCTCCAAAGAGATCAGCCTTACCCTCATAGAGAGTAGGATCGGGGAGCCAACAGAAGGAGGAAATGCACGAGTCCCATCAATCGAGAGCAGGATACGGACACAAAGAGAACTAAGAGAGCAGGATTAGGACCTGCGCAGCTCAACTTCTGGGGCCAAAGAGCTGGTGTAGACAAAACACACGAGCTTACACCAAGTACGCCACCGTCACTCGGCAAGGAGAACCGTCAGGCCTCGGACGACGGCTCCGGATGGCGAGTCGCGGGACGAAGCAGGCGATGTAGAGGGAAGGAAGAGAGTCCCGACAATCAGGGAAGAACAAACAAGAAGAAACAAAAGAAGAGGAAGAACAAGTGAAATAGGAGACGGACTTGACCCGACGCATTCCTCATAGAAGTGAAGAAAGATGGTTTGTCCTATGCGGATATGATCAAGAGAGTCAAGAAACGAGACGAAACGAGGCTAGTGGCTTCAGAAGTCTCCAAACTGCGGAAGACGAAAGAGGGTCATCTGCTCATCGAGCTCGAGAAAGGAGTCAAGGATGCTCTCAAAGAGGTAATTCAAGACGCGGGAGCAATACAACGTCTCTTGCCAATGGTCACACTGGAAGTGCTTAACCTCGACAAAGTCAGCACAGTCTAGGAAGTGGAAGAAGTCTTCGTGACGGAACTGGAAGCGGAGCATGCGGGCAGTATCACTGTTAGAACCATACGCCCAGGATACAGGGGTACCCAGGTCACGGTGATCACACTGCCAGAGTGGCTTCCTAAAAGGGTGCCGGACGAAGGAAAAGTCCGAGTAGACTTCGTTGTTGCTCGGGTCCAGGAAAAAGGCGGAATCCCGAGTTGCTACAACTGTCTGCAGTACGGGCATCAATCCGCAAAGTGCGATTAAGCTCAAGAAAGAAGGGCAAAACTTTGTCTATACTGTGGGGAAGAAGGCCAAATAGCAGCAGCATGTGGCACCGCAGAGCAGAAATGTTTGAGCTGCGAGGCCCTCAAAGTGTACCGCTAACACAGGTCGGGAATACAGTGCTGCAAGGTCTACCAACAGGCATGAGCAGCGTGAAAGGATCGGAAGGGGCGCAGAGACGTCATGTGATTGTAAAAGGATTGACCGTAGCCGTATCGGAGTTCAAGGTAACCGTTTGGCCACAAAATTTCTGACTGTAGTGAATGAAGACGCAATTGGGATAAAAATGGCCACGAAGATCATAGGGTAGTAGCTCTAGTTATGGTGAGGGACAAATTGACTGACTGCGGTAACCTTTTAAACGATCACGGCCATTTTTTTCTTAACTATCACGCTCATCTGACCTGATTGCAAACTTGTGGGTTAACTTTATGTACATTCAAGTCATTCTGACTCCCATCGGCAGTGTGCCAACTGGATCTATGACCCGCACGGTCACTCTGAATCTGACTTTGACCATGTTTACCATTTTTGTAAGCACTGCGATCCCTTTTTCTTCCAGTACAACCGTGGCTTTTGATTTCATGACCACTAGGTGGAATCGAAACGCACTTCCGGTCGATTCTTTCCATCCGTGTTATTTCTCTGAAAACTGCTCCAGATGGTATTTATAATATTTGGGGTCTGGAGAGATTAAATGTGATGCTTGAATATGAATTTCAAGAGGGCTATCAATGATCAGCTGGTGGAAATCATTCATCGGTATCCTCATGTTGGTGATTGAATACGTCGGGCTTATACAGCCGATGATGACAGTGAGCTCGAAACACTAGCCAGAACTTCAAAATCTCCACAGCAAAAATCTAGGATTCAGTTATAAAAAGTTCCCGTAGACAATTGGGATTTTTCATGTCATTGAATGATTAACATAGAGGAAGTAAATTGATCTATTATTATTAAGTCCGCAAAAATATCATGAAGCAACTTTTGACCTTCGCTTGAATAGCCATAACCTCAAACGTGGGATGATTGTACATCACAACAGCACTGAAAGACTCAGACATGGAGGCCAAGAAATTCTACACCAGTCAAATACACTTGCTAATTTCGCAGCAAGTCTCCATTGATTAGGCATTGGCCATCAATTTGCACAGCGGGAATCGAACACGCATGGTGTTACAACGAATTATTAATCTTTCGCTCTTTCGCTTCTAAATTGATAATGAATCAGACATTCGACTCTTTCTCATTCGTATTGAATGGACCAAACTATAAAACTCGTGAGTAGTACAAGCGGTAGAAAACAAGAAAGAAGAAAAACACGATAGGGAGAAGCTGAATGAATGAAATGCAAAGAGAAAGTATTTATATGCACGAAGTGCTAGAGGCTCTGTTAGAAAACTATGAATAGGTGAGCAAAGGTGAGTACGAGGTGTACAAGTATCCTTTTATTCGTCTGCGGATTGATGATGAATAACAGTGAAATTACGGTAAATCCTGGACGAGTTTATAAAGCCACAGAGCGAGACAGATGGTTCGTTTTGTGCGTGAAAAAGAAACCGCGCGTCAATTTGTCGCTGTAATTCCCGCACGCCCGCGGCGATCTTTTCCACCCAAACCCTCCTGTTCTTTTTCTTTCTTTCTCTTTCTTACTCATATTCCACAAGTATTCTTCTTATTCTAGCTCAACTATCTCTGTCTCGTTCTCGTTGCATTCTACAAAAGCAGGGCTATTCTTTGCACGTAATTTTTCTTTCGTTTTGTTTTTCTATCTTATATATATATATAATACGACTCTGCACGCATCATTTTCTTCACTAGCTCTGCTTTTGATTGATGAACGTTACGTGCGCGCACTTGCCTTCCCAAAGATTGTAACTTAATTCTCATCCAGCTTAAAGTACGTATCGTTTATCTTGTGGCTTTCTTTTGCTTTTCAAGTCCTGATGAAGTTTTGATTTGTTTTGAAATTTGTTTGACTTTAATGATGATGGGGCTATTTTGTCATGATTTTTTGGTGAAAGTTTGAAGAAGAGATGAATGAAATGAATCTGGTGCACATCGATGAATGAATTAGGGCATAGTTCGGTGACTCTTAGTTATATGGGTGAGAGATGACCGCTATTATTCTCGTGAAACTACTCTCTCATTTCCATTCCACAATATTTTTCTTGGTTAAAATTTATCGAGCGCGCTGTTATTCATTGCTTTCGCGCTCTCTGTCTGTGGGTCTATTTCGTTTGTGCAAGTGAAATTGGAGAAACGATGGATATGAGATATTTATTCATCGAGATTTCATTCTATGCTCTGTAATAACTCAATGTAGTATCGAGTGTTCAGAAATGAATACAAAATTGCTTGATTGTATGCAACTCTAGAGCGACTGGAATGATTGGTTGTTAAATCAAAATCACATGGAGGAATTTTTTGGTCTCTTTTCAGGTAGTACCCGCACTTTCAAATAAATATGTTTCGCGTCGCAAGAGTTAGCTAGAATTGAAGCTGAAACTCTGAGTTTTCCATATCTACCAAGAAAAAAGGAGGTTGTCGATGTAATTTCTGAAAAAAAAAGCATCGGCATCTGACGCGCTTATACACGCGGTCTTATGGGAGCGTCACTGTTTATACCTGCTCATGCGGAAATAAATATGTTAAGTTCTGTAAAATTTTAATATACGTATAAATGCGGTCTTGATAATTCTCTTGCTAGCAACAAAAACGTTGCTTGACGATCAAAATCTTTAGCAAATTGATTCGAAAGTCGGCCGGTGGGGCATTTTCGGGTTCAACGCCATGCTTTGCGGTATGCGTCGTCTGCTGCGCTCATGCGGCAACGCCACTCGAGCTCCGGCGCCCTCTCATTGATACGGGCCTGCACGCGGGTACTACCTTAAGTTGACTTGTGATTCGACGAACATTAATTTTCTTTTCATCTTCAAGAATGGTTTATAATTTCCGTGGGGATCCTATATAAGACTTTGGGCTTGATTAAACTCTTCGTAACAAGAATATTTGAAAATTGATGGCGTTGCGTGAAAAAGTTGTACCTTAAATTCCCCTGTTCAATTCCTCTCCAACCTTATGAACTAACCTATATTCAGCTTCTCTCCCCGTTTTTCTTCATTCAATTAATTGAAGAAAATTCAAGAATCAACAGATACTGATGGCAAATTTTATAACGGCAGGTTTGTTGGAAAATAGTTGTTTCCAGAGTCTTGAAAGGGTGTACCCAACCATTTCTATTGTTCAAGGTGGATCAACTGGTTCCTTATTTTTGTCTACAATGTTGGTCGAGGATAAAATATTGCACCCATGTTTTCAAAAGGAAATTTGATCGAATGGTGCAATTGAGATTTTTGGGACAGATGAACATTTTTGAGATGAGATGTATTGGAAATGACTTTATGTAGTATTGTTCACTTGATAGCAAACAAGAACTTGTTCTTCAGGCAAAAGAAGTCCATTTCGAATCGTTATTCATTAGAGGTCACTTGATCCATCATAAACTGACGTACTGTTCTGATGGGAGAATCTTAGTTTCCACATTGGGTCAAAATGACCCCTGGTGGCTCTCCAACCTTTTTTCACAATGTCGGAATCGCCGGAGTTGAACTGTCACGTGACTTACAGTTCCAGCTGACTTCATTTTAATGAAAAATATTGCCAATTGTGATTAGGAAACTTATGCTTTAAGGCGATGCGGTCACCATGCACGCTGATTTTTGTTCACAGAAATCTCAAAATTTTTTTCAATTCGGGCTAAACGGCGAGTTATCCAGGCTTTGTGATCATCTAACTTAGCCTGGATAACTCTTCGTTCAGCCCAAATTGGAAAAGATTTCGAGATTTCTGTGAACAAAAATGTGCCGATTTGTAGGTTAGGAAGTACCCGCGGGCAAGTTATTCTCGTTCATCACCGATAGTCTTGGGATTAATGAAGAATGACGAGTTATCCACCACAATTCAGATGATAATACGTAATGGACAACTTGTCTGAAACTTCATATTACCAGATTTTAGAGTTACATATTTAAATGAAATATAATTTCCGGGTTGCACGGTGACCGCATCGCCTTAAATGATTCCTTGTAAGTGAACTTCTATATTCTGGATTGGAAATGTTGGTCTGCAATTTGAAGATACTCAATATCTTCTTTCAATCCAGTCAGAGAATTCAATAGTGAATTCAACTCATTAAAACAATTATTCTTCCATTCTTCATGAAATCACAAAAGTACAATCCAAGGCTATCAACAATATCTCCTTTTGTATACAGTTACATCCCAAACGATGAAGAAAAAGAGCCATCATTCTGTCTTGCAATCCTCAGCAACATCAGCAAAAATGTAAACTTGAAGATTTTACAAAAAAGACCACGCAATCTACGTTCACAAATTATTCGTTCCACCTAAGATAAAACTCAACTACCATCTCAAATAGACAAGTGCTCAAACAAGATCTCGTCATCTTCTCTCTCAATCGCACATCCCTATAAAACTCACAAAATCAAGATTGATCGAATCCAACGATAAGATCAACTACCCAATCGAAAAAGATTTCTGAGAATTCGCATTTGTGAAGTATCAGAAACTCACAGTAAAACCACTGCAAAGATACTCAAGTAAAAATTGATGGAAAGGAGAGCCGAAGGAAAACCTCTTCCACCGCATCGCATCGAAATCTCGTGGAATACTACTATTCCTACGGCAATATTCAAGCTTGGCACCTGAAATATACTTTTGCGGCCATATAGCCAAGCTGAGCATGATGCATTCGTCTTTTTTTTCTTGAGCACTTGATGTTTTATGAAAATAAGAAGACGATAGACGAGGAAGAAGCAGAAGATGAAGAAGCAGAGCAAAGCACACAGCGCTCTCGACTCTCGGGAAAACAGATTCCGAACGTAAAAATTCCCTAATCAGCACGTCTTGAAAACCGGAGCCTGAAACTCAGAGATATCTTTCAGAGCTATGGTAATAATCGAGTCCAAGTGAAAATTCCGTCTTAACGATGAGCTTGATCTTCGGCATACATATCTATACATCTTAAACCTACATTTATATATCTATATATGTACAAATAATAAACGAGAATCCGCTGATTTAGCTTTCCGGCCAAGACTCTCGGGACGATGTTTATATATCTTATACTTGGAGTCTGATTCTCTCCAAAGTGGGCGCTTTCACTTAGATATATAAGTGTACTTATACCCGAGAGAATAAGGGCTCGATTTATACACTTGAATTCATGACGATAGCGGTATGTTGTATGTAGCCGTTCCACCTGATGCGGGATTCACATCAATCTTCGTCAGAGTGTCAATCTTTGAAAATTCAGGTGACCCAGTGATACTTTGATGCTGTGACGACAGTGTAATCGCAATATTTCTTGAATTTGTTCTGAGGTTAAAAAATGAGATCGTATCTACCTATAAAGTTTATATGTTAGTGTATGTAGGCAAAGTGTAACGGACTATAAGGAAAGAAACAAGTGTTTGCAATTGGGTATATCGGTAAGGTGAATCTCTTGTTAGTTGTTTAAAATTGTCGACGAGTGTTACTTTCCGTGAGGTACTTTTTGGGACTTACGGTATTATATGCACTGAGAGTAGCGAGCATGTACGAGATCTGAGATGGACTGTTGTTGGAATTTTTTGTGAGGAGGAAAAGATGCAGAGGTATATTTTGTACCTTACTTTTTGGGGGATTTACTGTTCAAGTGTTACGTGAATTTTGATGACGATGGTTCTTGAATTTTTTTTCAACAAGTCCTGAGGTCGGTTATTTTTTGGTCTCAGCGCGTCGGACTGTTGGATCGTGATACTTGACGATCAAGTATACGTGTTGTTGTTGGTATTCTTTTGGACCATTTGGATTGGTTTGTCAGATGCTTTGTAGTCTCATTATGAGGATGTACTTTTTGAAGACTCTCACTTCTTTGCGCTGATAGAATTGGGGGGGGGGGACTACTAGAATGAATCGAAGGAGATACAAACTCAGCCATGTCTTTGATTCTATCAAATCCTGATCATTCCGAAGTTCCAAGATGGACCATAGCAACTCTAGACCCCTTTGGCCACGTGGCAAACTATTTTGTAGGAGTCTTCAACGGTCAAAAGAACAATTTTACGTGTATCTCCTGCAGAAAGAACTGAAATCTAGATACCCTGTCAAAACTGACGATGCCTGTCATACTTTCAACTCTACGATGATTATTACAAAAAAAAATTTGAAAGATCACGAAGAATCTATCGATTTAAGCATTTTGAGAAATTTTTTATGTAATTTTCTTGTTTGTCATCGGCATTGGAGATTTTAGAAGCTCCTCATTCGATACACTATTTTTACTTCTCACAGATAACACGATAGCGTGAAAATTTTCAACGGGATCTTGTAAATATTCCCAAGATCTTTATCTATTGTTTGGCTAAGGAGACTTCTTCGATTATTTCAAACAAAGAGATGAGAGTGAATTTACATGCGTGAGTATCATGAGCACAAATAAATTCCGTTTCTCTTGAAACTCGATTATTTATGAAACAAACTATCTCTTCTCAAATATCCCGTAAACAGCTGAACCAAACATTCGTACATTATTATACGAGTATTAGTATACAATCGAAGATGTCCACAAGGTATTTGTGATACATGATAAGATTTTATAATGCTTTAGGATTCCTTTACGGAACTTTAAATTCAGGTTTTGGATCTAAATTAAACAATTTCGATTAAACATATTCACTGCGACGCTGAATTTTCGTCGTTTTGTTGTACCTATTTCTTATTCAAAAAGAGGTACAAAGTACATGTGAGTTCGGACGGGTTTGCATTTTTCATCAATTTTGGCTGTCTGATCTTAACCGGGCTTAGTCATTGAGGAAATTTTTTGAGCCAATACGGATCGGTACAGGGATTCAAAATTGAAAAATTGCTGGTGTGATCGAAGAGATTCGTTGCAGTAAACGTGTTGAGAACTGTCGAGGTTATTACCCAACGTATGGTTTTCTTTGATTTATAGAATGATCAAGACAAAGAGATTGAATAATCAAGAAATCCTAATCATATAATATTTGGAATAATATTTTGATGTGAGCGAATCATTGTGGTTCGCAAATACTTTCGAGTCGCAACCCGCTCTGTTATCAGACTAATTACATATCTACTTCCAGATGTCACAGTCCACTGGAATGTACATAAATATCGTCATTATTTAAATATAGCTCAATAGTCGCAGCATGTTCTTTGCTATCTAATTTACTCTGAAATCTGAGCTTCTCTCGACAACCGATCAACGATTCAACAACATATCTTCGTAATTGCCTTCACTTTCCAAGGTTCTTTCAACCTGAATTTTGCTCAAAGTTAATCGACACTCCACTTGCTAATTAGCAGTTGTGCTCTAGTTTTCTTTGCTCTGAGATATCACTCTAGTTGTCATATTCGCATAAAATTACACATTACGATGACAGCATCATTTATTTCGCGGTACATACGCTTGTATAACGAAAGGATATATTTATGAGATACGCCGATCATGTGTTGAATGTAGCAGGAGGTATTGAATTATTTCTGTGTACGAATGCTGACAGGCCTGTTCCTCGATCTGTCATCCTTGATTGGTGCTGCTTTTGACTCAAAATATACGCTTCATTTACACTGTGGAGGTCTGGATTGCAATGCATCCGGCAGGAATTCTTAGACTCATGCTCTATCGGTGATCCAATATCAACCGTTGTATTGGTCCCATTTTTCTAGATTCTAGAAAAAAAAATTTCGTGGCTGTGGTATGCTGAATGACGCATTTCTTGATATAGAATCCAGAGCGCGCAAAGCTTAATTTGTAATATCATTTCAATGTTGTGAGATAGTGACAAAATCGCGTATTTCACCAACGCGGTGCAGAGTCTGGTCACCATTTAACAAATGTATATGAGTTGTGAAATTCTTTACATCGTGGTCATGGACTTTATGGGCTTTTCTTTGATGGTCATCCTGTTCCAGCACCCAGGGTGACACTCGTAATCCAGAACGCGATTTGGTATTCGTAATTGAGAACTTAATAAGGTCCTCGTGATCCAGTACCCAGGATGACAATCGGGATCTAGAACTCAATGTGGTACTCGTGATCCAAGACTCAATGTAGTACTTGTAATCCAGAATTCAGGATGGTACTCGTGATCCAGGACTCAAAATGGCACTTGTAATCCAGAACTCAATGTGGTAATCGTGATCCAGAACTCACATTCAGTGTGGTACTGGTGATCTAGGATTCAATATACTATTCGTAAAACCATAACTTAATGTGGCACTCGTGATTCAGAACTCAATGTGGTACTCGTGACCCAGAACTCAATTTAGTACTCGTAATCCAGAGCTCAATGTAGCACGCTTTATCGAAGAACTCTACGGGAGACATCCTGAGTTCTTGATCTCGAGTGCTACTACAGGTTCTCGAACACGAGTGCCACATTTAGTTCTGGATCACTTGCACAATACTGACAAGGGGAGCACTTAACTTCCGGGTCGCCAATCTTCCCCAAAATTTTTTTACGATTTGGTATCACTTAGAATATGAAGAATCCAGAGTAACTCCGTCAAATGAGCCCTCTGTCCGAAGTTACAGCCTATGATATTAGCATTGCCCATATAAGCCCATGTTAAAAAGTGAAATATATAGATATACTCGCAATGCTAATGTTTTAGCTTGTAGCTCTGAACAAGGGGCCCATTTGACGGAGTTACTCTGGATTCTTCATATTCTAGGTGATACCAAACTGTAAAAAAATTTTGGGGAAGATTGGTGATCCGGAAGTCAAGTGCTCCCCTTGTGAGTTCTGGATCACGAGTACCTCATTGAGTTTTCGATTACGAGTTCCACATTGAATTCTGGATCACAATTGTCCCCTCAGGTACTGGAACAGGATAACCTCCAAAAATGAAAATTCCCCGTAAGTTCGTATTCGGACGTGAAGTTTCCTCTTTTCCAGAATTCAAGGTTAACAATTCGATATCTAGCGATAGACATTTTTTTTTTTCATCCGATATTTCTGAAAAAAGAGAGTGCTCGAGGAAAATTGAAGTCATTCTCGGATCCATCGCACGATTTCACCTTGAGATATTTAGGTTTGGTCTTTGGAAAAGAGTACAGGCAACCCCCACTATTCGCGGTTTCACAAATGCAGCGTTCCCCAGTATTTGCGGTGTCGTGGCTCGCTTATTCGCGGTTTGGATCTGGATTCTCGAGCTTACTCAGATAATTGAAGATGAAATATCGTTAGACTGCATTCAAATATGTCATTCCGGAATAACTTTGTGACCTGAATATTCAGGATATTGATATTGTTATCGTTTTCTAAGCTTGATTTATTTGTCACCTCACAAAATTATTAGTTTACCAGTGAACTATCTAAATGCTAATTTTGTCGACGAACGCAGGAAGAATGCATCTTTGTCAATGAGAAAACGTGAAGTTGAGTTGTCAGCCCTTCAGAGAAACTGAAAATGTTTCATTTGCTCGGTCTAGGGGAGAAAATGACTGAGGTATTTAGACTTTCCAAGACCACTCACCAGGGATTGTACAGGGACTATATGTTCGTTGAATTCTACTGTGAAAAGTGACAGACTTCATCACCCATACGCTGATGCCTGATATATCAGTAGATTCTTGCGAGGGAGTGTATTACAGGAATTCCTCAATTGAATGAATTCACCATTTTAAGATGAGGTTTGAAATTTTTCAGTCACTTTCTGATCTTCACGTATACGTAACTCCTCTTTTCTCATAAGCACAAGGTCCCGGCATGCGCAGTTTCAGTATTTGTGGCATTTTCTCCATACGAATTGACCGCGAATATCGGGGGGTTGCCTGAACTTTGTTTATTGGCCTATAGTGTCATCAATTTGTTTCATCATTGATGGGCCTTGTGTAATTGAGTTACATATCTCCTTGCAGCGCCAAATCAAACGCGCATTCGAAATCCTTTTACTGTTCCCTTTGACGAAAATTCAAACTCATCATTTCAGCAGACTATGACATCTTGATTGACTAAGAATCCAAAACTTTATCATATATATACATTCCACGATTTACGGCCACGTAGTCTCGTTCATCGACAATTTCAAGGGCTCTAGCTGCTAAAGACAATATATGTAGAACTCACAATCTACGCAGGGTCTATCTTCTAAAAACTTTGCGAGTGTGCTACTTGTTTATTCATTCGAAACCTGATATTGCATTGGCTGCGTCTACATTGACGTATGAGTCGCGTATGCGTAGCGCAGCGGATGCGGGGCGCATGAGTTTTCTGCTACAGCGGCTATATCGTCTGCATGTTTATTTTTTTGCGAGTCAGGTTTTACCAGTGAAAATTGAATTATCCCAAGATCAACACAGGCGTGAGCATGCCTACAAACTCCGATTACCGAAAGTTGACAAGATTGGAAACCAGAGTGGAGAACGAGCAGTATGAATAAAGCAAATCTTTGGAAAAGTTACGGCCACTCAAATCAAAAAAACATTTCCTGTCTTCAGTTGATTGACCGAATTTAGAACGGGCCCATCGTTGATGGGCAAGGGTTAGAAATCCGATCATACATATCGTCGTTATGCTGAAATGATTGATTTTCATGGTGAAAACCCGATTTTCAAACAGTAAACATTGCTCGTAAGTAAGTGTTTGACTCTGGCATACGACTATTCGGAAATCGAGCTTTGATTATGAAGAACAATAATACCCTAGCAATAATTGATGAAAGGATTGGATCACGAAGCTCTCGACCGCCAAAACGTCTTGAAAACTAAATTCAATCAATCAACTGAAGAGAGGAAATGTTTCGTTGATTTGAGTGTCTGTAACTTTTCCAAAAGTTTGCCTTATTCATACTGCTCGTTTGTCACTCTGGTTTCCAATCTTGTCTTCATCTTTGGGTACTCAGATTTTGGAGGCATGCTCACGCCTATTTGTTGATCTTGGGATAATTCAATTTTCACTGGTAAAACCTGACTCGCAAAAAAATAAACATGCAGACTATAGCCACTGTAGCAGACAACTTATGCGCCCCGCATCCGCTGCGCTACGCATACGCGACTCATACGTTAATGTAGACGCAGTCATTATTATTTTCGGCGTGTCTATATGGCCGGACTCGCGCGCGCGAAACGATGGATCTGGGGGACGATAAATGTGACACGTCTTCGCCGAAAAAATCTCTACGAACTCCGTCGCGTACGCGAAGGACCGCGGCCACGGGCTCAGCCTTCGCGTATACATGAAAAGGTCCGCGTACGCGAAGGTTTTCACTAATCAACCGACTGCAAAGTTCCGCGTACGCGAAATTTCGGCGTACGCAAAATGGGCCCTTTTCGCGTATTTGCTCACCGTTGCATATGCAACGCGCTCTCAGAGGTCTTGTGAAATTCGCCCGTGTGTCGGCGCGTGAAATAGGTGTTTTGTGGTCGAGAAGCTTCACGTGCACGAATCCGCGCAGTGAGTCCGTCCGTATAGACAAATCGTAAAAAAGAATAGGAAAAATCTGTAGTTTTGCATGCTTGTGCTTCATTGGGAACCCTGGAATAGCGTGTGCGTGGGCCTCTTCGCTTCATTAGGACATTTTTTTTGTCAGGGTCATGCAGTTTGAACTCAGCCTTTTCTCTTCGCAGTTTTTGTTTGAGCAAATCTCTAATCTGTTCGCAATATCTCAAGTAAAACTCAGAATTTTACTGGCACTGTTTACAACAAACATAAATTGCCTTCCGGGAGAAGAATTCCGAAGCATTGAATTATGCACGTTTGTCGAGACAAACTGAATCTGAGAGCAAGTTGTAGAGGTAACTTTTCTACGGGGGTTATGGGCAGAGAAATTGACTGACAATACAATCCAAAACAAGAAAATGTTCGGAGAATTCGATGAAGGGATGTTGGATATTCTTCAACGCCTCAGCACGTATTTAGCTTCACAAGCAACTTTTATCACAACTAAGCAGGACCGGCCAGTCTGGAGCTTTAATGAAAATATCTCAAATAGCTAAGAGATATTTCTGGATGGGAACCGAACGTGAATGGACTAACAATGAGTCAAAAGTATATGATACTCACAAAATGAATCATATAATTCTTACCAACAAGACCGATGAGCACATATTCATCCACACATAAAATAATGACGGGATAAATATTTATTTCTTCATTTAAACAATACCTCAAATAGAATAGTTTCATCGTGCTCGGTTGGGGAGTGCAGATGATCCACTTATTCACAACATGTACCGAGATAATACTAATCAGTTGTGATTGACGGAGATGAAAAATGCCTCGTATGTATATCTCACAAGTTGAAAATACAAACTTAGATTTAACTCAGCGAGCCGAAAATCCACTGGTATTTAGTGCAGTGTACCACTGGATGGTCAACACTTAGTCTTTGACCGTGAAATAGTCGAAAAATGTTACATTCCAGGTTTTTTCATCGATACAGGCCAAAGTGTACAATTTCATCATGTTTATTATCGAGCTAAGTTGGCATTCATAGCCGGGTTTTCCAACTTCAGTTATCCGAACACGAATCCTGTGATATGAGGGTACCAGCAGGATTGAAGTAATAATAATCATTATGTAGAGCTGTGGCCTGTAAAAACTACTTAGCCCAAGATGAGTTGGTCCCAAGTGAGTTTCCCAAATGATACTCGGTAAATATCATGACCTTCCCCGACCATGAAGGTGAGGAGAGAGATGAAATTCTACTTCACCAAATATTGGATGCATAATCGAAATCAGTACTTTGAGATGGGCATTTGAAATCTTCCCTGAACTCTCGAATGATTGTGGCAGGCCCTAGGACTCTCAGATGGTTGTTAGCATGCGTATAATCTGATCTAGGACGATGCATCGGCCATTGCCAAGAGCAGTATGTATTAGCGTAAGTCATCCAAAAAAGTTGTTCAGAACTCGAGAATGAGAGCTCTGGTAGAGAACGTTCCGTCAATTCAAGCTCGTTTGGATGATCTTCACACCATAGCTTGTAGGCCCTGTAAGCTTGCTTCAAACCTTCGACGTCGGCTATGTTTTCGTTTATGTTTCCAATATCCTTTTTCTGAAAAACAGAGTTCAACGGTCAAAGATCATTCCATAGAATGTCTAGGAGGAAATCAAAAAGTATGATCAGAATCACAGGATGTGATCGGCTATTAGGTTATTCTTCTTTTGTAAGTACTCCGTCCATCCATCGTGATGGGATACAATTCCAAATATATATTTACCTCCAAACGTACAGATGAGGCCAAGCTTTGATAACGGTTCCAATAAGCATTGGCTTTTGTCAAATAGTTTCGTTCTGAATTTGCGTCCCACCAATTATTATCCACTCCATCTTTATCCAACTGACGACCATTGTTATCAAAACCATGCATAATTTCGTGACCAATCACGCTTCCAATTCCACCAAACAGAACATATTTTGGATTCGATGCTCGAGAAAAGTATCCATGCAATATACCCGCTGAAATCACTGCAAAAGAATGATGGTTACAGAATCATCTGAATAGAGAATATTTTGAGTATTTCCGGAAAGAATGTTAAGGGAGTAACCTCGATAGAAGATCCACCGATCAGATTTTGATCAAACTTGGCAGAAAGATGTATTTGCATGTCAACTAAACACAGTCAAAGTTTCACGAGCCTTGGTTACCCCTGAGTCAAACCATCAGCGTTAACATTTTTAGAGGTTATACACGCTGTCTTATGGGGCATCGCGATGATTGTTAGATTATAAAAGACTGACCGATCAGTCTTCGTCCAAGTCTCGCTCACTTGTAGATTTGTATACATAGAACTCGCTCGAACTTTCTTTCCGAGCTTCAAATAGCTTGGGAAAAAGTTCTGTTTCATTTCTAGCGTGGAGTTACGAATAAGTCACAATTAAGACAAATTCGCCCATATTTAGGGATTGATATTTCATGATTCGTGCGTCGGATGCTAATGCAAATTTGTATGAGGCTCTATTGAGATCTGATTGACACATAAGACACGCATGTAGGCGAATTCGTGAAAGTTGAAAAAAGTTGATCTATTTGACTCACGCGGTACCGAGGTTACTCCCTTAAAGAGGTCCAAAGCCTGACTCACATCCCATTCATAGTCACCATGTAGTCTGATTCGCGCATCTATATTATTCAATCGAAGAGCACATTCATATCACTCACATATGTTATCTCCACCAACAAACATCAAAAATCATATATCACATCATCCACACATCAGTAACGCTTGCTAGCATCAACAAGAACTTGGTAATGCAGCACCCAATTACGCACATGCACGGTAACGCATCCGCTCATCACACAACACGCTCGGTAATGGTAAACCCAATTACTATAACGGTACTCCGCATTACTATGACGGAACACTCTATTACAGTGATGGCATTCCTCATTACAATGACGGAACACGCCATTACGGTAACAACACATTCAATTACACCAATATCACACCTCTTGCTATATAAACCCGAACTGTCCAAGCTCGAAACACAGTCTGCTCTCAATACACCGTCGCGACGCATACTCCACGACACTCGGCCCTGCCGTGGCCACGTTGCTCCGTCATACGACGAACCCCTGGTCCCCTCAGGAACATCATCTCCGTGGCTTAGCTTGATTGTTCCGCGTATTCTGCTCGTAGTTATGAGAAATAGAGTCTCTTCGGCGTTCGTGTTTCGTATTGGTACCGAGTCGCAATTTACTTTGGAAGGGATTCGAGTGATTTGCTTATCCAATCAAATCCAATTCCCCCCGTTCCGGCAGCCAAACCGAGAGTGCACACTTGACTTTGAACGATTGGGTATCAGGAGAGCAAACTTAGACTTGGAAATATTTGAACTCATGAACGCGGAAGCTGTAGTCGTGCCCATGGTGAAGTGCCCCGTTCCGAGGCCGAGCGCCAACTTAACCTGTGCGGGCTTCAGCAAGCGACAATCTTGGCCCGACGCGCCGCGCTCCAGGCCGTTGCCGCGGATCAGAAGTAGATTGCTCCAACTGAGAAAAATTCTTATCCGGCCGGCGAGACGCGGGAGTGACTGAACTCCCATCGACGGGGATCCTAAAGTTTCTTTTGCATATGAGTCATTTCGGAGCATTTCCGCCAAAGGCGTCACCAGGGGGTCTGGGAAAAATCCCAAAAAATTGTTTTCTCATCAAGACTACGTTCAAAAAGTACAAAAAAATTCTTTTGGGATCTTTCCGAAGCCCTCCACGGGGCCTAGGGCCCACAGAAGGTCTATTTCAGGCCCTTTTTTGGTCTATTTCTGGAAAATTATAGCTCCGACTAGAATCAATCTTTTTTTACGTACTTGGGCGCATTTTTTTGTTAAGACTAGCACTTTTGAAGAAAAAAAATAGTCCAGAATCAATCATGCAGCCTACTAACTTCTAGGAGCTATTTGCTGAGAGCAGATTTTAGCGATTTTTGGGCCTGCTTCAAAGCGATCTAGCTCCTACTAATAGACATGTGATAATCGACTTTTGCAGGTGGTCATTTTGAAGGTAGTGAAAAAAACCTACAATTTGACTTCCAGGAGAAGTCGATTATCGTACATTTTATCGGAGCTATAGCCGATACAAGTTGAGAAGTTTTGTAAAAATGCCAAACTTTGAGCTCAATTTGAAAAAATCGTGTTTTTTCTTTCGACCCCAAATCTGTGTGAATATGTTTTTCGATACAAATACTATCAATAAAAACAATAATCTGGGTGGGCCATTTAATTCTCGATTTTATTCAGCCAATTTAGAACACCCTTTTTTGACTTTTTGCTTAAAATGCCAACATAGGCATGGCTCGCATATGCTTCCATCTGAGTCATTGTGCACCAACCTGTGTGGAATTACTCTCCCAAGTACCCCCCAACATGTGTGAGAACTTGCGGAGGCGAGCCTCAAGCCAGGAGTGAGCTGGAGGTTCACACCATCAGGTCCGAGATGGGCATTATTTCGTCTCATTTCGGGCAGGCGAGCGAGGGCTCGATTCCCCGTGTTTCTGCTTACAAACGAGACGAGTGGCTAGAATGGGGATTCGAACATGTTTTTCCGACTCAAAATGACCATCTCAACACGATTTCGGGGTCAATTTGTGCCTAGGATATCATCCAATCCTCAAACGGCGTTAAACTCCGTAATAACAGGTGTTGCGCCTCTACTGCAAAATGACGATGATTTAGGGCCAAAATGACCCCGGGATCGTGTTGAGATGGTCATTTTGAGTCGGAGAAACATGTTTGTGTCCTTACTTTAGTCACTCATCTCATTAGTGGGCAATAACACGAGGAATCGAGACCTCGCTCGCCTGCCCAAAAATAGACGAAATAATGCCCATCTCGGACCTGATGGTGTGAACCTCAAGCTCACTCCTGGCTTGAGGCTCGCCTCCGCAAGTTCTCACACATGTTGGGGGGTACTTGGGAGAGTAATTCCACACAGGTTGGTGCACAATGACTCAGATGGAAGCATATGCGAGCCATGCCTATGTTGGCATTTTAAGCAAAAAGTAAAAAAAGGGTGTTCTAAATTGGCTGAATAAAATCGAGAATTAAATGGCCCACCCAGATTATTGTTTTTATTGATAGTATTTGTATCGAAAAACATATTCACACAGGTTTGGGGTCGGAAGAAAAAACACGATTTTTTTAAGTTGAGCTCAAAGTTTGGCATTTTTACAAAACTTCTCAACTTATATCAGCTATTGCTCCGATAAAAAGTACGATAATCGACTTCTCCTGGAAGTCAAATTGTAGGTTTTTTCACGACCTTCAAAATGACCACCTGCAAAAGTCGATTATCACATGTCTAGTAGGAGCTAAATCGCTTTGAAGCAGGCCCAAAAATCGCTAAAATCTGCTCTCAGCAAATAGCTCCTAGAAGTTAGTAGGCTGCATGATTGATTCTGGACTATTTTTTTTCTTCAAAAGTGCTAGTCTTAACAAAAAAAATGCGCCCAAGTACGTAAAAAAAGATTGATTCTAGTCGGAGCTATGATTTTCCAGAAATAGGCCAAAAAAGGGCTTGAAATAGACCTTCTGTGGGCCCTAGGGCCCGTGGAGGGCTTCGGAAAAATCCCAAAAAAATTTTTTTGTACTTTTTAATTATAGTATCAATAGAAAAAAATTTTTTGGGAATTTTCCCAGACTCCCCTGGTGACGCCTTTGGCCGAAATGCTCCGAAATGACTCATATACCTTATTCAATTGAAATTTCTGACGAGGGGATCGACGGGCCCGGTCAAGTTCTTATGGTGGATGTAATCTCTGACTGACATGAGAATAACGTGTTAACTGCTGGTCGACTGTAGGTGAGACTGTAAACCACTCTGAATTTTCTACAGCAACTCCTAGTGAATTTATCACAGGAATTGCGTACGAAAATAGTTGGTTGATTCATTACTCGATTTTTGTGAGATTTGATCAACTTTTGATGCTAATTACTTCGTACCTCGCAATAAGCTCACTGAATTTGGATAGAGGTGCAAAATTAGAAGAATACCCAATTCAGAACATCAGTGACTCACCAAAAGCATTCTCTCTGGGTTTATAATGAGCATTAACAAGTGTTAGATCTTCATAAGCCTGAGTCCAATCAAGCGTGTTGTGAGGTGTCCCGAGTATCTCCAATTTTGCTCCAAACATGAAAGTACTCAGTTTTACGTAATTTTGAAGAGAGCTTTCTGATCCCAGGTTCAATTTTTTATAAAAGTCATTCATTTTCTGATCAACAAGCATTTCTTCAGGATATGCAACCAGTGACTCCATACTATCGAGCTTCTCAATGGCCTTACTTTTTGTGTAAGCACTCATCCAATTCGCCTATGAATAGAACATAATAAAGAATTGGAAGCCTGTTGAACGTTGATTTTCAGTAAAATAAAAAATTCGAGATTTAACCCTTAATAACGATTGTCGAAAACTCTTAATGATGTAGTTCACTATCTCTTGAGCCACATTTTTCAAATTTCTGTCGAATGACTCTCTCACAAAGAGTGATCCAATGGCGAGGGGCATTTTCATCCTAGCCATGTAAATGCAACGTTCCCATCTTGGCGGTATGGGATTGACCAAATCGTTTTCGTGTTGATGCATGAAATTGTGTTGGTTGATCACCATTCGTGAGTTAATATGTTCCGAAAGCTGAGTGGTTATTCTTGAGAATAGATAGTTTGCCATGATATGCGGCTCGGTATGAGATATGCGTACACACAGTTTCCTGATGTACTCATGTGCAGTGATGGCTATCACGGTTGAACTTCTCAGTTTCACACCTAGACATTTCAGAGATAAGATGTTCCGCAAAAAGTCGACCCATTTTGGTACTGCTGGACAGAGACGTTGTAGCTCTCCGATTGTCACGTAATATCCTTTCGGCTCAGGCTTTGCATCATGTTCCTTTGCATACTGCAAAAGTTCAAACAGTCGTATAATTTATCCATGACCAGTAATTCATTTGTTGTATTTTCGAGAAAATCGTATTCTCCGTCATTCACTAGACGGAATGGACACACCTTAGCCACATCTATCTCAAAATCGACAGTCTGTTTGAACTCTTTATCAGCTTGTTCGCGTGCAGCGCCTAGCGTCACGGCAGAGTCAACCAGAAAGTTGTGATAAGCAATAACTCGAGGATGGCCCCATCCTTCTGCCAATTCTCGTGATTGTAACATGAATGGATGATACTCCAGTAACTGAAACAAATAAATTGAGCCAATTAATTCTTCATCAATTCTATAAGCAGTTGATGGCTAATCACCATTGGAAATGTTGATTTTTTCCGTCGAAGAGATATGTTTATGAATTGTATCGCCATTTTTTGACCAAATCGTGCGTGCGTGCGTTACGAACTTTTAAAGTTTTTTTATGTGCGTGAAAGTGAGAACCAAAACACCTTCTCCCCAGAATTTGGGCTCGTGAAATTCCATGCAACTTTCCAACGTTTGGCTGCTCGGAAAATCGCATGAAATAGTATTCGCGCTTCGATCATGAGGTTCCACTCTCTCGAGAAACTATTCCGACCGTCGTCAGTGCCTGAGGCCAAGAACAGTCACTCGGGAGTGAGCATGAAATCGGTGCAGAATGTATTGTTTTTACGTCTGCTAGTACTATCTCGAATACAGAAAAAGCGGTTTTTAGCTTTTTCGTAGAGCTCGAGAAATTGGTCAGGAACATCGTAATGAGGTTTGCAGAACCGAGTTTTCTTTTTTCTGACGTCAACCGCCAGGAACTGATTGTTGGTAAATCTTAAATCAAATGTGCTCACTCCACACGTTGAAGTGTGAAGTCAAATTTAGCGATCTTCAAGCCATGTTGGACTAGCAGTCATTTCAACGGATCTCAATGTTCCTCCATCCAGTTTAACTAGATTATTTGACCTCAAAAAACTCTACCATTTCTGTTTTCGAGCATCGAATTCAGCCTAAGCGCGAATCCAGGATTTCGAGTTTGGGCGGAAGGGGTCAATTTCATATACATGTATAGTATACACGCGCACTTGATGGAAATTGAAGTATTTCTGCTCAACCAATGTTTCATTGTAATGCATTCGTGGATGAGTTCATCTACAGTAGTTATTGTTGATTGTTCATAATTTTCAGGATCAATAACAACGTAAAATTCAATTCACGTTTCCGAACACACAGATTCCGTACCAGGTTCGATGCATTGGTTGGGGGCGATTTGAGCACAAAAGGGGGTTGGGGGAGGGGCAACCTATCCGTCGCCCCAACCCTGTATATCCGCGCCCAATTCAGCCCAGAAGGATCTGAGCTATGTCCAATGGGAAATATGCGTTTTTTCGAGAAACGTTTAGACCATGCCAGTCAGGCCAGCGGCCTGGCAGCCTCGACCGGGCTGGAGCTGGAGAGTACTTATTGAAAATGTTATTTTTTTATAAGCCGAGTACGGGAGATCTCAATTTTTTGTGACAACTCGGATACGTGACTTCTACGTTTATTCATGACTGCCACGTCAAAGACATGCGACTAATTAGTAAGTTTTTATATAATAAAGATTTTATATAATATTTATCTAATAATTAGTGAGACGAATGCTCTCTCAAAATATACAGTGTCTAAATGGTCTCTGAATTTTCGCGGAATTTTTCGAGCGATGTTATTTTCGCAGCAGGCTTAAGAAATCAGAAAATGGCGCGAGTACGCCGAAGGATACCCAGAAAGTGAGGGTTGCGGGCCGTGCTGCGCATATATGCCACTGGCGCATACTGTCTATAGCCAGTTACCTTTGACAGAACTACGAATAAAGCACGGATTCAGAGACCCTAGAACCTATCAAAATCAGTTCCGACAACTTGACAATCATTTGAAGCGTCAGAGACAGCGCGCAGTACGCACAGAGTCAAAAGTTCTGTAGAATCTCTCATATGGAGAAGGACAGCGATGCTCGCTTGGAGCAATCTCCGAAGCTGAAATTTTATGCGGGCACCAGAAAACTCATGTCACCCTTTTCGAACTCATCCGTGGATAAAGATTCGGCAAATGATCACGCATGACAGCATACCGATCGTGGGCACGATGACGCATGATAGCGTACAGAGGATGGTGGTATCTAGCCATTAATGTTCCATCCATTACCATGCACCATACAATTAATTATTCATGTGACAGGACACATTCTACAACCTTACAGTTTCATTACTCTTCGATTCTAATCCTACGAAGATTTCGAAAACTGTGAATGGAAAAGCTCGGCCGTTTGAGAGCTCCGACGGTGTTGAAGGATCAAATGGTATTTACGAAAAAAATGGTACTCCACAGATACTTCGTCTCCCTCACCTCATTTCATCTCGACCCACAACAACTTTTTATACGCTTTGATTCTACTTCTATCCAGCCATCTTGGCTATCAATCATGTGCCTCCGATACTTAGCTAGGCAGCAGCATGGCTAGCACATACTCTCGCCGTAAGAGTAAGAGAGAGAGTGAGAGCCTAGTCTAGTGAGCGGAGTCTGAACTACTCAGCGGAAGTGGAGTTCGAGGTGATATTGCTCTTTGAAATTTTTGCGCCTGTAGGCCTTATCTCTCGGCTTTCTCCCCCTCTCTCTCCCTGTCACTATCATTCAACCCGCAAGGGGGTTTGGGGCACCTTGGTCCCTCATCCTTGGAGTCTGACGAGCTCCCGATCCCAGTCAGCGCCCGCCGGAGCGTGGACACCGCACATCTCCATCCGGCACCACGGGAGTGGGTTGAGTCTAGGGACTCGCATTGGAATCGTCTCCGGGCGATAACAATGCGAGCCTGGACGACTTATCTATCAACCCGTTGGGCTCCCTGGGCTCCAAGGAAGTCTAGAAGAGTCCCAAACCCCCCACCGAGGGCTGGGTTTCGGCCTTGTGCTTGGGGCCGAGCCCGGAATTCATTAGTCGTGGAGGAGGAGCGGGTCATTGCTAAATCACTTAGGGTTCGGTGGTGGCCGTCCTCCGAACCGACGCGCTGGCAAGGCGTAGCCTTGCCCCACGCGCATGGAGCAACCGGGGTCGAGCCTAAAGCCAGAAACCTGGCATGGAAGACCAATATTCCTGTCTCCCTCATTCTATACGCTAACTTTGAAATGCATTACTACTACGCATGTCCGTTCCACGCAGCAGAAGACCCTTAACGGACTAGGGTTACCTAAACAACCAAACGAAACCAAATACCACACGTTTCGTGAAACAGAGCCTGGTACTAGGTGAATCCTCTTCGGTGCACTTTGGCCGGCAGCTGGCGGCACGCGCACACGTCGACTGTCTGAATAAAAGATGACCACGGATTTCATGATTTTGTGATGAAACGATTAGGTACGTTTCTGGTGCCGTGGAGCAGCACCAAAGTTAGTTTAAGCCAAGCGCGAGTGTCCTTAGAGCTCGGGAATCGCTGATCGCGGTGGGGTGGCACACGCCGTCTCTCAGATTACCCGTAATAGGGCTCGTGCTTAGGCCCAGCTGAACGAGGCGGCAATCCGACTAGTCAGTTTCCCAAGGGACAAGGCAGCCAGGATGCGCGGACCTGTTCGAGTCTGGTCGTGATGCGGTAGAACCAAGCAGTGGCTAAGCGAACCTGTCCAGTAGGCACGAGGTGGCTCGGCGCTTTTTCCTGTTCAAATCGGTAGTATTCCCGGCTTCTCGTTTCGGATACTCCTACGGGTTTTCCTGAATGGGCAAAAATCAACTCGAATCAAGGTTGATTTTATTCTGACTTTTTATTTCTTGCTCAGGTAAGCCAATCTCTTGGGCCAGGGAAACGCTGCGCTGCAGGGGCCCGCGAAAAAGGAGGCCAGCGATGACTGCAGCTTGGTAGACTTGCGCGGTAGCAGATGGCAGCGGCGTGCCTGTGCTTGCGCTGAACCGCACAGACGAGGACCGCAGGCCGAGGTTTTGGCAAGCAGCGGACCAGACCCTATCACGGGGCAAGTCTGGGTCGTAACGTGGCGGCCGGGTTAGGTGGCTGATACGGGGCCGCGCCCTCGTCCGGGAGGTAACGTAGCGGCCGGGCCTTCGCAGGTGGCAGCGCTGATACAGTCACGGTGCTCCTCCGGATCGTAACGCAGCGGCCGGATTTCCGTAGGTGGTGGTGGCGCTGGAGATATCACGGCGCTCCTCCGGAGTGTAATGCGGCGGTCGGGTTTTAGCAGGCGGTGGTGGCGCTGGAGATGTCCCCGCAGAAGCTGGCGAGCAGGGAAGAGCCGAGCCGTCCGGGTAGCAGGATGTCCTTCCGGAAGCTGGCGAGTGGGTCCCGAGCCGGGCTGTCCGGAGGTGCGGGAGTGCTGGTAAGCTGGGCTTTAACCAGAGCAACCTACCGCTACGGCTGCTGGAGCCGTTCTCTCAATTCTGCTGAGATGAACCTGGCTTGGCTACTTTCGGCGAGTCGCCCCGAGCCAATCAGCGCGCAGCAGCGGTAGCCGCGCGGGGGCGAGGGAAAGGGAAGGAAAGGGAAGCTCGCGGTCGAGGCGTGGGAGTGAGAGAAAGGGAAGAAAGGGAGAAATGGCTCGCGGAGGGAAAGAGAGAGCATGGCAGGGATAGAGTGGAGGGGCACCGGCAGGGCTTGGTATGTATGTCCAAGACACATCTCAGAAACAACTAGTAGGAATGATTATTCTTTCTTTGCTTCGGACAATAGACTGCGAAGTTTTTGGAATCTTTTTCCACCCGAACTTCAGAATATATCATCAGTTAGAAGTTTCAAGCCCCAACTATTTGAAGCAATTCGAGATACGGGTCTGTATGATTCTCTGCATGATCTCATATTTTGAAAACTTTCTTGCAACTTGTATTTCCCGAAATAATATTAGTTTTCAAGATACGTTTCTTGTTTCTTTAGAATTTATATAAAAATGAAATAAATGAATAAGTATGTGCGCTAGGCCAATCGCTGGCCGAGCTGCGCCGGGCCAATCGTGAGCTGTTTGATCGTGATGTCGACATGCTCCGTTGGATTAACTTAGCCGATCTGCTCGAGATTACGGGACAGATGCCTGGTGACGTCGAAATTTTATATTTTTCAGTGAGAGACCGATAGAGACGGATGCCTAACAGATGGGCACGGATATGGACTCACATGGATGGAATGGCAATGACATCGGAGGACATAGATGAGGGTGCACGGGAGGGAACGGGTATGACGACGACAGTCTCTCAAAACGGATAGGCACGGGTGCACATGTCAACATGGATGAACCGATCATATTATCACTAAACGGGTAGTTACGGATGCTTAACGGATAGGCACGGATAAAAGCAACACGAATGAATTGGCAATAAAATCACGGAACGGGTGGACACGGACGCCCAACGGATATGCACATATATGGATTCACAGGAATGAAGCGGTAATGACATCGGCAACGGGTAAACACGAATGCCAACGGAAAGACATGGATACTGATCCACACGAGACATCGGCAAACGGATATATACGGGTGCACGGATCGAAACGGGTATGACGACGTCAATCTCTCAAAACGGATAGGCACGGATGCTCGGGTCAACACGGATGAAGTGGCCATAACAACATTACACGGCAGACTCGGATGCCCAACGGATAGGCACGAATACGGAGTCACGCGGAAGAGCGGCAATGACATCGACAACGGGTATATAGATAAGGGTACACGAATGGGCACGGGTATACGACAGTCCCTCAAACCGGATAGGCACGGGTGCACGGGTCAACACGAATACGAAGCAGCATGGATGAAGTGGTCACGACAACATAAAACGGGTAGACACGGATGCCCAACGGATAGGTACGGATACGGAGTCACACGGAAAAGTGGCAAGGACATCGACAACGGGTAGATGCGGGGTACGGATGGGAACGGGTATGGCGAGGACAGTCTCTCAGACCGGAAAGGCGAGGGTGCACGGGTCAGAACGGATACGGAGCAACACGGTTGAAGTGGCCATAACAACATAAAACGGGTAGACACGGATGCCCAACGGATAGGCACGGATAGGAACTCACACGTGCACGGGTACACACGGAGAAGAGAGTTTGCAAGCACACGGCAGCTGACGGACATACTACATCACACTACTATCCTCATTTCTTGGAGAGACACGGACGCTTACGGAAAACGTGGTTTTTGACACGGGTGCGGCATAACTCTTTACACGGATAGACACGAAGAGAACGCGAATAACCACTTCAAAAAAACGATGGGTTTTGATGTCATGCAGCAACTTATTTCGTCTCCAATATTATCATTTTATTCTTCTTCATGCACTGAATAAACAGTGCGGCCGCCGGGAAACGATCCGGCCACCTCTTGATCAAGAGTCTGACACGCTGTTGACTGAGCTAGTCCGGCCGCACCAAGCGGCGGTACTTATATAAGATACACTCGAAGTGCGGGCGCCTGTGTAGCTTGCGCCCGTAACACACCCCCTGGGCAGAGTCGACGATGTCCTCATCGTCTGAACTTCATGTCATCGACTTCTTATTGTCGTCTATACGTAGATCCCGAATCGATCTTGTCGGTGCAGCAGGTCTACGCGTGGTCAGCGCCACCTAATTATCATTGTTGACTATCCTCAGAGTACGCAGTCCACTTGTGAGCGGGGTTCGTTCCGCTTTCTGACACCAGTTGTTATGATATTATTATCCTTCTTGCACTGAATAAAAAGTGCGGCCGCCGGGAAACGATCCGGCGACCTCTTGATCAAGAGTCTGACACGCTGTTGACTGAGCTATTCCGGCCGCACCAAGCGGTGGATTTTATACGCGATACAGCTGAAGTACGGGCGCCTGTGTAGCTTGCGCCCGTAACACCAAATATGGTAGAGAATCCGAGACAATTATTTTTCAATGGAAAAATTTGCAACGCTTTATAATAAATTGCTGTGAATAATTTCTGGTGAATTATTATAGCTCTGCACTAACATAAACACGAATGATGATTTTTCATGCACTAGAAAACAAAACGCCACAAAATCCGGTACACGGAATATCACTGTCTCGTATTTTAAGAGAGCCTCATTTGTAAGTCTCAATGGTACAGTGGTTATGCCTCCGAAGTTTTAACCCAATGATCGACAAATCGATCCTATAACGGACGAGATTAATTTTCGGAAAGGATTTTTCAAACTATTGGTTGAATCTTGGGGTATCATTGGTTGAATTTTCTATTACACTAGCTGGCTGAAATTGTTCGGATACATATTTGACAGTGTACGTGTTACGGAATCAATACACGTGTTCGGTATAATTCTATTCATATATGCGCGAATACAGTGATGCATCATGTCAATCATACATTACTGCCTTGGCTGCCGCGCGAACTGCTTTCGCGGCGGCCAGAGCTGTGTAGGACTATACTTGCCGCTGCACGGGCTACTTTCGCAGGAGCCAGAGCTACGGAAGCGCCTACGGGCCACACGTTTCGCATGCTAGGAAACGACCAACTCGCGCCCCCCGCACACCCGCTCCGAATGGCACGCATCCTAGCCCACGATTGACTCGCGCTCTCTGCAAACGCACGTAGCATTATAGGTACGTATTGCACTGCATGATATACATGTATTATACCGAGTATTATACTCCATCATATGCATGTATTACGCTGCATGATATGCATGTATTGCACTTTACGTCATGATTGCACCGGATGCTATGCATGACGTTCGCGAAGTGAACGCCATCGCATAATTCCACTATTTGAACATTCAATTTCTCTATTTAATTAGTGAAATTGTGTCATGACATGTACGTGGCAGAGGTCATACATAACGTGCGATGCGTGCATGGCGGGAAGTGCATTAGATGCATATCATGCAGTGCGATACATGCATGTCATGCAGCCTTACACATGTATATCATGCGGTGCAATACACGTCTATCATGCCATGTATGTTTGCTATGAGCGCGAGTCGATCGTGAGTTTGCATGAGTTTCGTTCGAAGCAGGTGTGCGGGGGGCGCAAATCGGTCGTTTCCTAGCATGTAGAAAGTGTGGCCCGTAGGCGCTTCCGTACAGAGCCGTATGGGACTGTACTGGCCGCTGCGCAAGCTGCTTTCGCGGCGGTCAGATACGTGTAGGGCTATAGTGGCAGCCGCATGAGCTGCTTTCGCGGCGGCCACCCTTGCAGCAGTCCAACTCTGCCGTGCCATGTAACACGGGTGATGTACGTCGCAACATTCGCTCTCGCGACACGAACCCTTTGTAGAATGGCTCTCTCTCTCTCTCTCGCTCGCACGTTGTATGCGCCTCAATGTTCGAGTTTTCCTCGATGTCGCGGCCGCCTCAAACAAAAACGCCGACGCGCGCGTTATATCTCAATGATGTTGATTACAATTGTAGAAAAGGAGAGGTTTTCATCGCGAGGGTTTACAGTATTGAAAATCCAAATGCGTTTCTTTAGCTTTGAAACGGAGCCCATCGCGGTATCTGCCCTTTTATCCGTGAGACTTATGATAGGGAGGGCAAGAGAGTCGTCAAGGATCCACATACAGCTTGAAATTAGCCGCCTGTATGTAAGCAGAGTCGTAAATTTTGAGTGTTTCCTGAGCTTACGGAGGCTTTTATGAGATTTTTCTTCAGCTCATCGAATCTTTCTCAACAGCTGTTCTCGAATCTCAACCGTTGCCTGTGCATATCAAGTAAATTTGTTCTCATGTGTCCTAAATAATATCGAGTGTGAGACTGGCATCTGCAAGTGATAAAATCTAAACTCCGTTGCTCTTGGTATTTGTGAGAATTCAACTGAAAAGCTATAGCGCGAGAACAAGAAAATAGTAAAGCGTAGATGTTTCAAGAATAGAATTTCCCATCAAATATTACTCGTTTTGAAGAGATTATCTATAACATGAGTAATTCTGTAGATTTCTCGTCCTTGATGTTCAATAAATGAGTTGATTATTTGTGTCTCATCGATCTTGAATGACGGCGGGGAACTAAATAAATCCCCAAAATTTCATGAAAGAAATTTTATCGCTACGTTCCGTCTACTAGGTTTCGTGGACCTCATCAGGCTTCAGGTTTCTGTTATGACATATGAAGATAGGAAGTATGAAATTTTTTACAAATGATAGATGTGTAAATATTGAAGATGCGCAACTTACGTTATTCTTTAGATCGTCATGATATTTTCGAACGATCATGTAATAGAGCACAGACATAACGTCTAGCTCCTGTAGTCATTAAGTTCAATAGTAAAATTAGGCAAGGATCAACTAGACAAATCTAGCAAAACCGGTGTTGTTTATGAATTTCAGTGCAAAAACTGCCCAGTAACGTATCTGGGAGAGACAAAAAGACAACTAGGTGCACGTATTAACGATCATGTTACAAACAAAGATAAAAAGTCCGTAGCATCAGTTCATAGACTAAAAGATAAACATGATTTCTATTGAGATCAAACCAAAATTCTTGACACAGAGAAAAATTGGAAGAAACGGTTGATTTCTGAGATGATGGAATATATAACCCGTTGTGGGCAACGGCTGACAAAGCTCGTTGACCCCCGCTTCTCTTTCTCTCTCCCACATGCACTGGTTTTTATATATATGTCACCTACTGTATGCTGCGATCGCGCTAATATAAATATGAGTGTAAAATGAGACCGATGACTCATTCTATTTACCTGTATCGACAGGAGCCAGACGCTATGTCTGTGCTCTATTACATGATCGTTCAAAAATCTCATAACAATCTAAGAATAACGTAAGTTGCGCATCTTCAATATTTACACATCCATCATTTGTGAATAATTCCATATTTTCTATCTTTATATGTCATAACAGAAACCTGAAGCCTGATGAGGTCCACGAAACCCAGTAGACGAAACGTAGCAATACAATTCCTTTCATGAAATTTTGGGAATTTATTCAGTTCCCCACCGCCATTCAAGATCGACGAGACAAAATAATCATTTCATATATTATCTATAACAATTATATCCTGTGAACTTATTTGTTCACCTGTAATTTGTATTGTTTAATGGAATTTTATACTGAGAAATTGAGAAAATGAAAAATTATAGTTAATATCCATAGAAATGATTATTCAAATATCCACTATTATGGAATCATGTGACCACATGATTATTCAATGCAAACAATATCAGTATCTTACTCCATCAATTAAGGAGACTATCTTGATGAGTGCTTTTGATACGAAAGTTATCTCTTTAATCATAAATTATGTTTGGCCAATTACGATTATTTATGTGATAGAAGTGACAATGAAGGACCATTATCAAGCGTTAAGATTGTGAAGGATTCAGCGACAACCAAAGGTCTGTGATGTTATTGTTGAATGAATTAATTATTGCAATTTGGCAGAAGCAATCATGAACTGACCAAAAGCAATCTAGATGAGCCGTTAGATGCCGAGTACGCTTGTATAAACATGAATCACTCATCATCTATCATTTATCAATCCGAGAATTTTAGCGCGATAAATAGTGACGGAAAACAAGTCATGAATTCTATATGTGCGAATTCTCGGATTCCAAACTTTCGTTCATGGTTGACGAGAAAATGCGTCGAATTTGAAAGCCAAGCCCGGCGCATTGTCTCTAATAATGAGCGCATAGCTTTGGTTGCCATGTTATGCTATGTCATGGTACTCGCATCTCTCGGCACCTGAATCCCCTCCAAAGAATAGTTACATTTAAAAAACATACAGAACCTTGTCGCTGGATTCTCGAAGACCAACCCCCGCGAGATGTGGGCGGGGTTACGCTCTGTCTATACAAGGGTCGCGGCACATCAGCAATCCTCACTTCGATATTCTATCTGCAATACAGTGTATCTTTGTCTGTTACAATTATTGTATTCAAAATTTTGATCATTATACTTGAAACTCTAACAAGAACTCGATTTCAAAATTCATTCACCACCCAGCCTGGACCTTATACCCAACATACGCAACAGTACGCAATCTCACTCAAGAAATACCTAAGGATTGAGACGCTTAAAGAATCTTCAAGATTATGGGATTTCATGTTCTCCTTTGCCACCTCGCGCAATTACAAAAATTTCTTGACGAATAAGATCTTTTGAGACCATGGTCTGAACAAGTAGGTGAATCTGGTTATCGAGAGATTTCCAGATCCCGGGCGAGAAAGAGACTCGATCCGCTGCTCGATTCGTGACCATAGAAATTATTGTTGTGAAATCTTTTTTTTCCCTTGGCTGTCTGTACGAATTTCCCCATAAAGAATCCATACAGCTGTCCAACCAATTTTGTAAGTGACATGAGATTCTTTTTGATTCAGGATTTGTTAGGACTGTGATAAATGAATCAATCGATGAATCAATGATCAATGGATCTGATATCTTTTTTGGCGTACCACTAGATTTCAGGCAACTCTCGTCTCACTCTTGTTCCACTCCAACTCATTTACTCGATGAATTACTGACTCAGAGAACAGCATATACGTTATAGATATGGAATCGGTTCCCTGATCTACATTCCCCGATCTTCCTTACTGATTTTTTGAAGCTCCGATTTTGATTCGATGAAATATTTAATTGATAGAAATGGCGAGGCAACAATGAAAGCTGCTTTACCACAGGATTTTATACATATACCATGTGACTACGATAAATCTGGCAAAGTTTGGAGGTTATCTCCATACCCTGTGCTTGTTTATGCATGTTTTGTCAGAAATATGGTGGTTACATTGTATACTGAATAAATATTGAAAATATGTATGTACCGATTCACTTTTCTGTACTGTAACGCATGGTTCCCTTCAGAGGTCAGCTTACACTGTAACAGCTGACATGGTGTGGATAACTATTCCACATCTCAATTTATTATTACCAATTTATTTGAAATGAAGGACTTGTTCTCTGGTCTCGTTTAGAGGTAGTGTTATCATGCTTGTGAAAAAATGTGTTGTGTTACTGTGAAGTTGTATCATTATTCTATGGACTTATAACTTTTTCTCGGGCTGATGAGGTCGACTGATAGTCGACGACACTTCGCCAATATATTGAAATTCTAACATCTTTAAAGCATGTTCTACCGTTTGAATCTAGTACTCTAAGATCGAGAAAAACCAACAACCCCTCTGGCACTATAAAATGATCCCATTTCACTGTTGCCGTCGTCATTTCGGCCGATTTTTTCCTTCCGCTTCCGGCACACCGTGCAGAGTTTGGAATGTAGTGCTTCATACGATATCAAATCCTTTGAAAGAGCACAGTTCCAATCCCGATCGAATTAATTCGATAAGAAACGAGGTGAGATGGGACTGGACAAGAAAATACATGACGTTCTGTTTCGTCTCAAGAAATACAGTATCTAAGTTGGAAGAGGAGATTGCAGCTCGATTCCATTGCCTATGTGTACATTAACAAGTGATGAAGAGGTTATATTTAATACAACTCACATTGATGATCCATTTCCCTGCTTCTCTCACGTCTGGTTGGTATGAAACACGGAATGGATGAATGTGTGCCAAACCTCGGTCTCGAGATCTGAATAACGTCTGCATCCAATCGGATTTCTCATATTTCCCCTTCTGTCCCAACAAGTGCCAACCACCGAGTTCCTTCGTGAGATCATGGAAGTCTTTGATACCTCTCCTATCAATTGTTTCTAAATGATCAGAGGTCATGGAAGAAAATCAATAATGTTAGTATTTACAGACACATTTAAGAATCAAGTTCTCAAGTAGCCACGTTTGAACATATTTCTAATTCTCTTCAGGTGTAGAAAGGGTTCCTTGTCTCAGACTGAATGAATTCATCAATTCGATGGAAAATGATTGAATCCTGATATTGGAATTTCTCACCTTGGTCTTTGCAGGTTTCATAAAATGTTGATAATTTTTGTAAGAATACGGGGGCACCAATTTTTCGGATGCTCTCGAGGCTCTTCTTCAGATCCTCTCGGATCGACCTATCGGCTTTAGCGGCAAGATTTATTTCTAAATCTTCGGTAGTGAGAACAGAATTCTTTATGTAATTCCCACATGAGAATTTGTAGAAATCATCACAGGGTAAACTATTCAAGTCCACATTTTCAAGAAAATGTTTACCTGAAACATTCAATAGTAAGTCTAGCGAGAGTATCGAATCTCGACAAGGAAATGCATATTCTTCGCCGTATGGCTCATATAATCATCCTTAATTCATAAATGGGAATGGGCGAGGGTCTTCCATTTCGAATTTTTCTTTGTCCAACTTGGCCTCGATCAGTCAGAACGAGTCTAGAGTTAGTCAATATTTATGATGAAATTTCCTCAGAAACTTGTACACTTGAAAATGTCTCGAACTTTCCGATATTCCTCAATCGTTTCATGATGAAGTCATAGTCTAGCGTGGAGTATCACTCCTCCATAAGTAGAATCTTTGTGAGACTTCTCTCTCATGAATGACAAAAATGAATACAAATAAATTTTTGCAGGTGAACTTGATTCCGTTCGAGCTACGTAATCCTTTTCTTTTTTTTTGTATATTGAAAAAATGTCTGGTAAACGTTTGAGCAATAATTCACTGCTATAGTCTCTCATAAGCTCGATTCTTTAGGGGCAGAAATGTTTTTTTCGTGAATATGTTCTAAATGATTGCTCCAACGAGTCACTTAGATGGCCAATTTCGGCAAAACGTTTTGATGATAATTGTCATCCGTATTTGTGATTTGTTGAGAAAATTTGGAATATCAATGTTACGCCAGAATTCAACATTGTGACAAAATTGAACATCTGAGTGACTTATTTATTTAATTAAAGCCATGTGGTAGCCGTGCAAGCTGAATTTTGTTCCAACTCTACTCGAATTTTCATTCAATTTGGGGTAAACGACGAGTTGTCGCGCACTCGTTATCATCAAACTCGAATGGCTCAACTCGTCGTTTAGCCCAAATCGCGAGATAATCGGATAAAAGTGGGAAATACAATGTGCTCATTTTATAGGTTAGGTGGTACCAGGGGTCCACTCGTTCCCATTTTTTCACAACACTCTCATAATTTAGACTAAACGGCGAGTTGTAGAGTACAATTTAGTCAATTACAATGACTGGACAACTCATCTCAATCTTTGTCTCATCGAAATTTTGACATAAGATGTAAATATCGAGTATAACTCTACGGCCCCGTTGCACGGCTAGCACATGCCCTGAATTGAATCATCCATCAGGGCATCACTGATTGCGTGACCGTATACTGGATAACAGCAATGTGAAAGTTGAGTGCAAATTTCTCACGTAAATTAGGGGCTTTTTTCATTGAAACTCACCTATTGATTCTCCGCAGTTCACTTGGAAAAGCGAAACGGAAATGAATATTTGCAACATCGCCATGATGCACGAAGGCATTGCCTGAGAAAAATCGTGTTACGTATGATAGAAGTATAGCTGTTTTCAAATTCCACTAGAGAATTTGCATGAATTTATAATCCACGCTCTCATCAGTATGAGAATTCTGATGGAGCTTTCATGTTTCCTGTTTAAGTTCACAGTAGCTACAATGTGTGAAATTTTCATTCTAAAATGTCGATAGCCATCAATGCTGGTATCTTTAGCCCCTAGAACATTTTGATGCAAGGATGATAAAAGCAAGTCTTGATACCTTCTATCGAACTATACTTCCCCAACAAATGTGAGTAAAAATTGACAAATTGAGTTAAAAATACATTTTTCGATACACTGTGCGTAACAGTGCACTTTGCGCACAGTTTGTCGACTTTTACTCACAGTTTATCGAAAAGTACAGTTAGATACACGGGCGTAAAACCTATTATTCGCATCCTCGTGATGATTCCGACCCTCGCCGGCGGCTCGGGCCGGAAACCCATCACTCGGACGGGAATAAAACGTTTTACGCCCTTGTATCGAAATGTACTATTTACGCACACATTATCAATATAGTATATTCGGCCCGTACATTCCGATACAAGGGCGTGGTAGTAAACTATTGCCCTGGTCGCGTGCGCTCATTTCGGGCACTAGGACAGCGTATTTCCCGAGCAAAGCGAGGGAAATATATCCTCTAAGCTTGACATGGGCCTGGAAGCACAGATCATTTGTGGTTTGTTATCAGTAGAACCCTCAAACCGAGTTTGAAGACAGCAAATCCAGATTAGAATGGTGAATAATTCTTTTTCTGTGATCCAGTGATGGATTCCCGATCCGAGCCGCAGGCGAGGGTCACAATCATTACAAAGACGCAAAAAGTATATTCAATTCTTGCTCATCAAACTACACGGTTCCTCAGAAATTGTGAGTAAAAGTCGATGAAATGCCCGCAGAGTACACTTGCATGAGCAGTGAGAAAAAGTATTCTTCGATTCGAGGGTAGGAAGTTTCGTTTTGCTTGCCGAGTGATCGTTTTCGGCCCGGGCCCTGGTGAGGGCCGGAATTAGCATGAGTAAAGCAAACAACTTCACGCCTAAGTATCAAAATACGTTTCTCGATCGACCGGGCGTAAAGTGAACGATAACTGCTGAGCGTAAACCAGTCTCACATATCTAGCGTATACCAATGTATGAATCTACTCGTCTCAGTCCGGTGTATTCGAGCACCAAATTCTCATACGATATTCGTCCAACATCGGATGAATTTGGATATAACACTATCTAAACTGTTATAACTGTATTCACAGCTAGATTCATTAAAGAGCAAGTCCTTTGATGGCTGCTCCATCAAAAATTCAGGCAAGGGAGACTTTCACAGATAAGGATATTGGCAAATGAGAGACAGTTGAGGCAATTAACTGTTTAATGGAATCAAAAAGTTCCGGAGAAAATTTCCAAAAATAGAACCAGTTTGCCAGAGCGCTTCGTTAAGTTTTTTCAACCCGCAAGGAGGGAATGGGTCACCATGGTGCCTCATCCATGGAGTCTGACGAGCTTCCGGCCCCAGTCAGCGCCTGCCGGAGCGTGGAGACCGCACATCTCCATCCGCCACCACGGGAGTGGGTGAGTCTAGAAACTCGCATTGGAATCTTCTTCGGGTGATAACAATACGAGTTTGGACGACTTATACATCAACCCGAGGGGCTCCGAGGAAGCCTAGAAAAGTCCCAAACCCTCCCACCTGAGGGTGGGTTTAGGCCTTGAGCTGGGGGCCGAGCTCGAAATTCTGTAGTCGGGGAGGAGGAGCGGGTCATTGCTGAATCACTTGTGGTTCGATGGTGGCCGTCTTCCGACCCAACGCGCTGACAGGGCGCCTCCCTGCTCCGCGCCTATGGGGGCAACCGGGGTTGAGCCGAAAGCCAGGGACTCGGGATACAGAAATCAATATTCCTGTTCAATTTTTCAGGATATACCGCAATGAACTCGTAACTGAATCCTCTGATCATAGATTATATCGAAATAGTCTTGGTTTAAATATTCTAGCTTTGGATTTCTCGCACAACTTTAATATCATCTAAGTGAGTATGTTATAGGCAATCAGGATCAATTTTGGTCTCAATGGATATAAAGGATCGTTCATATCGATGACTTTCTTGCGCGCGGGAATTTCAAATCATGATGTTACTTCTTGGAAGATTGAAACAGCAAGTCTGATGTTCCAATCTAGCGTGCCAGTGGCCAAGAAGTATCATCATGATTTGAAATCCTCACACGCAAGAAAGTCACGATCGTTCATATCGATCGAGACCAAAATCAATCCTGATTGTCACCGGTTGTCAGCTTACAAGCAACCGAGATGAATATTCTACTCGCAATCGCATAAAAGTCACTGCGATTCATATATAAGGAAGATTAAAATCTCGATCACCAAGCCGTTTGTGCTAGGTGTCGTCGGAGATTAACCTGACAGATCCCTTCAGTCCCCCTGAAGAGCCAAATCTGTCCAAGAACGGCGAAATGCACCAACATCAAGCGTAGAGTCTGAGATTTTTTCGTATAGTCTCATCTAATTCCCTTCAAAAAATTCCATCAAAATCCTTCCAAAATGTGACTTCGAGATTCGAGGAGCTTTGAGGGTACTTGATTTGGATTGGAGTTCAATTGATTTGGATCTCTCCAATATCAATCTACGTCACCAGAAAACAGCAGACTTGCTGTTTCAATCTAGCGTGCCAGTGGCCAAGAAGTAACATCGTGGTTATAGGCAAAGTATTATGTATAATAGGGTGACAGCTACTTCCCAATTTTGGATATTCCTAGGTGCACATGCTTAAATCTCCCTCATTTGGTTAGTATATGAAGAAAAAACATTGCCGGGGTGGTTTGGAGGTGTCCTTATAGTGCCTGTGACGTGGTGAGTCTCGGGCCTCCTACCCGCGTCTCTCCTCGTCCCTTGACGATTCACCAGCGACGACTTCGCGAGCCGCGCAACGCCTGAGCGCTGCTCGTCGGCCGTTGCAGGTGCATCGTCAGCACCTTGATATGACTTTGCACTCTCCTCTTTGGCACTACTTCATGGAGATACAGAGCATCGTCGACGACGATGCTCTGCATGCTCGAGAGACCGCTCGGAGCGGCCAAGCCACCCAGACCATCTCGGGTGCGCTTCGCGCCACGTTCCACACATACCAATAACAGTTACTTTTCCAAGTATATAAAGGCATCAGTAAAGTATATCTTGCCTATTATTTAAACATCTCCCTGACATCTCACCTATGTGCCCAATCCCTCCCACGTCTCATGCCCACTTGACACCACTTTTAACATTGGAAAGCCTATGCCGGGCAATTCGCTCGCCTAATCCTCCATGTCTCTGGGATCGCTTCAATTTTTCACGGCGCCTCTCACATGGAAAATATCAAAACACAATATTTTGACGTAAAATTTCACGAGGAACACGATGAAACTCTCAGTCTTGCGTTTCAAATTTAACCGTGGCATGCTATTAGTGATTTTTTCAAAAAACCGCTGTTATAACACCATGGTCACTTTGGAAGTCAAATCAAAGAGCTTCGTCGTGTTTCTCGTGAAATTTTACGTCAAAATATTGTGTTTTGATATTTTCCATGTGAGAGGCGCCGTGAAAAATTAAAGCGATCCCAGAGACATGGAGGATTAAGCGAGTGAATTGCCCGGTATAGGCTTGCCAATGTTAAAAGTGGTGTCAAATGGGCACTATAAGGGCACCTCCAAACTACCCCAGGGATGTTTTTTCTTCAAATACTAACCAAATAAGGGAAATTTAAGCTTGTGCACCTAAGAAAATCCAAAATTGGGGGATAACTGGCACCCTAATATATAGATATGGGATTTTAAGTGTGATAATCTAATTTTGAACTTCAGGTGGAACAAAGTTTATCTATATTAGGTATTTATCCATCGATCGTCAGCTTTTTCAATTGGTTGATTGTAGCATAGAGTTTAACAACCTGTGGAAGTGAATTTGACAATGAGACATGCGTAATTACTACACATGGAATTAGCGAAATCATAGAAATTTTGTATAAGCAAAATCGGTACTTCTACACTGTGAAAATTCTTTTAAAAAAAACTCACACTAACTGATTGAATGAGGAATTAAACCAGTTCGGAGTTTTTTGAAAAAATTTTGTACACTGTAGGCGACTGTTCTCTCAACCAACTTTGTCAGAATATTCGTTAAAATATCGTTTGAACGGTGACATTCTGCTTGCATTCCAATAACTTATTCAAATATTTAGTTTTCCCATCTAAGACATCAATGATCACAAAATCCCTGTTCAATGATTGAGTCAAGTTGCGCTGTATTAGATTTTGTAGTCACTGCTTCCTTGTCCTTCGCGAAATTTTTTTACTTCATCGGCTTTTCTCAAGAGCTTAATGATTATTCCTGTCATAATCGGTGGAAAGTTTTCCCCGTATTCAAGTTAAGAATGAGAACGTTCAGTTTTCAACGCTTGCTTTTCGATTACAAGTTATAAGACATCATGAAGTGAGTTTGCTATTCCCAAATGAAAACTAAAGCAAAGATACTACCCAGGTTCTGGTGAACGAATTCAAATGTTGTACTACGACACAATTTCGTTGGACTGTCCGTTGGCTTCTCGTGTAACTTGCTCAGAGGCATGATTATTTCTATGATTATGAGATCGCCGAGTTGTACACCGTTATCGCATATGTAAGTAATGCCTGACGCTGCATAAACCCTAGCGCATTTTCGACTTCACTCGTGTTTCTTCAATATTGCACACGAGACTGAACTGAAACACAATCAAACCACATTCATGTTGATGTAATGTTGTGATAAGTGACTCTAGAAGATTTTTTACGAAAAACTTTCCGGAGATCTCTCAAAATGATTCTGACTCAGGAATCGAAAACTTATGTGAATTCTTATATTCAAACATTCGAGGTGATTATGATCGCCTATAGTATGGGGTAATATTTTGGTAGGGCTGTATTTGATCAAAAACTTGTAACAAAAATCATTGGTTCCCGAGATCACGTTCGGAAGAATTTATTGCTTTATTTGTTGTAACTATTCTTGCGCTGATGTTGTTTGAAAACAGCTACAGCATAAATTTTCGATCTACAAAATTTGAAGAAATTTTGAAATGGCAATTTGTAGAATAGATGTGATGGAAATGAGATGTGTTGATGTTTCTGATAGATCTAGTGAGTGAAAAGATATTTTTTCCTTCTTTTTAGATTCGAGTCATGATCGAGAGATGTGATACGAAATCGTAAGGTTTTTACCATGGCCGAGTTAAGCTCATCCGTCGGGACTAGGTTGTCCGAGAGGCGCGCGCCGGGGTAGGGAGGAGGGGGTGAGAGAATTCACCGTGGCACCTTGCGAATTTTCTGTAATATTATTGAACATGGAAGTTGATAGTTCCGAATTTATTGTGAGATTGGGAAATTCAAGCACGAGTGGCAATTAAATTGCTGGGTAGACGCACATTAAGGAATGAATGGTTTCGTGGTTCAGATTGTGAATTAGGTGAGGCATTACACGAAATAAAGAATCAGCTGATCCTAACCTCACGATGAAAAACAATTCTTACATGTGTCCAAAAATGTATCTTACGAGCTATAGTATTCCATCAACTATGATACCTACTAATGGTGACACCCAGAAAAACAACGGTTCGTCTATACGCCTGGGCTCACATGCGCGAATTCGCGTACGCGGAACTCCCACTTCACGCGCCGACGGATGCGCCAATTTTGCAAGAACTTTGAGAGCACGTTGCGTACGCTAAAGGTGAGGCCCATTTCGCGTGCGTCAACATTCGCAGGTACTTGACTGGGGCCCTATCGGAGCGGCGCGGAAAAAAGTTTGCGCGTGGCAATCTCGCGCGCGCCCGACGATTGCCGGAATGTTATTGATGGCATAACCTCAGACGGATAGTCATCCAATGTTATCATGTGATCTCTCGGTACTAGTGTTTAAAGTTAGTGCTTCAAATCTTTTCTACCCCTCCTCGCAAAACAGTGCTGAGCAAATACCATCTACATCAATATGAGAAGAGGCCTTTTAATATTGCCATCCACTACAACCAGAATCAACATCAATCAACTTATTCAAAGATAAACAGATGACTTGGGCACCAGGGGGCGGTGACAGTCGTGGGAGGTGGGGGAAAAGGAGAGGTCGAGGTTCGTGAAATGATAAGATGAAATTGATAACGGGACATCAGGGCCTCGGCCTCTCACAATAGGTATTGAATGTAAAGTTCATACGTTCCACACACTTTCACACACGGCTGTAGGGAGATAAGGCCGTGGCAGGGCCATCTCGACCTGGAGCACAAGTCTAGCCGCGGCGCCGTCGGCACGACACCGGGCTGGGTACGAAGATGATACGTTGATTAATTCTAGGTTACATGATAACACTGATTCACTTCACTTCTTTTTAGCCTAAAGAAAATGACAGTAAATTACAATAGTTCCGCGGCACGTGCTGGTCGACAACTGATACATTTTGTTACGCCACGGGTCCTTATATACTATGACGAAAATCCTAGAAAATTGTAATGCTGCCCTGGCATTACAATTGCGCGATTGTAACGTTCACCGGACGTACGAGTCAAGTCGTAAAGTTTTCTTGGAATTTTGAATGAAAATTAATGTACGCGAGAGCCACGTTACATTCGTGTAAATGTAACTCGCGACATGCGTACGGGGCAGATCGTAAAACATTATCGGAATTTTGAATGGAAACCAATGTACGCGAGAGCCACGTTACATTTGTGTAAATGCAACTCGCGACAGGCGTACGGGGCAGGTCGTAAAACTATCGTGGAAAATTATTCGTGGCTCGTTGTAGTGCGTGTGTAGCATTACATTTGCAACAAAGTAACGCTCCTGCAAGGTACGGAGCAAGCCGTAAATTCAATATATCCGATTTTCATACAATTCGTTAATTTATGTTTCTATACCGAACGTACGCCAGCGGGGCGTACGGTTGTGCTTGTTTACTTGAGCGGTGTGCTAGAAATAGATTTCTTGACATAATGAGGCGCAATCGTACGCTCGACGAGCGTACGATTTTATCTTGCAATTACGGCGTTCGCTTGGACAGCGTACGAATTTACGTGAATTCTACGATAAGTAAGATCATACTTAGATTCTAACTTTTCTGTACGCCCGGCCGGCGTACAAAAGCACTCATCATTCTCGAGACTAAGTACAGCAGAGGGGCTCGATTGCAAAAAATGAAATGCTTTTTTTGACAAATTCTCTATTAATATTAAACAATGAATTTCATGAATTGTCAATCAACAGGCACACTGCATACTAAAAGTGAGGCTCTGACCCTGACATTTATTAACGTCAGAAAGATCAAAATGCGTTTTTTGCAAGATACATATATAGGTTCGGTGGTACGTTACTGCGTGTTGTCTCCTTCTGTCTCGTTCTCGATGGCTGCAGCGGCGGTCGTTGGATCGCAACGCGTGATGCGCATGCGGATTGATGGTACACTTTCACTCGGGCTCGGCGGCAACAGCTCTGCTTCGTCCCGTCGTCGCAAGTGCTTGGGCGTCATCGGTATTGGCGGTAGGCCAAGTGGAGAGCGGGCCCCGTCGTCGAGGTCTCGTATGATCAATGGCGGCAGGTCGATGGCGGTGCTCAAGTTCGCAACGGAGCGCACCGAGGTTGATGCGCTCAGCATCGGTGGTAGATCGTTTAACAGGCTAGCAAAGTCGAGGGTCATAGCTTCCCCTGAGATAATGGTCGACGTTGCTATCGTCCAGGAGGTGGCTGGCACCGGAGACGGTCCAGGCATGATGTCGGAGCATCGTGGTACAGTGTTTGCGTACGTGCTCCGCTGCATGGCGAGTTGGAATGCTCCGCTGGTAGACGGCTGCTTGGAAGGAGCGATGGCGTCGATGCCGCTGCTGGTCGTGCGTACGTAGCGGTGAATGGATGTGCCATTCTGCTGGGGCCGGCTGCATCGATGAGCAAAGCCGGTCCAGACGCCGAGGGGCTTGCTGCTCCGACCTGGGCGGACGGAGACGGCTCACTTTGCGGCTGGGAGGGCCTTGCGGCTGCAGCGGCGCTCTTCTTCGCGGGTCAGCGGGGCGTTGAAGTCTTCTTTTTTTTTTCGCACCCTTCCCCTTGGATGCAACGGACACTTGCTCCGGTTCTTCTGCTAACTCGTCCGGGAGTATTTCAGCATGCTCGATCTCCTGCTGTCGTTGGAGTTCGAGCATCTTCTTCTTGCTGTCACGGTACTTTTTGATACGCAGACTTTCTCATCCCCTTGTCACTTAGTCTTGCACATACCGAATCAAAGCATCCCCGTCAAAAGGATGGCGGGTAACCTAAAACACTGCACACAAGCTTCGGTACATTGCAACATCGAACAGCATGTCGGTATTGTCTTCGGAGCACGATTACTCACTGTCTGTTACTAAATCAACGACTTCAATGATTGCCGGCGAAGCAGACACTGAACGTGTCCACGCAGTGCTCTGAGCTGCTCACTCCGCTCGTGTTCTTCTCTAGCGATGAGCGGTGGGGGAAGGGCCCCCTCCGTTTTGAAGGCGCGGCTGCGCAAGGCGATTTGAAGACGCTGACGGCTGGCTGTCGCTGTCCTTGTCTTCCGCAGAGCCATACGCGGACGATGACGATGATTGTGCCGGGGCTGGCCGGCTGTATGTGGCGGCGCTCTCGTCGTCTGAAGAGAGGGCCGATGTTGATAGCGAGCCGAAGCTCCTCTCGACCTGATCGACGTTGGGGTCGTCCTCGAGGTCGGAGTGAGAAGGGCCGTGGGGCAGCTTGGAAAAGTCTTCCTCGGGCGACTGGGGGCCATGGCGCAGGAAGCTTGGCTGCGGCTCTCGTTCTCTCGTTGCAGATTCGTATGATTGGTAGTCGCGATTGATATGGTCCATATTCGATCGTTCGTCCGTAGCGATTGTCGAGTCAACTGAATGGATAGTGGAATCTCGCCCGCCTTTTATAGGGCTTCGGGTCGTACGGTCGTCCGACGTACGCGCACTTTTTGCACGGCAATGCATATCGTTGTCACGCTTGTCCACGTTACTCGCGTCCGTAGCCAGGCTTTTTCTTTTCACCAGGGCGACGACATTCTCGTGCGGATAGGAGCGGCCTCCGAGGGATGACCAGGGTGGTGTTCTTGAACGTACTCACGGGCATGTTTGGGTTTTTTCTTCCCCGAAACATGTGCGTTTTCGTTGCGGTAGTAGGGCTGCACGGCCCCGTGCAGGTCTCTCGGGTTGGAGGTGATGGCGACGTCATCCGCTCGTGCATAGATCTCTGCCGAGTCCAGGAGTTGGATGAGTCGAGTAGCCTCTCGAGGTGCGATGTTGATGTTGAGCAGAGCAGCCTCTTGGGGGGCTGTGTTGGAGTATCTCTAGGGATGCTCCATTGTGTGATAAGGGCGCCACCGAGTCTTGTTTTTTCTTGCCAGACTCGCAGATGCAAGTCGAACACTCGAGGTCACAGGGTCATGGGATCCCACCAGCATTTTGTGGTGTTGCTGGCGGAAGATGGGATCTTCCGGGGCCGGCACGTTGGGCGTCAAATTGAGTCGGGCACCAGGAGGCGGTGATAGTCGTGGGAGGTGGGGAAAAGGGAGAGGTCGAGGGTCGTGAAATGATCAGATGAAATTGATAACGGGACATCAGGGCTTCGGCCTCTCACAATAGGTATTGAATGTAAAGTTCATACGTTCCACACACTTTCACACACGGATGTAGGGAGATAAGGCCGCGGCAGGGCCATCTCGACCTGGAGCACAAGTCTACCCTCTATACCGAACGTACGCCAACGGGGCGTACGTTTGTGCTTGTTTACTTGAGCGGTGTGCTAAAAATAGATCCCTTGAAATAATGAGGCGCAATCGTACGCTCGACGAGCGTACGATTTCATCTTGCAATCACGGCGTTCGCTTGGACAGCGTACGAATTTGCGTGAATTTTACGATAAGTAAGATTATACTTAGATTCTAACTCTTTTGTACGCCCGGACGGCGTACAAAAACACTCATCATTCTCGAGACTAAGTACAGCAGAGGGGCTCGATTGCAAAAAATGAAATGCTTTTTTGACAAATTCTCTATTTTATCAACGAGAAATTTCTACAAAAAACAGATATCAGCCCATCCAATATAGTTAATCCAACAGCTACACGAAATGGCCTAAGTCATACCTGCCCATAGGAGCAGAAGACAAGGCCAACATATTTGAAAGAAGAAAGAAGTAGTGCTTCAAAGGGTGGCGTTGAATTCGGCAGTGATGAGACATGCTTTTAAATCCGCTGTAATCGGAGTTTCATACCGGAGAGTCATGGTGATCCATGATTAAAGTTAGAAAACTTGTGCTAGTGCCGCTTTCAGTTTTTTTTCTCATCTTTCCAACTCATCACCAAAACTCAACTATGATTCGAGACAATAAAGCAGTCACTTCAACGTGATGTGCTTAGCAATTATTCTGAGACACTCACTTAACCCGTAATACTCACACTTCCGAATATTTACGTAATACTCACACTGGGTCAATCAGACCCGGCGCAGAAAACCCCGCGTTTCTCGCTTGGAAATGAAGCTGTCGACCCAAAACTTCTTCGTACATAATTTTTAACACCTCCTTTTGAGTGTTTCATAGGTTTCACCCGCGGAATCCAACATTTGATATTTGGAATTTCACTTTTTTGAAAATGTCCCTAAAAACCAGATTTGAATTCAAGAACTCATAAAACGGGTTGGTCTCAACCGATCGCAAAAATTCTTGTGGGATTCTACTCGGGAGATGACCTACTTTCACATCAAGAAGGTGCCCATATCATCTATTGAAAAAATATATTTATTATTAACAATTGCGATGAACAATTTAAGTGCATTATGTCCAGTAGGCTAAAAATCAGTTGTTGGTGGCGAGGTATAAAAGTAAGGATCATGAAAAAAAAACATTTTTGGACCAAAACTTCATTGTCTATATGTGAGAGTATAAAAAATGCCAGGAATAATACTATGATTACAATAATTCATTCTTCTCCACCGCAATCAAAACATAACCAAACCCGGTGATCGTCGCACATGCCACGAAGGCAAGATGGGCACTTTTTCTTCGTTTTATGATCAGCCGCCGTTTCACAAAGAGCACAACGTGTGCGCTTCTCAAATTCAGGCCTTTGATTCTCAACATGAATCCGTTGTTCTAGCCGTTTCAGAATCGAACCAATTCCTGACTTCAGGTTGCGCTGGAGCGTAGCACTCGCCAAGCGGTTTTGTAAATAAGGGATCACTAAGTGGATAATGAGACCATCCAAACATTCTTATATCGACTCATTACTATTATTGCCAGAGTTTTCATTCAAACATTTCAACAAAATACGAGGATCTACCAAGGCCATGTCCATTATCCCGAAAAACACGCATCGGCCAGGGACAGCTTCCTACCGTATACGCGTATAAACGCCAATCGGAGCAATCAGTACCTCTTTTTGTGCAAGGCAAATGTCCTAGTATATCAATCTCACTCTAAGAATCGATATACAGTCGTTTTAGAAGGTCGAGATAGGAAGAGTCGCGAGAAACTACGATATCGTTTTGGTCACTCAATACTCACACTGGGTCAATTTGACCCGACGGAAAATGCGCAGTTGCTTCAACAGCTGCTCGCCGCACGCTGACGCTGTGCCAGGCCACTCCAGCGCGCACAACAAGTAGAGTTACATCCGAACTACCAACAGATGGTGCCACAGGCTCCGTTTTCGACGATTGAATAGCTTAGATTTGTAGCCAAAAAAAATGCTCAGGTCAAAATGACGCAGGGTGAGTATTACGGGTTAACACGGAAACATTAAATGATCACACTCAATTCTAAGTGAGTGAATTAGTGTATCTGATATGCTCAATGTTTCGAGATACAGCTTTTGAATTTCATGTCGACTCCCAAGGTGTGCAGTTCTGTACTTGAAGAACAATTTTGGTTCTATGTTACATAAGCGTTGGTAAATGAGTGCAAAGTACTGCAAGAAGAATTCAGGGTAGTACTAGCATGATTTTTCGTTATTCAATCGTGATCAATATGACTCTCCGATAGCGAACTCAGATGCTTAAAGTGGGTCAGGATACATGCCACATTATTGTAGAACTCAATGCCACCATTCAATCCACTAATTTCCAACTCTCAGCACTATAAGATCACATGATAACATTGGATGATTGACCGCCCTAGGTTATGCCATCAACAAAAATCCGGCAATCAGCAAGCGCGCGAGATTGCCACGTGCGAACTTATCTCCGCGCCGCTTCGATAGGGCCCCAGGTACCCAGGGAAACCGGCTGCCCATCTTTCTTCGCGTACGCGAGGATTCATAGTTGCGCGTTTGATCAAAAACTTTGCGTGAGCGAACGAGAAGTCCTTCGCGTACGCAAAATTCGATTCCGCGCACGCGAAACGCGCAAAAATTCTTCCACTGCTAATCGCACCTGCACCCAGTTTCTCGCCCACGCAGGAGATGGCTGTAGGAATCGCAGAAGTACGGCTGCTCATCGTCCCTGTTTCACGTTGATGAGTTCCGCGTGTGCGAAGAGGAGACAGCTTGCATCCATTCCCAGATTCCAGCACGCGGAACGCCTGTGGCGACCGTGGAGGAACTGGATGCCCATCTCTCTTCCCCTACGCGAGAATTTGCAGGAGCGTGGACGATGAAAGCCTTCGCATACGCAAACCAGAAATTCTTTGCATACGCGGGACGTCTGTAGCACCCCCGGAAATGGCTGACCATCTCTTTTCGCATACGTGAAACTTTGCGTGCGAGAAAACTCATAGTCGGGTGGCTGGTGAAAAACTTCGCGTACGCGAAGGGACAGTACTCCCCACTAGGGTGTCCCTTATTTCTCAAAATTTTTTAATCTTTACGGGCGCCCCCCAGATAGTTTTCAAACCACAAAAAAATGAGAATCCCACTCCTACAATTCCCGAAAAAAAATTTTAAACCGTGCCGACACGAGCCGACACTTTTTAAGGGAGGGTATCAAAATCAGCTATTAATCCTCCTAGTCTCGGCATGTTCAAAGGCCACGCTAAAACACCTTAGAGTTTTCAAAGTACTTCAAGACATCATTTTCGATGTAAAATTTGCTGCTGAATCCGAATTTGAAGTGATGGCGATGATTTGTTGCAACCTAGATGCCGAAAAATAAAAATTTTCGACAACAAAACCTCTTTTTCAGTTATTTTTTCTTCATTTTCTCTCTTCCCAGCAGCTCAATGAGCCACACAGAATCTCCAAAGTACTTATATCTATGTAAAATTTTATGGGGAACCGATTGTAGACCTTAGTTTTGCGTTAAAAAATTCTCCAAGTGCTGAATTTTGGAATTTTTTGATTCTATTCTCGAATTTATTCATACTGGCTCTGTAACAAAGCTTTGATGTGATAGGTTAGGAGTCTCAAAGGATTTGAAAACATCATTCTCGATGTAAAATTTGCTGCTGAATTCGAATTTGAAGTGATAGCCATGATTTGTTGCTGCTAGATGCCGAAAAATGACAATTTCCGACAAATAAACCTCTTTTTCATTCATTTTTTCTTCATTTTCTCTCCTCTCAGCAGCTCAATGAGACACACAGAATCTTCAAAATACTCATATCTATGTAAAATTTCATGGTAAATCGATTGTCGACCTTGGTTTTGCATTCAAAAATTCTCCAAGTGCTGAATTTTGGAATTTTTTGATTCTATGCTCGAATTTATTCATACTGGCTCTGTAACAAAGCTTTGTTGTGATAGGTTTGGAGTCTCAAAGGATTTGAAAACATCATTCTCGATGTGAAATTTGCTGCTGAATCCGAATTTGAAGTGATAGCGATGATTTGTTGCGATCTAGATGCCACATAATGAACATTTTTGACGACAAAACCTCTGTTCCAGTCATTTTTCCCCCATTTCTCATTCCCCAGCAGCTTAGTTAGTCCCAAAAAATCTCCCAAACATTTGTATCTATCTGAAATCCCACGGGAAACTGATCTTCGACCTCCGTTTTGCTGTAGAAAACTATCCAAGTTCTGATTTTCGAAAATTTTCCGATTCCATGCTTGACTTTTTTCATCAATTCTTGTTCAATCTTTTGATATCATTGGTCCATTGCGCTTGGAGAATCACCTAGTAGCAGACCCACTGGGAATTCGATTTGGTTCCAAAAATATTTTGTTATTCTACAATTTTACTCTGAAATTTCTTCTCCTGAAAACACCAAGTTATCTCAAAAATTTATTCGAAACGTCATCCAAAGTTAAATCGTCTAAAACTTGCCCACTAATAATCCCTTGGAGGTTGAGGAGAAAAAAGTCCGAGTGATAAAATCTGCAAAAAACCACCTAGATTGAGCCCTAACTTTGCATCCTAATTGAATTGTCTCAATCAGCTGCTTGCGTCCCAACCTCTGATGAATAAGTGATTAAGTCGTTTTACCTATCTTTGGCGATATTTTTGCGTGGGACCTGATGAATGAAACGAAAATGATTTCCTATGATTGCTCGCGATCAGATCTTAGTAGCTCAACCTATTCAACTCATCAGAAATCATCTTTGTCAGTTTGAGCAATAAGGAACCACTTTTTGTGGCGTCTGTCGCTGCACAGCCCGCATGTGGCACGTAGAAAGCATTCAACGCATACCCTTACGCATTGACGAACACGGTCAGAGATTAGAGGGCTGTAATCTCTGACACGGCAAAGGAACATTTTCGTTGTTTAAGATGACAAGAATGGTTCCTGATGAGTTTGAAGAACTGAGCAATTAAGATCTGAGCTCAACAATTGTGAGAAATCATTTTCGTTCTATTCATCAGATCCTATGCGAAAATACCGTCAGTGAGATGCCACTGCTTTATTATTCATCCATGAAGGATTGAGACGTGAGCAATTCTTGAAGGAGATTTGATTATAGATTTAAGGATTAAGAATTTATACGACTCGACGCGGAAACTGTTTCCCGTCTCGCCGTATAAAACAGCATACGCGTTTCGTGCCAAAAATTTTGTTTCTCACGAAAACCTTGTTGGGCGTCGGCTTCGCCGTCATCCAGCAAAGTTTTCGCACAGAACGATTTTTGGCACTCGACGCATAATATACTATAATCTTGGTAGATTTTCCTTGAACTTTTTCTGAGACCCTCCCCCCTCCGCAATTTCTAACGGATCCATCCAGTCACTTGTTGATGCTTGTTGAGTTCACTTTGATCATCTTATAACAGTAGAGCTGAATTACTCTTGGCTCAATGTAAAGTTAGAAAACAACAACAAAAAACTCCAGTATCCTCACAGAATTGCTTGTTTGGGCCTCGATTCATATATTGGTGGCATCTGATTCCTCGAGGATTCGAATAATCATGAGAAGTACCGTGTATCATGAGTTATCAAGCAGCTGGAGTAACCATTTGTTTCAGTAACTCAGACTGAGCGCCGGTCCATGAGATATGTGGATAAAAGAGATAACTGATAGAAATGGGTTAACCATTCTCATCAGTTATCTACTTTAACCACATATCATTCCGTCACACATAACCTGTGATTGTGAGTAGGCAGGGTATATTGGCTATGGAACATGTGAGTTTCAGCGCCTCTGAGCGACGGAAAACGGCATTTCGCGGGAGGTAACATTCGAAGTTTTTGAACGTGTTCAGTGCGGGCTTTGATCTTCTCATGCAAGTATCTCAAAAACCGTAGCTCGGATGTGGCAACAGTATTCGGAGCGATTGTAGGGTTTTCCAAAACGAAGAGTTTGAGCGCTCGTGGGTCTGAATCCGAGCAGAATTGAGTGAACTAGAGTGAGTTGAAAATTTTGCCTAATGCTTTTTGCATGCATGGGTTATGCGGTCACCGCTCAAGCTACTGATTCTGCCCCAACTCACTCCGATATTTTTCTCGCTTCGGGCTCTGTGAATCCCTCAATAATGGTCTGATTGACATGTGTGATAGCTCAAAATTTTCGCAATCAAAAATCTAACAACTTTCCTGCTTACTCTTACGGGGTTTGAGTGATGGTTTTCTCGAAAATGAATGGAAACCCCTGCCACGCGCCGCTCTGTTGCTTATCTATTTCTGACCTTTATTTTTGAGGAAACCGTCACTCAAACCCCGTAAGAGTAAGCGAGAAAGTTGTTAGATTTTTAATTGCGAAAATTTTGAACTATCACACATGTGAATCAGACCATTATTGAGGGATTCACAGAGCCCGAAGCGAGAAAAATATCGGAGCGAGTCGGGGCAGAATCAGTAGCTTGAGCGGTGACCGCATAGCCCATGCAAAGAGCATTAGGCAAAATTTCCAACTCGCTCTAGTTCACTCAATTCTGCTCGGATTCAGACCCACAAGCGCTCAAACTCTTCGTTCTCGAAAACCCTACAATCACCTCGCATACTGTTGCCACATCCGAGCTACGGTTTTTGAGCTACTTGCATGAGAAGACCAAAGCCCGCACTAAACACGTTCAAAAACTCCGAATGTTACCTCCCGCGGGATGCCGTTTTCCGCCGCTCGGAGGCGCTGAAACTCGCATGTCTCATAGCCAATAAGGAGGAGAGTAAACTCGGCCTCGGAGCAGGCCCAAAATGAGTTGCCAGCAAAAGTGACTTGGCCACCAGGGGCGCTGACTGCGCTATCTCGGCAGCCTCACAGACACGCGATTTCGGTTCTTGCGGTCTGTTGGTGTGAGTGTGAGCGCGCTTACACTCACACCATGCTAGCGAAGTAGCACTCTAGCTGCCGAGATGGCAGAGCCAGCGTCGCAGCGGCCGTTTTTGAACTACGGTTTCTGGCGAACGACTCTGAGGCCCCCCGCCAATGTTAGCGAGAGCGGAGTTTACTCTCCTCCTTCTATACCCTCCCTAATTGTGAGGTAGATTATTAGTCGCATCCAGCTTTCAATGCCATTATTGCCATTTGATGCCATTCTGGGGGTATCTCATCAGTCAATTCTATCGTGTGACTTCTGTGCAATATAAAGTCACTTATAAATTATGCAGGATCTTTGATTTTCATCTATACTGCAGCTACTGAATGGGACCGTGCAAGATAACCTCGCGGATGACTGATTCGTGATTGTCATTCAAAACGAGGAGTTCAAAAATAAACTTTAGGTCTACTCATCGGAATCCAGAACACCATTGGTTCTATTAATCGTCAAGTACCAAGTGTTACCTCAGCCCTAAGCAGCTCAACACTGCTGCCACAGGTATTTGCATGTGAGATGTGTAACTTACTTTTCAACACTTTCAAGATACATCTGAAATTTGAGCATAACATCATGGATTCAATGGACATCATCATGCAGGAAACAATCACAATTTCCTCCAATCAATCAAACTTGGACAACTCACATCCTAGTATTCTTGTTTTGAAATATCACCATTTCTACCAATGATAGTTATGATTCATGGAAAAAAATAGTTTGTTGGATCCACAATTTTCTGTTTGTTGCATTTGTGTTTGACGTATAAGCAACCTTGTAATTAGTTGTAAATAAGTTGTAGATACCAACAAGACAACCGACTCACTGGTACTTTGTTCATTCTATAGCCAAATGTAGAACACCCTTGCATTCCAACAATATAGCTTTACATAATTTTCCAGGCTCAAAGGAATACAGCTAGTGGTTGATGGAATACATGCAACATTCAATCCTTTGGAGAGACTCTAGTAAGCTTTACCCGGGTGTGAACTCGGATACTATTTAATGAAATGGTTCATCAGGGATAGGGTTAATTTTGAGTCACTCGTCTATTAATACAAATTTACTGGAGGTGGTTTGAGTATCTGATAGCAATTTCCCAATTATGACTCACAAAGAATACTGAATGAGTATCTAGAAAACGGATAATGGTGAAACATACATGTCTTATCCATCAAAGTTTCCCATCACATGAAGTCATCTTCTCAAGTTTCGGAATGAACATAGAGTCCATATTATAGAAGATTGAAAGCGTGCATTTCTGCTTTTTTATGTGGACCTACTGATGATGAATATTTGATATCAGTATTCTATTCCAAATCTGCACTTGTGTTCTAAAAGATATCTATCCAAAAGACTCATTCTGTCGACTATTAGATTATTATCTTGTACTTGAAGACTGTTTGGAGCTATATATTCTATTTATACAAAATACTGATTAGTCAGAGGGGTCATTTACTGCTGAGATTTATGGAATCAAATGAAAAATTGTTGTGTTTAGTCAGTATTCCTGACTCAAATTTGAAAATTTTGACACAAATTTCAAAGTTATGGGAAAAATTGCATGGCAAGTTTGAACTTCTGTTGGAATATTTGAGCCTGGTAACTGAAGCAAGTTGGTCTAGCTATTCTGTTCTAATTCTGAAGTTGTATCATAATGTGATGTCTGCCCAAAATACTCGCTCCATCGACTATTAGATTGTTATCTTGTACTTGGACAATGTTTGGAGCTATATGATCTATTCATCAAGATTACTGATCAATCAGAGAGGGCATTTCATGATCAGGGTCATGGAATCAGATACAAATTGAGATTCTTCTCGGGAATCTGATTCCCATTCTTTATGAATCGGCCTTGGACACTTGTTGACCTAAGTCAATATTATGGAGGATTTGCGTATCAAATTTGCATCCTGACAGTTGTGCCTGCATCTCAGAGTGATGGGTAGTCGATTTAGCTATTATGCTCCAAATTTGTATTATTCTGAGAAGTCTATCCAAAATATCCATTCCGCTGATTCTTAGGTGATTATTTTGTGCTTAGAGAATTTCTGGAGGTATATGCTCTTTCCGTCAAGATTCCTTGATCAATCAAAGAGGCTATTTCTATTTCAAAATTTGAGTTCAGACGAGGACTCCAATACATACGACTGACAATGTGGGTGTTTGTTCCTAACATCTATATTGCAAGGGATTTGAAGCTCACGCTTTTGATTTAGAAGTGATATTTTAGGAAATTTGAGCCTACTTCTCGGAAACGTAATTAATACTGATGACAGTTTCTCTTTAGGGATAAGATTACTCATTTTTCTCCATGGTAGAGGTGGTACGACAAGACCTAAGAGGTTGAAATCGTTTAGAAATTTTACGCTGCTCAGCTGACCGTAACCTTTGAGGCATAAAAATGGCATAACATCTCTAACATATCATCATTTCGTTTCGAAAACACTCAATTTTGTGCGTCCTTTGAACCCGTAGTGTAATCGCAACTAACAAGTCGTGAAAGTATTCTTGATGTTTATAACAGACCAAACCCCTCATTTGTAAGAATTTGATTTTACAAATTCTTGTATTTGAATCAAACAAACACACATTTTACATACACGTGTTTGTTACGTTTGGAACGGGTCCGTAGATCCAACAAACTATCTTTTTCCGGGGTTGAGATGGCTACAAACTCTTTTAATACCCTCAATCAATCTATTCACATAAATTGAGGCTCGATCCACCTGTTAACCGACTCTTCTGTCAAACCTACACAGACAATGCTAAGAATAGTTATTTCAGTCGGAGATTCATTGATCTCTTCTGATTTCCTCAGATACAGCTTCAAACTCCGAATGATCTGCTTTAGAGTCATGAGTCTGGGATGCGATGCTCCAGTAACTCGATAGAGCACAATATGAGTTCATCTTATCTGGAAGAGGAAATATACTTGATTGGTCGTGCGTCTCCTCAAATAACTGGAGATCAGTTGCCGACCAACCTCCAAGCTTTACAAGTGTTATTTTTCAATACCCGCGTTTGCCGTCTCAAACTAGAGCAGAGTTTTCAACTAGTTATCAAAGAAATATCAATTTTTTGGGAGAAGGCTGGCATCCCTATTCAAGATGTGCGGAGATGTATTGAAAAATTGGATAGTTTATACGACGAATATGGAAAAGTCCAAAAAAGTTGCAAATCTCAGTATGGTAAGAAGAGTGAGGCGAAATTCCAAGAGAGACTGACACAGTTATTCGACATTTCCCATGGCAATGCCATGAAAATAATCGATGAGTCAAGAAAAGCATTCTTGACTGATCAGCGATTCAAGAGATTGATAGAATGTATAGGAGACATTCATCAAGAGACAAATGCAGATTCAAATATCCATTGTGAGATCGAGGACCAAGAACTTATTCTTCAAGATCCAACAATGGATGTCGAAGATCCAGAACCAAGTAATGTTGATCCAGAACCAGTAATGGCAAGTAAACAAATATGGACACAAAAGTTTGTAGAATATTGGTCATCTTCATCAGGCGTATGGTGATTTTCCCTCTTAGAGCATTTATCTGTGGCGGAGACAGCTGCGAAGGGAACACAAACATGTGATCTACTAACATCCACTGTAACAGATGAGGACAACATTAGAGTACTTCGAAGTTCCATGCTTGTATTTGACCCAGCAGATCAATTAGTTGGTGAGGCAACTTTCTGTATCGTTTCAGTCTTTTCGACTGTTTTCTTAGCTAATTACATTGCCGTTTGATTTGATATTTAGTGGTAGGATTCTCTTGACTTCCAAACAAACATTCTTAGAGTTTCTCTTTATGAGAATGTAAGAATGTGAGCGGATTTTATCAGATGGAATCTGATTCATGAGAATGAATTACATTTTGCACAGACCATCAAAATAAGATTATTCGATGAATCTACTAATATTAACAGTAGACTGTTCATTCGAAAGCTGTTTTCACTGATAGAGCTTCCGCAGGGAGATATACTTTGACAAGCTTGGTTATCTGAACTAATCTCCCTTTCTACTTAGCTCTTGAAATCTTTTTCTTAAGGATCAAAAAATCTCAACTAATGACGAGTTAGTTCGTTTCTGTTATCATACTATACGATCCGTTGACATGTTCTGATGACAGCGCACTCAATGATCAACTCCACTTTCTGCTATACATGAATGGATAATGCTGTAGTTCTGGCCCAGCAGAGATTTCAAGTGCTTAACCTGCTGTTCTTCATAATTTTTCTCTTCCAGAAAACTTTAGTCAATTATCAAGTGAAGAAAACCCACCTCAACTATTATCAAGTGACGAAAATACACCAACGATACTATCTAATTGGGATGGATCAAGCCGAAACACCACTTCGAGGGGTGGATCTGTCTATTGTGGAGCTGGTCAAAACTATGATAAGAGGAATATTCGTGGTACAAGGAATATCATGACGGAAGAATGAGGTTTAGTACTAGATTCCTGGGGAATTTCTTACAGGGCATCGCTACATTTGATAGCGGCAACGGCGAAGTCTTTGAATGTCAATATAAACGACGCAATTCTCAACAAAAACTCTTTTCACCAAATGCGAAATCTAATTAGAGAAAAGAAAGCTGGAAGGATTAGAGAAATATTTGGCCAATCAGATGTCAAATTTTTGTTTGTTCTTTGGGATGGGAAAACTATTCCGGATCATCTTGAGTGTGAACAATATGACCGAGTACCAATAACAGTGCTTAACCATGAAGTGGAACAATTGTTGGGCATTCCTGGTTTGGAAACTGGTAAATGCGTCACACAAGCACATGCAATCTATGATCTTTTGTTTGAATGGGGGCTAACTAGTCGCATAGCCGGATCGTGTTGCGATACAACAGCATCGAATTTGGGTGTTGAGTCAGGAGCTGCCGTTATTCTCGAGCGCCTTTTGGATACAGATCTCCTGTACTTTCCTTGTCGACACCACGTATTCGAAATCATATTAGCAGAAGTGTTTGATTTAAAATTCCCAGTCTCCACAGGTCCAGATATTACGTTGTTTAAAAAGTTTCAGAGTTCATGGGGAGAATTTGATCAACGAAAATTCGAACCAGTTTCAGACGATAGACCCATCCATCCGCAACTGCTCTTAGAAAGGGAGGACATTATTGAATTCATAAAACAATATCTCAATGAGAGTCTACCTCGTGATGATTACAAAGAACTCTTGGAACTATGTTTGATCTTCTTTGGTGTTACACCCGCTGACAGAGCTAAATTTTACAGACCCGGGGCACTCCACCAAGCTAGATGGATGGCCCGAGCTATCTATTGCTTAAAAATCTACCTTTTCCGAAAAATATTTCCTCTTACAGCTGATGAAGAGCAAAAGCTTTTTGAATTATGCCAATTCATTGTATTTATTTCCATCAGGGTTTGGTTTTCTGCTCCTCTGGCTCCCGAGGCCCCCAAAAATGACTTGAATCTCATAAAAAAACTTTTCCTCTATCAAAGTGTTGATCGGGACATGGCTATAGCAGCTCTGGGGAAGATTCAAAATCATTTGTGGTACTTGAGTCCCGAGGCATGTGCCTTGGCTTTCTTCGACCAAACTCACAGTGCAGACCAAAAAATTGATGGTGGAAGCTCTAAGCTTTGATTCTGGTTCAAACACGGCTGCTTTTTCAAAACGGTTCTACCTGAGAGGTCAGTCAGATTTTGAGAACTTGGCTTCGAAAGGCATCGAATACTTCATCAACTCTGATTCAATGAAATTCTTTGATCGCTTACATTTGGACAAATCTTTCTTGGAGACAGATTGTGATTCGTGGTTTTCTAATGAGAAATATTTAGAGAATTTACATGTTGTCAGAAACTTGAAAGTAGTTAATGATACCTCTGAAAGAGCTGTGGGCCTAGCTCAGAGATGTATGAATGTATTGACAACGAAAGAAGATCAAAAACAATATCTTGCACAAGTTGTTAGAGAATATAGAAAAGAATTTCCTGATGACTGTAAACAAACTTTACTCAAAAAGGTTAAAACCTGATTGTGAACCATTCCATATCCTCATGTATGAGTTGTTGGAAAAATTCGCATCGGTTTGGTGAAAAATTAGATCATCTTTGTTGATCTATAATAAATTGCGATGTCATGTTCATAATGAGCATCTCACTTTTCAAATGCACCAATCCATTGACCTTCTAATCCACTACCTGACGTTCATGAATATCTAACTTCACGCAAATCAAATACGTGGAGTACTGAAGGCAACCGATTTCGCGGAAGAATGAGTTCTTCTTGCTGTTTCCCTACTTTGAATTCAGCCGAAAGCTAGTTAGCTCCGTTGAGATAAACGAAATAAACCCCTACAAGAGACAAAATCACAAGAGTTATCGATGAGCAGTTTTTTCGAGAATTGAACTTTACACGTGACGTTTCGGGTGATGATTTGAGATAAATTGGTGTTTTTGGGAGAAGAAATTCCAGAGTCAAAGTGTAAAACAACGAATATACTTGGAGCTGAATCGAATTTACAGCAACCCTGCTCCTATATAATTGAGAACAAAAATTGATGGAAGAAATCAATTACAAAATGGAAAAGTTTCTAAATTTGGGATTCGGAAAACTTCGTACCACAAAACTGGGATCGACAATCGGTTTTCCGTGAAATTATATATACGTGATTAATTCGGAGACTCTCTGTGGCTAATTGAGCTGCTGGGAAGAGAGAAGATAGAGAAAGAATGACTGAAAAAGAGGTTTCGTTGTCAAAAGTTGCCATTTTTCGGCCTCTAGATCGTAACAAATCATCTATATCACTTCAAATTCGGATTTAGCAGCAAATTTTACATCGAGAAGGATTCTTTCAAATCCTTTGAGACTCCAAACCTATCACAATAAAGCTTTGTTACAGAGCCAGTATGAATGAATTCGAGAATAGAATCAAAAAATTCCAAAATTCAGCACTTGGAGAATTTTTTAACGCAAAACCAAGGTCAACAACCAGTTTACCATGAAATTTTACATAGATATGAATCGAGCCATGCAAAAAGGGACCTAAGTGCCATTTTTTGCGGAATTGAGATAAGGTGATATTTGTACTCTTTGAACATTCCTCTATCACCTGTATATGTAATCTTTCCGATATAACCAATTCCTGAGACCCGATCCATGCAAAAAGGTACCCACGTACAGGATATGGGGCCCTTTTTGCACGGATTGATAAAAGAACCTACAAAAACTAATACTTACGCACCGTATCATCACATCTATCACTCACACAATTGATTGCTGTGATTCTTGGCACCAGTTGGTCGACGAGCGGAATGTTTACATCTTGCTACGCCTCGAATGATATATAGGCATATAGGTGTATACTCTGCGCTCTGAACTCAACTCGAATTTTGGAATGATCAAAAAGTGCTGTAGTATCTAGTGTATCATCCTATAGTTCTGCAGACGTTGATTTTGTCTGTCTTATAGTGTATGATTTCTAGAATATGGATTGTGACAGTAATAACGATGGCAAAAAACGGAGAAGTTGTGGCGATCCTTCATCTTGGGCACGGAATGAGAGCAAAAGATCGGGAACGTGCTGCAGGCCTTTTTCAAATAGCCAAAATGATTACATTCATAGATTTATAGATCTCATTAATAATAATGTTACGTGATTTAGATAGTATTATGGTTTTGTTTGTTGTAATGAACTTTGTAATTGTATCCGAAGTATTTTCAGTCAATCTGAGCAAAAAGGTACCTGAATCCCGCTATGAATCCATGATAATCATCAAGATATTGTTTCAATTCAATATTTTCCAGTTTCGTAATGTCTTGATATGAAATCATAGCTTTTTGAAGGAATCCATGCTAAAAGGGACCCAAGTCCACTCGAGTTTTTATTAAAAAACAACTCTGTAGGCCACCCTTGGTCAAAAAATGGAGAAGATTATAGTACATACTGATAAGAAGTATGTGTATGTACATTGGCGTTGGGGAATTGTGAATGGTAGAGATGCAACACAGTTTTTTTCGTTTTCCCGACAATTTGTCATTTGCACGAAGGTCCCTTTTTGCATGGCTCGATTCATATAAGTATTTTGGAGATTCTGTGTGGCTCATTGAGCTACTGGAAAGAGAGAAAATGAAGAAAAAATGACTGAAAAAGAGGTTTTGTTGTCAAAAACTGTCATTTTTCGGCATCTAGATCGTAACAAATCATCTATATCACTTCAAATTCGGATTTAGCAGCAAATTCTACATCAAGAAGAATGTTTTCAAATCCTTTGAGACTCCTAACCTATTACAACAAAGCTTTGTTACAGAGCCAGTATGAATAAATTCGAGAATAGAATCAAAAAATTCCAAAATTCAGCACTTGGAGAATTTTTGAATGCAAAACTAAAGTCGACAATCGGTTCCTCATGAAATTTTACATAGATATAAGTATTTTAGAGATTCTGTGTGGCTCATTGAGCTGCTGGGAAGAGAGAAAATGAAGAAAAAATGACTGAAAAAGAGGTTTTGTTGTCGAAAATTTTCATTTTTCGGCATCTAGGTCGCAACAAATCATCGCCATCACTTCAAATTCGGATTTAGCAGCAAATTTTACATCGAAAATGATGTCTTGAAGTACTTTGAAAACTCTAAGGTGTTTTAGCGTGGCCTTTGAACATGCCGAGACTAGAAGGATTAATAGCTGATTTCGATATCCTCCCTTAAAAAATGTCGGCTCGTGTCGGCACGGTTAAAAATTTTTTTTCGGGAATGGTAGGAGTGGGATTCTCATTTTTTTGTGGTTTGAAAACTATCTAGGGGGCGCCCGTAACGATTAAAAAATTTTGAGAAATAAGGGACACCCTAGTCCCCACGTATGCGAAAAGTTTGCAGTCCGTGTACGCAAAGGTTTTCACTAGTCAACCGACTGCGAATTTCGGCGTACGCAAAATGAGCCCTTTTCGCGTACTTGCCCACCGTTGTATACGCGATGCGTCCTCGCGGGTCTATAGCAAAATTGGCCCGTGTGTCGGCGCGCGAAAAGGGTGTTTCGTGGTCGAGAAGTTTTACGTGTGCGAATCCGCGCAGGGACTCCAGCCGTATAGACAAAACGGAAAAAGGATAGGAAAAATTCGTAGCTTTACATGTTTGTGCTTCATTGGAAACTCTGGGATAGCGTGAATGTGGGCCTCATTGCTTCATTAGTATATATTTTTTTTCAGTGTCACGCAGTTTGAACTCAGTCTTCTTTCTTCGCAGTTTTTGTTTGAGCAAATTTCGAATCTATTCGAAATATCTCAAGTTTACTTCAAGATTTATTTGAAACATAGAATGGCACTGTTTACAACCAACGTGAACTGCTTTAGGGGAATGGATTGCTGAAGTGTTGAATTATGCATAAGACATGCCTATAGAATATCAACAACGAACGTAGAGACAAACTGAATCTCCGAGAGCAAATTATAGAGGTAACTTGTCTACGGGGGTTATGGACAGAGAAAATACTTGACTGACAATACAATCCAAAACAAGAAAATGTTCGGAAAATTCGATGAAGAGATGTTGGATATTCTTCAACGTCTCAGCACGTATTTAGCCTCACAAGCAACTTTCATCACAACTAAGCAGGACCGGCCAGTATTGAGCTTTAATGAAAATATCTCAAACAGCTAAGAGATATTTTCTGATGGGAACCGAACGTGAATGGACTAGCGATGAGTCAAAAGTATATGATACTCACAAAATGAATCATATAATTCTTACCAACGAGACCGATGAGCACAAATTCATCCACACATAAAATGATGACGGAATGAATATTTACAAACGTCATCTTGCTTCAAATCAATCTGCTTGATTCTCGCCAAGCAAAATATTGCACTCAATTTGTGCGTCAAACTAATTCGTTTCGATGAGAAAATTTACGGCGAGAATCGGACCACCGGCAATCCAATTTTAATCGAGTCATTAAAGCTGCCGACGAGTCAGATAAGTACCTCATATTTACCAATGAAGTTCACCAGCTCTTGAAAAAAATACTTTTGGATATAACCTCCAATGAATGTGATATGTGCGTAGCATATCAGATAGACTTTGCGGCCAGTTTGGACAATTTTATAGTATCAAATGCAGAAGTGTAATGAATTTTCAGCCAGGCTCGAAGTTTTGTGCTCCATTTGCTATGATATCACGCGTGTCTGACTGCGATATCGTTTCATTTTGAAGAAATCTGATGCTTTGTGGTGCATTGTATTTCACAGGTCGAGAGATGAGCGGCTCGGTGTGATTGACACAAATTGAGGAGGGAACCTACGAGTGAGAAAAGCTAGTCAGTTTTCGTCAGCCAAACTGCCGATTGAATCTGACCCGTTAGATTCAAAATCACAACACTAGCTGATTGAACGTGTCGTGCCTCTTAATTATTCTCAAGTGCGATTGTGCTACGCTTGATTGATGCTACGTCCCTCGTATGTTGGGGTCAAGCGTGATATTCTATAGAAAAATCGTGACGAAATCTGGCAATAACTGTAATTGAATCATATTTTTGACTGCATTCTCGGAAATCGAGATTCACCAGCTATCGACCCGATGTAGATTGTGAGTGAGGCTGAAATGAATCCATCCCAATATGAGTTCAGTAGCAAGCAATCTATGCAGTTTGGCTTGCCATTATCATCATTCCTTGTTGTTTGCGCTGTCGACGCAGTGTCGTGTATTCAATTTGGCTTTTTTGAGAAAAGAAAAAATTGTTTAGCCATATATGGGTACAATATTGGATAGAGTGCTCTTTGCCGCAATATTGGCGCTATATTGGCAATCGTCTTTCCAATATATTGCCGATATATTGGCCATAGCAATTACCAATATTGCGTCAATATATGGCCAATAGGATCTGTTTCTACGCGGGTGTGTATGATACTCACAAAATGAATCATATAGCTCTTACCAACAAGACCGACGAGCACAGATTCATCCACACAGAAGATGATGACGGAATGAATATTTATTTTTTCATTTAAACAATACCTCAAATGGAATAGTTTCATCGTGCTTGGTTGGAGAGTACAGATGATCCACTCATCCACAACATATTAGCGTTTCTCTGGAACTTTTGCACTTTGCTGAAAATCGTTGAAAAATGAAAAATGAAAACCGCTCAACGCACACCTCGGACCTTTTGCTCACATATTTGTGTAGTATTGAAAGTTACAAATCCACTATTGAAACTCATATAGAATAAGCGGCATCGCCAAAGTCACGTTAATGAGTCGAACAAAAAGTAGTTTTTCGCCAATTTTCCAGAATTTCCTAAGCAATTATTTGGCAAAATTGACAATTTCAACGAATGCCTTGGGCTTTTTGCAGCTTCGTAAGGTCAGGGTATCCGATCACAATTGATTTTATCAACATGGAGCTCGATCCGCCAATGTGGGATGAGAAAAACTAAATTTTTTTCATGAGTCACGTTTTTTCTATTTCACTTCAGAACGGCCGTATTCTAGACAGAAATATCGCACCAACACGAGACTCGTCGTAAAATCTCCGCAATTGCATTGACTTTAGATATGCATTCCACAAATTGCGTTCAGAGTCACGGCAGGAGCTTGGCATAACCATCTTTGAGTTGAACGAGACATGATTGATTTTTTATGCCCAATTTTCGAAGTCATACAGTTTTGGCTGAATTGATAGCACACCATCGCGCTTCGGGGCCATTTTTCTTCAATATATCCTCCACCAAATGCAGCTTGAATCAACCCGAAAAGTTGCGCGGCATCACCAGAATATCCGTAAGACTGCACGAGAGTACCAAGTATTTCCACGGGATTTTCCCCACATTTTCTCTCTCTGAGTCAGCTAGAACGAATCAACTCTTTCTGATCACACAGAGGCCAAATATATCTCATATTGAGACTGGAATGATGATATTTCCACTTCGATTGGGGCCGATAGATTTGATCATTCTCTCATATCATCATCCATAGCTGTATTCCAGCCGGTGTAAAAGTTCCAGAGAAACGCCCATATACCGAGATAATTCTAATCAGTTGTGACTGACGGAGATGAAGAGTGCCTCGTATGTATATCTCACGAGTTGAAAATACAAACTAAGATTCAACTCCGCGAGACGAAAATCCACTGGGATTTTGTGCAGTGTACCACTGGATGGTCAACACTTAATCTTCGACCGTGAAATAGTCGAAAAATGTTACATTCCAGGTTTTTCCATCGATCCAGGCCGAAGTGTACAGTTTCATCATTTTTATTTTCGAGCTAAATTGGCATTCATAGCCGGGTTTTCCAACTTCAGTTATCCGAATACGAATCCTGTGATATGAGGGTACCAGCAGGATTGAAGTAATAATAATCATTATGTAGAGCTGTGGCCTGTAAAAACTACTTAGCCCAAGATGAGTTGGTCCCAAGTGAGTTTCCCAAATGATACTCGGTAAATATCATGACCTTCCCCGACCATGAAGGTGAGGAGAGAGATGAAATTCTACTTCACCAAATATTGGATGCATAATCGAAATCAGTATTTTGAGATGGGCATTTGAAATCTTCCCTGAACTCTCGAATGATTGTGGCAGGCCCTAGGACTCTCAGATGGTTGTTAGCATGCGTATAATCTGATCTAGGACGATGCATCGGCCATTGCCAAGAACAGTATGTATTAGCGTAAGTCATCCAAAAAAGTTGTTTAGAACTCGAGAATGAGAGCTCTGGTAGAGAACGTTCCGTCAATTCGAGCTCGTTTGGATGATCTTCACACCATAGCTTGTAGGCTCGGTAAGCTTGCTTCAAACCTTCGACGTCAGCTATGTTTTCGTTTATGTTTCCAATATCCCTTTCCTGGAAAATATAGTTCAACGGTCAAAGACCATTCCATAGGATGTTGAGGAGAAAATCGAGAAGTATGATCAGAATCATAGGATGTAGTCGGCTATTTGATTTGTTTTCCTTTGTGAGTACTTCATCCAACTATGGTGATGGGGCACAATTGCAAATATATATTTACCTCCAAACGTACAGATGAAGCCAAGTGTTGATAACGGCTCCAATAAGCATTGGCTCTCGTCAAATAGTTTTGTTGTGAATTTGCATCCCACCAATTATTATCCACTCCATCTTTATCCAACAGACGACCATTGTTATCAAAACCATGCATAATTTCGTGACCAATCACGCTTCCAATTCCACCAAAGAGTACATATTTTGGATTCGATGCTCGAGAAAAGTATCCATGCAATATACCCGCTGAAATCACTGCAAAAGAACGATGGTTACAGAATCATCGAAGCAGAGGATATTTTGTATATTTCCCTGGAGGAGTATTAAAGAGGTTCATAGCGTGACTCACATCTAATTCACAGTCACCATGTAGTTTGATGTGCGCATCTATATTATTCAATCGAAGAGCACATTCATATCACTGACATATGTTATCTCCACCAACAAACATCCAAAATCATATATCACATCATCCACACATCAGTAACGCTTGCTAGCATTAACAAGAACTTGGTAATACAGCACCCAATTACGCACATGCACGGTAACGCATTCGCGCATTACACAACACGCTCGGTAATGGTAAACCCAATTACTGTAACGGTACTCCGCATTACTATGACGGAACATTCTATTACAGTGATGGCATTCATCATTACAATGACGGAACACGCTATTACGGTAACAACACACTCAATTAGACCAATATCACACCTCTTGCTATATGAACCCGAACTGTCCAAGCTCGATACACAGTCTGCTTCATTGACGTCTCATCCCCCACAGTCTGGCACAGAACACTTATGTGAGGACGTGATCCTCCTACTCTTGCGTTTGATGGACATTGGTCAACGCGGGAGAGCTAGAAACTCAATATTACCATCACGGCCCTATGCATCCAATGTTAAAACTGCTCTCTTCGTCGGTCATCATGGAAGAAAAAACGTCTGTGCACAAGCAGTTCGGCAAGCATGTCAGATAGGGCTGCCGCCGAGCTCGAGAATTTCTCGTTCTCGTCGAGCGAGATCGAGCGAGAACTAGAACGGAGGTCACGAGAATTCTCGTAGAATTATTTCTCGACGAGACGAGAAGCCTCCTGCGATCCTCGAAATTTCTCGCGAGAATTCCATAATTTCGAAAACTGGATTGAGATAGAGTAATGAGTATTAAAAATTATCTGCATTATGAACGAAAATACATACTACTTGGGAAACTTCAATAACATAATTTGGTAACACCACACCTGTGATGATATGGTCGAAAATATGTAGAGTCGGATTTGAAGAATAATGTATGGATCAAATTTACGAATGAAGCTCTGCAAATCTGAAACCATCGACCTGTTGATACATAGAAGAGCTCTCAAAATGATGTCATTCAAGGAACATCTCTGTTTAGTTACAATCAGAGACCTTTGAGAGAGTTTTCACTCTGAAGGAACCGATGTCGGCATGATGCATAAAATATCTCGAGCCATTCGTGCCAGATTTGGATAAACAGCTGCAGAGGTTTTCTACCAAGCCAACACATCAGTATCCGCGGGGGCTTTGTGCGCTCGGATAAGCATTATTTGCTTCACTTTCCTAAGCTAAATGTTTCCTCTGCTGGAACATAACTGTGGAAACATTCATACTTTGATTTTCGGAATCCATAAATCAATGTCTTGGGAGTCATGAATTTGATTTTGATTGAATCCGTCGACGTATTACTCGTTTTTGTAAATTTCTCTAAATTCCTTGATAGATTTTTCCTTCAACTCAAAATCTTAATGGCTGACATCAAATGACTCCACCATGTGGCTTGGATCCAAAATGAGCGTAATGAAATGAACCTAGTTGCTTCTTCGAGAGTGTTTCAGTACTCCCCTCAAACGTCTTCGAAAGCGAGGAGAGGCTGCACCTCAACACCGTTCTCATGAACTTCTCTATCAAATCGCCAGATCGTCTTTTCTATTCTAACAAAAACCAAGTTGAATGCAACTCAATATGCATCTTGATTAAATTGACCGCTTTTATCGACTATTAGCTATACGTGGAACCGAACGCTATAGCTCAGTCCAAAATTTTGTCAAGAAGTCTCGTCGATGGCCGGGAAATTTCTCGGCGAGACGAGATCAGAAATTTTCGTTCTCGAGTCCCAAAAACCGAGGACGAGAACGCAGTCAATCTTTTCTCGTCGAGACGAGAACATCCAAATTTCTCGGGTTTCTCTCTCGACGGCAGCCCTAATGTCAGATCCCTATATGAACCCGAGCTGTCCAAGCTCGAAACACAGTCTGCTCTCGATACACCGTCGCGACGCATACTCCACGACACTCGGTCCTGCCGTGGCCATGCTGTTCCGTCATACGAAGAACCCCTGGTCCCCTCAGGAACATCATCTCCGTGGCTTAGTTCTATTGTTCCGCGTATTCTGCTCGTAGTTATGAGAAATAGAGTCCGTGCTGCGTTCGTGTTTCGTATTGGTACCAAGTATAAGCAATTCACTTTGGAAGGGATTCGAGTGATTCGCTTAACCAATCCAGTCACCCCCCCCCCCCCAACCCGACAGCCGTACCGAGAGTACAAACTTGACTTTGAACAATTGTGAATTAGAAGGGCCTACTTGACTCTGAACTATTGTGGATCAGGAGCGCGAACTTAGACTTGGAAATATTGCAACTTATGGAACGCGGAAGCTGTAGCCTTGCCTGTGTAGTCTAAGAGAATTAGGGTTGAACCGGGAAGAAATTAAAGTGTCAGGTGTGAAAGTATATTCGTGTAGAGGAGGTCATGAAAATCATGTACTCCAAAATGGACCATCTAGAGATTGTTGCAGGTTGGTCAAAAAAATTCCTGAAGTCCGCAAAAGCGCTTAAATGGCTCGTGGAAATTCGGGTATTGATTCAAGCAGAATTCTCAAAGGGTAAGCTGTAGTTATTGACTAGACGCGAATTATAGGCCAGATAAGGAATTTTCATACCCTATTGTTTAGCCGCTAACAAATCAAATGTGTCGAGAATCGGCACTTTTCCAAGAATTTTTCCCTGGGAAAGTTTAGCAGAATACTCCTTGTCATCGCATGAAATCGATGAAAGTCCATTTTATACGTACGCGTGATTTTTTTCAATTCGGTAGCTTGTCTGGCTTTCTTGGTATTCTAAGTGTTTATTATAAAGCATCAATATTTAGCGCTATGAGGCGTTGTTTCTACGGGTTGGATAGCGCCCAGCTTTAGAATGAAGGGCGAAAGAAGCTCCAACTATCCATTTCTGATCAGAACATATCGATTTTCCGACGTTCAATTGTCTAAATATAGCGGTATTTGCAACGTTTCATCTTATGTTTTAAACAAATTGAATAACTCTACCCTTTATATACCGTTTGTATATTTTGAAAAACGAACTGCCATTCTGGATAACTGGAATGCTTCCACTAATTTCGAAAAAAACAACACCATCCCTTGACCATTAGGAGGTGAGTTATGACTTTTCTTTTCGAAAAATCGTGGGACCCTCAATCGTTGTATGTAAGAAATGGGCTCAGGGAATGTATCTCATCAATAACTAAATAATGTTTCAAAAAATCAAATGGCACTTCAGATGTAAGATTACATTAATGGCAAGCGCACGAACTTTTGGCGCAGGGATGCCGCTACCCTTCGATTGTGAGCCGCGGAGTGGGGAAGCCGTGGAGTAGCACTCGGGGCCGCGAGAAATATCCGACTCGCGCGCTTCAAATTCAGTATCGAGTGCAAAATTGTTGATATCTCTGAGACTAACCAACCGTTTTTGATCATTTCTTTTCTATTCTTATGTAGCTTATCGAAATATTGACAATGATCTCTCCAAAAACGAGACTATAATTGAGTGGCACCAGCTCTTCATCGTTGTATATTGGGACATGAATCTTTTGGATTCGACATCCGTTCCTAAACATCGAAATTCAGTCATACGGATCTGATATTTGTCTTGCATGGAATGAAGATCCATTACTGACAAAATCGACTTGGAAAAACTCTTCGGAAATTGAGATTTGTCGTTGGGCTCAAACTTTCTAGTGTTCGCATGGAACAATGCACACGGGCGGCTTTTCCATTGTCATTGATTTTCAAAGCTATACCAAATTGTTGAGAGACTGATCAAAAACGGTAGGTTAGTCTTGGAGATATCAACAATTTTGCACTCGATACTGAATTTGAAGCGCGTGAGTCGAATATTTCTCGCGGCCCCGAGTGCTACTCCACGGCTTCCCCACTCCGTGGCTCACAATGGGAGGGTAGCGGCATCCCTGCGCCAAAAGTTCGTGCGCTTGCCATTAATGTAATCTTACATCTGAAGTGCCATTTGATTTTTTGAAACATTATTTAGTTATTGATGAGATACATTCTCTGAGCCCATTTCTTACATACAACGATTGAGGGTCCCACGATTTTTCGAAAAAAAAAAAATAATAACTCACCCCCTAATGGTCAGGGGATAGTGTTATATTTTTCAAAATTTGTAGAAGAATTCCAGTTATCCAGAATGGCAGTTCGTTTTTCAAAATATACAAACGGTATATAAAGGGTAGAGTTATTCAATTTGTTTAAAACATAAGATGAAACGTTGCAAATACCGCTATATTTAGACAATTAAACGTCGGAAAATCCATATGTTCTGATCAGAAATGGATAGTTGGAGCTTCTTTCACCCTTCATTTCCAAGCTGGGTGCTATCCAACCCGTACAAACAACGTCTCATAGCGCTAAATATTGATGCTTTATAATAAACACTTAGAATACCAAGATAGCCAGACAAGCTACCGAATTGAAAAAAATCACGCGTACGTATCAAATGGACTTTCATCGATCCCATGCGATGACAAGGAGTATTCTGCTAAACTTTCCCAGGGAAAAATTCTTGGAAAAGTGCCGATTCTCGACACATTTAATTTGTTAGCGGCTAAACGATAGGGTATGAAAGTTCCTAATCTGGCCTATAATTCGCGTCTAGTCAATAACTACAGCTTACCCTTTGAAAATTCTGCTTGAATCAATACCCAAATTTTCACGAGCCATTTAAGCGCTTTTCCGGACTTTAGGAATTTTTTTGACCAACCTGCAACAATCTTCAGGTGGTCCATTTTGGAGTCCATGATTTTTATGACCCCCTCTACGTGAATACATTTTTATACCTGAAACTTTAATTTTTCCCCAAAACGGGTCATTTGAGGTCTAATTCTCCTGGACTAGTGGTAAAGTGCCGCGTTCCGAGGATGAGCGCCAACTTGACCTAAGCGGCCTTTGGCAAGCGAAAATCTTGGCCCGACGCGCTGCGCTCCAGGTCGTTGCCGCGGATCAGAAGTAGATTGCTCCAACTGAGAAAAATTCTCCTCTGGCCGGCGAGACGCGGGAGTGATCGAACTTTCATTGACAGGGATCCTAAAGTTTCTTTTGCATATACCTTATTCAATTGAAATTCCTGACGAGGGGATCGACGGGTCCGGTCAAGTTCTTATGGTGGGTGTAATCTCTGATTGTCATGAGAATAACGCCTTAAATGTACGTCGACTGTAGGTGAGACTGTAAACCACTTTGACTTTCTTACAGCAATATCTCGTTGAATTCCCTCAAAAACCCTGTTCAGAAATAGTTGATTCATTACTTGATTTCTGTGATCAATATAGTTTTCGGTGCATATTATCTTGTCTCTCGCAATAGGCTCACTGATTTTGGATAGAGGCGCAAAATTAGAAGACTACCGTCAAATCGGGTAACTTTGGTACAGTGGGTGCAACTTTGGTACACCCCTAAAAAATGATTCAAAGCTGCGTCCGGCAAAGTAATTGATTCTGTCGCTCTGAAACCTGTCCTCTCCCCTTGACACACGCATAAAAAATGTGTTGAGCCAACGTAGATCCCGCGTGGATGCATGTAGTGATTCATTAAAGGTATTTTCAAGAAGGCTAGTTTAGCAGCGATACGCGAGTGGTTCACTTAGAAAATCTATCAAGAACTGTTCCGGAACGAACTACGGGTGTATAATGCTACATTTCGACCACATATATCACCATATTGAAGAAACCATCGTTACAATGGAGTATTCACAGCATTTGGAATTTTAATGAATGAAAAACAGGGAAAAAACATGAAAAAGTGTACCAAAGTTACCCCACACTACGTAAGAAGCATGAGAATAGGGTAACTCCAGTGCAACTTTCTATGACAGCTTCGTTTCAACTCTTCTTGAGTCGAATGATGGTCTATGAGGTTTTGAAATGTTTCAAACAGCTTAAAATGAAACGTCTGAACGATTAAAATTAATTCACTTGCATGGTGGTAGATAGAATTGAGATATTTCGTAAGTTTACCAAAGTTACCCAGTCGGGGTCTAACTTTGGTACATTTCTTCAACTGCTCGTGGTTCTGGCTCAGACACAACAAATTGAACTTTGTAGGCCATCAATCGAAACCGGAAAGTGTAAGCTCTAGAATGACTACTGATAGGAGTGGGTTTTGTTAATGTATGTTGAAACGCCGAACCGAACAAAATGAAAAGTATCGAAATCGTACCAAAATTACCCTATCTGACGGTACCTAATCCAGAACATCAATGACTCACCGAAAGCATTCTCTCTGGGTTTATAATGAGCGTTAACAAGTGTTAGATCTTCATAAGCCTGAGTCCAGTCAAGCCTATTGTGAGGTGTCCCGAGTCTTTCCAATGCTGCTTCAAACATGAAAGTACTCAGTTTCACGTCATTTTGAAGAGAGCTCTCTAATCCCAGGTTCAATTTCTTATAAAAGTCGTTCATTTTTTTATCAACAAGCATTTCTTCAGGATATGCAACCAGTGACTCCATACTATCGAGCTTCTCAATGGCCTTACTTTTTGTGTAAGCACTCATCCAATTCGCCTATGGATAGAACATTATTAAGAATTGGCACCCTGTTGAACGTTGGTTTTTAGTAAAATGAAAAATTTGAGATCTAACCCTTAAAAACGATTGTCGGAAACTCTTGATGATGTAGTTTACTATCTCTTGAGCCACATTTTTCAAATTTCTGTCGAATACCTCTCTCACAAAGAGTGATCCAATGGCAAGGGGCATTTTCATCCTAGCCATGTAAATGCAACGTTCCCATCTTGGTGGTACGGGATTGACCAAATCTTTTTTGTGTTGATGCATGAAATTGTGTTGGTTGATCACCATTTGTGAGTTTATATGTTCCGAAAGCTGAGTGGCTATTCTTGAGAATAGATAGTTTGCCATGATATGCGGCTCGGTATGAGATATGCGTACACACAGTTTTCTGATGTACTCATGTGCAGTGACGGCTATCACGGTCGAACTTCTTAGTTTTACACCTAGAGATTTTAGAGATAAAATGTTTCGCAAAAAATCGACCCATTTTGGTACTGCTGGACAGAGACGTTGTAGCTCTCCGATTGTCACGTAATATCCTTTCGGCTCAGGCTTTGCATCATGTTCCACTGCATACTGCAAAAGTTCAAACACTCGTATAATTTATCCATGACCAGTAATTCATTTGTTGTATTTTCGAGAAAATCGTATTCTCCGTCATTCACTAGACGGAATGGACACACCTTAGCCAGATCTATCTCAAAATCGACAGTCTGTTTGAACTCTTTATCAGCTTGTTCGCGTGCAGCGCCTAGCGTCACGGCAGAGTCAACCAAAAAGTTGTGATAAGCAATAACTCGAGGATGGCCCCACCCTTCTGCCAATTCTCGTGATGGTAACATGAATGGATGATACTCCAGTAACTGAAAAAAATAAATTCAGCCAATTAATTCTTCATCAATCTTATAAGCAGTTGATGGTTAATCACCATTGGAAATGTTGATTTTTTTCCGTCGAAAAGATATATCTATAAATCGGATCGCCATATTTCGAGCAAATCGTGCGCCCAAGCATTGCAATTTTGTGACAAGTTTTCGTGTACACGAATCAGTATCAAAAAATCGCTCTACCAAAATTTTAGCTCAAGAAGTTTCATGCGATTTTCCAACGTTTGGGTGCTCACAAACTAAAATAAAATAGCATTCGCACCTCGATCTTGAGGTTCCACGCTTTCGAGTAATCATTTTGACCGTCGTCAGTGCCTGAGGCCAAGAACAGTCACTCGGGAGTGAGCATGAAATCGGTGCAGAATGTATTGTTTTTACGTCTGCTAGTACTATCTCGAATACAGAAAAAGCGGTTTTTAGCTTTTTCGTAGAGCTCGAGAAATTGGTCAGGAACATCGTAATGAGGTATATGGAATCGAGTTTTCCTTGTTTCAACGTCAACTTTGAGGAAATGATAGTTGGAAAATCTCATAAGCAAATATGCTCTCTTCACACGTTGAAGTGTAAAGTCAAATTTTGCGATCTTCAATACCATATTGGAGTAGCTTTCATCTTAACGGGTCTCGATATTTTTCCATCCAGTTTGGCTAGAAGGAACTCTACAATTTCTATTTTCGAGCGTCAAATTCAGTCCAAGCGCAGATCCGGGATTCGGGTTTCGGGGAGGGGGTGATTTTATATACAAGCGCGCTAGATAGAAATTCAAGTAATTCAGCTCAAGCAATGTTTTATTGGAATGCATTCGGTGATGAATTCATCGATATTAGTTATTGTCGAGTGTTTCTGATTTTCAGGAATCCTCATAACAACAATAAATTCAATTCACGTTTCAGAACACACGGACTTCCCATCAGGTTCGATGGGTTGGGGGCAATTCGAGCATTAAAGGAGGTTTCGGGGGGGGGGGGGGCAATCGCCCCGTCGCCCTACCAACCCGTATCCGCATCTGATTTCAGCCCAGAAGGGTTGGAGCTACATCCAATGGAAGATATACGTTTTTCCGAGAAGCGTTTTGACCATGCCAGTCAGGCCCGCAGCCTGACGGCCTCGATTGGGCTGAATTTCACAATGAACATGCTTCGAGTAGTGGATAAAATCGAGCGCGAGAGGTTTTAGTGTGTATTTCGACCTTCATTCGGAGTTTTTGATCTCATAATGACCTGATATTTTGTCATTTTCAAAGCGATTTTCGGAATCGCGCATATGCCCATTCCTATGACACTGAAAGAACTTCAAATGATAACCCGTTAAAATTACTTGAAAATGACTCCTTCATAAAGTCAATTCGATTTAACAGAACCAGGTACTCGCTATTTCAAAGCAGAAAGAGGCTCAAATTACCCCAGTAGTGAGACTCAGATCCTCTCTAGAGGCTAAGGCTGGAGCCGAGGTTGGGGTTGAGGCTGGGTCTGTGGCTAAGCTGATGCTAGGATTGAAGCTGGAGCTGAGGCTGACGCTGGGCTGCGGCTGGGGTCGAGTCTGGGTCTGAGATTACGAGTGGGGATGTGTCTGTGTCTGTGTCTGGGGCTGAGGCTGTGGCTGAGCTGATGCTCAGGCTGAGGCTGGGGCTGGGGCTGGGGCTGAGGCCAAGTTGAGGCCGAGGCTGAGGTTGGAGCTAACGCTGAGGCTGGAGGCGGTGGTTGTGAGTAGGGATGAGATTGGGCTGGGGCTGGGGGAGCTAAGGCTGGGGCAGTGTGGCTAAGCCTGAGACTGACGCTGGGGCCGAGGCTGGGACTGTTGCAAGGGCTGAGTTGAGGAGTGAGGCTGGGCTGTGGCTGGGACTGGTGCTATAGCTGAGGCTGAAGCTGGTTCTGTCGCTAGGGATGAGGCTGGGCCTGTAGCTCGGGATGAGGTTGGGCTGCGGCTGGGGCCGAGGCTGGGGCTGGGCCGAGACTCGGGCTGTTGCCAAAGCTGAGTCTGGGATTGAGGCTGTGGCTGGGACTGAGACTGGGCCTGTAGATTGGGACGAGGCTGAAACTGTGGCTGGGACTGGGCCTGTGGCCGTGGCTGAGGCTGTGGCTTGAGCTGGAGCTGGGACTGAGGCTGGGGCTAAGGCTGGGACTAAGGCTGGGGCTGAGACCAAAGCTAATGCTTAGGCTGAAGCTAGGGCCAATGTTGGGTCTGAGGCTAAGCTGGAGTGTGTCCGAGGCTGAGGTTGAAGGTAACGCTGAGGATGGAGGCTGTGGCTGTGACCAGCAATGAGATTGAGCTGGGCTTGGGGCTGGGCCGAGGCTGGGGCTGTTGCCAAGGCTGAGTCTGTGACTGAGGCTGGGACTGGCGCTATGGCTGATGCTAAAGCTAGTCCTGTGGCTGGGGATGAGTCTGGGACTAGGCTGGGGCTGAGGCCGAAGCTAAGGCTTAGGCTGGGGCTGGGGCCAATGTTGGGGCTGAGGCTAAGCTGGAGCCTCGAGAATCCCTAGACGCATGTTCAGTCATGTGCCGTCGTAATCAAGCACTAGTTCAGGGAAAAAGTACGATTCCATCAACATATATGATCATGGAATCCTTAGATTCCATGGTCATAAATGATCGTGATCATACATAAAACCGCTCCAAACTTTTTTCTTAGTTCCGAAGAGTTGTGACACATTCACGTAAATCTAATATCGATACATCACGATACTGATAATATACTGCTGAGAAAATATCCTACCGCGAGTCGATCTCAAGTTTCAAAAAAGTGACATTTTTGACGAAAAATGGCATTTAATGTAGATTTTCTTCTGCTCGATGCTTCAAATGTTCGAAACCTGAAAATGACTTCGGGGAAGATTTTTCTGAAGGACGTTTAATCAATACCGTGGACTATTGATGTTTCACCAGCTGTCAGTGAGTAAATCGCGTGTTTTTGGATCGAGGATAACACATTCTTGAACCGATTCCATACATGATCGTAAATATTCATGGAATCTTATGTGTTACTTGGGACGTGATGGAGAGGTTATATTTAATACAACTCACATTGATGATCCATTTCCCTGCTTCTCTCACGTCTGGTTGGTATGAAACGCGGAATGGATAAATGTGTGCCAAGCCTCGATCTCGAGATCTAAATAACGTCTGCATCCAATCGGATTTCTCATGTTTCCCCTTCTGTCCCAACAAGTGCCAACCACCGAGTTCCTTCGTGAGATCATAGAAGTCTTTGATACCTCTCCTATCAATTGTTTCTAAATATCAGAGGTCATGGAGGAAAATCAATAATGTTAGTATTATGTTATTACAGACATATTTAAGAATCAAGTTCTCAAGTAGCCACGTTTGAACATGTTCTTAATTCTCTTCGGATGTAGAAAGGGTAGCTTGTCTCAGACTAAACGGAATCATTTATTCGACGGAGGAAAGTTGAATCCTGATATTGGAATTTCGTACCTTGGTCTTTGCATGTTTCATAAAATGTTAATAATTTTCGTAGGAATACGGGTGCACCAATTTTTCGGATGCTCTCAAGGCTCTTCTTAAGATCCGCTCGGATCTCCCTATCGGCTTTAGCGGCAAGATTTATCTCTAAATCTTCGGTAGTGAGAACAGAATTCTTTATGTAATTCCCACATGAGAATTTGTAGAAATCATCACAAGGTAAACTCTTCAAGTCCACATTCTCACGAAAATGTTTACCTGAAACATTCAATAGTCAAATCTAGCGAGAGTTATCGAAACTTGACGAGGAAATGCATATTTTTCGCCGTATAGCTCATATAATCATCCTCAATTTATAAATTGAAATGAGCCCGGGTCTTTCATTCGGAATTTTTCTTTGTCCAACTTGGCCTCAATTAGTCAGAATAGGTTTAGAATTAGTCGATATTTATGATGAGATCTCCCCAGAAACTTATACACTTGAAAAGGCTTTTCACTCTGCGATGTTTCTCGATAGTTTAATAATAAAATCATAGGGGCCTATGATTGGCTCAAAGCGTGGAGTATCACTCCTCCATATGTAGAATCTTTGTGAGACTTCTCTCTCATAAATGACAAAAATGAATACATATAAATTCTTGCTCGTTCACTTGATTCCGTTCGAGCTACGTGATCTTTCTCTTTTCTTTGTATATTGAAAACATTTTCGGTAAACAATTGAGCAATAATCCATTGCTATAGGGTCTCTCAAAATTTCGATTCTTCAGGAGCAGGAATGTTTTTTCCGTGAATACGGTCTAATCAATTGCTTCGATAAGTCACTTAGATGGCTGATTTTGGCAGAACTTTCTGATGATAATTGTTATGCGTATTTGTAATTTGTCGAGAAAATATGGAATATCAACGTTATGCCAGAATTCAACATTGTGCCAAAATTGAATATCTGAGAGACTCATTCATGCAATTAATCAAATCATCCATCAGGAAACGACTGATTGAGTGACCACATACTGGATAACAGCAATGTTCATGTTGAGTGCAAATTTCTCACATGTACTAGGGGCCTTTTCCATTGAAACTTACCTATTGATTCTTCGCAATCAACTTGGCCAAGCGAAACAGAAACGAGAATTTGCAACATCACCATGATGAACGAAGCCATTGCCTGCGAATAACGATGTTACGTATAATAAAAGTATAGCTGTTTTCAAATTCCACTATAGAATTTGCATGAAATTCGAATCCACGTTCTCATCAGTATGAAAATTCTAATAGAGCTTTAATGGTCATTGTTGAAGTTCATAGTAGCTACGATGGGTCAAATATTCATTCTAAAATATCGAAAGTCAACAATGCTGGTATCCTAAGTCTCTAAGTACATTTTGATGCAAGGATGATTGAAGCAAGCCTTGATACCTGGTGTCGAACTATACTTTCCCATCAAATGTGAGTAAAAATTGACAAATTGAGCTAGAGAAACACTCTCACGCACACCTTATCAAGATAGTACATTTCAATACAAGGGCGTGATAGTAAACTACTGCGCTGGTCCCGTGCGCTCATTTCGGACGTTAGGACAATGTATTTCCCTCGCTTCGCTCGGGGAATACATCCTCTACGCCAGGAATGGTCCTGGAAGCACAAGTCAGGTGTAGATTTCATCATGAAAACCCTAAAACCGAGTTTGAAGACAGCATTTTTAGGTTAGAATGGTGAATATAATTTTTTTTGCATTTTTGTGGTGGGTTTACGATCCGAGCCACAGCCGAGGATCAAAATCATAGCAAAGACGCAAAGAAAATCTTCGACTCTCGTGTATCGAGCTACCCGGTTCTTACGAAACTGTAAGTAAAAGTTAATGAACTATGCGCAAGGTGCACTTTCATGTGCGGGGAAAAAAATTTATTTCAAAATGTATCTCATCCTACCGATTTTTTTATGAATTACTAAATGAGTAAGAAATCACTCAATGTGAAGGTTTTATCTATGAAATAAGACAGTTTATTCTCTCTCATTTTTGATCCATGTATTCTAATGTATTGTACATCATACTCACGAAAAGTGTGACAATTAAAGATTGTGCTTCAGTCCAGAATTGAATATTTCTCTTCGATTCGGCTTAGATAGTCGTTCCGTGGGCTATCGGATCAAAATGTGTCCCATAATTGAATTGAATTCTAGAATTCATATACTTCGATAATAGATTTCTTCCCACAACTATCAGTTCTATGTATAATATACATCGATTCAAGTCAAGTCAGGGGATATAAGTTATCGCATGTTGACTATTGAAGAATGTCAATTTCGTTCCTCAATGAGGACAGAATATCAAACTCTGTCCTCATTTATCGACATATATCTCTAATTAAAACAATATCAATTTCGGTTCGTGGGACAATGAGAATAATGAATGAGTCATTCGGAATTATACACGAAGAATAAAAGAATTTCAAAATGATATAATGAGCGCGTAGGTATTTGAATGAATATAAACGAATTCAGTGAATGGCTGGATAGATTCCTATCAAGTTTTCTATCTGGAGCATATGTATATCAATATATGAATACAATTGTCACAGTCTGATATGTCTACCTATATCAATTACTTGTTCAATATTGATTGAAAATTCTAAAGAATTGTGATGTTACAGTATGTACCAGATCATCACAATGATCTCAGCTAAAACTGTCGATGATCAAGTCCTGTTATGGCTGTTTCATAAACACCATGCCTTCATCAAGTATTCGAGAGAAGAAGAATTTTTGCGTCGAAGAACCACAAAAAGTAGAAAGAAATTTAGTAAATGAGCTGTTTTGCATGAGTAATTTAATGAGTTTCGTGAAAAATCGATGACAAAGTGAGCATAGTAGTAGGGCCGACGCACTATCCGTCTAGTCTTTCTACGATCGATGATACCTGAATCATCGTGTCATAACTATATCAAATAGACTTTTGATCAAGTATCCTAGTCTCACCGTACACTGTGACGATGGCACTCATTTCAAATCTCAGATGGATATTCTGATGACTCAAAATTTTAGACGGAATGCCGAATCATTGTTATTGTCCAACTTGTATTTGATGATTCTTCGTTTAGCCCAAGTCACAAGAGAATCAGAGAAAAGTAGAAACTAGACTTGATGTACATGGACCGCACTGCCTTTGAATGAGACTTTCAGTATTAGGATGACAATATTAAGAATTATACATGATTACATGTACTTTTTTTTTTAATGTAAGAATTAAGTTTTTGGATGAAATGAAGTTTATCCATCGCGTATGCATCTATTGATCGTTAGCCTGTCTAATTGTTGAAATTAGCACTGGGGTTATCAAACTGTGCAAGTAAATTTGACAACGTGAAGTTGTTTCCATTACAGGAAGTATCACAATCATGTAAAGGCTTACATTTCATCTCAAAATACTAATGTACACGCATGAGACAATATTTGTAGGTCATTCTTATATTAACCTAGTTTCTCGCCATTCTTATCCAAAACGTCGATTAGGCGTTACTATTCTGCTTATTATACAACCTTTTATATCACTCGTGCTGGAAACCACTCCGTTTCCGAGCTTACTGGCGCGGGTGGGGAGGCTTGCAAACACGCGTTTTACCAGGCGACTGCGCCATGAGTAGACAAGAAAACAAGCCGTTTCCACGCTTCCTAAAAATCACCAGATATTACTAGACGACATCACACACACACACACACACACACACACACACACACACACACACACACGCACACGCATTCAGCGCCACAACTTGCTGGCGACTGCCACCACCGTTATGTATGGAAAGAATAATAAATAAAAGCGTTTAAAAATGGACAAAAAAGAACAACTTATGACTCCACCAGACTCCACGCATAGGTTCATAGTTGCAGCAGCTTATTATGAGTCTGCGCAAAAAATCAAAATGTGTCAACTCAGTCTAACAATTTCCTGATGACTCTCAACTACTTATACTTAGATTCAATATCAAACTTTTGAATCAAGCAAGATATTGCAAGTTCATGGAGACCCCTCCGTAATACAAGCAGAGTAAAATGTTGAGTAGTCGAGGTACAGAGAAAGTTATAAGATGAAGTGTGAAAAAATTATGTCAGTTCCCACGGTGATATTCCTAGATTATAAGAAAAAGGCGAAACCAAATGGGCATGCCCTGTTACTTATCTCAGAAGTTACTTGGCAATCAGGATATTAGAGGATTCAGTCCACGAGTTCACATAAAAGGGACTTGATCGAGTCCACGAATCAGTTGGTATTCTCAAAAATTACTTGTTATTCAAGATGAGGAATAAGTGGATAGAGAGAACTGATGATTTGAACGAAAAGTAACAATGTAAAATAAATGAAAGTAAAACAAATAACTGTATCATAGCTTCATGATTAAACAATATTGAGAACTAAAAAATGATCCTCCCAGTCCGTGGAATAGTATTTTCCATATTCTCCCTTGGAACATTCCAACTAATGATCAACGATGCTAAAAACATTACAACCTTGAAATTCATAAGTTATGAAAGTGTGGGGTGGCCAAGAGATGAATGCTGTACTTCTCCTTTACATGGCACCCCACGGTTTCATGACATATGAATTTGAAGGTAATAATGTTTTCGTAATCTTTGATCATTTGTTCAGAAGTTCCAAGTGAGAATCAGAAGAATACTTTCACACGAGCAGGGAGGATCATTTGTACTTATTCAATATTGTTCAATCATGAAGCTATAATACAATAATTTGTTCAAATTTTATTTATATTTCACATTTTAGTGAGTTGAATTATGTAAAAAAAAACTTTTCGTGATAAATAGTAGTTGTGTAATTTTGTTACCCCATGCTTTCATGACATATGAATTCGAAGGTGGTAATGTATTCGTAATCTTTGATCATTTCTTCAAGAGTTCCAATTGAGAATCTGGAGAATACTATTACACGGACAGGAAGGATCATTTGTAATTTCCCAATATTGTTCAATCATGAAGCTGTAATATAATCATTTGTTCAACTTTTATTTATATTTCACATTTTAGTGAGTTTAATTATGTAAAAAAAAACTTATCGTTTGATAAATATGGTTGTGTAATTTTGTTACATGGACTGGGAGGATCACTATTAAATTCTCAATGTTGCTCAATCATGAAGCTATGATACAATATTTCTTCTATACTTATATTTATTTTTCACTTGTTCGTGAGTTGATTATGTACAAAAAAACTCATCATTTAATAGTAGTTGTGGGATCTTGGGGGTTATTGTTAAATCATGAACCTGTGATACAATCATTGATTTTACTTTTATGTATTTTTCACTTTTTAGTGAGCTGAATTATGTACGAAAACACTCATTGTTTAATAAAAGTTGTGTAATTTTGAGGGTTATGTAGTGTATTCCCGTGGCGATCTTATGGGCGATCTTAGCGTGCGTAAAAAGAACTAGAAAGGAGGAGACGTGGAAACAAACACTAGACAGATGAAACGAGGGCCGCAGCAGACGACAAAAATGACAATTTGAAAACACACTAATTAATAACAAAAGACAATGATAATGATGGTGGAGCACTCGTGATATAAAGTAGCATATGCGACTTGTGCTGGCCACTGCGTTTTTTCCGCGGAACTCGTGCTGGACGTCGGCTTCGCCGACGTCCAGCACTCGCCGCGGAAACACGCAGTTTCCAGCACTCGCCGCATAATATACTATTATTCAAATATTCAAACATCTATTCTCTGTCATCTTCTAGAATATCGTTCGCCATAACATTTCCATGTGATAATTAAGCTGCTGGGAATTTTTTGAACGATGGTCATAAATCTTGAGCAGGTACTTTGGAATTAAACCTATCAAGATTGTCAACTTATGCACTTGGATGCCAGTTCTACATGTGAAGATGTGCCATTTTAGGGTGGAGTCAATGTAATGGTGTACATTATCAGGTTTGAATGATTATTGAAAATTCCTTTGGAACGCATACTGAAACGTGATGAGACATTTGAAAACTATTGGTAATACAAAAGAACATCCCATTACTCTAACTTGAATGTACTGCGTTCCAATGCAATTTTTGGGTTCTCGTCATGGAGAAAATATATCCGTGGTCCTCTCACACGCCTGTTTTGGGCAATGGTGGACATTTTTGTTCTGCTTTGGTCGACATACAAATTGTCTCATATCACCCAAAATAGGCTGAAGCTTTCATTACGAGAATATACTATTCTGATACATAAAAAAGTGTGAAAATTGGTTCGTGACTGGGCATAATAAAAAAAACGAGAATTTTCAAGAATTTTTGTTGCGATTTTCTCCATTTTTTCCTCTTTAGAAATTTACTTGGTTTAGGAGAGAAGTATCTAACACACTAGAAACAAATAACTGATCGACGGGTTGAAGCAAAAATGTGTGTCTAACGAAGCGAGACCATAAATTGTGATATAAGAGCCACTTGCCCTATATCAGAATAATGAAAAAATCCTCGTATTTCGGTCATCCTCTACCTCGTCAGCCACTATACGGAGCCAAAGCTCTAGGGAACTGAACGTGTGACAATAATTCCAACATATCTGTCCCAGCAAAGCCGAACTGTTACACGGAAATGCTTCTTGTACCAGCGTTTTTGTTGAGCATCTCGCGAGAGAATATCCATCCGACCGATCCCTCGTGATGCTCTAGGTAAACCCAATGGGACCTCCTTGAATTCTATATCATACCTCGTACGAGGTGTAGAATTCAGGATGCAATTCTGATGGTATGATCGAAAAATTGTGAGATTTCGCCAGGGGAGCTTATTCGCGTCGGCGAGGGACTGGAAGCCATCCAAAAGCAAGTCGGTAAGGTATGATATGCGCTCACCAAGGTACAAACTCACTTGCGAACCTAGCACAGGTGTTCAAAAGCCTGTGAAGTTTGGTCTTGTTCTTGCTCTTCATTGAGAGCCGTTATAAGAAGAGGGGCGCCGTAATCGATGTACGGGAGAATCATATTATGAGGGTTAGCTGGCGCTTTTCTGAGAAAAGTAGAGCTCTACCAAGCACACGCAGGGAGTAGAGTGAACCATAAATGATCTTTGAGATGTGATCGATCTGCTGTCTCCAGGTGAGGGTAGGAGTGACTATCATCCTCAAGAGCTTGATTTGATCAACGTAAGAGATGATTTGATCATTGATGCGAATGGGCGCGATGCGTTTGAGGTGGATGGTAGCTGCATACTGTTTACTGCGTAAGATCATAGCCTTATTTGTTGTCCAGTCCCCACTGTGCTATTGCATTGACATCGTGGTTCAGGAAGGCTACCACTCTGGGGAGTTTCCTGGGCGATCGTGCATGTGAATGCCTATGCCATCAGCGTACATTATATGATAACAATGGCGTAGTATCTGGGGTAAGTCATTAATGGAGATGAGAAATAGCAAAGGAACGAGCAAACTGCCTTGCGGAACTCCTCGCACTACTGTTTAGCCAGGTTTCGTGAGTGCCGTCTTTGCGGCAGACGTCCTGGGTCTCATGGGTGCGACCCATGAGACAGCTCGCAAATTAGCGGATGACATGATCTTAGCAGCCAATTTTGTGCAGCTTGGCGAGTATCATTTGATGAGGTAGGGTCTCAGAAGCTTTGGAGAAATCGAACGAGATGAATACCGTGATCATCCGCTGGTCAATGGCCTTGCTCATGCTCTTAAGTACTCCAAGCAAAACTGTTTGGGTAGAATTATGCGGGTGAAAACCACACTGATGAGGGTAGAGGATTGTAGTTGACGATAGGTGTGCAGAGAGTTGCTCATGGACGACGCGTTCAAGAATTTTAGATACTTCAGGAGTTTGGTCAACTGGACGAGTATCAGAAGGTGATTTGGGTGCTGTTATTTTTGCTAGAGGTACTATGGAAGAGCGTTCCAATTCCTTGGGGGAGCAGTCCAAACTCAGAAAATGGTTGGTGATAACTGTGGTGTCTATGAGCAGGGAAAGACATTCTAAGTGTTGTAGATGAGATCTATTGCAGGTTATGATCAATCTAGTGTTCTGCTCCCTAGATGAAAGATATTGGAATCAATTTTGTTGATGATAACAGAAGTTTTACGGAAATGTATAAACTTGCAGACTCAATACGAGGGAGTCGAACTTTATTCTTTATTCCATAGGCCTTGCAAAAATGGAGATATCAACTCTTTTTGAGAAAAAGTTTGATTTTGTGGCTCGTGCCCGTATTCTTTTGCGTGTTCGCTTGGTCTGTCTTCTTGATTAATGAAATTTGAGAATTTTACGATTGTAAATAAGAAATTGTATGATTGATACGGTTCGCCTCCTGATTAAATTAGATGTTAAATCTTTTGAGGTTGAATGACCGTTGAAAATTAATGGACAGTTCTCAGTCAGCTGACATGATGTGTCCATAATTCTGAATCGTTTTGTACAAAATATTCCAACAACTATTACTCACCGCAGAACCCACCTGATGATTCTCGTTCTTCCACATTACAATTAAGAAAAAGTAATTATTACGCCTTTTCCTGATAAGAAAATTTTATAACCCCCCCCCCCCTCAGAAAATTTTATAAGCCCTCCCCCCCCTCCCCCCCAGAAAATTTTCTATTAAAGAGACGTCAGCATTGATCCTCTGAGCTGCAGTACCAGACTACACTTCTATCGAAAAGTCATTCGTTTGGTAAAACTCTAACTATCCGACAATTACACCATCCATTTCCAGAGCTTCCTCAGTTAGCCATGCATATTTCAATCTTCAATTCATAGCCATATCCGGACGGAGGTTTACTAAAAATCACAGGCTACTGAGAGAGCCATCAAAAAAAGTATGGTGAGAGTATAAGATAAGTCTGAGAGAGCTCCCGGTGATTTTCAATGAATAGAAGATCAGAGGGAATTAGATTAAAGGCTCAATGAAGAACCGTGATTTGATCCAACAGATACAGCTTCTACTCCGAGACTTCATTTATCCAGACTTATTTTTGATAACCAAGAGCTATCAATCGTCGTTGAAGTTTACAGAACAGGAAATATTCACAAGCGCATTTGGGGAAAGCTCCCCCGGACCTGTATAATCCGACAACTGATTCGACTGATCTACGCATTGCAGCTAGAAAAATCTTTTCTAGAGCTTGATTGGTTCAACATCTATTTAGTTCAACATTATTTATTGAGTTCACGAAAGGGTGAACTCCAAATTCGATCGATATCAAAGGCACTTGAATTAGAAAGTGTGATCTAATGTGGCCTCTGGGTCTGGATTGTTTTGTCAATGTCTTGAAAGAACGCTTGTCGAGAGTATACTTCATCTTCAAGAAGAGGACGACCCCAGCATGTCAGTTATGCGGGGACGAATGGGATGACGCCGAACATGCCCTGTTCAAGTGCAGCGACACCCGGAGAGAGCGCGCCGAGCTGGATGAATGGCTGGGTGCTCAACTAACACCTGAGAATCTCGTCCCGTACTTGCTCCGCAACCAGGAGACATGGGATAGACTCACCGGATACATCAAGCTGGTGATGACCCGCAAAGAGGAGAAAGAGAGGGAAGTAAGGCACCTCGAAGCAGGCGAATTACAGTGACTCTGCCGATTGAAACAGAAGAGGTCCAAATGGTTCCAGGAGGAATATGATGGACTGAAGAGGGAAGAAAGAAGAGAGAAGATCGAAGAAAGAAGAAAGAAGAATGAACAGATGGAAGAAGATCGAAGGAGGAGAAACAACACCTGCGAGTCGTGAGAAGAGGGACGCTCGATCCTGAGCGCGAGACGCCACCGGTCCTGAAGTAATGCTCACGCGGTGCCGGGTCCGGATTAGTAAGTTGGTGGATCTCTCCCTCGTCCGATGGCCAGCGCCAAAGGGGAAGGGAGAGAGGGTTTATCTGGTACGGATGGCCGCATCGATGCGGAATCCAGCCCGGAAGCCTTGAGAAGTATCGGCCAGGCGTAATTGTCCGTCCGGAACCTCTCTGTGGCTACGTCGCAGCGTATTCACCCTACAACCACCTGAAAAAAAAAAAAAAAAAAAGTATACTTCATCAGCAATTGATAAGTGGGCGGCTCCGGATCAGAACGGTATAAGTCCATTTTGGTGAAAATTGAGTTTTTGACGGGAAACGATAGAAAATGCATGTGAAAACATGTATGCACAACTCCGGAAGTAGAAATGCATTTTGAGGCATCACAAGCGACACGACCGTTTTTGTCCCCAAAGAAGTTTCGACTTTTTTTCCGGATCAGAACGGTATAAGTCCATGGTCTCGCTGAATAATATCGCTTTTAGGTCTTCCACGTTCATTTGTCGAGCTTTTATGCATAGTTAGAAGTCGTAGCTACTCTCAGAAACTACAAGTAGGGTTTGTTATGTTGTCCAAATGATTGCATCCCGTGGTTTCGAAGGAGGTGGGCCGACGTCCGATCACTTCCTTTTGACGCATTTGGACACAGGCAAGCCCTTACGAAAATGAACAACCTCGGGTCAGTACTCCCATGGGCCTGGGATCTTTCTCTAGAAGCCCTGAAGTCTCATTTTCTTATCTCTTATCGTCATTGAAAGAGCCGAATTTCTTAGTGATGGTTCCAAAAGCGTAGTTATAAGAGCGATCGGTACTGAGCTTCCAAAAAAATTTGATTTTGCATCATGTTTTCAGGCATCTTCTCTGAAGAAAAATCAACTGCGTCCGTGATACGCCAAGCTCAACTAAGCTATGCACTTTCTCCTTAGTGTGACGGTTGAGTAGATAATCTCAACCATCATCTCTCTCTCCTGTTCCTAATCAATGTAATGATATAACTTTCTTACAGACTGTAGCAGAGCATCCGAGGAGCAGTAAGTTACATGTGTAAGAGAGAGAGAGACAGTAGAATCACGCGTTTGTCGCGAACCATCATATCATCGAACCTTTAGAATCGCCGCACCGCGCCCCTCGTGACCATGCTAATCAGCTGATCGGCATCGCGCGTTGCGCCAAATTCAGACTCTGTTCGCCCGTCCTACCGAGCAGACCATGTTGCCGCGATCGGAGCAATATCCCGCGCTCTTCGCAATTTCCTCGTGCCCGCGCCGCGTGTGCACCTGCTCCTGATCGGATACCTTGGCGACGTGCTCGAGAGGATGATCATCCGGCAGTCCAGATCGACATTGCGTGCGACCGATACCTGCGTCCTGGACATCGTCCGATTAGAACAATTATTATCATGCGAGCGGCCGATATCCAATATATAATTTGTGAGTACAGCCTTGAATTGCTCTCTCTCTGTTTGGGGCTTCACCCTTTGCTCTCTTCGTGCTCGCGTTAGATGTGCTCGTATGCACCATGTTTATTTATTGAATAAATCCTATCATTATTATTTATCTCAAAATCATGCTTTGTTATTTGGCGCGCTCCATACCCAATCTCTCTCGCGCGCAATAGCAGCAATATATACATCTATATGGATATGCAGTAGTAGCAGCAGATGCAGAGTTCCAGTTACAATTATTATATATAAATTTGCTGGGCATTGCACACAGCCCAGCATGTGCGGCTAAATTAACTAGGCAAATCTAGCAGCCGTCACATTAGGAACAATGCCAATGGTAGAGAAAGCCTATAGCTTGATCGCAGAATTTCGGTTACAATTTCACTATGAATGGTTGTGATCTATCAACTGGGGCTCTTTTCATTAACAGTCACCCGGCCTTCGGTTCGATCCTTCCACCGCTTGTTACGAGTGGATCTCATTTTGGTGAGTCTTGTAGGTAACGATACTGGCTTCCCAAAATTGAGCTAGCTGCAACGAATCTGAACCTCATTCTACAGTTGATCAACAATCCTTTTTGGTTGTTGAGCGGGGATCATTCCGATCTCACCGATTGGATTCCCTGGTCGATTAAAGTCTCTGCATTGCGATTTTTCCTATACACCCTTAAATTGCCTCTGAATGCATGACGTAAAGCTGCGTGCTATGTGATCCCCAAAAACTATACTTCGCACCGGGCCAATGAGTAAACTCTCCTTGACTGGATTTCCAAATAGACGCTTGTTGACCTCAATGTTGGAAATATATCCTTAGTCACGATATCCTGAATGAGATCTTTCTGCGAAGAACAGTCTCGGCTGTCAATGAGATTTTATAAAAGTCATCCTAAATTAGAGAGGAATTTTGTTTACTGCGAGAAAAAGTCGAGGACAGTCATTAAAAATCCAAAGAATTCTCAATTTATACCGTTCTGATCTGGAAAATTTTTTCCACCTTTTTTTCGCTCAAATCGGCATAAGTCCGTGGTTTTTTTATAACGTTTCTTGATCTCAAGGGTGGAAACTCATAGTTTCTCGACATTTTCCTACTTCAAACGGTGAAAATTCATTATATTAAGTACTTCTCCCTATCTAAAATATTAAATGTGAATTTTTTCTCAGAAATGGTGGACTTATACCGTTCTGATCCGGAAAAAAGTCGAGAAATTTTCCGGATCAGAACGGTATAAGTCCATTTTTTATTGCAAAATGAGATGTAAAAAGTGTAAACAATTGAAAATCAATACGCCCCACGCGGAAAATGACATGAAAACACACTCACTACACGGTAGAATAAAAATATTTACTTCAGATGATAACTCGAATTTTCCATATCACAAAAACTTTGAGGCGCATTTTCCAGAAATGGAAAAAATGGACTTATACCGTTCTGATCCGGAGCCGCCCAAGTACTTCAGCGGTATCTCAATGGTACTTTATCGGTACTTGTGCGGTACTTTATCAGTATCATCGCGGTATTTGTAAAGTAATCTCCACGCAAGTGTGTTGTTATTCTGATTTCAGGGATGTAACATATATCTGGTCCCGATCTTAGCTATCGGGAACTACATGCTTCTAAGCGTGTGGTATTACATACCCTGAAAGCTCTGGTTGTTTTCAACTGTATAAAAACAAAAGTTGTATGCATATTTTACTACAGTCTTATCCTTTGACAGCTGATCCTGTAACCAGCTCTATCATCCAATAATCCGCAGAAATAATGTACATACCAATTGACAAGGCGTGTTCGGGCAAAGGGTCGCTGGTAACACTCCCATGGATTCCTCGTCACTGGTCACTTTTGGCACAACGTGGACGTTGGGGAAGTTGAGGTCAAGGATGTGATTGATGAGGTTGATGAAGTTGAGGTCGAATGAATCCACATACAATATTTTCACACAAATATGACACAGTAACCGAAGTGCGTAAAACAGTTATGGAATGTTCACTAGGTCGTGGTGACGACGTTCCTGACGGCACCAGGATACGTCGGAGCAACGGAGTAGCGTGGCCACGGCTGGGCCAAATGTCATTGAGTATGCGTCGTGACGGCGGTTCGAAAAAAGACTATGTTTTTGAGCTTGGTTTGCCTGGGTTTATGGACGCGGGCTGAGTCGCAAAGAGTGTGTAACGCTAAGCAACGTTACAGCGTATGAAATACGCCATGTGTAACGTGCGGATGCGTTGTGTGTGTGTACCTGGGGGTGTAACGGTAAGATACGTTTCCTTATGGGAAATGCACTATGATTAACGTGTCGTTGCGTCCGTGAGTGGTAACGGTAAGCGGCATTTCTAGGTGTGAAATTGGCATAAGTAACGTCCCTTCGCGTTATACGCAAAAATGCGTGTAACTGTAAGTTGCGTTTCAGATCTATTAAAAAGTGTAGGGTAACGCGCGGATGCGTCACGAAAAGTGGGTCATCGTTTATCGTCATAAAAGTAACGGGGTGCCACGTTACTTTTATGTGAGTGATGCGAATGAATGGTAACGGGGTGCTTCGTTACCAAAGAGAGTACTATGGGTATTGCGTTACAAATTAGGGTAACGGGGTGCCACGTTACTAAGTCGGTAACGGGGTGCCTCGTTACGTGTTCAATAAGCGTCGTGTAACTGTGTGGTGCGTTACCGCGATGTGTGGCATGTGGGTGATGTGTGAATGAGTGAAATATAGTGTGTTTTTGACTGGGCACCTTGGAAACAATGTGCTCGACGGAAAAATTAGATGTGTGTGTATGCACGCGTCACAATAGTATTAGAAGAGTTCTAATCATAATGGAGTCCGATTCCAAATTCAAAATCTTAGTATCTTGTCTCAGGTCATTGGATATCTTTAATACATCCTGTAGAAATGTGAGTGCTGAAAAACCCAAGACATCGATTATTCCATCCCACTAAAGGACACAAAGTCATTTTCACCAATTTTCCCAACAACACGGCAGTCTGATAATGAGACGGCCAGTCCAAAGAAGCTTCCTCTTCTCGAGGAAGAAGGATGGAGAAATCTGCTATCATTATTAACTGTCATTGATTATACCTTGAGGAAGAGCCCGCTCACGGACGCCTCGATTCGTAAGGAGAGTCTGCAATCTTGCAAAGTTCAATATAAATACATAGAGGAGGCAGAAATTCAGTCGATCCCCATTCAAGTATACACTCGTCTTCATTGATGCGCTAAGCAGTAAAATAGCTCAGACCGATGAAAGCCTAAGATGAGCAAACGAGAATTGGAAGAGAGGGCTACTTATCGCCGTGCTGTAAGCGAGCTACATTAATTGGTCGAGCTATTGATTTATGCATGGGGGTTTAAATTGAAATTTTTGAGCGAAGTGAGGATGGCTCAAGGCTTAATCGGAAGTGATCCATTGGGAAAGCGAGAACAGATAAGATGAAGACTAGATGCTGAGCAAGGACTATCCGGGTCATTCAATGCCAAAATGGTGTGCTGAAAATGCGAGCTAGGTCAATATATTTTTAGTTTTTGGTTGTATTTTTTTCAAGTAGGCTAGTTACCATTGAATTTGCGTTCGAATTTCTGAATTCATACTTGCACCACGACGAGAAATTACGTGTATGCAGAGTTGTGTTAATACGAGAATATTTGAGATGTGTATGCTCGCGAGTTTGATCGGTGAATATCTAGTATTTGTACTTATCAACAGAATTCGTTGTGGCTCTGATAAGCGAGTTCCAAGTAGCTTTGGCAGAAACTCGATGCAGGATGCTTGAGTAAGTTTATGATGTTTATTCATTCGTTAAAGAGGAATGTTGTTCGATAGGTTTTGAATGGATTATGCAGAATTTGGTCGGGAATTTAGAATTTGTATTAATCTACTTGTATATTGATCAGTCTTAACTTTTCTAATGTACATTGTTCCTTGAAAGAGGATTGTGTTCCTACGAGTAGAAATTGGGCCGGGGTTATCAGGAAAAATTGCAAAAATATCGATGAAATTATGAACGTAGCTTGTGCGATTCTTGGCGGATTCAGTATGCGTCAGATTCATGCATGGATGCATCATGTAGAGTTCCAAAATCGGCTCACGCCGTTAGCTGGTTGAATTATTGATTTTATTTTTTTATAACAGAAGTGAATTGGGATAGAATTTCTCACTAGATATTATTTTCAGGAATGAGAACTTTTTTTGGCTAGAACTAGGTCATTTTCATTCCCGAATCTTCCTAAGATTCCTGAAGATATACTCGTAAAAATTGAGTTTCCCGAACCAAGACTGTATTCATGCTAGTATGGTTGATGTCGATTCGATGATTTAGATATAACAAGAGATATGATGAAGATAAATTAAAGACGTTTTATTTAGTTGAAATTAGTTTGAACTCACTACAATTTGATCTACATATAGCAGATCACATCTAATTGAGTGGGGGTAAAGTTTCACTGATAAAATTACACGATTAATCATGGACAAATTTTTGAAATGCCATAGAATTCATAACCAGCCTTGGGGAATGATGTTTGTGATACTGATTTCAATTCTAAGTTGAAGTATCCAGGATCTCAAAACAAGATTAGATTAAAACATAAAAATTTTCTGGGATCTCCTCTTCTTGACTTGTACGAACCAAAATTCAATAAATTCCTGTCGAGTGGCAAAATTCTGGGTAAAATCAAGGTGAATAGAATCCGCGCAACGCTAACCTCCAATGTATTATGCGGCACTTACAAGCGAAGCACCAACCTTGCAGGTCCTGAAAGAAACTTTGGGAATCATATTGTTTTGGTGAGAAATAGAGGTACCCAGAAGGGTTTTGTCAAATGGGCCTTTCATCGCCAGATTCAGCTAACGTGATTAGCATCACTCGTATAGAACCATGTTAAAAAAAATCGTACACATAGATATACTTCCAATGCTAATTTCCATTTCGGAATCTGGGGTTGAAAGGACCATTGAATAAACTCCTTTTGGGTACCTTCATTTCTCACCAAAACGAGATGATTTCCGAATTTTCGTCAAGATTCAGGACCCGCAAAGTTGGTGCTCCTCTTGTTAGACAACGTTTATCTTTTCGAAGTATACAGTCTCTAAGGTCTGTAATTCTTTCTAGACGAATAAACTTCCGCAAGAGGCTCAAGCACTGACAAATGGCGCATCGCTTTAGTAATCGATGACATCACGCCAGAAGGACTGATACACATCTATCAGCCTCTACCATTAGACGTAGCAAACTAACCAATTTTTACTACATTCCAAGCGATCGATTTTTAGTGCACTCTGAGTATTTGAATTTGAGTATCTGGTTTCAGCTTGCACGGTTGCGAAAAGCTTATTTTCTCATCAGCACTGTTGTACTTAACGAATTTCAATCTCTATGCTCAAAAACTATTCCGGTGAATTTTCAGCAATGTTTGGTTCAAATCCGATTGGATTCAGATGCAAAACAAATACAATTTTATCAACACCTACTTGTAACATTCCCGTCTGATATCAATTTACAAGAAAAGATCCTCAACTGAGAGAGACAAGGTCCATAAAAGGTGTTTACTATGGATTATTTGTGGAATTATGAAGAATGTGCATCTATGGATCCCTTTGCACCCAAAGAACATTGCTCAATCCCGGAGAATATATGGGAGATACTTACTTTTCGGGTTTCAATGATTTGAGTGAACGCGAATGTCAAGAGGATATTCCGTACCTGAGTCATTCTTTTGTGAGGAAACCCAATTCCATCTATGATCATAACATTTTCTTGAGAACAACTAATCTGGGAACTTGATCATCCAGTTCCTGGCTATAACGTACACTCATCGGACATAAATTCTGTGCAAATCCGAAAAAACTTTTCTGTCTCTCAGCTACTACTCAGAATCCTGGGGCTGAATGCTAATTCTGAAGGTCTAGGAATAAAATTACGATTACGTCGCAAACGGTCCGATTTGGATTGAAACAACAGCTCAGCGACAAAAAGCTTCTTCAGATTTTCACAGAATTTATGTCCGGTGAGTGTACAGTTGTTGAAAGACAAAATAGGGCCATATTGACCCTTACGATCTATCATAACTAGTCTAAGGACTTGAGTGAGAATTTTCACGTCCTTGTAATTCGAAAGTAAATCATTGAACATTCCAGATAGATTTTAGCGTACTCAAACTATGTAATGCCAGTGTAAAATTCACTACCGCAAGACTCACTTGAGATCTAGAAGGTCAGTATTTTATGCATTTTTAATGCTTTCAACGAGCCATCTTTTCTGCGCAAAAACGGTTTGAAAGGCACCCCCTCTACTTCCAACACTGCAATATTAAGGTAAGTGTACCCAACTTGCCTCTGTACCCAACTTGCCCCCATATGCCGATCTCAGGAATGAGCGCTCGTTGACCTCCCCGCTTTTTTTTTACGTTTGTTATGTTAAAATATGAGAAAATACGTAGTTTCCATCGACCCCGGATCATTTCTGCGTTCTCCAGAAAATATAAAGTGATTTTTCTATTTTTCGTGATTGCTTAGCTAAGAAAACACCGAGGGAATCGCCGTCGGTAAAATCGGTGCCAATTCATTTTTATTCGACTAATCTTAACGTACCTTAGCGCATTCGATTCCTTGTCTCAAGACCTTCAAAATTCGCTCTTCAGGGTTGCAGAACTCTGATTTGGAGCGATTTTATGTACAAAACACGAAGATGGTTTGAGAATCAAGAAGGCCGACATCGGAGTGTACCCAACATGCCCCCACATGGTTATCTCGGAAAGGCGTGCAGTATGGCTTTTTTTACCACTCAGAACGTGTTTATCACATCAAAATAGGTCGGAAATAGTGTTTTGGGCCAACTAAAAGCTATAAATGCCGCTGCGCGTCCGTTTCATCAAAACGGATCAAAGCCATTTCATCGCCGATTTACATTGTTTTAAATGATGGGGGCAAGTTGGGTACACACTTTTGTAAACTCTCAAAAATCACCTTTTGGGAGAATTCAAACAGCTCGGCTCCACTATATCCAAATTGGACGTATTTTAGCTCATTTTAAAGGTCTTGAGACAAGCTTTAAAATGAGTTAAGGTACGTTGGAAAATATGGAGGTGGGCCAAAGTTATTGAGAAAATGGCTTAGTGGGGGCAAGTTGGGTACACTTACCTTATATGCACCTCGTTCGGGAAATTGCCTTTCCCGTAACTCGGTACATAATACTCTATCCTTTAAATCAGCCTTTGTTTTAATTACACCATTCATTAAACCAAAACTCCTACATGTGAATGCGCTTATTTTTCTACTAAAAAAATTATATGGGTGATTAGCCGTTTCCTCGAGCTGCTCCAAAACCAAGACCTCGACCAGCACTCGTCGAAAATCTCGATGAAATAGCTTCCGTATCTGCCAAAACGATCACGCAAAATTTAAAATCCTGCAGTCAATCGCGATGAATAATAGATGCTTTTAACGAGCATTCGCTTCTTCCCCCTCCCCTTCCCTCTACCGCCAACATCAACGTTGGTATCATAAAATTGAGGCACAAAGCTAAAAGTGCACCGGCTAAGTAAATTATGGGCCATTGCAGTGAGATGGTTCACTGCCATTTTCGTGATGCTTCATCAAGAAAATGACTGACCCACTGTTTTTTGGAGCGCATGCGGGCCAAGTTCGTTAACGCGATTGAGCTCAACGCACTTTGCGAACTTGGAAACACGCTCCCTTGCTCGCATGCATCTTTTCGCTCACTCTCTTAATAGCCACATTTTTTTATGCATGATATGAATTTAAAGATGAATTCTTGCGAAAAAATAAAGAGAAGTTGGGCCACGAGATAATGCAATGACGTTTTCAACTCACAGAATCTATTAGTGTAAATGAGCCTTTCTCTTCGTTTTCCGTCAACTCCGGTCATCGTTCGTTCCGGAAGTTTGTCGCAAGCTCCTGCTGATTGCGGACGGGTGGACCCTCGATTCTGATACACAGTCCATTGCTTTTCAGTCTTGCTTCCTTCTCTTTCCTCTTCTTATTCATCACCTCCTCCTCCTCAGAAACGATAAAACCGATGCTTGTGTATGACGAGGTGAATTTTGAGTACTCACTACCGGCCGAAAGCTTAAGCTCGACCAAACATTATTTTTTTGACACACTGTGCGAGAAAGTATTTTTTCCGCTCTGATTCTCCATATCCTCTCACAGTATGTCAAGAAACGCAATTTGATACACGGGTGTAAAACTTATTTTTCGCATCCTCGTGATGATTCCGACCCTCGTCTGCGGCTCAGGCCGGGAATCCATCACTCGGACGCGAAAAAAGGTTTTCACACTCTTGCATTGAAATAGTACATTTTTGATGTTCCTTTACGTTACCTCTAGTTCAAGCTATGCCTTTTTTCAGAAGAATTTTTTCACAAAAACTAGCACCTTCATTAAGAAATCACGAAAAGTTCCACTTTTTGGGACATATTTCATCGGTTTTCAGTTTTCTTGATCAAAATATGAATAATAGATTGATTATATCCTTCAAAGAAGCATTTTCCCGCATCAATTCTCGCCAAAAACTATGCTCAAAGGAAATGCTGGTCATAGCTTGGACTGGAAGTGTCGTAGGGAGACATTTTGGAGCTCTAAGCTTCCACTTTCAGGCTTTCCAAGTCCTACATCAAAACATCAATGTGACTCAAACTTGCTCTAGCCGAAAAATTCTTTCAAAAGTCTCCAAAATTAATACTTTTCCGAGATAATACTGGGAAGATCCGGATTCGTGCCGATAAAAATGAATGACGCCATCTTAAAATACGTGGGAAAACCCTCAAAATGAGCCGAAGTGAATGCCCCTACGATAAGTAGCACCGAGTGGTTCGACTCACAAAATTTAAAAAAATTGTTTGTGAGCTCAAACTTCTGACCGGTAGTGTACCAATGAAATTTCTGTCAACATTCAGAAGCAGAACTGATGACATTTCTCATACAGTAACACGACCTGGAACATCGATTGCCTGCAAGGTTAGGCTTTGCAGATTTGTACTGATGGTGTATACGGTATGTTATGTACACGGCCATACTAAGGCAATACTGAAAGTTGGTTTGCCCATCCAAATGCATCGTGTGTGTACTCTCATGATCTCAAATTCTACAATTACCTATCATATTCGTTATCCGACCTAGGATCTTTGATGTTATCACCCGTGGACTCGACAACAAAAACATGACCCTGACTGGTTTTCACATTTTGGATACGTTTACAGGTTATCGTGAAACGAGACTCAAACATTGATTCCAGTTGACCCAGACAAGGATACAATACGTTTCTAAGTAAACATTTGAATGAAGAAAAAAGTAATACCTTGTATTTTTTATTTCTTAGTGAGTTATTGATCCAAACCGAATCCAGATCATGTATAGATTGAATTAGTGATATCTCTTGGCAACCTTTTCAGAATTTTTCAATTTCATTACTCAAATCACAATTATCAAGGGACAGTTCGAGGAGAAATAAGTCCGATTTATTATTTCCCCTTTGCCTACGTTTCCTTAATTGAAAACTGGATGGTGAAGGGAATTTGATGTTTCAGTTTACACGTGAGTTTGTTCAAAAGCAATTCAAGGGTTCGGAATCCAAAAACAAGGAATCAAATTTCCCCCTCTAAAAGATGAATGTGTACTGACTCAGTCTCAAACACTTGAGCGAATCCAGATCTTTGTAAGACTCAAGTTTTGATACTTACCTAGAGTCCAGTTCGCGAATAATGGCTTCAAGTTCGACATTGTTAAATTTTGTCATTTTGGCTAGGTATTTTGCACGCATCAATTTTATTCCACGGATCTCTCAATCGGAACTTTGTGATTTTAGAAAAGAATATTTTGAGCCCACAAGCTTGCGATAAAGAGGATCGTAAGAACTGTTATTCTATCATGACAATCAGGGAAATGAAAAACTCCAGTACCAAGCAAAAATTCCCCCGATTCCACAGATTTCGAAGAAAATGAAAATGTTCCCAGGAACCAATGAATTTCCAGAACTCAAAGTTCGATTGATCCATTCATGGTAATGAGCTATTTCAGTGTATACATTTGGAAATTCTGGTTCGCCACAACCACAACTCCAAGAAACAAGTCCAACCAGTCGATTTTCTAAACCAAGCGGACCACCAGAATCGCCATTACAAGCGTTACGGCCCACCTCGCCCAAATACGATGCACAAATGAAGCCTTCGAGTAAACCTCCTACATCGAGAAATATTTTGTTGCACAACTTTTTGTTCACCAGAGGTACCATCACACTCTGCAACATATCTGGGAATATACCTTTTTCAGTAAGACCCCATCCACTGATGATACACATAGAACCTTCTGTAGCTTCTTCGTTTTGTTTAAAAAGTTTAATAGGCTGACGAGTCTTATCAAAATGAAAAAGTTCATTGACGCTGATGATGCCAATATCATGGATCGGTATACCATAGATGTTGTAGTGGAATCTTTGATGAAATTTTGCCGATTCTACGGAGTGTAAGCTACCGTTCCTTGCTTGGAAAGATGAGCCAGCTCGAACTTGAAGAAATTTTTTTGGATGGGGTTCTAGGCAGTGGGCAGCTGTCAGTACGTGATGTTTGGTTATTATAGAACCTCCACAATTATGCTTACCTCGTAGTTCAATTGACACTTGATGGGGTATTTCTTCGATCATTGTATATGTTACATGGAAGATATCAGAAATGTTGGCTTTGGATTCGTAAGATGTAGTTTCCACTTCTGGAAGCAAGTTTTGATGAAAACTTTCTCACATTAGACAGTGAGGAAACACAGAAATGAGGGACCAAATACTCCTAATTTTTTTTTTTTTGTTAAACCTAAGTACCTCGAAATTCTAGAAGTAACAAGAGATGAGTTCATTCAATCTTGAGTGTTTCTATTATTGAGTACTTAAATAAACATAAATTTGTCTGAACACTTATCTTTCGAGCTTGCTAACCTACAAAAATAACAGAAATGATGTCTCATCATCAAAATGATTATTCAACCAGTCGCTTTTGATATTTCTTCGTGATTTTCATATCCACAAACTCGTCCAAGGGCCCAGAGTGTCACCATCGATGTTTGAATCACAGATTTGATACCTTAATCCTCCTGCGCATACGATTGTTACATGTTTCCCGTCCCAAAATGCATGACTTTTTCACAAACTTGCATGACCTAGGAAAGTGTTCTCCTTAATTCGTTGCCCAATTAAGTCATTTTCGCATTCCGGAAGCGGTACGGCAGTTTAAAAGTGAGGGTTTGAATGTCAAAATTACGCGGTTTGCGCTAATTTCCATGTGAAGTCAGTGAAGAGAGATTCCTCACACGAATTGCAGAAAAATCTTGAAGTACATCACTGCTTAAATTAGTGAGCCCATTTTGGGCAGTTAGGCAGTCTATTTTCGTGTCAAGCGAGGGAAACAACTGGGGAAGGTCATTGCACCCGGACTGGGCTCGCATACACAGAGCAGTTATGATTATCCCTCATAACAGCTGTACTGGATTTGAAAGCAGCATTTATGAGTTAGAAGGGTTGAATCTATAGTTTGCATCTAGGTTATGCGCTTATCATGCGGTTACATCGCGCTTGTGAGTTTCTTGCCAATAGTTCTCCGCCCGAGCCGCAGACGAGGGCTTGGAGAACTACTTGGAGGTAAATAGCCCCTCACACCGAATGCAATTCGTATCCCTTCCTCTTTCCCTTACGGTCGGATCCAGATTCTTCAACCTCTAAAACCTCTGAGTAAACATTCCAGAAGACGGAATGCGATGGAAACTCTGTTTTCACAACTCATTGATCTGAAAATCCGCAATTCTGGATTTTGATTTTCTGAGGGCAGATTCGAATCCCCCGACCCCGAAAACCCCCGAGTGAATATTCCAGGAGACGAAATGCGATGGGAACTCTGTTCTCACAACTCATTGATCTGAAAATCCGCCATATTGGATCCGCCATCTTGAATTTTGATTTTTTGAAGGCGGATTCGGATCCACCGACCCCGAAAACCCCCGAGTAGACTTTCCAGCAGACGAAATGCGATGGGAACTCTGTTTTCACAACTCATTCATCTGAAAATCCGCCATATTACATCCGCCATTTTGGATTTTGATTTTGTGAGGCCGGATTCAAATTCCCCGACCCTGAAAACTTACGAGTAGGGAATTTGAGCTGAATTCAAGCATTTTTATAATTTTGTTTCTACATAGAAAAGTAGACCTCCAATATGCATAAATCTCATGAATTTTCACTTTTCCATCGCTTTTCTATCATCATAGCAACAAACCATCGAATATCTTAGTTAGACTATCTTCAAGGGGAACATCTTAGCTTTAATTTGCGGTGTCGCACGTGTCTTAAAGCGCAACTTGTGCGCAGGAGGGTTAAACTCTCTCACATTTCAATTAATCACATCTCTGGTTGGAATTCATCAAATTGATTACGCCACGGGGTTGTCTTGAAGAAAATTTCATCGCCAATTGGCTGAGTAGTACCAACATCATTGCCTTGGTCGCGTAAGCTTATTCGGGCGCTAGGACAGTTTATTTCTCGAGCGAAGCGAGGATAATATAAGTCCGTGCGCTCTACCTAAATGGGCCTTCGAGCACAGGGCAATCATGCTCCTTCGTCATGAGAATCCTATAACCGCTTTTCAAGGTGACATTTTTGAGATAGAATTATGAAAAATACTTTCAAAGGCATAAAAGCACGCGCATGCATAGAAAAAGCCAACATATGAGGGGAAAAAATCGGCTCGAAAATGATCAGTTCTCACCTTTATTGATAGCGATAAAGAGCGCTTGTAGAGGGTGAAGAAATATTATGAAAAAAGATCAGGAAATAAGGAGCACGCCAATGTCTATATTACATAGATGTACGAGGGCATTATGGAAGTGATCGACTGCTCACTACATCAATAACATATCTCGTTATTTCTTTGAGTCATATGGGAAAAAAGGGGAGGAGCATCGAAGTGAGTTTCGCACAAATGTACCGTAAGGGTACTAACAATGAGTCTAGTGGTGTCTATTTGAAAAGTAACAGAAAAACACGATACATCTTATACTAGAAATATATTTTATTTGTAATATTTCATGCACACAACCAAGATTAGGAGAGCTAGCTACTGTTTCACCGAGCCCCTTTGCTTCAATTGCCTGACCAATGCAAATAAGCGAATATAGCCAGCATTTGAATAGAGCACCGAAGCAAGATGCAGTAAATTACTTACTCCATTGATCCATTAAAGCCACCCTCATATGCTTCCTTCGTATTGTGCGTGCACCGTACAGTTACAGCATTTGCATCTCAATTTCAATTGTACACATCAGCATCTGATTCAATTTATTGGACAACGTCAGTGGTCAAATTTTGTGCAGAAATAACCTTTTTCGTATTCAAGAATGGGTTACAGAGTTTTGTTTCTATGGAATATTTGATATTTTGATTCGTTAGTGGTTGCGTTTGTTCGTTGGCGGATGATAAAGAAATTATTTGATGTGATCAAGTCTTTATTGTCAAGATGAAAATGTCGAGGATGATGACCATAGGATTTTCATATCAAAATCAGATGCTACAGACTTCAGATGAAGTTTATACTATCGTCTCTTCTTTGCGATACGTTGATAGTGTTGAGCTTTAATGATGACAAAATGCCCTCACTCAAGTTCTCGAATGTACGAACCATAGAGATATTACAACGAACCCGCAGACCTTGCCGTGCATTTTTTTCATGTTTGTTATGTTAAAATATGAGAAAACCAATGTTTTGGACCGATCCTAAATGACACGCGCATTTATTAGAACGAAAGAAGTGGTTTTCGGTACTTCCAACTTTCTTTAGTTAATTACTAAAAGCTATGCCAAACAAAACTGGTACAACCAATCTCAACGTACTTTAGCTCATTTTCTTTGTTTCTGTTTCAACACAAAATTGCAAAACTCGATTCCTAGCCACATTACTGAAAAAAGTGAAAAGAGATGAGATGAGATAAGATGTGCCTTTGTTCAAAAGAGCAGTGTTCCTAATATGCCCCCACCCCTTTTTCCGCATGTAGAGGGCTTTGCGCAATGCCGCAAGTACTTTTAGCACTTGTTTGTCGTGATAACATCATTTTCAGGTGTATTTAGCGGCATCCAGCTAAGGGCCTTCAAAACGCACCAGATATCGCAAACTGTGCTAAAAATCGATTTTTATGTTAATTTTGAGGTTATGTGCACTCTAAATCATCTCAAATCATGACGATTTGTCCATTCAATACATTACCGCCATGCTCCGGAACCAGTATCGCTTTCCCAAAGCTTCAGAATCGCGAAATGTCTATGGGAACATATTAGGAACACATTGGTAAAAACTCGCAAAAAATCTTTTTCTGCAAAAGTCAAGATAGCTCGGCTCCAATCCTCTGAAATCAAACGTTCTTCAGCAGATTTGGAAGGTCCTAAAATTATCTTCAAAACGAGCTAAGATAGGTTGAACAATATTGAGATGAGCCAAAACAATGAGCAAAACAAAAGTAATGGGGCATATTAGGCACACTTACCTTATTTTAGCTTAAAATTCACCGTTCATTATGAGATTATTTGAGGCTATGGAATCGTATGACTATCACCACGGTTTGAATTCATGATTTCATAGTTCGTAATCTATTATAGAATCGCAGTGTTCAAGCTCACATGCGTCACGGTGGTCCTGAACGAAGTCTATCCTCCGCTGACGACAGCAAGTGGGATTCTTGTTAGATATGGTTCGGGACATCTGTGGGATTACAACCTAGTAAAAATCAAAATTTTCACTTGGACCGATTTTTAAATGAAGCGATAAAACGTGTTTTTTCGATGATTTCCCCCTTTTCACCCTCAAAAACTCGATAGGGACGCATATTATCGAAAATATGTAGAACAACTTTTTGTAGAACTTGAAACGATGGACAAGAAAGGTTTGAACACATTTTTCCGTAAAAGACCTCCTGTTCCTGTAATAAACGTATTTTGTCTGAGACTCGTATTTTATCTGTCATTCTGTGGTTTCGACCCCATAACTCGAAAGGAACACATTTCATCAAGAAATATGTACATTAAATATTTGTAGATCTTCAAAGGATAAACAAGAAACATATGTACATGTTCTTTCATGTAACACATTTGAGAGAATTTAACACAAATTATCTGTTTGTACAAGTACGCAACTCTGATACTTCAATTTTCTTCAAAAGTGTCTCTATATCGACTCGAGATGATGGCAGTCAAGTCTTCCTGTCTCTAGGGTAGAATATTGAATACGTGACGAGCATACTTGATTCAGGATATGCTTGAAGGTGAAGACTCGATTGCATTTCTGACAATCGAATATTGGTGTTGAAAGGGTGCAATTTTGCTTGGATATGATGAAGTCTCAACGAAACTAAAATTTCTTGTACCTAATTCTGAGATGCAGTTTCAAAACCACTGAAATTTTTTTTGGAAAATATTGATCTTATTAATCGCAAGATTTTTAATAGCTATAAAAAGAGTGTTTACCCAGAAAAAATGCGGTTTATGAAAAAAATGGAATTATTCATAGAATCAGCTTGATATACTGCGTATAATAGTGAACTTTACGCACAGTTCATCGAGTTATAGTCAAAGTCTATAAAAAAAGAAGTACGTTCCGATCCAAGGGTTTGATACAGATCGAAATAGGTTTTACTCTTACGTATCGAATCATATACATATATTTGATAAACTGTGGGTAAAAAGTTGACAAACTATACGCAAACGGATATAAGATGTCTCCGTACTCAATGTCTCATGTAATACCGAGTTGCGGAAAATAAATTTCTTCACAAAACGAGTGCTGGAACGTCGGCAGAAATTGCATTTTCCGCAACTCGGTACATAATATATTCTTCATGTTTTTTCGTGAATGAATAAAAAGAAACATAAGTGGCAGCCACTTGAACTTTTTTGGTTGGAATTTCAGGTTAAACAACTTCTTTGCGATTCAGTATTCGGATTGGTGACCACTTATCTTGCGTTTGCCTAGTTCCTAATCCACAAATCGTTATAGGCTGTGGCTTCTGTCTGGATTTTTGATCGATAAAGCTAGGGTCGAAGATACTGATATTTTTTTCTATTTGTTCATGAAATAACACGAACGCACTTGTTTTTCTGATCCAAAAGTGTCCTCCGATCAACAATCTCATGGTATCCATCCCCATACTCGTTGTGCAAAGATGTCAACCAGGGGTTGGATTTGGCACGCAATCAGTGGTTGCCGCCAAAAAACGACTCGTTGGTTGATTTTCGGCCCCAACCCATGATTGAGGGGGAACTGCAACTGATCGGTTGCTGTTTTTCCCATACATTTTTCACAAAGTATGTACTTGACATGGGAGTAATTTAAATTCACGAATCACATCCTAACGCTTCTTACCCATTCTGACTGTAGCAACCCACATAATCTCAATCTCTCAAACACCCAAGTTACCTCTAAATCTTGACCTCAGCCTCCGATCGGCAGGATCTTGGTACCCAAAATTGTCTCCTGTCGTCTTTTTTGTTGCCGACACCACATGAGACCAAATAAGAGGATTATATACCTTCCTTAGTCACAAGAAGACTAGCCCACAAGAACCACGTCGGTCTTCCAAAAAGGTATTCCTCGTGTACACACACTACACATTTACACACACAAACACATATGTGTATGAGAGGGACCATCTGCTCTCCATTATAACTGTAATGTAAGTCCAAGATTGAAAAAAATTGCACTCAAAGGATCAGATATACATTCAAGGATTCTGCCTCGTTACCGTCATCATGACCCCAAGATTCCGCTAGATCGCTCGTACGTGCTGAAGTACATATACAACAGTGAAATGTATTTGTGTGAATGTGTAGAGAAGTGTTTGAAGACAGTGGCGAGATATGATCCGAAAGGCCAACTTGAACTTTGTGTGGTTTTTTGGGGATATATATATAAGGACCGACTTCCTTATTGCCATCTTTGACTTTAATACGGTAGCACGCTTTGAGAGTAGATTCGAGGGGTTTTTTGAGAGTTGATGAGGTTTGCGATTGCTTGGCTTGCGTTTTGTGGAGTTTGAATGAGAGTAATGACGGAAGGATTATGTGAGGTATTTTTCATAGATGATCATCGTTTTGAAGATTATTGTTCGTCTATTATTTTTTGTAGTTCTGGGTATATAATTTTACGGAGAAAACAGGGTCATCTGGAGAGACATATTTTAAAAATATCGAATTACTCATGCTCATTTATGCAGCGATGCATTTGATTATGGTTTAAATCAGTAGAGGAGATCAGTAACTCAGAAAAATAATTCATGGCGAGAAATGTCGTTGCATGGTTGTTCTGATGAAAAACTTAGAAGAAATCAAATTGCATTTTCCCATCAAACTCATCAGATAATGTATGTACTTATTTTGTTGGTGGAATTCATGCCAAACCTCTGTATTTCATAGTTTGTCTGAAGTTGACGGGAATCCTCAAGTATGAGTGACTTCAAAGTTCATCGTAATACTTCCAAAATGAGATGGGTTGAGTTGGAAAATATTGAGATGCAACAAATTAATCGGCTCCAAAATATAAAGTGATTGAGGTTCAATGATTTCGAGGGACCTCAACAGGCTGTAACCACCTACTAAATAGTTAGGTCATACATGAGTAGGGAACAAATGGAAAATGCTTCAAATGATTCCGTTCGGTTACATCTCATCTGCTGTATAAATGTTACGCATTCTTGATGGCACTGTCATGATTTGATCTTTCATTGAGTTTGAAATTTATTCACTATAGAAATTCATTGAATCTTGTCATCTGATAGATTGAATCCGCTGATTAGATATACTGCATTTTTATTCAGCATTGCCAAAGTTTTAAACCAGGATTTTTCAAAGAATAGATATTGAAAACGAGTGTCATCTTACCGGTAATGTGACCCGGAGAGGTCTTCCCATCCGAATCACGGATTTGGCTAAAAATCTGGTAATAAGGTAAATGTACCCAACTTGCCTCTGTACCCAACTTGCCCCCATATGCCGATCTCAGAAATGGGCACTCGTGGGCCTTCCCGCATATTCTTTTACGTTTGTTATGTTGGAATATGAGGAGGACAGTAGTTTGTGTCAACCTTAAATCATTCCTGCGTTCTCGAGAAAATGTAAAGTGATTTTTCAAATTTTCGTGATTGCTTAGCTAAGAAAGCACCGAGGAAATTGCGTTCACTAAAACCGGTGCCAATTTATTTTCATTCGATCAATCTTGACTTACCTTAGCGCATTTGATTCCTTGTCTCAATACCTTCAAAATCTGCTCTTCAGGGTTGCAGAACTCTGATTTGGAGCGATTTTATGTACGAAACACGAAGATGGTTTGAGAATCAAGAAGGCCGACATCGGAGTGTACCCAACATGCCCCCATATGGTTGTCGGAAACGATGTCTTGGGCCAGTTAAAAGCTACAAAGTCGCTGCACGGTGATCAAAACGGATCAAAGCGATTTTATTCACTTCATCGCCGATTTACATTGTTTTAAATGATGGGGGCAAGTTGGGTACACACTTTTGTAAACTCTCAAAAATCACCTTTTGGGAGAATCCAAACAGCTCTTCTCCACTTCATCCAAATTGAACGTGTCTTAACTCATTTTAAAGGTCTTGAGACAAGCTTCAAAATGAGTTAAAGTACGTTGGAAAATATTGAGATTAGCCAGAATTATCAAGAAAATGGCTTAATGGGGGCAAGTTGGGTACACTGACCTTAGTTTTTTTTTTCAGCACCAAATGACGATATCCAAAATTATATATAAGTAGATCCTGATTCTCAAGCATTTCCAAGTTACGGGCTAAAACCTGAGCATTATTGTTGCATCTGTACATGGGTGATTCTGATGAAAGTGAGATTTTTTTGGGATCAAAATCGTCACGGGGAGTAATTTGTGTAAAAAAATTATTTTAACCCCACGCGTGTTTCAGTGGGTTTTAGCAGTTGATCTCCATTTGTTTGAGCACAAGAAAAAGTATGTAGAGTCCAAGGTGCCAACTTCAAGGGGTCGCAGAGGGGGCTGAAGAGGCCAGGGAGGGGACATTTCGCCTCAAAAAATGTTTCCAAGGCTTGACACTTAATCGTAGATTCTTTTCCGCATGGGTTTGCTCTAATGCAACCAAACATTACAAGAAAATGTGAGCGCGCTAGGGAGGAGCATACTTAACACGGAGACGAAAAGGACAACAAATGTTGTATGTACGTCATTCTGAAAAGACGTATGTATGGTGCGCTTATCTGTGGGCTCGAGTTTTTGGTTTGGCTAATGTCGCGCATAGATTAGTTTGATTTGGGTATCTACATGATAACCTCGTTGATCTGAAATCGGGGACTTTGCCAAACTAATTAGAGCTGTGAAAGCAGTTTTGGTGCAAACCCGACTTCAAAATGTCGAATAGCCGTGCGCGAGCTGATCATGCGATTTTGACTCGTAGAGTAATGGACTATGTTATTTGAAGTATTGAGAATTAAGGTGCATAGCTAAATATAGGAGTTTTTGACTCTGCACATGAGTAGTTCCACGCGAAAGTGACCTGCGAAAAAGGGTCATGTCTCAGATCCTTTTGTTAACATTTTTATTCGATTCTATGGTACAAAATATATGAATTTTCCACTACCTATGGGGTCCCGAAAAATTTTTTTGGTCCCATTGCGAGAATTTTCGAAAATGAAGTAAAATGCATTTTCAGTACACTTGCACCGAAAGCCTGTGGTTTCCGCCCCGACGCCGGGGCAGAAAATCCCGCATTGCCGCCCAGGGCAGAAAACGACTGAGCATGCGCACCAGACCTCGGGCAGTCGGGCTGCGCCCTCGGTCTGCTACAATGCATGCTCCGACGTTTTCTAACCTGTGCGACGGTGCGGGATTTTGCCCCGAAATCGTGTCGGAAACCATAGAATTTCGATGAAAGTGTACTGAAAAGAACTATACGCACCTCGGGACGAAAGCAACCCATTGCGGCCACGGGTATGCCGCCCTCGCCTGGAGGCTCGTGCGGCAACTCACCCGGGCCGCAATGTGTCACTTTCGGCCCCTCGCCGACGCAGGTGCGTAATATACTATTTTTCAAAATTCTAGCAGCTTTTTCCCTCTAAAGTGCAAAAAAGTCGAGTTTGCTCACAGATAGAGACATGCGGTTTGCGGCATTTGGGAGGTCTTTCCAAAACCTATCGAAATCGCTATTGAAATTTTCACACTCGTGCTCGTACAGGCCGCCCATGACGTTGAAATCATTTTTTTAATAGCGATCTCGATATGTTTTTTAAAGAACTTTATCTGAATGCCGCCAACCGCATGTCTCTATCTGGGAGCAAACTCGACTTATTGGCATTTCAGAGGAAAAAAGCTGCTAGAATTTAAAAAACATGCATTTTACTCCATTTTCGAAAATTCTCGCCATGGGACCAAAAAAATTCTCCGGGACCCCATAGGTAGTGGAAAGTTCATATTTTGTACCTGAGCTGAGACATGACCCTTCTTCGTAGGTCGCTTTCGCGTGGAACTGCTCATATGCTTTGCAGTGAATGCAAGGATCGAAAGTGAGTTGCCTACAGGGACCCTTCAAGAGGCACTACAAAATAAGGGGACGTTAGGACCGCCTCGAAAACTATAAACATAGTTGCCCATCAATAGAATATATCCCAGAAAATTGCTACAGCGCACATTCCAACCCTTAGAAACTTGGACGAACATCACACTTTCGGCAGAACCACTTATCTATCATTTTCAAATGGATCCATATCGGCAATGCTAATCTCTATGGATGAACTCAGAAACGCTTGAGCATCGGGACATATAAACTGTGGATATCGTCTTTTTATGCTATAGAAAGATTATTTACAGAAATTCAAAGAAATCCGTGATCTGGGGGGTGAAAACTTCTCCTGGTGAGTTAATGGTAACTTCTACTGTATAAGCAATGCAAAGGTACTGTGACACTTTCTTTCATAAAAATTGACATAATTGATGGTGCATACTTGAAAAATTTTCCCCCACTCTCGCAATATGATTGCCAAACATAATCGCAAATTCGTGCACTCTACGCCATCTATGGCATGATAAGACGCATGGCTCGGGTGTGCACCTCTGGTAAAGAAGGTAATCAACTTGCTGTTGCTCGTTTATCGATTATAAATTTAAATGCTCACAATGACTTCCTTGGCATTTCGTTTCATCGATCTTTTAATCGGAAAAACGCACCTTCGACTTTTTGCAAATTGATAAGATTTCTTAAATTAATCATCCCGCATTCCATTGACCATTTTACAATGATACTTCCCCGCTATTCTATTCAAAGCCAAAGATGTTCGTTGGTCCTAATTTCATCTAAATTCCTTTCAAAAAATGATAAAAGTCTCACTCGTATGTAAAAATTCTGAAAACCATGCTTCATATTTCAGATCAATCAAAAAGAGCGCAAAATTCGCGCAGTTCCGCAATTCCACTTTGCAGAAAGATATGGAACAAGCGGAATACTGGAATCAAGAACCACAACCCCCAGCATCAGGCGATCGACCAGTTTTGTGTGTTTGGCTCTCGGTTTGGCTTGCATCAGTTTTTGTGTATACGCGTGAGAGAGACGAGCAAGCGGTGCATTTATATAGCTCGCGCTATCACAATGATACGCCGCGAGGTTAAGTTAAAATGGAATGTTTCTCTTTGCAAATATTCATCATGTGGGTAGATTTCTTCAAAACAGACTTACGGTTTCTGAATCTTAAAATTCTGTAATTCATTCAATATCTGAGAATTCATTTTTATTTTCATGGATCATCGACATATCAGGTGGCGAAATCCACTACGTCCATTGAAGAGAAATCAGTAACGTACCAAACAAGTCATCACCTCCTATGCCTTCTGCCACAGGTAACTATCTATTGTTTTTATTCAACAATTATCACTTTGTTGCTCATCTACTTATTTGTCGTGATTATTGTCATGTCTTTTTCTCTGTTTTTTTATCATCATTCTTTGGAGAGAAACTCTAGTTTGTATGTATAGCTAGGTATCTGGGTGTTATGGAGGACTGACAGGAATAATGCTAAATATATCTGATGAGAATTCAAATTTTTCACAGACCAAAAATTATTGGCTTCGTGTATGTGAGAAAAAAAATTAATCATCAATGTTTTGAATAGACGGAGGCAATCGCGATTTGTTTAGGACACATCACCTGATTACAGGCCGGAACAGCTAATAATGTGCTGTATGCTGTATAGTGATATCCGGGTGATAAAATAGCTTGTCAAAGACGACAGTGGATCACTAAAATATACAGTGAATTTTATTCATCGCAATCATCCATGATGGCATCCTATTGCGATCATATTATTAGAGAAAGGAGTACTCAAATTTTTCGAGGTTTTGACGAATCCCTACGTGGGCTCGTATACCGTGTTATACTGATATGGAGTCTCCAAATTACAGCAAAATGAAAATTTCTTGACTTTTACTCGCTATTCTTCGAATCGAATTAAATGAAGCATCATTATCAATTCAGAATTTAATCGAGTCCTTTCAATTTGAGCGGTATTTTGCGAACCCAATCGTATTTTCTGGATGCATGTAAATTGAAGATTTTTCCGATGTAAAACATGATTCTGAGATGCCATATCATGAAGATATGAAGTCGAGAAATTATTTGTAGAGCAATTCAATTCGGAGCCTATGATATTGATATGGCCTGTTTTAGAATTCGTTGGATCTCTTGTTACAGAATGTTACGCATTTTAGATTCTCTTACCGCACAACGTGTTAGCAAAATATTGAGAGAAGAATTTGAAAGCACATTTCGGTTAAACACGAGCTTTGCGCACACACTAATAAAATCATCGGTCCGTAAAATCATAATCATTCAACTGTTTATTACGATTGAAGATAACAATTGAAATTTTTATTTGAAAAAGTTTATTCATCTCTTGAGAAGCATCATTCATTACTTCATTGAATTGGAATCTAAGTGGGTTGTTTCATAATCTCTGAACTTTTCCTATTTGAGTCACGACTTGCATTCTCATCTTCAGAAATCCAGACGTGAAAGAAAACTCATATCTAATAGCGGTATGCACTTGAATTACAGATTCGAGTACAGTATTCAGATAACATTCACATAGTATGGCTATTCTTCTGAATTTAGCGAGCATCCTCTTGGAATATTTTATTTATATACATTCGTCGAATATTTGTTTTGTATAATTTTGAATATTTTGAAAGTCTTGGATTGGAAGGCTTCATTTCTCGCATTTGTTTCGCATCATTTGTTGTGCTTCATCTTTTACATTTTCTGGCTAGACGGTCGGGAAAACCTAGCATTCTTTAGTTTTTAGTATATTATATCTGTAACCGAATTTTCATTCTAAACTTCTATCAAAGCGAAATATTACAGATCATGAAAACACCATCACATTCGAGAATGGTCAAAGAGTACCGCAAGAATAAAAATAAACGCAAATGATGATACAATAATCCTATAGTCATTGAAATATGTCGAGAAGACTCATTGATCTCAAAATCTTTCATTCATCTATTTGAATTTCGCGCCGTACACTCGCGCAATTCAAACGTTCCATATTTCACAGTTTCTCGAGTTGGGCCAGCGGAATGGAATAATGAACCAAGCATACACCAGAGAGTATGGAGATCGACGTAGATAGTGTATCTTTACTTTCTGAGCGTACTTGTTCGAGGTTATGTATTTTTCGTTTTTAATATTTGTAGACTCAAATTTACAACAAAGCAATTGTATTATTGGCTACGAATACTCGTATCGGATTTCCTCATCGATACACTACCTCATTCAATCATTTCAAGGCCAAATTTCTAAATGGTAGGTCATGAACTGAAGGTTCAAACTTCTATTAGAAATTCAATACAAACGACAATTTCTTTGGAAAATCGGTATTCTAAAGGAACATACACCATTATTAGAAAGCTAGGGCTACTGAACTTTCCCAATTTTCCCTCAATATTAGAATGAACGAGTTGTAAACTCACTTTTAGAATGAGTTTCTTTCAAACCACTCGACTCTATCAGTAACATCAGAATAAATTTACTAGCAACTGTACAAATAGTCTCTATCACTTACCAATGTTTTAGAATGTAATCGATCAGTGATAAAATTTCTAAATAAGATGTAGTTACATCTGAAATACAAATCATTATACATGATATGGTACATATACACAGTACCTTTGTTTACATTTTTTTTCTACCAAAGCTGTCTTTAGATCACATTATTACTAACTCACTTGTAGCTTTTTACATCATGCATCATATCACTTATGTGCCTGTTCTCATCAGCACTCACTGCTGAGCCATGATTTTCTCTTCAAATATGTATGATATTTGGAACTAGTTAGCTTTGTGAATGTTTTTTGTTAACATTACTCTCTTTCCAAGGTGGAACCAACCCTTTAGGACAACAAAAGGGTTGGATTAATATGCCTAGTAATGAAGAATGTGGAATCAGAGATGTTTGGAACCACAATCTTGAGAAGGAATTCAGAACAATACGACAGGTTGTACAACAGTATCAGTACATTGCTATGGACACAGAGTTTCCTGGAGTCGTTGCAAGACCTATTGGTGAGTAGTATTTTTATTGACAGCTTAGTTGTAACTCACAACTTGTAAGACTACATTAGAGTCACTTGAGATTCACATTGGACATGCTGCTCACAAATTACAAGAATATTTGTGGAATGAAGACAACAAGTCTTGAAGTAACCAGAGTATCTTCTCTCAAAATACATCTTGTTGGTTTGATACTCTTGAGTATGCATCAATATATTTAACAAAGCAACATTACTTTTTAGGTGAATTCAGAACGAGCGCTGACTACCAATACCAGTTGCTTCGCTGTAACGTAGATCTTCTGAGGATAATTCAGCTTGGCCTCACATTCCTTGATGAATCGGGGAACACACCACCAGGCTATACAACGTGGCAATTCAATTTCAAATTTAATCTTCAGTGAGTACTGTTCCGATTGTAGATCTTGAAATTATTGCTGTGATGTGAATTAAAACAAACTCAAATTAAATTTACAGAGAAGATATGTATGCTCAGGATAGTATAGATATGTTACAAAACAGTGGTATTCAATTCAAGAAACACGAAGAGGAGGGTATTGATCCTCTAGATTTTGCTGAGTTGCTTATGACATCAGGAATAGTGCTTGTTGATGACATCAAATGGTTATCGTTTCATTCTGGTTATGATTTTGGTTACTTGTTGAAACTTTTAACAGATCAAAATTTACCACAAGAGGAAAGTGAGTTCTTTGAACTCTTGAGGATATACTTTCCAACGATCTATGATGTTAAAGTAAGTCTTTACTTTTGATTATTCCACAAACAAAAGTCTTCTTGCTAATTCGAAATTTCTTCCATTAATCATTCCAGTATCTGATGAAATCTTGTAAGAACCTAAAAGGAGGTTTACAAGAAGTAGCAGAACAACTCGAACTCCAACGAGTAGGACCACAACACCAAGCTGGTTCTGATTCGCTACTCACTGGAATGGTGTTCTTTAAAATGAGAGAGGTAAATGAAAAATCCTAAACAACCTTGAACCCAAATCATTTTAGGCGAAATATTGGCCGTGTGGTGAAACGAATTTGGGTGAAAATAGGTTCTTGTGGTTGTCTCCTAAATATACCCAACACAAAGTCTGCGTCACGTTTTGACCTTTTTTGTGGGCATAAACGCACCTATTGTCTGGGTGTTTGCGGGTATCCCTGGAAGATTTTCCACCATGTCTTCAGAGATTTTGGCCCAAGAAAGAAAAGGGAAAGTCCTCCCCCTATATTGTGTAATGGATAGGTTGCAATCTATCTCGAACTATACAAATTAACAGCTTATTGCAAGAATATCTCAGTTTCAACTTTGATATAGAATCCAACATGCAAAAATTAACGCATGATCTTGGTGATTAGAGGGTCATAACTTGTTTATGACGATAATTTTGGTTGAGATTCATGTTACCATTATTGAATGAACTTTCAAACAACTGGAACCAGAGCCAAGGAGGAAAAATTTCGAAGTTGTCTCTCATTCATTACATAACTGCTTTGTAAGGAATTTTACTGTTTTTCAAGAGTCTACATTGGTTATGCTGAACGGTTATACCTAATAATTTTTCTTTTTTTGAAATAAGTTACTGCTGATTCAACAGATGATCCAATTTCATCACAAACTCTGTTATCTGTTGTGAGTTTTCTCCTTTGAATGATCACTTTTGAGTTATGTGCTGGTTTGCAGTGTGTCAAATTTTTCTCATATCTCACCTCTTGCGGAAATTGATATTTTGTCCTGAAATTGGAGAAAAATTTCTGCTTATTTGTGATCATGAATGGATTATTGATATTGTCTCTGTGCCTCTGTCTAGACAAATGGAGGATAGGGAGTGAAGTTTTGTCGCGAATAATAAGAAAATGATGATCTTGTCCACTACAATGATCAGTTCATTGAATGAAATCGATGATGGTTCACAATTTGGCAATCATCTCCAAACCTATTAGAAAGATCTCGAAAAATTATGAAAATTTTTGACTTATAAAAGAATCCAATTGGGATAGAAATTAGCGTTAGACATATCACCGAGAGTGGGCGAGATGTTGAGAACGTAAAATTCTTCTATACAAGTTGATTATTTGGTCTTGTCGATCTTGAAGGACGTCCTTCAAGATCGACAAGACCGAATAATCAACTTGTATATTAACCATCAAGGATGAAAAATCTACCAAATTACTTATGGTAAAATTCTTTTTTTGAGATAGAATCTCATCACCAAATCAAAATTGATTTCACGAGGGCTCTCTCAGTAAACGGGATGCGATTGTTCATTCTTATTTCGAATTGATGATTGATGAAGGACTATGCTCATGATGATCTAATTTCTTTTTTCAGATGTTCTTCGAAGACAACATCGATGATGCAAAGTACTGCGGCCATTTGTATGGATTAGGAACATCTTTTGTAGTGAATGGTTCTGGAGGTTACCTCGAAAGTAACGGAGACAATGCGTCTTCGTGAAAAAGGCGGCAACTCATCTCACCCACCGGAGATGATCTTTTGTGAATAATTCGTGAAGAACTTGAATGAGAGAATGCAGTTTCCGTACCGCGTGTAGATTCTGTACAATTTATTAGACATTCAGTTAAAAATTTCTTTTTTTTTTTAAATTTTATCCTATACATATGTTTTTGACTGAGAGGTAATATTGTAAACAATTTTAATGAAACAAAACTGTCCAGCAACTTTCAACCGTCGCTGCATCCCGAGTAAGATAAGATTTTTTTTCTTTTTGTACATCATCTTTTCAAGTATGTGATCAAGTAGTGAGAATATATATTTTCCACATCTCGTCTATCAAGCCTTTTTAACTCAATACTTCTTAACCTAGTATAAATGCGTTGATTGTGGTTTAATGGCCGTTCCCGACAAATTTGTTAAAACTAAGTTTTTGGGTTTTCAACTGCACCCACAATATATCACTTTATGGTTATTTCTACAGAATATTTGTCTTTATTAGAGCACAGAATACATTTTTGATGCAAATTCTGGTCTAAAAGATCAATTGCAAAATGTACTGTAGTCTCAAGAAATTGTCTCAGGCTTCGACTAAAAAAAGAGTCTGTAATGTAAATAGTATACACTACTGGTATAGATAAATACCCACATAACGTCATCGTTTTGACATTTTGAATGCTTTCTAATGAGTTTACAAAAAAGTTCCATAATTTCCAAATGATCAGGATATTCCAGAGGAGTCTGTTTGTTTACCCCGCGTAACATGGTATTAGGCCCTTTGATCGTGTGTAACTGAATTTATTACCTACAAATACTAATTCATTTTCGGTTCCCGTCTTTTCTGTGCGACAAAAGTGTACATGTGATATTAGGATATGAATTTAATTTTTCGAGGCTGTTCCGACCTATGAAGTATTTTAGATAATCCATTTCGTGATCAATCATTCAAAGTTAACAAATTTCGAAAAATCGAAAAAATCGAACAGGCATCGCTATTTCTTAAACCTTTTGAGAATTCTTCCAATCATGTGAAAATACCATACGAATGAAATATTCTTGTAACCATACTTATTGACGACAGCTAAAACGTTCAAACTCTTTCCTCGCCATGAAAATTAGGTCACGCACCTCAACGCTCCCGTAAAAAGTATTGCGCCTTCTTATCTATACAATACTTACTTGATGCACTCTACCAACCAGTATGTATATATAACCCCAAGCCCACGTGAATTGTCTCTTACTTCAAGTCAAAGATAAGGCTTATCTAAGCCATCTGGCCACTTGTACCCACTCTTTTCTCATCATCATCATCATCATCATCATCAGGTCTCACCTTTTTCGATTCTTTAGTCAGTCATACCGCGACAATCGTGCAACTAAAATCTGGTCTTTACTTACCATAGTAACCTAACGCTCTCGTTTTTTTTTTTTTACTATTCTAAAAAAATAAATGTTGTGAAAATTCATCATGAAGCAGCCACCACCAGCAATTGATTTAATACCTCTACTATTATTAGTGAATCTACTCCTAGGATCTGTTTTGTGTCTAGCTCAGAGCAACGATGATTCATATTTGGAATTAGATACTCAAAAAAGACGAAGTGCTCTTCATTCTGAAGTTGAAGATTTACTAAGAGGAGAACGTAAATCAAGAGCTAGTAATCTTTATGAGCCTGGTGCTTCAAATTTGTATGGATTCAGTTCGAAATATAACAGTTATGGTAAGTTTTTTTTTTTTGTATGAAGTATGTTGGAAATTTAGAATTGAGTGCCCGAAGGAATACCGGTAATTAGGATTTTAATCGAGAGTGATGAAATAATTTTATTAAGAGTTATTACTAAGTTTTCTTATCGGAATAGAAAGAGATGCGGCCTTATTATCGTGGCTGTTACAAATCTATATCTATAGATAGATAGGTAATATGTAGGGGCCGCGCCTTTTGCCGCGCTATGACGAGGAGACGTTTGAATAGGCGAGAATAAACGGAAAAGAGTGATGAGGCCACTTGGGGCCCTATACTCTGAGTGGACGATAACACCTGTAACGTCTTTGATATATGTACGAGTCACCTACTTTTGCGCTATGTTGGGTCGGTCTCATTGAGAGAAAGTGTTCTCGGTACTTTGATGTTGTCATAACTTTTTTCCGGTCTTTTTTAACTTTTTTTTTTTTGGTTTTCGATCTATTCTGCCTTTTTTTCTTTGGAAAATCTATCGGTGCGTCCGAAAAATATTCGATTGATTCTCAAGATTGTGTCATTGGGTGTGAGATGATTCATACTTTTATGATGAGTGAAACATAAAATTTTCTTGTCTTGATGAAAGATATTTGTACTATTGCGATCGGCTAGACAACTGTTTTTCCTTCATTTTGTCAATTATTATTCATTGAAAAAATTGATGAAAAGAAAGGCGTACATCATTGGATACAAGTCTGGGGAAAAACCCCACAGAGAGTCAATAATCGCTGAAAGTTTTGGAGTTAATCTCCTAGAAAGGTAACGACGCCTATATTTTTCAATCGTGCCTCTTCCTCTTGTTTGGGAATCATTTCAATGTGTTCAGGATTTTTTTTCATCGCACACAAGAAGAACTCGACAGTAACTATATAAAACGACAGAAAAGAAGTGAAATATTTTGCGCTCAAAATTGACGGGAATGGAATATAAAAAAATGAAAGAATCGACAAGATGAGTCGAAAGATGGTCGACAACAGAGTCAAACTGTATTTGATATATCGTTAATTAAAGATCGAATTCTATATCATGAAAAACCATGATTTGATGCAATAGAAGGCACATACCTTCTTACAATTGATTTCATTGATAAAATAATATATCTAACTTCATGAAACCAGGGTGTTTGCGGTGCGTCAGCTCCTCAAAGATGCCCACACGCACCATATCATTCTTTTACTAGCTGTTATCGACTATATCTGAAAATTCCTTATCAGTTAGTGCCTTCGGTGCATGAATCGTTTTATGAATCATCGTAATTCCAATCTTACTACAATATATTCTACTACACGCTAATAATATTGCAACGCGACGTAAGCATGCCACCTCATATAGACGATTCTCAATGTATGTGTATTTGCAAAACTGCTTATTATTTTTGATCAATTTTAATTAAGAGTCTTCGTTCTTCATACTTAACACGTTCGCTATGACGCCGAAAATCACAGTTCCTTTTTTGTGTGCGACGGGTGCCACCGGTGGGACCCATTTAATGAAATTTTGATCATTGCCGCACACAAAAGAGGACGAGCGGGTCCCACCGGTGGGACCCGTCGCAGTGAACGTGTTGATAATACTGCCCCAAAAGATGTTCAAAGAATTTGGTTTATAGAGTGTCATTCAGTTTCTTGGAAGGTTCATATTCTCAGCAATGTGAATAGTTTCTTTTCGATACACTGTGCATAGAAGTGCACTTTGCGTACAGTTTGTCAACTTTTACTCACAGTTTATCGAAAAGTATAGTTAGATACAAGGGCGTAAAACCTATCATTCGCATCCTCGTGATGATTCCGACCCTCGCTTGCGGCTCGGCCCGGAAACCCATCACTCGGACGCGAATAAAATGTTTTAAGCCCTTGTATCGAAATGTACTATTTTCATCGTCCGTGCGGGAAAGAGCCGTTTTTGATTTTCTTTCCCACGCCGACGATAAAAAAATAGTATTCGACACTCGGGTGGGGTGGTTTCCGCTTCCGAGCGATGATTCCGACCCTCGCCAAGGCTCGGGCCACGGAAAAACATCGCTCGGACCGCGGAAACCAACATACCCGCCACTGTATCGAAATCTACTAATTTTGATATACTGTGTGTAAAAGTGTGTTTTGCGCACAGTTTGTCAAATTTTACTTTCAATTCATCAAAAAGCTATATACACCGGGAGTAAAATCTATTCATGCGACCTCATATTTAAATATACTACAAATTCTTAACCGATCAAAAAATAGGATGGTTCTCGATCGGTTACAGAATGTACAAGATACGGTTTATGGGAATCTGAGAATTTCTTCCAATTCTGAGCAAAAAATGACGATCAACGCTATCCTGGAGATGAGAAATTCGATCAGCTGAGCCGACAAATATTTATAACACGGTCATGCAATAGATCTCAGCATGGAAGAAAAATTTCGACTTCGTTATATGAATAACTATGTGCATTTACCATATAATGTTGCTTCTTCAAAAACGTGGATTCCATTATCGAATCCCTCATCGGATATTTGGAAACTTCGTTTCCATTTCCTGCTCCAGGAATGTATTCCAAGTTCATTAATCGTCTGGATAGAATCTTCATTCCTAAATTATTCGGGATAGTCAATTTTGATGGAGGGTCAAACAGTTTTTTGGGATTTGTTAACAATGAACTTGATTAACACAAACCCTATCTATTTGAGTGAAAATCTCCTTGAACACTATTACAAGGACTCCATTTTTTCAAAGATGATTCTGGGGTCATCAATCATTCAACTATAGAGCAAGGACTGGCAAAAATAAAAAATGAAATAAATTGGATAATTCTTCACTCCTGTAACTCAAAATCTTCGAAATTCCTTAGGAATACATTTCATGTATGTATCCCTCATGAGTACCGTATTGAGGTCAGGTAACATATAATTTGGACCAAAATACTCGAAATGTTGACATGTCATCATTTTATGTGTTTGTTATTATCATAGCAGAACTTTATCAGTTATAGTTCTCCCTCCAGATACTTGGACTGATATCGCTTGCAATTTTTTGAATATTTCGGCCCTGTCGCAGTAACGTGATGGTAGTTTTATGAACAATCAACATATAATCAACATATATTTATACATATTTAACGATATGGATTAAAATCATGCCCAAGTTTGAAACGTCTAGTCCTTCTGTCTGCGTGGCAGAATCATTCCGTGAAAGTTATTATCAAGAAGAATTAATTTTACCCATATGCGATAGTTATTACTGGACAACCAAATTCTGAGTTGGGAATGAGGTATGAATCGGAGAGAATGGTTTTCTTGTAAATTTCCCGACGTAGAAATTGAAACCGACCCCAGTTTTGCGATTACATGTCGAGATTTTTTTTAAATCGTTGAAAACCGATTTTGAAAAAAGCCAGTTCTTGCATTTTTTTCATCACTTTCAAACTTAATGTTGATTTATTAGGTGCGGTTTATTAAAAGGCCTGTGTAAATGAAATTTTTCTACATAATCTGACCCTTTCAAGACGGTCCCGACGGTTTTAGAACGATACAACGTAACCGTGAAACCGTATTAGCTAATTAGTCTCTTTAGTATCTGGGGAAAAAGTTCAAGTTCACAATAAGTTTACGAAAAAACACAAAATGAGCTAGGATGGACCAATTTGGACGTTTGAGGTCGCAATATCAAGTCCTTCGTTCTGTTATATATTTTGGGGATGAAATTGTTCGATACTCGTAGAAATTGTAGTCTGATGCCACCATTTTTTTTAAAACACCTGTTTTTAAAATAATTTCTGCTGAGTTAAAGTCACGATGAGAGAAAGTACCCCGCATTTGGTGTGTCCAAACATGGTTTTCCGACCAAAACTGATCATCTGGACACGGTTTTGTAGTCAGTTTTAAGCTACCACATCAATATTTGTGTTTACTAGGCCAAAAAATCCCTGAAAAAAAAACAGGTTCCCTGCCTCTAACAAGAAATCCTCAAGAGTTAGCTCAATACGGACTACGGGAGCGTATTTAGACGGTAATTTCAGGTTGGAAAACAATGTTTGGATATCGCGTATGAGGATAAATTCTCCTACTCGTGATTTTAACTCAGCAAAAACAGGTGTTTCAAGAAAAAGTTCGTGGCATCAAACCACAATATCTACGGGTATCAAACAACTTTATCTTCCAAAATATATAACAGAATGAAGGACTTGATTGCGACCTCAAACGTTCAAATTGGTCCATCCTAGCCCGTTTTATGATGTATTGAAAATTTATTGCGAAATCGGGCTATTTTTCCAGGTACTAGATAGACTAATTAGTTTATACGGCTCCACGATTACACTGTGGCGTTCTGAAAGCACCGGGATTGTTTTCAGCGAGTCAAAATACTTGAGAAATCATATTTGCACAGGACTTTTTATGAATCGCAACATGTAGGAAATCAACTTCAAGTTTAAAAATAATGGAAAAATGCAAAAACTTGCATTTTTCTCGAAATCGATTTTTATCGATTAAAATAAAATTCCTGACCTTGTAGGCTTCAAATGAAGATCGGATTGAAAAATACTTAAGAAAATTATTGTCCACTTCATGCACTGTTTCCAATTTTGTTGCACAGAGAACCATTGTTGATTTCTCATTCTTGTTTTTGTGTGCGTGGATGTACCATTATATTTCGTTTCCATTTGAGATTGTACCTCGGAAGATCTAAATGAACGCAAGATCAAACTTATTTCCCATTGTAAACATCGGACCAGATGCGGATGTTGAAAGAATAAGCTTGGAAAGTTGCTTTATCAAAGAATGATATATTCCCCAAGAGAATTTTACAACTATACTTTGTATAACAATTTTACGGTGATTTATATCTCTGTAATTGAAAGAATGGAGTGCTCACTTTTTCTTGTAATTTAGTCCAAGATGAATTCTTTGATGCACATCTCATAATTGAAATGAACGTTGGCAAGGAAGAAGTATGAGAGATAGCATTGAATTAATAAAAAATTGCTTAGCTTCCGAATTGTCATAAATATCCAACAAACTTGCAATCAACTCGCCGGTAGAAGAATCAGTGCATGGCTTCTATCAGTATTGCCTGATTAGGTATATCCATTACAATAGAGATTCTTGATCTCGAATAATTTGTAGTAATTAGTATCAAACGCTTTGGGAAAATCTGAAAAAATTGCACTCAATCTAGTGAAGGAAATTGAATGCGAACAGATTTTAGAGCTCACGAGGTTTAATTTTGCAAAGCACTGATGAAAATTCGCTATTGCTTCAAAGTTTTCAATCTTAACCACAAGAATTTGTAGGATACACTAGTGATGCCAACTTCATTATTCAATTGAATTCACTGTTTCGATATCTCTTGATACTTTTTCTTGCCATAAATGCTAAAAAAGTAATTTTTTTCCGCATCGTTCAATTCTTTAGTATTCTGTTAGTACCTTCATGTATCATACAAAGATTTCTTTAGATATTCCCTATGATAACATTAAGTGAAAAAAATCAATTGATACTTTCATGACTAAACGTTCAGTTCAACTCTCTACCATTCTTTATATATGTAGTTCTCAGAGTAAAACTTTCTACTCTCCTGAAGTATGAGAAAAAACTCGAATTTAGTGGTAATGGAAGAATTCCTGCTCGTTGGAGAAGAATGAGTCAATTGTAAGATCTATATTTCATGGCTTCAATCAAAAATATAACGAGGGGAGCACTAACCTTGCGGGTCCTGGATTTTGACGAAACTTTGGGAATCTTTTTGTTTTGGTGAGAAGTGAAGGTACCCAAGAGGGTTTCGTCCAATGGGCCTCTTATCCCGAGATACAGCTATGGAAATTAGCATTGCCCATATAGGCCCATTTTAAGAATTTGTAGGCATAGATATACTGACAATGCTAGTCTCCGTGGCTGTATCTCAAGATAGGAGCCCCATTGGACGAAACCCTTCTGGGTACCTTCATTCCTCACTTAAACAAGAAAATTCCCAAAGTTTCGTCAAGAGCCAGGGCCCACAAGGCTGGTGTTCCCCTTATTAGTTGTTAGCTGAATCCAATCCATCCATCTTCAAATATTTTAGGAAGAACTTGAATAAAAGTATCAGACTATTCAGTGTTTTCCCACTCATCACCAATATTCATTTTGAGCACTATATATGTCGCAGGCTCTTGGTGAAATCAGCCTTTTCGTGAAAATCCCAGGCTCCTCATGAAGAGTCGGCTGATCGTGTCAGCGCTCATCCCTTTCACTTTGTTACACCATCGGCTTAGTTTTTTCGTGAAAAGGCTGAATCGTTCAGCCTTTTCATGAAAAGGCCAAGTCGGGCTAGGTCCTTAGTGTACAGATGGGCAGAGTCATCAGTACCGCTGTCGAGCAAAGTCAGTATCGCAGTCAAAGCTGTCGAATTAATTGAACTTCTCACAATCATATTAAATTGAATAATCTTATAATAATTGATCGATGGAATCGGCTTGCTCAGATAGGACTTTGAAAGGTTAGAGCCCATTAAAATTGAAACGAAATTGTATATTGTTGCTCGGGGTGTGTGAAAAAACTGACTCTGATCTCATTCAGTACAAAGCTACATCAATTAAGAATTACGAAGAGTACCAAATATCTAATAGTTAATCAATTATGTCAATTCTTATCAGCACAAAGTAGGCTCGAGTGTGACACTCATAGTTAGAATTCAATTTTTTCAAATCATAGAATGGTTTTTAGATGACAACAATTTTCACGTGAATTGATTAAGTATTAGATATTTCATACTCATCGTAATTTTCGATTGATGTAGCTTTGTACTGAATGAGATCAGAGTCAGTTTTTTCACACACCCCGCGAGCAACAATTTACATTTTTATTTCAGTTTTAATGGGCTAACCTTTGAAAGTCCATCTGATCAAGCCGATTCCATTGATCAATTATTATAAGATCATTCAATTTAATATGATTGTGAGAAGTTCAATTGATTCGACAGCTTTGAATGCGATACTGACTTTGCTCGACAGCGGTACTGATGTCTCTGCCCATCTGTACACCAAGGGCCCAGCCCGCCTTGGCCTTTTCATGAAAAGGCTGAACGATCCAGCCTTTTCACGAAAAAGATAGGCCGATGGTGTAACAAAGTGAAAGGGATGAGCGCTGACACGATCGGCCGGCTCTTCATGAAGAGCCTAGGATTTTCACGAAAAGGCTGATTTCACCAAGAGCCTGCGACATATACAAAAACTCCGTTCATTGTAAATAACTGAGATTTCAATGGTAAAAATTCAAAGCCATGTCTCAATCCGTGTCACGAATCATTATTGAAATCACTTACATGAATCAAAAATTTCAGACTCGGATGATCCAGAGTCCGACCAATATCCTGGAAAGAATCCGGATCCATACACCATCACAGAAGCTAGACTGAAGCAGATTCGTTCAAACTTCATGTATTGGTATACTGACAAGGGTGGTGATAATGATAATGGCGATTATCAAACTGATATACACAACTCAATACCGCAGATACACAAAAATTTTAATTTTCAATTACCTTTCTTTGGATTTCGTTACAATTATACAAGGGTTGGTTAATTTTATTCTTTATTTGTTTTTGACTCTTGTTTGGATTTTCTACAGTTTCGCAATCATTTATAACTATTTTCTTGACAGGTTTCGATGAATGGTTTCTTGGAATTTAGTGATCCTCCAGAGCATTACACTTATCCACTTGTTTTTCCAGTCAAGGATTGGCCAAAATCTAATGATCCAGCATTTATTGGAATATTTTTTAGTAAATGCCGCATTGGACAGCTCAAACCGACTGATATAAATCAGAAAAAACCTGGAGTTTACTATCGGTGAGTTGCACGAGTCTACTTTCAAATTAATGAGTCATCTGATTATTGAAACGATTGGGAGCAATAACGGTATAACTCGGTTCATATCCTTTTTTTTTTTTTTCATTGCTTACATCGAAGTATTAACTCACGTTACAGATTATGTAATTTTTTCAGAATTTTTTGAAAGTAATTTTTTGTGGAATTTTTTTACTTGGTAGTTCCAAACGATAAAGGTATAACTCAAAGCGTAAGTTCCAAGCAGAAACAGTATAAGTCGATACTTTTTAGACGCGCAACGTCATAAACATTATCACGTTGACTGCGATGGCGAAAAATGCGTCCGGGTCCTGTGTTCAATGGCCCCCACCGGTGGGGCTCATCGCGGTGGAGATGATAGAATTGATCGATTTCTGATGGTAAAAAATATATCAAGGAATTACGATGAAATTCCACGGATTTTCAGTCGCTTTAGGAAATAACGGTATAACTTGAAATTTTGATTTTTTTCTCAAAGTTTTGCCTTTGTGATCAGTAGAAGGTTCTTAGTAAACAGCTAATTACCAATAGCAATGAATTTATAGTGAAGATATGATGGGATATGACGAATTCTTCATCGTACGAGGCAAGAGCCATATAACTTGAAATTTCGTTCATTTTATCACGGAGGGTTTAATAACTTTCTCAAAATTTCGCTTTCGCGATCGTGTTAGATGGTTCTCAATAAATGGCAGATAGATTATCAATAGCAACACATTTATAGTGAAAATGTGACGGAATCCGACGAATTTTCTGGTTGTTCCCAGCCAAGTAAGAACAATATAACTTGAGAATTTGTTCATTTTATTACGGATGATTGAATAATTTTTTTCAACGTCTTGCACTCACGATAATTGAGTCAGTTTCGATAGTTGAGCCGTGAATTCTTTCGCAATCCCTGGAGCACTCTTACATGGTTTCCCATGATTTTTTTCATTCACCCAAAAAACAAATTTCTCGAGTTATGCCATTATAGCTCCCAACTATTCAACTGTTCATCGGGTAAGTACTCAATGACTGTAATTGGCGCACAGTTATGGGAATTTTTTGCATGATTATGGACGCAATTATGCTTTTCGCATTTCGTGTAATCTATGAAGAAGAATTAGATATTGTATCATCCCTAATACTGCATGATGAGTAGTTTGAACACTATGATAAATGCGTCGTGCAATGTTGCATTTGGAATCTTCATTTTCCTGAATGAGCCACTTTTGGGTCAAGATTCGCTCATAATAAGCTCTCAAATCAAGGATATTCTATGCATACGCCAATCGCTGATCAATGATCCAACACGTTCCTATAGTGCGATCCAGATAGATGGCTGTAATCTTTCTCGATGTAGAGTCAATTGGGATATTTTTCGAGGTACATACGAGATAATTAAGAATGTTAAGAACATTGAATGTATGTATACTGAATTAAATTTGTTCCAACCCACGATCTTGCAATTTTGCATGAGGATTCATTATTTTGAAAAGTTGAAGCGTTGCTTTCTGAGATATTCAGGCTAGCCTGATTTTTCTGGATTTTTCCTGGTCTAGGCCTGAAAATACTGAACGGAAATTTTCAAGGACGTTTTCGGTAGGTTTTTTTCAGGATCTTTCGAATGCCGCAAATTGCGTTGTATTATCTTTGGCCAAATTCAAGATAAATCTAATTTAGTAAAAAAACATCATGATTTTTATGATCTGATCTTCTCATCACTAATGGAATCCATCTAGATCAAGATTTTAAGGTGAAAAGGATGAAAATAGATTCGGTAAATGCTATCAGTCGATGCATGTGTTTTTTTATTTCGCTGTCGTTTTGAGATCGCGTTAGAACGAATAATGAAGGCAATTAATTACTTATAGCGGCTGTCCGAGTTATTGAAAACAACTTTCCGCGACTACTGAAAGTTCGGAGTTCGTATAATATTGAATGAAATTTCAATTTTTTTTGCAGATCAGACTATTTACCTATCTGTCCTAAAGAAAGTCTTACATGTATAATCTCAATTCTTGTTTCGAATATTGCATTAGAAAATTTCCAACGTATGTCGAGTGAAAATTGGGGCTTATGATAGAGAACAAAGTGGAAGTACTTACTCACTGATTGAATTTGATTGAATTTTCAGAAGGGAACAAGATCTTCAAACAAGAACGGATAAATTGGGTGTGGAAATGCGAGAGCGTGTTATGTGGGATATTCGCGAAGGTGTTGTTGGTGCCGACACGTTCGTTCCAAAGCATGCGGTCATTATCACATGGAAAAACATGTCATTCGCCGGTGGAATTGATTCCTCCTTATACAAGACAAATACATTCCAAATGGTTTTGGCTACAGATGAAGTCTACACATATGCTATCTTCAATTATTTAGATATGCAATGGACTAGTCATACGGAAGCTGGTGGTGATACTACCGGAGGCGAAGGAGGAGTTCCAGCTTATGTATGCTATTTTATTTTCTTTCTAACTTCTATGTACCTTCTTTTATACTCATCGGAATTTTTAATTAGTGCATGTTGTATAGACGAGGACTAATTTTAAGAAGATTCTGGTGTCACCAAAAGACTTTTTTTCTATTTTGTATACCTAGTAACAAGATCCGACGTTGAGAAAGAAGGAAGGGATCTTATGACACGAGATTTGAGACTGTATAGTTGAAGTTTTACTTGGAATCTCTTGTGGAAGAGTTTTGAACAGTCTCTGAAAGTTTGGAAAATTTGAAGGGGATTTCATTAGACTTAAATCCCTTGAGGATCTTACTTCTAATCTTTTTAATTATCACTGCTAGGATGATGGGCTTGCGGTATAGAGAGTAGTTGAATATTGATTAATTGAAGTATTATCAAAAAAGTTGTTTGAGAGGAGTATACATTATCTTTTATTCTAGTTTTTTAGAGAGTTGGAGAGTGGAAAAGTGTGGACTTTGAGAATACAAGAGTTCATTGGGTTGATTTTAGCTAGGTTTATGAGTTTTTCCATCATGATATTGGTGGGTAACTAATCAATAAGTGCGCGTAGATGAATTTTGACTTTTGGGAAATTGCACTGATCGAACATTAAAATTATCTATGGTAAATGTACTCAACATGCCCCCTCCCCTCTTGAATCGATTTGACAATGGTTTTGGCCCACTTCAAGATTTCTCAACGTAATTTATCGCATTTTGAAGCTTGTTCCAAAAGATTTTGAATGAGCTCAGGTTAGTTAGATTCCAACCAGCCAGAGCTGAGCTATCACGATTTTTCCAAGGAGTTATTTTTTGTATATTACCCAACACGACCCCATTAACACGTTCGCTGCGACGGGTCCCACCGGTGGGACCCGCTCGTCCTTTTTTGTGTGCGGTGGTGATCAAAATCCCATTTAATGGGTCCCACCGGTGGGACCCGTCGCACACAAAAGAGGAACTGTGATTTTCAGCGTCGCAGCGAACGTGTTAAGCTACTTTTCAACAACTTTGGTCTTCCTCAACCTCTTTCGATGTATACTTTAGCTGATTTCAAAGCTTGTTTTGAGACACTCAGAATGAATCGACGTTCGTCTAATTTTGATCACCTAGAGTCGAGCTGTCTGAATTTTCCTTGGAAAAAGTTCATAGAATCGTTTTTGTCGGCGTACAACCACTTTTGGAGCTTTTTGCCGACCCAAAACACTTTTTGCGTTTTATTTTGACATAATGAACACGTTCCAAGTGGTAATAAGAGTATCACTGCAATTTTTTTCGAGATAACCACATGAGGGGCATGTTGGGTATACACCAATTTTGGACTCCAATTTTGAGAATAATCTCTGTATTTTAATCATAAAATTGACCCGAATTCAAGCTTTGCAATTCCCGAGAAAGGATTATGAGGGTCTGGGAGAAAAAAGAAATGAATGCTTTAAACTTTAGTACGTTGAGTATGGTGAAGCCAATAATTTTCGGAACCGGTCTAACTAAAGGCGATTTTATTGGCGATTTCTCAAGTCTGCAAAGACAAAATATTAAAAAATTCACGTTATTTTCTCTGGGAGCTGCAGACAGCATCAGGGGCCAGGTCGACCTGAGTCATTAATTTTCTAATATTCTAAATAACAAACGTAAAAAAGAAGTTGCGCGACGATCAACGAGTGCCGACTCCTGAGATCGGCGTATGGAGTCATATTGGGTACACTTACCATATCCACCAAACCCAATCATTATTATTGTGATTATGCGGCTTCATGAGAGCATATATATTCCGTTTTTGAGCACGGCTATTCTGAGAGTTTGGGAGTTTGAGATACGTGTAACGCCCTCAGATATTCAATCATCCAGGGTTACGAATTTGGCTTCATGGGTCCAATTTTTAAGCAGAACTAAACCCTTGCCTCCTAAATGTCTAAATAATAGTTTGAATCAACTTTAGTTAGGAACGTTCGTTTTATGAATCGCCATAAAGTTAGAATTTCAGAATTGAAGCATTGGATTGGCAGTCGCTCATTCCATCACGTCAAACAGAGTGAGAAGAGAGCTTGATATACAGTGCCCATCAAAATTAATAGATCATGCATAGTATTACATAATCGACGATAACTCTGAAATGTTCCCGTATACGAAAACTATGAAGAAAGCATCTTGAGGATCACAAAAAACCTATCGATTTATGGTTTCAAAAAATTGTTTCATGAATTTTTTCGTGTTGGAAATCGAAAAAAAAAATACTTACAGCGGATCACCTGTAATTTGAAGGAGAGTTGTCTGATCACAAAAATTTGAGCGGGATGTTGTAGATCATTCAAAAACCTACAAGTTTGTTACGGGAGGCATTTTACTACGGCCGCTCTGGTATGAGCCATGCACAAGCTCCGGAAAGAAAATTTTCTAAGGCATAGTTCCTTATGGATATACTGGACCACGCGCCAACTCCACAGGCTCAAGCGCTATTCTACCGCCAAGAACCGCCCCAAAAATTATCGAATCATATGTTTTTCACGTGAAATTAACTAAATTTCTCGAATATGCTATCAGATATTTACTTGGATGTGATCAACAGTTGCAATTGTAACTTTTGCTCTAAAAACTGACTCAATTCCAGATCAGCTCCCCAGGTCACATTGACGGAGGAATCTGATAGCATATTCGAAAAAATTAGACAATCTCACGTCAAAGCCGTGTGGTTTGATAACTTCTGAGGTGATTCTTGACGATAGAACAGTACTTGAGCAAGTGGAGTTATCGTGTTGTCTAGTAGCTCCATAAGGAGCTATGTATCACGAAATTTTCATCCCGGAGCTCGTCGGCCGGACCAGAGAGGTCGTAGAAAAAAATCCCTAATGACAAAGTTGTGGGTTTTTGAATGATCTACAGTCTTCGCGAAAATCATAGGTGATCCGCTGCAAGTATTTTTTTTTCAATTTTCCGCATCGATCATCAGCACGAAAAAATTCTTGAAAAAATTTCTTATAGGTTTTTTTGTGATCTTCAAGATGCTTTTTTTTTTTAAAATACCCGTACGATGGAAGGATTCAGAGTTACTGTCAATTCTGTGATACTATGCATGATCCATAAATTTTGACGGGTTTTTCCAGAGGGCGAATTGAAATATCCATGAATCGAAATCGAAAATCCATGAATTGAAACTCTGTTTCAATCGAAAACTATCTGAAGAGAATTAAATTCTGCAAGTCAAGGGGAAATTTATTCCACTCATCTTTCGTCTAGTGATTTAAAAAGAAATGCAAGAGAGCCAATTAGATTGATTGAAATGATTTCATTTGGTGCTCCTTGCAGATTGGTTTCAACGGTGGTAATGGCACTCAAAGCTACGAATACAAGCCATATTCTCAAGCATCGACTGCGCGTGATTTAACTGGTCGAGGTTGGGCAAATGGGTTTCCAGGACGACATATTTTTCGAATAGATGAAAAAATTTTGCCCGGCACGTGCAACAAAGATATCGGTATGTATATTTCAAAACTCAGCTTCTTGAAAATTTTATGTAGTAAAAATTGATACTATGAAAAAAAAAATTACATGGATTGTCTAAATATGTTTTTACAATTCCGTACATTGTCATATTCTAGCTGGGGCAAATTTGGATCTGATGTTTGCACCGGAGAGCGGAAACATGCTTGGTGGCACAGTTGTCAACATAACCGGACCGTGTTTCAAACCGAATGACAAGATCAGATGCCGTTTCGATAATGAGGAGGTCATGGGCACCTACGTTAACACGAATCGAGCAATTTGCGTGCAGCCTTTTATCAAAGCTGAGGGTTATATCAGATTTAGCGTGGCTATCAATAATGGAAAAGACGATTGGAAAGGAAAATTCTTTATTGGTAAGAGAAAATTTCACCATTTTTCGTCACCTGACTTGTAATCCCGACTCATTTTCTTCAATATATTCAAAATTCGAGACTCTAATCTCATTTGCGATCAATCTGACCTCCACTTTCATTGAAAATTACAATCGTAATAGACGAGAACAAAAGATAAAGGTATTAATTCAAAGAACGATAATTTTTTGAAAATACTGTAGATGATTATACAAATTTCGATGAGATATTATTTTTTTGCTATATTTCCGAACGAATAGTCAAGCAATTGATCGAACAAGTTATAGTTATAATCTTGATTTTACTCTTTTTGAGCGAGATTTACGTTAAAAAAATGGCATCTTCCTTCCTCAAAGCATGTGTTGTGAAAAAAATTTGACTCAATTTTTATTGACTTCGAACTTTATTGCAACAATTACTATAGGGACTAAAAATTAGAAGTAATTTTTCTCGGCATAATCGAGAGCAAGAATTGAAAATCGAATAAAAGAAATTCTCATGATTCCCGAAATAAACTTGGAATTCCGGGATCCATTTCATGTTTATTATAAATTGAACATGATTGATTTTTTTTCTTGTGCAACAGAAACTCCAGCCACGGCAACAGAAAAAATATTTTTCACAACGAAAGCTGTGCACGAGCGCAGCCCATCGGAAATCAAATTCACCTGGGACTCGTACAATTTGACCAGCAACAAGGAAGCCCCTATACAGATTTCGCTATGGGGCTACAGAGAAAGAACCATCAAACCAGAATTGGAATACATAACAACGCTTGAGGTAAGCCATCTTTCATTTAAAAAGATAGCTTTCACCAGAGCAATTTTTCATATCTAGTAAATATTTTTTAGTCAAGCTGGAACAATCGCGGTGAATACACAATAATTCCAAGCAACTACAAAGATAACGACAATCCAGCGACCAACGATATGCAGTTTGGTTTCATCCAACTCAATCTCACAACACCAACGCAGTATTCTGGTCTCGATATTACTCCGTGAGTACATATTCTCCTCTGTCTATCCGACATATTTCAGGTGCCAATTGAACATCTGGGCCAATTATATCATAGTCTATACATTCTATGTGTGTACATACGAGATGTAATAAGCGTGAAATGTCGTTAGGGTTCTGTGGAGTAAACCGATACCTCTTGGTTGGTATTTTGGTCCACAATGGGAGAGGCTGTATGGCAGTAAGTGGCCTCAGAGATTATGCGACGAGTGGATAATGCACGATAGGTATTTGAAGAATTTTGCATCTGAGGTGTCACTGTGCCCATGCAAACTTGAGCATGCTCTCAATGATAAAGGAAGATTTAAGCCAGATTATCACTGCGACAAGGATTCAAATCTTGATTGCTTCTACAATAAAGGAGCCACTCATTGTGTAACTACTGGTGCCCCGAAGTAAGTAATTTCGTAAAAACTTTTTATGTATGAGTCATGTCTCAGCGTCAGGCTTTTGATAATATTGAATTGTAGTTCAGCCAGATTCTAGCACTCTGGTGTTTGATTTTGGTAGATTCGGAAACCAAACAGCTTCATATACAATCCTTTCATTGGTTGATCTACATATGGTTTTTTTCTTTCATCACTTGAGTAAGGATGATTTTGATTGAAAAATTATATATGACGAGCTTCGAAAGACCAGAAATTCTTAACAAAATGATTATTCTGAGTTTTTCTGAGCTACTCAGGCATGGCGTTCTGAGGGGTCTTGTTTCGAGAATATCGATTTCAGCATCAATTCTTCCCTGGATGAGAATGTAGCCCTGTTTTTCTGGGTATCACTCAATGATCAGATATTTTAAATCGAAAAAGATCTTGTTTCTCCTCGACTTTATCTGGATTTTCATGGCTTGTGCCATTCCTGGTCACTCAAAATACTTCACAAGACATAGACCTTTCTTGCACAAAAGAATCATTTTCAGCCAAAATTGGCTTGCCTACTCCCGTGCCAATAGAATGGAAATCAAATATCCTTGAATCCAGGCTATTTTGTGAAATAACAAGCTCTCTAGATAGCCGAAGATGTTCCGCAACAAGCCTCCTCAATACTATAAATAGAATTTCATCCCTTCTAATTCTACGTTATGCAGAGGAAATTGTAGAATTTTTTAATGTGGTGGTGTGAGATTCGATTTTCTGGATTGATCATTTCATTACGTAATCCTTACATTCACGGATTCTCAAATATCATCAAACACATCAATCCACGCTGCAACTTTAAAAATCTAACCATATTTCCAATTTCATTAGTCTGGATGGAGCAGAACAGCAGTGCTGCTATGACAAGCAAAATTATTTGATGCTGACTTATGATCAGCAATGGGGTTCACGCCCTCGTCGCTCTCACAACCTTGGTTACCTACCCTGGAATGAGGCCAATAAAGTCCCAACCTTGTCTCATTGGTTTCACGATATGGTTCCCATGTATACGTGCTGTTTATGGCAAGATGAACAGGCAATCGGTTGTGAGACTTACCGTTTTGAAAGAAGACCATCTCAAGATTGCGTGGCTTATCAACCGCCTACTATTGGAACCGTATTTGGTGATCCTCATTTTGTGAATTATGATGGTAGAGAATTTACTTTCAACGGTAAAGGAGAATTCGTATTGACGAGAGTTGACGATACTAAAGATAAGTTGGATATCCAGGCAAGATTTGAACAGATGCCGAAAAATTTTTATGGAGAAGTGCGCGGTACTCAACTTACTGCCGTTGCTGGTGAGTATTTTGATAATTTGATAATTTTTTATAGTATTTCCATGAAGTATTATTGGATAAATGAGAGTTCACAATGTGACCTTGGGTGCCAGTAACGACTCGTTCATGGGATCTAGATTAACTATTGAAACTTTATTAAAAGGAATATGCACACTTCATTCCATGAAGGGTCACCTCTGGATTCTTTTTAATTTTTTCGTGGGGGTCGGGTGATTCTGTTCTCGATGAGGTATTTTGAGAATTCGCGAAAACGCCTCGGGTGTTAATTTGACAGAAAAGCAGCTCGAGTTTTGCTTGATTTGATGAAGAACGAATGATGTACGGTTAGATCTTGCCACAAGAATGTTTAGCTGAATTCGTCCATACAGCAATTTCAGATAGTAATGAGTCTGAATTAATGCGGAAGATAGAGTAGTGTTATGAATCAGAGATGATTCAATCTCCTAACTAAAAGTCACCTTCGACACCTTAAAGATATTCCTCTTGTGTGGATACATTTTGCGCGAGCGTAGTCTGAGTTTGTGAATGCTATATTGCATTTAAAAAAATCGCGTATTTGGACAAAACCTAACTATCAACGTGGACTTCAGTCTCGCAAGAGTGCCGTAGAGTATAGCTTAAGTAGTACAACACAAATATGGTCAGACATGCAGTCCTGCACGTAGGTTGTAGATTTCTGAGTAAGGGCTCTAGTTCAGCATAAGTAAATTGCAGAATCGTCTAAGTAGTGATGAATATTTGGGGCCATTTACGTCAATTCTCCAGGCTCGTATTTTACCCGCCGAAACAGCTACTTTCGAACGCTCTGGGATGATTACTTATCCCTTTTAGGGAAAAAATCAACATACTCATTACCGACGTATTTTTTCCTCAGCTTTTCGGCAATGGGATCGGTTTATGGAATTCCGGTCAACATAACTTCAAAAATTGACCTTAAAGTTTAAAATCGCTATAACTCTGAATTCGCTCATTAAATATATCTTTTGACATTTTTAATCGAAAGATCAGACGATAATACTTCGGGAATGACAATAAAGACATGGGTTTTCTCCGATTTTTCCGAGAAAGTAGGCAACTATGTAACCAAATTTGTCATTACGAGCATATTTGATGGCACCCAAGTTCTTTTTGAGCTCTATGGGGTCGCATTTGAGACTAATATAGTCGATTCCTATGTACTCTTTCCTTAGTTTTTCGATGGTGAGGTCAGTTTTCCAAATTTCGGGGAACATAACCTCCAAATTGGCTACCAAAATCCAAGAGTATTATAAGTCATGATTCAATATTTCGAAAATTTTTCGGCATACCATCACCATGACTTCACTTTAAGGTAGTACTAGCGGGACTGATGGGTCCAAGTGCAGATTATACCCGCGCTTGACTCTGTCGCGCTCCCGATATAGGTATAGTGAATGCACGCAGCAGACGACAACCTAACCCCGAAACCGCAGAAATGGCTGACACTTTTGCTTCGATATTATTTTGTACGCTCTGAATCGTTAATCTGTTGGTTTCTATGTGATTTTCGTGCTCTCTTCTTCTTGTGAACCGACTCTCGTGAAAATCTGTACGGTAGATATTACTCTACTCGTCATTTCCCATAAGCCGCCGTGTTAAATCGACTCTCACTAAACTGCTCAGAACTTTTCTCTCAGACTCTGAAGGCTCTTGGAATTTTAACTGAGGCAGTTTGAGATATCAATCTACCACTGTGCCGAATTTCGTAATTTTCTGTACGGTCATTCCAGGACCGATAGTACTACCGTGAGTGAATTATCTAACGAACAACCAGTATTCTGAACAAGTTTCTATCTGATGAACAATCAGGAATCTGAAAAGCAGCCGGGTCGCGATAGCGTTACGGTATGCAGATAACCACGTGGCATTGGGTCTTTGCACGGTTCCTCGGGAAAATCGAAGGAACTCACTCTCTATCCTTGTTTCCACGATGAGTATGGCTCATCTTTCGATGAAAAATGTCAACAGTGGGATCAAATGATAATTCTTGAGTTATAACACTGTTGAACTTTGGGAGCCAAACTTTGAGCTTATAGTGACTTTGAAGTGAACATTTTCAGATAGTTCCTTTTACAAAATTTTTTGGATAGTTCCTTTCGAGTCTCACGTTTTCAGATAGTTCCTTTTTACTCTGGGCCATCGAAATATACTCGTAATGAAAAACTTGGCTAGATTGTTGCCTAGTTCCTCAAAAAAAATTGGAGAAAACCAATTCTTTTATTGTCATTCCGCAAGTATTATCGTCTGATCTTCCGAATAAAGATTTCAAAAAAAATATTCAAAGTGCGAATTCAGAGTTATAGCACTTTTAAACTTTGGAGGCCAATTTTTAAGGTTATATTTACCGAAATTTGAAAAATCAATCCCACTATTGAAAAGCTGAGCCCTTGTAGGTCGGAATGGCTATGTTGATTTCCTCCTCAGATGAATAAGTAATCATCCCAGAGCGCTTGAAAGTAGCTGTTTCGGCGGGTAAAATGCGAGCATGGAGGTTTGCCGTGAATCCCCCCATTCGTGGTGAGACAAATCGCCTCAGAAAATGGATTTTGGGGATTTCCATTTTCGTGGACAGTACCGTGCAAAAATTCCTGAACGGGGCTATGAAATCCTCTCTTGCAAAAACGTCGATTGCTCGAGCCCAGATGGATGTAGAGGAATTTTGAAAAAAGCATCTTGAAGATGAGAGAAAATGCTAACTTTGTATGGTTTTGGATTTTTCTCTCAGCTCTTCTTAGTACCTCGAATAGCTGATGTAATTTCAAGGAATTCAAGAAAAAAACCGTTTTTTACTCGAACTCTATGAGCTGTAACTTGGACGCGGATGAAGACGGAACAACTTTGCGAGAAGCATCTTGAAGAGTGGAAAATGCCATTTGCAATGATTTTTTGATTATTTTTCACGTCGTGCGAATAAGAATAAGTAATAAGTAATAAGAATAAATAATAAGTGGGACAGCTCTCAAAGTAGCCTAACCCGTAATTTTTTGCCATTTTTCTTGCTGTTTTTACACGTATTTCATTGAAAATCCGAGAATCTGGCTACTTTGAGAGCTCTCACACTCTTATTCACACGACGTAAGAACTAATCGAAAAATTATTGCAAATGGCATTTTTTCCGCTCTTTAAGATGCTTCTTGCAAAAATATTCTATTTTTAGCCGCGTCCAAATTACAGCCCATATAGTAAAAACGGTTTCTTTCTCGAAACCCTTGAAATTACATCAGCTATTTGAGGTACCAAAAAGAGCTGAGAGAAAAACCAATACCATAAAAAGTTAGCATTTTTTCTCATCTTTGAGATGCTTTTCTCAAAATTTCTCTACATCAACCTGGGCTCGAGCAATCGACGTTTTTGCTAGAGAGGATTTCATACCCCCATTCAGGAACTTTTGCACGGTACTGTAGGTATTAGGAATGAGCTTTAATTCGCTGACTGAGGATAATGCAAACTCCTAGAACTCTACGATCCATGTTTAAGACGGTATAAATGACCATACCCATCTTAAACAACTTCTAAGCAAAACAATTTCCATTGGCTTAGGGAATATTTTGGAGACTCTAATCCAAAACCTAAGATTCTTAAGGAGGTCGATGAATTCACATAGTTCATGAGTCTCAATGATACATATTTCTCCTTTACTCGTAAAACTTCCTTTAACTAATGAAGCTGAACAAAATCTTTACAAGGGTTTGAAGACAATAAGACCGATGTTGACTATTTTCTTCTTTTTATCTATTTTTAGCAAAGGGAAACAACTCTGCGACAATCGAAGTAAGATTGAGACCAGCCCACGCTCAATGGCGCTATCGACTTGACGTATTTGCTGACAATAAGAGAGTCTATTTCGATCGGACTTCTCTCAAGTTTCAACACTTTGCGGGCGTCGTCGTTTACACTCCAACGTACAGTATCAATCAAAGTGAAGTAATCATCATGTTTGATACTGGCGTGGGAGTAGAAGTTGTAGAGGGGAGCGGTTTCATGACCACAAGAATTTACCTTCCTTGGACTTATATGGTGAGGAAATTCACAATATCTTACATTCCTGTTAGATATGAGATATCTATTCGAAGTGTATTTTATTCCATGTTTTACTTGATGTTTGGAAGAATTACGAGATATGTATTTATTGTTTCACAGAATAAGACTAAAGGTTTACTAGGAAACTTTAGCAACGACATTACGGATGATTTCTTCCTTCCCGATGGTACATCGTATGGAAGTAATATAAATACTAACGATTTTCGATCTCTGCACGAAAATTGGGCAATCAAGTGGATGTTGGACGATAAGATTGATAAAGACAAGGGCGGAGCCTTATTCACCAGAGAATTCGGTCGCACAGCCAGTTATTATGCAAATGTTACTTTCGTACCAGAGTATCAGAGTGTACCCGAAGATATTCTACCAGCTAACAGGTGAAGATTTTGGTCAATCTAAATGAGATTTTTTTCGCTCTAATCTGGTTGTACAGGGTCTGATTTTGGAGATCGACCCAGGTGTATTTGTTTCTAGTTATTGTACTAGTGATTTAGGAATACAACCTCTGTTTTTGAGGCGAGTTAGAAAAAAGTATCGGTTTTAATGTAATCTTGAGGATATCGAACTCAAGGACTAATTCTCATTGAGAAACGTATCCATTGAAATCAGTATACGAAACATGAATATCCTCACAAAAACAATGATAACTCTGACGCCCTTGGGTCTACGGCACTCTTTTAGAAAGCATTCGAAGGATGCGAGAAAAATTATCAAATTATTATGTAATTTGAGAATTTCTTCCCTTACAACTCATATGGTTTGAGATAGCTTCGAAAAATGAAAAATTTCCCAACGCAGTCAATCATCGACCATTCATCGGGAAATCATGATAGCGAAGACATCTTCATGGTACTTGTAGCTCTTTTCAAGACCTTCAAAAAAGTTATTTGAACGTTGCTCTATACGATTTTTCATACCCGAGTCACGAACGATCGAGTGAAAGGAAATTTGCTCGTGTTAAAATAGTATATTATGATACAAGGGCGCAAATGATGGTTTTCGCACTTCGAGTGACTATTTTAGGGCCGAGCCGCGGGCGAGGGTCTAAATAGTCACGAGAAAGCGAAAAGCATTCCGCCCGAGTGTCATACTATGTTTTTTGATCTTCTGTGAGCAAATGAAAAGCGAAAAACAGTGTACAAATTACTCATTTGCGCACAGACGATCGAAAAAGCGGAGATATGAAGAAATGCGTAATTGCATAATTTTGAACCAAACGCTTCTAAATTTCATGGAATATGAATATGAATAAAAATTGTTTCAAAATGTACTCGAAACGACCTCGGACAGCTCGAAACGGAAGAAGCTCATACCACTAAGGAGACGTCCAAAATTACGTAAGGGTTTCAGGGGAGAGGGGGCGCTTCAAGTTTCTTACGTTTCATATGTGAGTCAGCAATTTTCCATTAGAAAAATCTCTTTTGGGTGGGTGGGAAGGTCTGAAATTATCAAACATTCCCTTGCGTGATTCGTAGACGTTCCCAAAATCACCAGTACCATCAACCTCCACCAACTCAACTTTTGTTGATTTCTCATAGCTTGGTTGTAAAGAATCATGGAGCAATTTTTAGAAAGCAATTTTGAAGGTGTTCGAAAAAGTTACTAGCTCATACAAGTATTTTTGCACTGTCGTGGTTTCCTGATGGTTGGTGGTCGATGATTAACTGAGATGAGCAATTTTTAATTTTTCGATCCCAATTGAAACCATGGATTTTGGGTGAAAATTCTTCTTCAAAGTTTATAGGATTGTGGAATTTTTCTCATCTTTTGCAAGCTTTCCAGAAAACTGCCGTAGTTCTAAGGGCGTCAGCTATCACTTCTTTCGTGAAGATATCCATGTTCCATTCGTTTCGACGAGTACTGTATTATAACACATTAAATTTGAGCTGACGAAAATTTTTTTACGTCTCTATAGGAGTGATGATATAAAACAAGCTTACAGTCTTTGCGGGGATTCTTACCAGTGCAAATACGATTACGCTTTGACACTAAACAGAGATGCTGCTTATTATACAAAGATTTATTGGGATACTTACACTAAGATTCGAGCAACTAATCAAGATCGAGGTGAGCCAAAAAAAGTTATATCAACATCAGAAATTATTGAATTCAGCTTTGTCTGTGAACACATTTCTAAAATTCATCATTATTTCCAGTAATTACTTGCGGTATACTCGAGACCCCGCGCTTTGGACGAAAAAGTAATTTCCTTTTTGTACCCAATACCAAAGTCACATTCGAGTGCAATCAAGATTTCGTTCTCATCGGTGATCAGAAACGAACCTGTTTACCTGAAGGACGGTGGGATGTCCCTGAGTACGGATACACGGAGTGTCTACGTAAGTATTTCATCCTCTACTCTATCGAAATGATGGCTTTAGTTTTTAGCAAGGTAGGAAGTGTATGCCCGGGAGATATATCATGAGGAACTTCTCCATTCGAATGTAGTTGAGTGAAAAACTTTGCGAGTTACTGTCACTAGGTATGGTGGTAAAGTTGCATCATATTCTATATTTCGCGTCTTAACCCGTCTACAACAAAATCGCCCCTGGGCCCTTATTCTAATACATTTTTTCCGCGACGGGGTGGAAGAAAACCCAGTATTCCTAATTTCCGCCCAGTTTACATTTAGTAAACAAACTAGTTTGAAACATTGATTGCTACGAAAATAACATCGGAATATACTTAATGGCCTATCTTTCCGAAACCTCAAAAAATCGCTAGCGTGGCGGGGTGGAAGAAAATCCAGCAGTTTCTAATTTTTCCTCCTCTATTTTTAGTAAACAAACTAGTTTTTAACGTTCATTTCCACGAAAATATCATCTAAATATACTTTATGGCGCATCTTCCCAAACCCCCAAACACTTTTCAACATCACACAATCCTAAAATTGGGCCAAAAATCATCTCAACAAGAAATTGGATCACTTTTCGATCACAATCAAAGTGACAGGTTAGTGAGCGGAAATGTTGTGGTCTAAAAATGATTGAATCTCATGTTAAGATGACTTTTTGGCCAATCTTAGAATTGTGTGGTGCTAAAAATTGTTTGAGGGTTCGGAAGGATACGCTATCAAGTATATCCTGATGCTATTTTCGTGACAATGAATGCTACAAACTAGTTTGTTTACTAAATGTAAACTAGGCGGAAATATGGAAGTGCTGGGTTTTCTCCCACCCCGTCGCGGGAAAAATGTATTAGAATAAGGCCCCTGGGGCCTTGTTCTAATACATTTTTTCCGCAGAGGAGGATAAAAGAGAATCTAGCGATTGCCATTTCCGCCTAGTTGACACCTAGTAAACAAGTTATCTTGTGACATTCATTGCTACGTGAACATCATTCAACCATACACTGTGAAGTACTCTTCCAAACCCACAGAAACTTATTATGAACATGCAATTCAAAGATTGGTGCAAGATTCATCTCAACATGAAATTGAGTCATTTTTAGATTACTATCATAGTGATAGGTTAGTAAAAGGTAACGGCGATTATTGCGATCTTTTTCCGCCTTCGAAGAAAAGCGCATGAAAGTAAGGCCCCTGGTATCAGAACTGCTATCGTCTCCATCAAAATATGTTTCTGGGTTGCAAAAACGGCGAAAAATGTCAAAAAACAGATTTTGAAGAATTTTCATTTTTTACTGTTTCTCCCGCATAATCTGGTATTGGGACCTCATTGGTGTCTCATTTTGTCCCTCATAGGAATAGAAATTCGATTTTGACGAAGCACCAAAGAAGAACTATCACGAATTATTGGCAATCAAAAATGTCCCGAGGACACCGTAGTGAACGGGTTAACTCAATAAGTTCTAGCAGTTTTCCTAGGGAAGTGAGGCAATAAAAGCCACAACAGAAGATGAAACTGGAATTTCGTCAATGTCACCTGTACTCAAATATATCTCATTCAACTCTATGATTGAGTACTAAAAAGGGATGAGCCAAAAATTTGAATTGGCTCAAGTGATCATTGCTTTATAGCTTCATTAAAATGTTGTAATCTTCACTTTTTCCCACCTGGGACACGAATCTTCGAAAATCTTTCATTGGTGGACAAAATCTGTAATGGTTGACGATATCATTCTGAGTGATTCATGAAAGCTTCGACAGACATTTCACAATTATTTTCCATTGTCATAGAATTCTGAATAAAACCACTCGAGTATGAGGGTTAATTTTGTCATCAAAAGTCATCTGATTTTCTTTCCCCGAAGAATTGACGAAACATTGATCAGGGATAGCGACTTCATGAAATCTTTCAGACGAACCCACAAATTATGACTTAGATTTTTGTCGGTCCACACGGAGCCGTCTGTTTCAACGACCAAGTAGTACAAATCAAGCTTTCGTCAGACATGCAGAGTTTCTACATCCCCGAACGCTGTGTTCATCCGATTAATTAAGTATCACTCGGGCATACACTTCTATATATCTCCCAAATGATTATCGCAAATCACCTCTTCTCATCCCCCCCCCACTCACAATGCTGGCACTGAAAGAATTATCATTTTACGACGATTCGCTACGCCGCTTTGAAAAAAATTGCAAATTTAGGCCAAGTCGAGTACTCGCGTCGAACCGCATGGATGACTGGAAGCCTTTTGGGTCTCGTCTTGATTCCTGGATTAATTTTGGGAGTCTGTACCTGCAACTACATTTGCCGGAAACAAATAAAACAATCTTCAAAAGGTGATGATTCGTCTTGGAGTCCTGCAAGTTCATCTAGGCGGACGACACCATTAAAATTGCGAGCTTCGTCGCCGCAAAGTCAACCAGAATCGGACGGAAGTTCGAGTCAGGTACACAAGAGAAGAAAATACGATGCGGTTTATAGGACGAATGAGCCGCTACCGGGAAAGCCTGATATTGAGTTTGAGGACAAAGATTGGGATGTAAAAGTTGATGTTAGTCCAACCTCTAGCGGAACTTCGGTTAGAAAGTCTGTTGGGTTAGATAATGCCCCTTCGCCGACTATGTCGAGTTTGAGTACAAAACAGAGCAGTGTTTGAGAGGGAAATTTCAGGTGGATTTGAGATTTTTCTGAGAAAGAGTTCCGGGATGGAACTTTTAGAGAATTTGATTTGGGAATGAAATGAAAAATTTCTATCGAATGGGAATTTTGTTAACGATAATTTCATCTCAGGGAAAGTAATGACCAGAAGATCAAGTAGTTTTTAAATTGCTTCCAAAATATGTGTCACAAAGTTATTTATTTTTGTTTATTCTTTAATATAACATCTCTCAGTCACCATTATAAGACTCGCTGTCTACAAATTCAGATGGCGAATTTATATTTCAATCGTGTAGAAAAATCACGAGATTTGGAGATTATAAAATGACTGTCATTTTATATGGAGTGTCTACACAAATTTTCGGATTGACATTGATTTTTTGATACTATGTACATTGTCATATTATCTGAGTGTGACTTCAAGTATTGATTTATACTGCCTTTTTATAAAAAGTATACGCTATTCTCTATTCATTAATGTGTTAGACCATTCCTTAGCTTACAATGAGTTCCAACAGCTCTAGTACGTCCATCAAACTATTCAAACTACTGAAAAAGTGTGAAAAATTCCAAAGTCATCTCCATTTTTCATCGTATATTGATATTGGAGCTTACTGGTTACACGTGTTTCCTTAATGCAATATACTTTAACCTCGGGGTGACTCCTCAATATCTTCATTATAGTGATTATTGCCCAGATACAATTCTATAAGGTGTGTCAGGATAAGAGAACGTGGAATAGAAATTACACTATCTCATTAGCATTATGAATGGTCATTTCAGATATCATAAAAAATATATTCTATCTTGCATCATTGACTCATTTAGAATACAAATTTTCAAGAAAATGTACATACGTATTTACCTGTTACTGTTTTACATGTGTAATCTTTTTTAATTTTTCAATAAATGGTATTATTCATGAATCACAACAGGAAATTTCTATTCCACGCTTGATGACTTGCGATAATCATTTGAATTGAATCGAAATAATTTTTCAAAAATGTGTGGAATGGAAATTTCCGCTTGTGTTGATCGAAATTTTCATTCCCCACGTTGACTCCTCAAATCATATTCTACTTAATGCCCGCATGTATATATATATATATATATATATATATATATATATATATATATATATATATATATATATATATAACACATGAATATTTATATATATATATATAGCACATGAATATTAATCAAATTATCAGGTCAAGAAGAGTATGGAATCCGAAGTGCAGGTTTAGCATTTGCAATCATTTTAATATTCCTAATACCGATATTGTTCACCATAATCTGTATTGCCTATCGAGCCTTGCAAAGTCAAAAAGTATCCAGAGATCAAGAAGAGTCACTAAACAGGTAAGAATTGGTCTATTATCAATCATTTGGTTGCAGCATGCAGATTTTTGAAAAAAATGTATAATGGCTTATAATTTCAGGAGTAGAAGGAGCACCGAAATGCAGAGGATACAAAAATATCCAGAGGAAGAGCGACCTCGATCATCGTCTATTGAATCAAAGACACTCGAAAATGACTGATTGAAAAATAAATGTCAATTATCGAGTTCCTGTGTCACTTTATCATCAAATCGCTGCTCCAAGGAACGATTCTCATCTCAAATAAAGGACATTTTTTCATCTTGATTGATCGAAAATATGAGCTACCCGGAGAACAAAAATGAGAAGAAAAGTTTCAACTCTAGAAGATTATTGACGCGCAAGGTGTTATTAGTAGAAAGGTACAAAGATATTTAGATTTAGGTTTTCATACTTTTGAATTCATCATTAGCTTCAGTTTTTCGAGAACTAATGCGCGCATAATTTCATGAGAATCAACTCGCATGAATGATCTATGATGTTGGAACAATTGTACAATATATAAACTGAAGCTTCGCACTCATTGGAGGAATAATTCCCTAATTATAATCACTAGATTCGGGTAATTAAAGCTTCCGCTCATATTTTCTAGTAACTATTGTCACCATTACATTATATACTGATCTTAGGTCTGTTACGTGGATTGCGTTTGATTTTAGTACGCTAATTAGTTCAAATAAATGTTGGATGGGTGATAAATTTGTGTTCAATTGGCTTTGATGATTTTTTTTCTTATCAAAGTTGCTGTTGACTAAGGCATACTATCCATCAAATTCGTATCTTTTCCATACAATATTCGTATTTTTATATCAAAATAAAATTATTTTATAAAAATTGGCCTGTGATTCTTTTCATCAATGATCATGATATTCATACGAAAGTTTGCAATGGATCTAGTTTTGATTTTCGTTGTTATAAAGTTTTCACAGTTCAATAATATACTTCTCCACTCTTTCCACTACCGTTATTATCCTTTGTGCAAAATTATGATAAGATAGTCTCTAACAATACTAAGTCCATATAGCCCCGAAATTTCTCGGGGCTATATGGGTGGGAGCCTCTATAATGTATCACGGAATTCCACGAAATGGGAACCTCGCCAATGAGACTGGGGAGTAATTCTTGCATCTTGCTGGCCTGGCCGGAGACAAAATGGTCGAAGGTTGAGCAGTCTTGCCCCATCAGGCTCGGATACAGGGTGGCATATCAACACACTCTCAATATCGTTGATAAATAAAATGAATAGTATAGGACCCAAATGCGAACCTTGTGGTACACCAGATGGAGTGAGGAAGAAGTCAGATTTAAAGTTCGGAATTCTAACTGCTTGCGATCTTTCTGCAAGATAAGACGCAAACCAGCTATGAAGATTATTACGAATACCTGCATTGAATAACTTGGCTACTAATCTCTCGTGATTGACCGAGTCAAAGGTTTTTGAAAAATCTACATAAATTGAATCTACTTGTGCATCATCTTTTAGTGAATCAACAATGAAGTCCTGGTAGACAAGCAAATTAGTAATTGTGGACTTCCTATTCAAGAAACCGTGCTGACTTTGTATAATTTTCGATACTAAAAATTCAGTCAATCGATCAGCTATGCAGGCGTCTAGCAGTTTAGGCAAACAACTTAGAATAGATATTGGACGATAGTTCTCTATGTCACGAGCATAACCACTTTTAAAGATAGGCTGGATATATGATGTCTTCCATGCAGATGGAAACACACCAGAAGCAAGAGATTAATTGAAAATGCTCAAGAAACATCCATTAATCTTTGACCAACATTCCTTCATGAGTATTGCTGGTATACCATCAGGTCGTGCTTTTACGTTTCTCGTCCATTCTTTTGACCACAGAGTCGAGATCATCTTGTGTTAATACAATATTCTCAAGTTTTTCCGCACAGTCAGAGTACACAAAAGGATCCGCAACTGAGCCAGTATAGACTGAACTGAAGAAACTGGAAAACAGATTTGAGATTCCCGGACCATCATTAGCGGAGCGACTGTTGAAATACATATTGTTTGGAAAGCTGTTAGTTTTTCTAAGTTTTTTCGTCAAATTTTCCTCAACTGATTTTATGTATTCAAGATATTTGGTACGTGAAGTTCGAATGCATTTAGCCCTTAATTTCTTAAACTCGATGTAGTTGTTTTCAATGGACAAAAATCGCGCTATAGAGAGGAAATCTACGGAAATGGAAATAAAAAAACCAAAATGGCGGTAGATTACGGCCTCGCTTAAGTAGTGTAATGAATCACAGAGGCTCACATCGATTCAAGTTTCACGATAATATGATATCAAATTGAATAATGTACTTCGCATCCGGTGTATGCGGCTCTAGTTCCGGTCCCGAATCTGATTTTATCATCGAACCTATACTGTGAGGTACACTAGATTGCTAGATTTTGATTCCGCGAGTAGTTTCAGCATGGAACATTTTTTGGATTCCCGAGAACTTTCAACGTGAAATAGCTTGAATAACCTTTAGTACTTGCTCGCCTTGCCTTCAAAGTACCAGAATGCCTTTTATTCGAGATGTCCGCCGACTCCAGCGCCAACTTCCACGTATCAAAGTGGTACGAGTGGTCGATTTTTGAAGCTCTTATACCACTAGTATATATAGCACCACCATCGATATAGGTGTACTTATGCATTAGGGGTATAAGAGCTTCAACACATGATCCGCTAGGTGCGCTACAGTCGGGGGACACCTCGAATTGCGGGAATGATATTTTATAGAAATCATTTTAACCTCAGTCTTCATGTGTGATGGTTTTATAAAAACTGTTATAGGCTCAAAAAGTTGGGATTCGCAAGATTTTCACTTTATAGCTCAGCCCATCAAATTTCTGCGTTCTCTAAAGAGAAAGCTTTGTTTTTACCGCAACGAGAATTTGATCGAATTCTCTATTAAAACCAACATATCCTCTAACAAAATACCTTTTATCTAAAAAAGCCTTAGACCATTCTCTTCCTTTCGCCAGAATCTATCAATTGTAGGTAACACTTTTCCTTCTACTCATCTTTGTGCGCCTTTTTCCGTGTTTGTTTGTGTGTGTGTGTATGTTGTTCCATACCGGACACGCTTTCTCTTTTACTGTTCGCCTTATCAGATTCCGGCTCCCTACAAGTTGTACAGAATCCAATTTCTGAGAGCCTAGTGATTTGGCAGCTTTCGGCTTCCAGTCGAATTTGATCCATGGGCTATTTCAAGCAGAAGTGCTCAAATGTCGACTCTTAATACACATGAATATCTTTTTCTAACATGGTCTCGCCACGAAATGAGTTACCTAAACTATGATTTTTTGCATGATCTATCGATCGGTTAATACCGAAATTTTATTCAATCTTTACACATCTCAAATTTCCGAAAAAGTTGAAATTTATCCCCGAAAACTCCATTTTAATCATTTTCGAACCCAGTGCATCGAAATTCCGTCTCAACCAAACAATAGATATTGTTGGACAAGCCTGCTTTTAGATGACTCAAATCTCTCTGAAATGCTTCCTCAAAAGAATAACTCAGAATCTAGGATACTCTCTCATTCGTTATGATTAGTATCATATAACGCCATGAGAAAGCATTCTGCTAATCACTTTTAGCAGCGTATTTGGTTACAAAATTGATGCGGAAATACATTCTACGAGTTCATGGAAGATTTCTAGCACAAATTGTTCATGATTACCGTTTGGGAACATTGACAGAAATAGGAAGTTTGTATTCGAGAACACGTTCGTCGTGCCAGTTAATTGAATCATACAACCTCTGTAATTCCTTCCGTATTTCATGCAGCTTGAAATTTACATAACAAAATAGGAGAATATTGTAATGAGATTTCAATTTTCCTCGTCACGATCCTAGATTTTTATTCGAATTAATGTTGTTGTACAATAGGTAACGAGAAACACAATGCACAATATCCTTATAAATGGTCTCGAAATAGCTCAGAGTTCACCGTATCCGAGTCTGATTCTGACCCAAATTCTTCGATTCAAGTGATCTTATTGGAATCATCATACATTCCAGCAGGTATGAAACTTATTGGTCTCGATAAGGGAGTCTCTGAACCCGTTTATTGCGGTATCGTTCGTAGGAAATCTTTGCTTGTTCAATGTTTCCAATTAAGCACAGTCCACAGACTAATATTTCCAAAAATCTGTAAGCACAGTGCGCTTTTTCACCATAAGGCTGCAGAAGAAGATGGAACTTCTTTTAAAGATAAGTAAAAGTAATTTTGTGGCAAAAGATTTATTGGATGAGAAGAGAAATTTTCGAACCAATTCTTCCACGAGGGGCCAAGTACACTACCGGTAAAAAGTTTAGGTTCACTCGAAAATTTTTTTTTTCTTGAAATTTTCACCAGTAGCCCATCAATCATCATGAGTTGTTGATTCTTTCACTACCACTGCAAGAGTGTTGAAGGATGTACCGAATAGTCCATAGTTCAAATTTATTAAATCATGGTACACTGAGAAAAATTTGATAATAAATTTCATAAATTTCGAAATAATTTTTGTTGATTCTCTTAGTACTCATAAGGCATCGTAAAAATCGATAATTTTTGAAACCTAGGAACAGAATATGCAAAAAGTTCATATCAAATTATACAAGGTATATTGTGGATTTTATTGATCGAACTAGAAAATTTGATATTATGATAACAAATTTTACTGATGGAATTTGTAATTTTTACCCTGAGGTATATTGTAAGTGATTCAAAAATTGTAACTCGGATTTTACTAGTTGACAGAGGTAAACGGCATGTGTTACATATTAATATCGCAGTGTTGTTGAGCCCCTTGGGTTGATCCGAGTGTACCAGGTACTAGCTATTTCGCAAAAGTGACCACTCATCTACCTAAATTCGCTTGAGAAGAGACCTGTAATCCAATCTGTCGAGCCGAGTCGCATAGTTCTCAACCTGAGTACACGTTTTTGTCTACCAACGCGTTATTGTAAACAAATTCAGTATTGGGAACAATTCGGTTCGGATGCGTTGGGAGGGGGGGGGGGGGTCGCGTTCAAAAAGTGGTTTGGGGAAGGGGCGAACGCCCTATCGCCCCCTGTATCCGCCCTTGCTTTTTACCTGCCGGTTTGAGATTGCCCCAGCGTATGTTCAAAATGTCTCATTCAGAATAATGCACGTATATTCAATTAACCTGTCAAGTTTTGGGCGATTGCAAATTATTTTTCTCCCATGCTCATATGAATATGTGGAAAATGCACCTTTATGGGCTCGAATAGGGCGTTTCTGACCAACTTTGTGAACATTTTGAGATATATTGCGGAATCAGTCAAATTCCGCTGATAGCAAGTCAGATGAGTAGCTTGTCATTCGTTCTCAACGCAACCTAGCTCTCTACATCCTCGTTCACCATCTTCAGCGGGTCAAAATATCTAGGGTTTGATAGTCTTGATACGCCCTTGGCCCACTAAGAGGATGTGTCACAACATCAAAGGATTTACAATATTAGCAAAAAAAGTAGAAGAGCGTGGTTTTTAGAGAACCAGTTTTTTGCAATTGAAAAAAAATTCACGTATAAGAATTAACCGAAGGTCGAGTACGGATTCCACAGTTGACGATACATAAGAAAATCATATTCTCCTAGAGGGGACCTTCCGACCCCCAAATTTTGTTCCTCAATGTCATGTGTATGCAAAGTCCATTTCATCATTAGTCGGTCGAATTATCGATAATACTCAACCTGTGCCATTCGGAACTTTTGAAACTCGATGAAAGGAATCTCAATTTTGCGCTCCAAGTGACGTTTCTTGCATTTTATTTGGAGCTTTCTTCGAGGTAAAACTAGTCATCGTCAAATCTGCTAACAGAAAATTCAAGATTCGGCATGTATGCAGATTCGTCTTTCAAATCGCCTTGGTCGAAGTTCCGAAAGTTTTGAGAGTCGGGAGAAGAAATTCTGGTCAATTTTGTGGAAGCCGACTAACACGGCATAATACAGGGAATGATAATCGCAAATACTTCTGACGCGTTTTTTCCGAGCGTGGACCCACGCGATTACGGGCACTTGAAAAACGCATAGGAACAAACTGATCAATAATTAGAAGCCTACATACGGAGATTTGGGCTGTCTTTCCCTTGGCCATTTTGGGGTTAGTTTGTTATCTGCTGAAGGAATTTACCGATGCACTCATTGTCAGTATTTGAAAGCAACATTTAGAGGCGTTAATCTCTTCTGAACGGCACCTATTTTCCTCCAATTGAGGAGTGATGCGATCCCAGTCCTGAAATCTGGCCTAAAGATCGTGGGTGGTTGAAGTATATTTTAAGATATTTTCTCGAGACAAAAACAATGGCTTAATCAGTTTTCCGTGAAAATTTTTTTTTTCTTGAACATATTCATTTTCTGGATCGCGTCTCCATCATCCGATTGCTGAACCCATACGACATTTTGTTCAAAACCATAAGAGAACTACCCCCGAAAAATCCAGACTAATTCGTCAAGTTAGATGGAAGAAGTCCCATTCTTTTGAGTCGAAATCTTTAATTTTCTCGTTAAAATGCCTCAGAAGTCGGAAACCATCGAGCTATTTTGAAAATCACAAGAATACTTTTTTGTTGAGATCAAAAGATACATCGAAACAGTGAAGAATAGATGGCAAATTCAAGGCACAATATCATTAAAAATTATATCATTTTTTATATTTATATAACTATATATGTCTAGTTTTTTGAAGAGAAACCCTTGACTCTAGCCATTATCAATTCAATGTTGTTTTTCACCCAAATAAAACACTATTCTTGTAATTTTCCAAGATAATCAAAATTTTTTGAAGCATCTGAATTTGACAGATGGATGCAGAATAAATTCACGCTCCCGGCGGTACTACTGACTCGAAATTCTGAAGTATATCACTTACGCCTCTCTTTTTATTCTGCCCGGCAGTACAGGCACTTGAGGCGAGTGAAGCGCAGGTGTGATTTACATCTGAGCTCATTGACACTGCTTTTTCTACGTTGGAGAGAAGGATTAGATCAGAGGTAAGATGAATTATACCAATCGTGGATGATCTCACAATCATAGATATGGAGTGGAAGAGGAAAATCGGATCTACTTTTCAATAAACTAAAGTGTGCAGCTTACAGATCAGTACTACACTAGACTTTCCTGCTACGATGAACTTCTTGGCTACAATATTACTGATGGTCATCGTGGCTTTGACGTTCTTGGTGAGTGATGAGCAAATCTCTAATTTTGGACAGCTTCCATATTCTGGTTGCATCTATGACGTATAGGACACTGATTTGTAAGACATAAACCTGATGTTGGATATATATACATATATATATTCATTAACGCATTCTCAACCTCGAGCGAATGGATTTGGGGATCTGCATATATACGGAGATTTATGAGTTTATGGCGATTCTTCTGTAGTTATTCCTCAGTTTACGATGTTGTTTTGGAATTTTCGTAAGTCATCATTCACACGTGCGAGAAGAAAATAGATCGACTCGCAAAGTATATTTATTTTCATGAAAATTATAAGTGCTTGCACACGTCGAGCCTTTTGGAAGGGGTGGAAAAATCTACAAAATAAGCCAGAGTGCGTCTTATTTTGAGGTCTGGGAGCCAAAATGTCCCGATTTCATGAAATACCCGTATAATCTCACGCAGATAGGCTTCTTTTCTCCGTGGGGTTAAAATGGGATTACACTATTAAAAACTCGCAGAAATTCTTCTTATGCAAGAATCAAGATAGCTTGGCTCCAATCTGTTGAAATCATACGTGTTTTTGCTAATTTTAAAGGTCTTGGAACAAGTTTCAGAATGGGCTCAAATACGTTTGAAAATTGAGATAACTTAGAATCGCGAGGGAAACAAAAGTAGTGGGGGCAGATTAGTAATTGGGTCCATAGACTTGGTTTCCAGATTGTTTCGAATTTTTTTCCGGACTAGAACGGTATAGCCCATCGTTTTTCTCTAAAGTGGACTTATACTATTCTGGACGGGGAAAAGTAAGGAAAGAGTCGACTTTCACCATCGTAGATCGTAAGATATCGAGGAATCGTCGTTTTGAACTCTGTTGAACTATGAAGTGTCGAAATACTGTGGACTTCGACCGTTTTTTGTGGAAAAAAAGTTGGAAAATTCTGGGAACCAGAACGGTGTCAATCCATGTTTATTTCTGAAGTTGTCGACTAGGTGGTTCTATGTCTAAGTGTAGGTGACAATATTTGCTACGACCGGGGTTGCTTTGGACAGACGGGGTAACTTCGAACACTCGATGTACAAGCTTTGAATTCTCGAAATCAGCAAAGTAAGAATGGGGAAGGTTTCTGGTACGTATTTGATTGGCAAGCGTGGACAATACTTTGCACAGGTGTGAGGGTCCTTATTAGCTGTAATTGAGTTTACAACAAACTTTTTGGAGGGTTTGATTCTGGAGCGAAGAAAAGGGGCTCCGAAAAATTGGTCTCGTTCGAGAACTTCCCAGGTGGATGTAAGTCAATGGCACTAGATTTCCGCAATCCATACCGATATCTTGAAAAATCCATCGTTACGCTGATGTATTTTGATCCCGACCCAATATTGTAGTGTAAACACTAAGAAACACGCATTTCTCTTCCAAAACGGGAACATTTGAAACAATTGAACAATTTCGTGGGAACCAACATGTTTCTTCGAGGAACGACGTAAGCCAGCAAAAGTTCAATTCAGAGCCCTTAGCAAGGCCACAATGTTCAAACAAACTCCCACACAATGCTGCTCCGCGATTTTTCATGTAAATAAGCCTCTTTCATAATGTAAGAGCGTGGAAAGAGTAGCGATGAGCTCCGATATCAACTCGATTCAGCCATTTCCACAACATAGGGCACCAATCTCCTAATTTTCGGGGTCTACTATCATTTTACAAAGCCTAGAAAAGTGCGATAGATGAGAGTAAAAGGTACGAAAGCCGTGTTTTGATGCTCGGGCATGGACTTATATCGTTTTGGTCCCTACAAAAAGTCGAAACTTTTTTCCTACCAAAAATGGTCACGGCCCTTGTAACGCCTCATAATGAATGTCCACTTCCAGAGTTGTGCCTGTATATTTCCACGTGTATTTTCTACCGTTTCCCGACAGAAACTCAATTTTCACCCAAATGAACTCATACCGTTCTGATCAGGAGCCCTTTCCATATTTTTTCGCGCTATAGAATCACTTCGATCAATGTTGAACTATTATTGGACTATCGTTATTGCGAGATGAGAAAATTCACCAAAATATATTTAAAAATATGAAGATATAATTTTTTCGGTCTTTGCGAGTTAAAGTCAGCAGATATTGCTGACATTTTTTGGCATCAATCTCATCTCTACTTTTCATTCCTTTCCATCAAAATCCTTTAGATGCATCCTCGGAACCATACGAGGCTTTAAAGGTGCATTGATCGAGAGTGGAGTAAAATCCATTCTCGATTGATGCCAAAAAACGTCAGCAATATCTGCTGACTTTAACTCGCAAAGACCGAAAAAATTATATCTTCATAATTTGAAATTCCCGCGAGTGATAAATACGATATCCGATCATATCGATCGAGTGTCAAAATTAATTAGATATATCTCCGGCAGAAGGCCGAAGAGCTGCCAAAGTAAAAATGTTGAGAAATCAAATGGAAATAGCGGGTTAAAATGACCTTTCTCGCAAGCGCTTAACGAAGATGAACTTTCGTATATGAGGGCGTCCAAACCATCGAACATTCGGCCACTCGAGCCGCGTGTCAGTGGTAAACTTTCATTGCTCTTCCACCACTTTGAAAAGCCTGAGCAATGAGAGAAGGGCGAAACACGCATAACATCAGCGTAGAATCAAAATTTTTTCATAAAGTTTCTCATTTCTCATCTTTACTTTTCATTCCTTTCCATCAAAATCCTTTAGATGCATCCTCGGAACCATACGAGGCTCTAAAGGTGCATTGATCGAGAGTGGAGTAAAATCCATTCTCGATTGATGCCAAAAAACGTCAGCAATATCTGCTGACTTTAACTCGCAGAGACCGAAAAAATTATATCTTCATAATTTGAAATTCCCGCGAGTGATAAATACGATATCCGATCATATCGATCGAGTGTCAAAATTAATTAGATATATTTAAAAATAGATACACCAGCTGGGTCACAACAGTTGTGGAGGGTACATCAAGATATTTTCTTGAGCAATGACTCAAAGTATCACTGAGAGTACTGGAACTTGAACACTTTTCCAGGACTTTTGTGCATCACTCTCGACATCTCTATCTTCTGGGCTTTTTCATTGCTTTTTAGAAATCATCATCCAATGTTTGATGCATAACCTCGTGACAAGATCTGGTGGATCACGCAACAATAATTGATTTCGAAACTGCTCGAGGAATATGTATTTGGTGATTTTGTTAGATCTAATCTCTCAACGTGCTCAAAAACAAGCAGCGGCGCTTATTGCGCACGTGTCAAGTTTTAGTATCGTACATCGGTAGTTCCGTGGAAACTTCGATATTTTGAGGTCGAAAATGTGCCAACCTCAATTCGCATTTCTGATGTTCTAGGATATATTTTTCGACTTTTTGGAACATATAAAGTATAAATGAACTCGCGCACGAATGTAAATTTTCCCATTCATCGGTTCCATAAGGATAACACGGAGAGACGAAAAATGGAAAAACCACATCACACGGACCTGACATTTTGACCTATTTTTCGATGATAATTTTTTTGGGTAGCGCTGAATAAAAAAACTAACGACTGCGCCAGAAAGAGCACAAAAAATACATCGAAAATGACATTTGGGATTTTTTTTCTCAAGCGTTTTAAGGATTCGTTCAAGCTGGCACACATTATTTGAAAGCTTCCGCGGAACTACTGATATGTATGATATGAGACATCTCAAATTCTTCACAAATGTCCGTACAATCTCACCTACTGCAATTGAAAGGATCATTTCATGGACCACTAGAACCTATGAATTCGCTTTCTGTGAAATTCCGTATATGTAACGCTCTCTCTTTGCAGGCTCCGAGTGATTGTTTACCGCCCACCTCGTCAAATCCTCCAACAACAGAAGAATCATCTTGGTGGGATAGCGTATCGGAGAGTATGTTGGTAGAATTCTGATTATGATTTGAGATGTGATGTTATCTGAGAATGTTACCGTTGTTACTTGTACAATGACCATCTGTTATCATTCAAATTAAAAGCACTATACGAGTTTTATTGATATGGTATATGATGTTATCACTTTACACAATACTTGCTGTTTACAATGGAACTCCTTGTTTGATGAAATGCTCACTTAAATTTTGTTTACATTCAAGAATCAGTAAATTGCACTTTCAGTCAGTGTGAGCGAATCAACATCAATGATATATCGACGTCTATCCTTATGTTATCAAATTCTATTGTATCACGCTTGAATGTCCATGCGTCACTGTATAATAAACAATGTACACGAGAATTTTGATTGTCGTCATTCTATTCGCGTATGGAATGAATCAATGTTGAGTCCACAATTTTTGATCATGATCAGGATAGCGTCCATTATGCTCGATGAAGTATGATATTATCATTGTGTTAGAAATATTTCACGTCCGTCTGATTCGCGTGTCTGAATATTCAAAATTCATCAGAGAATAATATGAATTGAGAAATTTGTTCTATCGTTAAGATACCTAAAATCGATCTTCAAGTCAAATGAGGAAAAGTCAAATGAGCTCATAGATTGCTCCTATTCCTCGATGGTACAGAACAAGAATTAATTAAGAAGAACGATGCATTCCTGATGCTCAATGGTTTTGTTTCATTCACCACCTTTTTCGAGGAAGATATGAGTATGATCAGATGAAAGCACCCCGGCTAAAATTTTCTTCGTCCAACGTTTTCTCATATTTCGAAAACCATTATCTCGTGGTAGAAAATGGACTGAACATTTTCCTTTCAATGCTGTCCTATTTTGCTGCCCCTTTTCCTCGCCACGTCAGAATTTTCCTCTGGATGCAAGGAACCTTTCTTTAAGCGGGTTATTTGACGTGGACAAAAAATCTGACTTGGTAGCTCAAAATGGAGCACGAGATCGCGTTTAGACAGTCTTTTTGCGCCAGAATAGCATATTTGAAGACCCAGTGCAAGCGAAAATTTTCTTCTCCCATCATTTTTGAAAAAGAAAGATTATTGTGGAAATAGGCGTTTTTTTGTCTTGAGAGCGAAGACACGCTCTTGAAAGTGGTTACGACCGTATGCCTGGATTAATTTCCACCACAAAAGATATTTCAACCATATATTTCGACGTAGAATTGTCTGAACTTTCAGAACCCGTGGTCAAAATTGATATCGGATGTAGACCTATTGAAGTGTACGAATATTCTGCACGGTTCTGCAGATTTTTTTGATGGTTGAAAAACTAGTAAGTATTCAGCTCAGAAAAATATCACAGATAATCAGGTCCATAGGTGATACGAATTTCGATCACGGATTCTAAGAGTTCAGACAATTCACCGTCGAAACAAGTTGTTTAAAAATTTTCGGTGGTGCGAATCAATCATTAATCATACGACCGTAATCCATCTTGGAAGAGCGTATCTTCGACCTCCAAAACACGGAAAACCGCCTGTACTAGCAATAATCTTTTCTCTTTGAAAATTACGAGAAAAACAATTTTCGCTCGCGGAGGGTATTCAAATATGCATTTCCTGTACAAAAGGACCGTACAAATACAATCACGTACGTTCTGAGCCCCCACCGTCAGGATTTTTTTTCCACGTCAAGAAATCCTCTGAGAAAAATATGTTTTTCGCGTCTACTCTCTTAACTTTTCCGAGTGAAATCTCACTCGGAAAGAGTGAGTTCTGACTCGGAGTTCGGAGTGAAATCGTGGCAACTCGGTACCGAGTGAGTTTCACTCAGAAAAAAGAGTGAGATTTTTCACTCGGGGAATCCGAGTGAATCCTAATGTTATTTAGCCGAAACTGAATATTTTCGTTTAATCAATACGTTGCGGGCTATAAAATTAATAATTTATTATTAATCATCCGAAGGTTGGAAAAAAAGGAAAAAATCTACTCCGCCTGTAGCGGCATGGTCACTTCAATATCTTTGTGAAGTGGGAAGTGCGGGGAATCGAACCCGGTTTCTTGGTTGTAGGTCGGACTGCTTCTCCACTGGGCTACTGCTGCTGTTAATATCTGAAGTCCATAGCACCCTGTCACGTGAATGATGCACCGTGTAACTTTATACGTGTCGTAAGTGGAAATGGAAATATAAAAACTACTTAGCTATTATTTCGGGCGAAAAAATAACTCGAGAAATAACAAAAGTGAAACCTACATTTCTCCGGTAACAGGGCATTGATTCTATATTAGGGTTAATTAGTTGATACGTAATATGATATCAAGAGGCGCGGTAGCGCCTCGCTGGCGAGTATGAGCAGACGAAAAATCGAGCGAGGCGCTGTGCCTATCTATACTTTGAATTGGGGTTTTTTAACCTCACACTTTTTTTCTACTTGGATTATTACCCTCTTAACGTTGCTCATAGAGCTCTGCAATGCTTTGGCAAAGCCTTTCTGAAGCGATTCAGAGTTCTGTACAATCATTTCCTCAATCCGAGCAGTGGACGCGTTTTATTCAGCACCGCAAAATTCATGCCTTCGTTTTACATCTCAGTTCGATTTCACCAGCCCCGTGCTTCGACTCGAGAAATATCGAAACGTCTCTGCTACACATGTGTTGGGTATGTAAGATGGTCGAGGAAGAGAGAGAGAGATAGAAGCGCGTGCGCAAGATCTTCCTGTCCGGTTGACGCAAGACTGTCTGCTGCGTACCGGGCAACGCGGGCACCGACCAGCTGGTTTGTTATCGCGGATAAATGAATTTTCGAATTATCTGAATTTCTCGATTCTATAATTATTGCATCAGATGTGGATACTCGAAACTAGCCACGACTAGAGGTGACGTGAAGATCAAAGCGCCGTGCGAGAAGAACAGGGAGGAGGGATTCGTCTACTTTGTTGTGTTTTGTGTGTTCGCCGCGGCTCCGCAATATCTTGCTCTTGCCTGCAGCAGCTGCATGATTCTCCAGATTGAACTGAACAAAATATACACTGATAGTAGTGTATTTTTTTATGGAAAAAATGACGGAGCCGTGTGTAAGAAATTCTCAAATGCGGTGGGGACAAGTGCTTGGAAAATTTGTGGTTACCCATGGATTTTTATAACCAAGGAGTGAGATCCCCCCCCCCCCCTCATTCACTTTTTTTTCAAAAGTAAAACTAGGCGAGTATGAGGTTTAGAAAAGAACCATTCATCTCCACTACATCAAAACTTCAAATTTTATACGACATGGTTTAAACTCTTGGAAGGAATGAGATCTAAAAAAACCATGTCGAGTATTTTTTGAGCCGATTTGTCACGATCAACATATCATCACTGATAGAGACTAGAGCCACTTTCCTCCAATCAAATCTTTCTTTCAATTCATCCTAATGCTGGTGGTTTGACAATTTCTTACTAGCTAATTGTCGCTGAAATGACCCGAAGTTTAGGTGAGCGAAAGAGATACAGGGGAATATCGAAATAGAGAAAATATAACTGAGTTGAATTTGGTGTTCGTGATGATTCACTAAAATCTCATATCATACTCAGTTATATTTTCTCTATTTCGATATTCCCCTGTACCTCTTCTAAACTTCGGGTCATTTCAGCGACAATTAGCTAGTAAGAAATTGTCAAATCACCAGCATTAGGATGAATTGAAAGAAAGATTTGATTGGAGGAAAGTGGCTCTAGTCTCTACCAGTGATGATATGTTGATCGTGACAAATCGGCTCAAAAAATACTCGACATGGTTTTTTTAGATCTCATTCCTTCCAAGAGTTTAAACCATGTCGTATAAAATTAGAAGTTTTGATGCACTGGAGATGAATGGTTCTTTTCTGAACCTCATACTCGCCTAGTTTTACTTTTGAAAAAAAAGTGAATGAGGGGGGGGGGGGGTAATATTGGTCTGTACATGCATTTATAAAACTTATGGAAGAGGAGACTGACATTTCTTGGCTCAGATTTTCAACAAATATTGCAGGAAATCTACTATTTTCCCCTTTGTGAGCTACGCATTGATCCATCAGTAACAAACGTGCGGCAAAACATAACCTAAAATTTGATTTGAGCTTCTCACTTTTGCGTCCGAGTGAAATTTCACTCGAACTTCCGAGTGAAGTTTTTGATTTTTTTGATATTTGACTCTTTACCGAGTGAAATGGACTTTCACTCGGAATCCGAGTGAAAAATCTCACTCGGAGAAGTTAAGAGAGTAGCAAAAAATCTTGACGGGGTAGGTCAAAACAGGCATCATGCATATTTAGACGGTTGATACAATAGACCAAACTTGTTCTTATTTCGTGCACATATCTGTGTAGTCCAATCTCAATTTTTTGAAGAATATCCGTGTAATCCTTGGATATTGATATCAGCAAACGACACAATTCTGAAAGAGCTCCGATAGAGCCCTTTTGGGATCCGAAACAATGAAAACGGAGCTCTTTCGGAGACCCCTCGGAAAAGCGAAATTTGACATCCACCGGAGCTTGAAAAACAATACTTCGGGGATTCGAAAGGAACTCTGAAGGAACTCCGCAATTCCCTCCACAAAAATGCCTACCTATAAAAATTTCACAAATGAATAAACGTTCTTAAATACTGCGAAAAGTCAACGAGACATTTGAAGAAAAAAAAAATTTTTTACATCGGCGGGATTTGAACCCAGGAACTTCGGATTACTAGACTTGTAATTGTCCCACTCGGCTATTTTGATTCTTACATAAAGTTGTTAAAAAAGTATACATAAAATACTAACATTCAAAGTTATCATCCTAAAAAGAGATGTACTAGCCAACCATCATTGTCTTAATTGCTGATGATAACATCCGAATCTATCTAAAATTCCTGGGACAATCAGGATGAAATATTTCAAATTTAACGAAAAGTCGAGAAAAGTCATGATATGAAATTTCACTGGGCTAACCTTCAAAATAAAATATAGGTTTTTAGAAACAAATCAAGTAGTGGCGAATCTTTCAGGTTCTAATTGAATTTTATTTGAAGCTATTGCCTTAATTTTTACAGTTTATCATATCGCTTTACCAAGATTTTATGATGCAATATCACTAATACAACCTGCACCCTTGAAAGATAATTTCATTTTGAGAAAACCGATGGCGCTCAAAAATTTTACTGGTCCATCAAGGTTCCAAAAAAGCTCCGAAAACATTCCTACATGGTTTTGAGCTACTACCGATTCTTTCATCATTCGCATAGTGTTCTGTCGCGGTTCCGACGCATGTCAAATTTCGCTACCCCCACGGAACTCTTTCGGGGCTATTATCGGAGCGTATTTAGAACCCTATTCAGAAGCCCGTTGGAGTTCTTTTGGAATTGTGTCATTATCTGGGTGATGTATTGACATTGATATATGTATCCATTGAAATAGTACTCAACAGACTATGTTATGGTTTCAAAAAATTCTCCCCCATTTTGGAAGTCTTGCTTCTTGTCAATCTATACTTCATCCCGGAAACTTACTTTCCTAGCGTATACATTGCCCAGAGAAAAAAAGTTCGAACTTGTGAGGTCGATTGTGCATACTAATAAACTGACAAATCAATACAAAGCATAGCAGCCGCTAGCATTGTTGGTCATTAAGACCATGACCATGTGGCCGCGTAACCTTACTTTCAAAATAAATCTCTATTATTGTCAGTACTTACAATTCAAATGAAGTATTCTTGCATTCAATTTCGTACAAGAGTATGTCGGTATACTCATTGGATTCTTTGGAGAACGAAGTACAGATACCAATTTTGAAGATACATCCAGAACCAGATCATGGTAAGTCTGCATAAGGTTATATAAAGACAACAATTTGAAAATAATAAAACTTTTAAGAATCGCAACACTTTCATGAAAAGTATCTGGAACAATATTTTCAAATCATTTTTACTACGGAATGAAACGTCCGCCTAAATATGATGGAAAAATGAATACAAAATCAGTGGAGACGACTTGTGTGGTATCATATTGACCACAAGAATCCCCGCAAATTTCAAATTTCTATACCCTCCAGAATTTGTGCCATACTCATTTCGACATCGGTCGATTAATCTTATTCTCAAAGTTCTGGGTATAAACGGTCGGTCGACCATATCTGTAACTAATAAAGAGTAAATTTCAGCCGAGTAACTCTCAGGAATGCCCGGATTCACCCCTACAAATTTACCTCCTATATATAAGTATCTCGAGTATTTGTACGCCACAATGGAATTCCTATGTAACCCTCGAGAGTATGCCATTGTCGTCTAAGCTTCTTACAATATGTCACATGCATATATAATATACTATATAGAGAATCTATGAGAAGTAAGTATTAAAAAATATGCGTACAGGGCATGAAAAAGACGAAAAATGGTCACGTGAAAATGGAAGGAGTGGGAAGATACATGAGAATTTACAGATTTCGAAGAATTTTGAAAATATGAAGAGGGTAGGACTGGATTTGGAACTGGAGAGAGCTGAAGTGAATTGTGATTGTGAGGGTATTTCAAGAGATGAAAATCGTCGGAGATGGAGAGGGAGTATGAGAGAAAAGGTAGAAATGAAGGAGAGGCAGGATAAGAAATTGAGAAGAATGGAACAGAAAGTTGATAATTCTGCTGTGAGAAGTGAGAGTGAGCGGCCGACGGTGTCTTATTTGCAACTGTATTACCGCAAATTCAGTAAGATTTTACAAATCCATCGTATTGTACGTCTGTGTTAGCAGGGTATAATTTTTTTTGACAGTACACGAAATTATTCTTGTGATTTTTATGGGTGAAAGTATGATCCAAAGTGTTGAAGGAAGAATGGGTTGAATGCAACCATCTTAGCCCATTCACTCATAATGTTTGTTATAATGTACAATTCATTTTATCGATTTTCAAAAACAATCGGTATTTTTGATCGGACACGTCAGTAGAATCTGAAAAATTCTTAAAAGTCCCCATTCATACGAGATATGAATTAAACTAGAGGCCGAGGCCAAATACCTGATTGCATGAAAAAAAAATCAATGAACTTTGAAATCTCTAATATTGTCTTTTTCGTACTATTTTCATCAGGATAACATATCTCGAATGTCTGAAATACGTTTTTTGATATCCCAAGCTCGAGGTACTTAAACAAAGACAAACAGTATGCTCATTCAAAACTGAGACTATTTAGAACTGTTCTTTTTGAAAACTCTTCCTTTCTTGCGTTTAAGAAATTATGCTGAAGTATTACCAGAAAAAAATTATATTCTGATGAATTAACTGAAATAGAAAGAGATTATGGTAACTAAGAACTTCCTTTCTCTGATTTCTCATTCAAATCCTCGGATTGGTCAACATTTAAAGCCTCATTCAGAACTCATTGTGATCATTCAGAAGCACTTAATTCTAATTCTGTATCCACTTTGAATTATAATTCGACATATTTTTGGTCTCTCGTCTATGAATTTTCTGTTTCAAAAGTTGATTAAGGTGAAATTATTTAGGACGAATTCTGGCAGAAATTTTGCCACTTTGTTTAAAAATAACAAGCTTCAATTTCGTACGTTAGCAAAACAACTACAGAGCGCGAGAAATTTAATTAAGTTACACAATACAGAGGGTGAATGAGTTATTTTTGGTCTACTCGTTTCTCTCTTCTCTGTTATGTGCTAGATTATCAAAAGCGCAATGTGAATTTCTCGATCGTCCGGGGACGTCAGTTGAAACAAGGAAGTAAAAGTCCACGAGTTGAAGATTAATTAAGTTGAAAGCTTTTCATCATGGTCGTATGTAACAAAGGCCAAAATTAAAGTGTTGGGAGTGAGGTTTCGTATGAAACTTCTTTCTTCAATCACATTTTTGCTCAATATTTACAGTTTTCATCCACCGAAAAGTTTTTCCGGGAGAAGTAACGAAAAATGAGAGACGTATAGATGAGTAGATCACAACAAAAGTGGACTGAGCATCAGTCTGTTTTTAAATCAGCCTGAAAGCTCACGATGTTCTAACGCATTTGAAGCTATCATTTGCTAAAGATATTTTCCATCCTCTCCATGATGTTCTTTGATTTGATGAATAATCCTGGAATAGTTTCCGGATGTGACTCAATTTTGAGAGATCAGAATACACGAGATTCAAAAATGGACCCATTGTGATTTCTGAGCGACTCAAATGGTCCACTATTGGGAAATGTTACTCAAAAGAATCGTGATGCTCAATCAATTTCATTGTCTGTTACCAAATGCTACTGGTAGAAAAATCCAATAATTGCTTATTATGAGTCAAATGGTTGGTCAATAGATTAGCCTTGACGTGATGGTACTATAATTATCCAATGAATCCAGTTTCGCTTCAATTTTCATTTATTAATTGAGTTCTTTACGAAAAATCAGCTCAACATATCCTGGCAGATCTTTTTTCATCTAAATCAGATTTGAAGCAAATTCACATTCATTAAAACCCATCAGACCCATTTCGATTCTATGAGAAAGGTACTATCTATCACAATATCAACTACGATGACTACGACGAATTTTTTATAATAATCATCAGATGCAGAAGGACTACGCTCACCTAAAGGAAGTCTACGCTCAGATTGTGGCGAGGATCGCAGCAGTAATTCATCAGACGAACGCCGACGAGATCTTGTTCTAGACCCTGAACTAGAATCATTTCACAATCAAAATATCGACGAACTTCAACGTGACGATCGCAGTGAAATGAATTTTTATCAACGTCTACTTGAATCTGCCAAACGAGATGCTGTACAAAGGAAACTTGAAGAACAAGCTAATTTAGCAGCAAATATAATTGCACGTCATCAAAATAGTGCACCGCAGTTGAAAATTGGTCCAGTTGGCCAAAAACAGCAAGTTTATCGCCGCCGTTGTTGCGGTGAACGGAGAAATTTTGAGAGTGATCGGGTTGGATTCAGGACCAGTTCAGCAATAAATGAGCGTGAGGATGTGGTCGAGGCTAAGGTTAGTGGAGATTACCATATAATTCAATTTTTTGTTAATCTGTTGATTGGGTAGAGATTTTTAGGGGTGATTTGTGACTATTGAAATACGTTAAGTCGAACAATGAACTTGTGAGAACAGTTCTGAGGATTCTTTTTGAGGATCTTGGTTTTGGTAAGAAATGTGGTCAACTCGAGGTTTTTATATATTCTAGGAAGATACTAACATGAGTTAGACTCGTTCAGGGTTAGAAATATTGTTCATGGGATCCTTGAATTTTGTATAGGTACTATGGTTGAGACATCTGTGGATCCGAATCCTTAGGATATTTTGAGCAGGGGGTGGCTTACTAGGGACTAGCCGTGGCCAATGCCGGCTTATACGGCTAGTTTTGCAGCAAATGCGGGCTATTGCGAGAGACCTACCACAGGTGCAGTAGAGTACATGAGAAGTAGCCAAGAGTGGCCTCTGTGAGATTTAGAAGAGTAGCATTTGGCCATGTTCTACTCCAAACTACTTCACCGCCACTGGAAGCTACTTTTGGCTACACTGTAAAAAAAAAATTTGAGAAATTTCAACCAGCTGGTTGAATCAATAATTCAACTAGATAGTTAAATGGAAAATTCTGAAAATTCAACCAAATGGTTGAAGAACTTAGTTGGATTTTCAACCAAACTAGTTGAATTTTCAACCAAATTGGTTGAAGTTTTTCGGAAATTTTTTTTTACAGTATACTGTAGAGCTTGTGTTGCAGACCCAACAAGCGACCAACTGTAGTCTAATAGTAGCTCAAAGTAGCCACGAGTGGTCTGTGCAGTAGGTGAGGGAGTAGCGCTGTCCTGCGGTGGGTTCCAATGCCAGCTAATATCGGCTACTTCTAACTACGCTCATCCTGTATACGGACCACTCGTGGCTACTCCGACCTCTGTTTGACTACCGCTGGTCGCTTGTTGGGTGCGCAACACAAGCTCTACAGTAGCCAGAAGTGGCTTCCAAAGGCGGTAAAGTTTTGGAGTAGAACATGGCCCCAAAAATGCTACTCTTCCAAATCTCAGCGAGGCCACTCTTGGCTACTTCTGTCTACTTGCACCTGTGGTGAGGCTCTCGCAGTAGCTTGCATTTGCCGCAAAACTAGCCCTATTAGCCGGCATTGGCCACGGCTACTCCCTAGTAAGCCGCCCCCTGTTTTTGAGATTGGAAGGGATTCAAAATACTTATGGTCTAAGACGAGCTTTCCTGGATCCGGATCTTAGGAAAATCTAGAAAAGAATCGATGAAGAATCAACTTTATCTCAAAATTCACCGACAGATTTTTTTTCATTCTTGTTGGAAAATGATCGCGGTGATACCTAGGATCAAACCCCTTAAGAATTTCTTCATTTCATGGATTCTCGAATTTCTAGCCTTTCCGTCCCACCGTGCTTACATCATGTAGAAATATTGCTTATCTGTTATCCAAATTTTGAAGGCATTGGTATAAAGTTTTTACTCACTTTGAGTTGCATAAAATTGTAGATCAGGTAAAAAAAGATATCAAATCTACAAATTCTTGCACAGTAGAAGTTTTTGTAAATCATAAACTCATCGAGAGAATGAATTCTCTTGTTCTATGAAGAGTAATTTGAGAAGATGCATAGGGTCTGAGTGAAAAATACCCAAGATAAAATAATTAAGTGAAACAGTTCTAGAGGATTTTTCGTCTGGTCCATTCAAGTGCCCTTGCTGTTGCCTAGCGTACGGAGTGTGTGACTAATTCCAGGCATTGACTAAATTACAGATGACGCATAATACGAAAGACGAGCAAAAACAGCCAATAAAGTCTATGAATTTCTAAGAATCTCACATTTTATAGCCTCGATTGAAATCGAACAAAATGACAGTGATATACGTCTCATATACTACACATGATTCGGAATGAGTAATGGATCACTCAAAGTTAAAAAAAAATCGGTTTCAGACATTTTTACTCAAATTTGAGCACACATTGTATCAACTCAGATGAAATATTGATACATCTCTTTTAAAAGCCCATTCTTGGAATAATTACAATGATCAAAAGCGAGGAAAGTCATTATTTTCGCAGGATGATTGATTCGAGAGAACAGGTCCCGAGGCCACCAATTTTCAGCTTCGTTGAAGCCACTTCAAAATTTATACAAGCGCACTACCAAATGAAACAGGTTTGCTAATGAGTATCAGTCGATCGACATTATATAGACGAGAAAAGAGTACAAAAGAGTCCAGCCGCTAATTGGTTCATTCGTTTCAAATTAGCTCGTCAGTGATGGCTCGAATTGGTCCCAGATTCAAATTCACAACGTCCGTTAATGATAGCCTTTCACGCCAATCGATTATATCAATATACCTTTCTCGGGGAACTATTTATCCTGAGAAAATTCAGTGAAGCTTCATCACATATTAGAGTGAAATTAATAGGCTGTGGCAAAAAAATTCGACTTCTGAGCACACAACAGTGGAGTCTCCTATTACTGGGTGTATAATTAATTGGGTAATAACGTGAAAATTCCTATATAGCCACTTGGCTGGGTTGATCTGCTAGTGTTCTATTTTCGAATGCTGATAACTAAGGTCAGTGTACCCAACTTGCCCCCATTAAGCCATTTTCTCAATAATTCTGGCTAATCTCAATATTTTCCAACGTATACCTTAACTCATTTTGAAGCTTGCCTCAAGACCTTTAAAATGAACTAAGATGCGTCCAATTTGAATGAAGTGGAGCCGATCTGTTTGAATTCGCCCAAAAGGTAATTTTTGAGAAATTACAAAAGTGTGTACCCATCTTGCCCCATTATTTAAAACAGTGTAAATCAACGATAAAGTGAATAAAATCGCTTTGATCCATTTTGATCACCGTGCAGCGACATTTGTAGCTTTTAGTTGGCCCAAGACATCGTTTACGACCGATTTTGACGTGATAAACACGTTCTGAGTAGTAAAAAAAGCCATACTGCACGCCTTTCCGAAATAACCATATGGAGGCACATTGGGTACACTCCGATGTCGGCCTTCTTGATTCTCAAACCATCTTTGTGTTTTGTACATAAAATTGCTCCAAATCAGAGTTTTGCAACCCCAAGAGCGAATTTTGAAAGCCTTGAGACAAAGAATCGAATGCGCTACGTTAAGATTGGTCAAATAACAATGAATTTGCACCGGCATTAAGTAAAAGCGATTTCCTCAGTGATTTCTTAGCCGCGCAAACACGAAAAATGGAAAACTCACTTGATATTTTTTGGAGAACGCAGAAATGATCCGGGGTCGATCGAAACTACGTATTTTCTCACACTTTAACATAACAAACGTAGAAAAAATATGCGGGGAGGCCCACGAGTGCCCATTTCTGAGATCGGCATATGGGGGCAAGTTGGGTACAGAGGCAAGTTGGGTACACTTACCTTATTTGATAAAGATGCACCACAGTACTGCGTAATGATGCTTGCGCTGCTTGAGGTACTTTACTTAATAAAAATCCTTGACGTCGCACAACGGGAAAGGCTAAAAAAATATTGGCTCAAAAAAAGATGCTCGCTCTCTCCGGACGAATCAGTAAAAATTGATCCCATTCAGTGCATTTTCACAAGTGTACAGTGAACTTTCACTACAAATGAGTGAAAGTCCACTAAAAGTCATCAAAACTCTCTGATTGGGATCAATTTTTACTGATTCGTGAAGAGAGAGTGAGCTGTTCAACTTTGAGGACGAAAAAATGTATTCTTCCCCATTGTGACCTGCGGACACGACTTTACTACAATGTCTCGCCATACCAATGGCAAAGGAGGCTGACAAGGTTTTAAAAGACCACTGCAGTGTACTACAATCATAGAGGTATAAGAATCTTTAAACCTCTATGATTACAATGGACGGCGACCGGTGACTTTCATTTTTATATGGGCATCATCGTAACTATGTGAAAATTCCATGTGATGGACTCATCGTTCATCGCCGATAAGAGTATACAAAACATTCTATTTGAATTTTTCTTAAAACATTGCATTGAAATTCAATGATGCGCATACATTTTGTCCAATTCGATGCCTCACCTCTTTTATCGTCAAGGTCGGAGAATCAAAAAATTAGTTCTGACGAAACATAAAAATTTCAGCTCTTCTAAAGATTTTACTGTAAGCTTATAGAGATGACCAATGAGTGATTGAACGTGCATTTTTATCAACAAAATATGACACGAATCCAACCAATCTCAGTGAAATTTACGGTCAATATGAACAGATTGAAGTCATATTCACGATTCATGTATGAGTCATTCTTTTTATTATCACCAGGTTTTTGGTCGATGGTCAGGGATTTTTCTGTAAGTTTAGGTACATGTTACACATGATGAAAAAAGATGAAAAGCATAGTTTATAGGCCCCAAAATTCATCCGTGCGGGCTTGACGCGGTATTTTCGTTTTTAAAATTTGCAAAAAAATCGACTTTTTCATTTTTTGATTGATTTTTTACGGATGTAAGACCCATTGAATAATTTTTTTATTGGGTTCCATACTTGTGAATAATCAATCAGAAAGTTGAAAAATCGGATTTTTCACGAATTTTGGAAACGAAAATAGGGCGCCAAACTCGCGCGGATCACTTTCGGGACCTAAGAACTATGCTTTTCATCTTTTTTCATCATGTATAACATGTACCTAAAGTTATAGAAAAATCCCTGACCATCGAACAAAAACTTGGTGATAATAAAAAGAATGACTCGTATGAATAATAAGAAAGCTGAAGAATTATCACCTCTACGAGTTATAGGAATCTGATATCGATGTCGGATTACCTGCATAAAGGCATAACATGACTGCGCATAGGAGTGGATTTAGCATTGCTATTGTTGGGGATTTTCTCCTATGTATTTATGCCATTGATAACTCAGTCTAGCTCAGAATGCTCATGTATGGATATGGTCTGCTCACTCTTGCATTCGATAGACGTTTGGCCACCAGGGGAAGTTAGTTATTCATAATCACGAACACGGTCCTGTGCATTCAATGTTAAGGTAGTTGTCCTGTAAAATTAATTGACAACAGAATGCTTCGTAACTCGGTGAAAATTTGGTTCAAGTATTGATGAGTATTTATGCAAAATCTCAAGTAACAATCGACCGTTTCGTGTCAGAGCCTTAGCCGTAAAAAACCGGGCGTTTTAATCACACCCAACATTGCGCTTATGGGAGATATGTCACGTAAAACGGCACACTTTTCAGCCTCACAATTGATCCCTAGAAAATGATGAAATTGCAGGAGAAAGAATGTAGTACAAAGACAAACTTTTCTCCAAGTCCGCTCAAGATGGATCGTTCAGTTTTACCGACGCGGCTATCGAAAAATTGAAATTGCAGAAGAGCTTCCACGAAAATTTCGTTTATGCGCAAATTATCGCCTAGTTCGAACGGGTTCTGATCACAGAAGTATCTAAGCCCACTTTTACTTGTTTTCTGATGTGCAGATCACGCTAATTTGTCAAATTAAATATTTGCTAGAATCGATGTTACCAAAAAAGTGAGGTTAGGTAGCTTTTGACTCACGTAGTTATTAGACAACTAACTTAAATCTACTCCCTTCCGCATATGGTAGAAATAACGCCTGCAAGCTATCATACGAGGGTGATCCTCTGACGATATCCATAGTTGTTTTATTGCAGTTGGAGTCTACGTTAGTTTTTATGGTAAACCTTGTATCAATCAAACATGTCAAATGATTACACGAAAACGTTGCGAACGGTCTAGATTGGGAGTTTTAAGAACCGCAATTGTATTAGATATTAAAACTTTACTTATAGTATTCAAGAGAATCACTTTCTTGGACAACACGTATTGTCTTTACAAGGAAGTTGTAACTCTTGATGAGCATCTGATGAACAAAGATCATAACATTGCCGAAAAAGTGCTTCATGGAAATTTTTCCCCTTATTCACAAAATGGTTACAAAACTATTTTGGTTTGGTGTGGGTCGTTTTTTTGAACAGAATTGAGATATTTTTCAGCAATTTCTTGCGTAACAGATTCTGAGGAATCAACTGAATATCTTGAAGAATGGAAAATTTAATCTTTCAATATCACAGGAAAGATCAAGTACTCGTTAGGATTTCTCAATGATGATCATTCACTAGAATCCTTATCCTACAAGCTGAGAATCTGAATGTCAACTGAAACCTATGATTTGCCGCAAAAATGTGCAAGCTTGTGAAGCCTAGGTTTTCTCGTTTTGCATCGTAGACGATTGTTCTGATCGCTTAATCCAATAACCCGTGACGTTTTGCTCGCGTATGTGTTAGCGCCCTGTCAAGTCAAAGCTTTTGGCATCCCATAGTGGATTCGCGTCATGAATATTCATACCGTTGAATTTTTTGTTATTTCAAGTCGTGGGGGATGTGTATGTACGCGTTAATCTCTCTTCTTTAACAAGATTTTTTTTGGCTTCCACGTTCGAGTCTCAGTCAGAAGAGTATTTCTATTTTTGTTTGTTGTAAAAGAAAATGAAAATGGTCAATGCAGAGAACTTGAAATAGATAATCAGGTTAGTACCTTAACGATTCATCCTCAAATTGATTTATCAACGATTCTTTAAAGAAAATTTCGCTATGAATACGTCAGTTTAATCAGCTGGACTATGAATAATTAGGTTATGGATTTGGGTTTTTTTTATGCGATACCTGATTGAAATGTTATCATACATTCATTTGTGAGTATCATAAAATGATTCTGCTCCTTGAATTTGTTCTAATTCATATAATTCGTTTAAAATCAATGATATTTGGAATACATGAAGATTGTGTCTATATGAATGGGTACGTCTTGCAAGGAATTCGACGTGTTCGAATTTTGATCTCATTAGCATCTTCCAGAAGCAAAGTATTTTGTAGTCTTTCCCATACATACTTGAAATTTTGATATAGCGAGAGATGAGGATCATATTTCATCTCGATTTGACCCAGAACACTAAACTTTAGGAGAAAATTGATCCATGGAATTATTTCGTAACGGTATTGAGAATTCGGAATTGAGATTTGTTTTTTAAAAAGTGCACACTCATTTGATGATTTTTGATGGAAATTCCATTGGGATATTGAATTGATGTGAGCGCATTTGTTATTTAATTGATGGGTGATGAAGAATTTTCAGCTCGAAAGAATGGTCACCGTTCCGAAGATCGAACTCGATTCAGATGAATAAGTTTGCATCGTGTGGAATAAGCCCATGATATGACATCCTTTGTGGGTTAAGGAACGTAAATAATGGAAGTATTGAGATGTATCTCACGAAGAATTTTGTTTCACAGAACTCTTTTATCTTGTGGATTGGACACCATCACAAAGACTGCACCGCGAAAGAGCAAATAATCAATACTTCTCGATGAAATTATCATTCTAAAACTGTTATATGAGTCGTGGATTTTCAAAAATTTTAAGAACGATTCAGGTGAATTGTCCATTTCAGAAGCGTAGCTTGAACTTATTTCAGTGTATTCACACAAATACATTCAAGAGGTGTGCTCTAAAATGGAAGACGTGTAATATAATCAGCAAATAATGAAGGGTATAAATTTCAATCACTTCGCAGCTTGGAACTCTATTTGCACAAAATTGCCTCTGAAGCAGTCCGCTATCATTTTTACACTCTTAAAAAACATTAAGACAGCACACCAGGCGTAGCTCGATATGAATTTCAGCTGACGCCAGAGCGAATCAGCAGGAGAGTTTCACTCGATCCTCAAGGAGTTTTCTTCTCATTACTGGCCAAGTTATATTCGAACTCCAAGTCTCCACTGAGCTGCCCCATAATAATTTTCAATTAGCTCTAGATTGCATACAATAAGGCTATCATCGTTTCTTTGCAAAGCAAGCGGTTAAGGGGATGCGGTCACCGTGCACCGCGACCATGGACCTTGAAAATACACCTTATATAAGAATTTTGATGATTCAAAGTGTGAGACGAGTTGTCGGATACTTGTTATTGTCCAACTTGTATTCCTCAATCCGTCGCTTAGCCTAAATTATAAGGGAATCGGAGAAAAGTGGGAATGACTCGGCCGAGGGAACCTCCTAACCTATAATATAGGCATATTTTCATTACGATTTTTCACCACTTCTCTTGTGATGTGGGCTAAACGTCGAGTGGACGAATTCAAGTTAGATGATAACAAATATTCGTGCCTTCACCGTTTTGCCCAAATCGCGAGAGATTCGGAGTAAAATGAGAATGATTTTCAGCTTGCATGGAGACCGCATCGCCTTAAGGCGATGCGGTCACTTTGCAACCCGGAAATTATATCTTATTTGGATGTAAATCAAAAAATTTCCACGAAACGAAGTCGGAGACGATTTGTCCATTACGTATCATCACCCGAGTTGAGGTGGACAACTCATTATTTGTCACCAATCACAAGACTATCACTAATAAACGAGAATAACTTGCCCGCGGGTACTTTCTAACCTACAAATTGGCACATTTTCGTTCACAAAACTCTCAAAATCTAGTCCGATCTGGTCCAAACGAAGAGTTATCCAGGCCAAGTTAGATGATAATAAAGCCTGGATAACTCGCCGTTTAGGCCATAATGGAAAAGATTTTGAGAGTTCTGTGAACAAAGTTCAGCGTGCACGGTGACCGCATCGCCTTAAGTGTTTTATATCAAAACCTACACTGTAAAAAATTGGTTGACTTTCCACCAAAATCGTCAACCAGTGGTTGGTTGTCGAAATCAACCAGCTGGTTGGAATTCAACCACTGGTTGGAATTCAACCACTGGTTGACTTTGTCCCCACAGCGAATATATAAGGATGAATGCGGCGCCCACGATATTGGTCGATGGTGGTCTCCGGTTGACACTTTTGATTCGGAAAAACAAGTTTCGTCATTTTTTTTCACAAACAAAGAGGGATAAACATTAGCCCCGGTCGCGTATGGACGACAAAGCGGGTTGCCTGTCCTGCAGGAGTCGAATACACGTCGTAAGACTGCAGGGATGGATAGATGGACGGATGGGGTGGGAGGGTAGATGGGATGGATGGATCGATGGATGGATGGATGGATGGAATGGAACGGAATGGACCGGACCGAAATGGAACGGAACGGACCGGAATGGAACGGAGTGGAATTGAACGGAATGGACCGTAATGGAACGGAATGGACCGGACCGGACCGGAACGGAACGGAATGGAACGAAATGGAACTGAATTGTATGGATGTCTCCCATCCATATAATTCAATTCCATTTCGTTCCGGTCGATTCCACTCAATTCAACTCCGTTCCATTTTGCCCCACCCGTTCCATTTTGCCCCATATGCCCAGTTCCGTTCCCCTCCATCCAATTTGAGTCCGTTCCATTTTGCCCCGCCCGTTCCATTTTGCCCCACCCGACCAGTTCCGTTCCCCTCCATCCAATGAGACTCCGTTCCATTTCGCCTCATTTTGTTCCATTTCGCCCCATTCCGGTCCGTTCCATTCCGTTCCATCCATCCATCCATCCATCCCATCTACCCTCCCACCCCATCCGTCCATCTATCCATCCCTCCAGCCTTACGACGTGTATTCGACTCCTGCATGACAGGCAACCCGCTTTGTCGTCCATACGCGACCGGGGCTAATGTTTATCCCTCTTTGTTTGTGAAAAAAAATGACGAAACTTGTTTTTCCGAATCAAAAGTGTCAACCGGAGACCACCATCGACCAATCTCGTGGTGCCGCATTCATCCTTATATATTCATTGTGGGAAAAAAGTCAACCAGTGGTTGGATAGGTAGTCAACCACTGGTTTGTGCCAAAAATCAACCAGCTGGTTGATTATAAACCAACTGGTTGATTTTTGGGATAAACCAGTGGTTGAGGGAAAAACTGCAACCACTGGTTGCAGTTTTTCCCACAAATTTTTTACAGTGTATTTACAATATCATATCATGTATTATATCTATTACAACTAAAGTGATGATAGAATCTTTCATTCATCAATTTGATTCCTAGAACACTCCATGTATTTTCATTCATCAATTTGATTCATAAAACACTCTATGTATATTCAATTTTCATCAATTTTTACACAATCGTGCCCCCCTTTTCTCTTGACTAGGATGCTGTGCTTGAATTGCGAGCGTACGCCCCTCAGGCGTACGAACTAGATAACTTATGGCTAATTAACGGATTAAGTTGTTAAATACTCATCTTATGGATTTTGTAATGCGCGTGAGCGTACGAAGAAATTCTTCCATTATTAACAACATTCGCATATAATCGTACACCTCTTGGGCGTACGTCGTGACAGGACTACCAATTTGTACGGCCGTCGAGCGTACGATTCGAATCGAACAAGTCACCGTTTATTAGCTTATTGTAAACTGTCTCATATCATCGTACGCCCCTCAGGCGTACGGGTGCCAATCCAAAATAAATCGTACGCTCATCAAGCGTACGCATGGTAGTTGTAAATCAAGAACTGGCCATCAGAGGCTTTCGATTCGTACGTCCGAAAGGCGTACGAATCCGCGCGGAAAAAATTATGAATGTAAACGTACGTCGCTTAGACGTACGTTCGTATGTATATAACATCGTACGCTCCTCCAGCGTACGATTCGTAAGTTCCTATCCTATATAAGGTAGCGAGAAGCGCGAAAAGACACTTCTTCGCTGTTCGATTCCGACGGGAGTCCGTCATGTAGTTTTTTACTTAAAATACTCGTCCGCTCGTTCTTGTGTGTACAGCCTCACGTGCGCCGGCACGTCGAGACTGGACGGACCACCGGCGAGATCGTGCCGCCGTGCAATGGCGGCACTCGCGTCGCGTTAAATTTATCAAAGTGTATTGTGTGGGTGATGGATGTGATTTTGTTCAACATATTGTGCGAGATAGAGGCCCTGACATCCCTAGCATAAACATCATGAGTTATGATACTTTGAAAAATCACCCAATGACCCTCTCCCATCCTATGCACTGTCACCGCCTCCCGGTGCGCCCGTCAATTTGTCGCCCAACGTCCGGGCCCCGGACGACCGCGTCGTCCGCCAGCACCTCAAGATGCTGGGCACCGACGACCCTGAAAAAGTGAAAACCAAGACCACCCCCCCCCCTGGACATCTGAGTCGGCCAGGAGGCGGAACGAAGACTCGGTGGCGCCCTATCAAGAAAATGAAGCAACCGTGGAGATACTTCAACCAGATGGCAGCAACACCAGCAGGAACAGTGGGATACGCCGACGATCTCATCGTGCCAGCTGCGGCATGGGATTGCTGCCAGGACGAAAACGCACGTGCCCCGGCGAAAAGAAAACCCGGCACGTCCGCGAATAACCACACCTGGTGGAGTGACCCTCACGGGGCCGACAGGCATCGCATCTCTCGGAGCGATGCGCTTCAAGAAAACATCGGCGACCTGGTGAACCAAGAAAGCCCGGAAACCGCTGCGAGTACGAAGAAAGACGGCATGAAAAACGTACGCCTCGACAGCGTACGCAAAAGAAAGGGATCAGACCCTATAAAAGCGGCACGACAGCAGCGTGCATCGTCAGTCAGCCCTCGAGCGTGGATACGCAAGGCTACGAAGATGGATCGAATCGCCCAATCCTACAAGTCACCTTCAAGACCCCGACGCTGGCTCGCTGGGGCTCCTGGAGGCTGGTGGCCAAGCAGCTTGGAGAACACCTCCTCGGACGAGGAAGACTGCGGACCGGCGACAACCCATCTACCCTTCAAGAAACGGAAAATATTTAGGAGCTCGCGCACTGACGCCGGTGCCTCGAGCGACTCCTCGATAAGGTGCGAGCCGCAGCCCTCTTTCCCGAGCCAAGGCGACGCTTCGCCCCGGGAAACCTGGCCCATGCTGCCTCATGGCCCACCCCTTCCGGATTCTACCGACGACGCAAACAACGACTGTTTTGAGCGCAGCTTCGGATCCTTATCCACGTTAGCGATCGCCTCTGACGAAGACGATCGCGAAGCACCATCATCATCATCATCAGCATACGGTTCAGGCTCAGACGGGAGGGCCGGAACCGCGGCAGTACGAAAGTCAGCAACCGAGATCCGTGGGCCTACTCACGCTCCCACTGCACCTCTAAAAATCGAGAGTGAGGGCATGGCCCCCGCCGCGCGCCTCCGCAGACGCACGAGGAGAGAGCGCGCTGAACGCAACGCCAACTGGAGCCGTTCAGTTACGCCGCATACCGCAGCCATCATAATCGACATAGCCTCATCGTCTGAAGACGAGACTGTCTGCTCCGAAAGTGTCGTGGTTACGAAAAATCTTGTGGTGTGCAATAATAGTGACAAAGTGCGTAATAGTGACAAGGAGAAGAGCCTTAGTGATACCCTTGTGCACAGTGAAACGAGAATGCCGATCGACGTCCAGGTGTATCGTGCTCTGTGTAGAGCATACGAGGAGACGCTGCATCCAGTGGACGGGGATGCTCTTCTCGATTACGTTCAAGGATTCGTGACGCTAGAGAAGGAGGCAATACGACTCCGCAATTACCGTCTGAGGAAGAAGAACGAAAGGGAGCAACAACGACAACAAGAAGCTCTTCTCAACCAGGACACTGCGAATATAGCGGCAGCCCCTGCAGCCAGGGCCAGAGCCCCAAAAAGAAAGAAGACGACGACTCCGCTCCTCCGCAAGAAGAAGAAGCTTGCCGAGGCAGCGACGCGACCAGCGGCGGATGCCACGGAAATCGAGCAAGCAGCAACGCAAGCGGGTAGCTTGCAGCCAGCCCTGTCTCCGCCAGCTATGGCCAATAACGACGGCACCGGAGAGATGATGGCCGAGCGACCAAACGGTGCTCCGATACAACCATGCACCGCGCCAGCAATCGGGGGCGATTTCCTCGCTCCGGTCCAGACATTTACGGCAGACCTCGACCGCGTCGCCACATCGACCCCTTTGGCAGTAGCACCCGGCCCTTCAGACGCCGCGCTCACGACCACCTCCGAAGCTGGTTGTGCGTACATTATCTCACCGGCGGCCATCGCAAGAGGCCCGTCTCTCGACCTGGATATAGCAAGCTTTCTAGAGAGCCTTCCTCCGCTTCCGAGCCCGGCGGCCACACTGCAGCCACTCGGGACCGAGCGACTCTGCTCCGGCTTTTCGCCGTTGGGTCTAGCAGATCTGAACGAAACCATAAATTCAATGCAGATGCCGCCTACCCCAGCCACTCCGGAACATCTGCGCAGCACTGAAACAGCGACCGCGGGTCTCCGCGCGCAACTGCTATCACCTGTGCCCGGCGCTCCCCACTCTTCGATCCGAATGCGCATCGTACGACGACCCCTCGACGAACTCTCAACTGCAGCAGAATCCTCAGCTTGAACAAGTAAAGTATATGTACATGGAATACAAGAGCATTTTTCTTAAAGAATAAACGTCAGGGTCGAAGCCTCTTTTCGCTCTATTGGTGGGATGTATGCTGTGTGAAAATTGCTAAAAATTCGGGGCCGATTGATAGAATCTTTCATTCATCAATTTGATTCCTAAAACACTCCATGTATTTTCATTCATCAATTTGATTCATAAAACACTCTATGTATATTCAATTTTCATCAATTTTTACACAATCGTGCCCCCCTTTTCTCTTGACTAGGATGCTGTGCTTGAATTGCGAGCGTACGCCCCTCAGGCGTACGAACTAGATAACTTATGGCTAATTAACGGATTAAGTTGTTAAATACTCATCTTATGGATTTTGTAATGCGCGTGAGCGTACGAAGAAATTCTTCCATTATTAACAACATTCGCATATAATCGTACACCTCTTGGGCGTACGTCGTGACAGGACTACCAATTTGTACGGCCGTCGAGCGTACGATTCGAATCGAACAAGTCACCGTTTATTAGCTTATTGTAAACTGTCTCATATCATCGTACGCCCCTCAGGCGTACGGGTGCCAATCCAAAATAAATCGTACGCTCATCAAGCGTACGCATGGTAGTTGTAAATCAAGATCTGGCCATCAGAGGCTTTCGATTCGTACGTCCGAAAGGCGTACGAATCCGCGCGGAAAAAATTATGAATGTAAACGTACGTCGCTTAGACGTACGTTCGTATGTATATAACATCGTACGCTCCTCCAGCGTACGATTCGTAAGTTCCTATCCTATATAAGGTAGCGAGAAGCGCGAAAAGACACTTCTTCGCTGTTCGATTCCGACGGGAGTCCGTCATGTAGTTTTTTACTTAAAATACTCGTCCGCTCGTTCTTGTGTGTACAGCCTCACGTGCGCCGGCACGTCGAGACTGGACGGACCACCGGCGAGATCGTGCCGCCGTGCAATGGCGGCACTCGCGTCGCGTTAAATTTATCAAAGTGTATTGTGTGGGTGATGGATGTGATTTTGTTCAACCTATTGTGCGAGATAGAGGCCCTGACATCCCTAGCATAAACATCATGAGTTATGATACTTTGAAAAATCACCCAATGACCCTCTCCCATCCTATGCACTGTCACCGCCTCCCGGTGCGCCCGTCAGTGAGGTAAAAGTCAGTGATTCTCTAATACCAACCTGTGAATGTATCACTATAGAGTAGGGTGGTCCTTATTTTCCAAACTCTCTCTTTCGACTTCTTCCACGGTTTTCTTGCACCCTTATGACTAGAAAATAGTGTTCTAACCACGAGAAAGCTGGAAAGAAAATTTCTAACCATCCCGCCAGAGCGATTTTTGAATCAAATTCCTTACCCAGTTATTGGTCTTTCCTCCGCATGCGCGTGATTGTATGCTTGTGAAAGTATCTTTAAACGATAGCTGGCAAAATTTCCTTCAAATGAACCTCTGATAAAGTCAATTTGATGTATCTCGACCAGAGTTGTGAATGTTTTTGGAAAGTGAAAGAGTCCAAAGTGTCAAATCTGTGAGTCGAACAGCGGTCATCTGTGACAGCTTGGATTTGTTCTCTTCCCAAAAAAAAAGTCATAACAATGGTGGAAAGTAGATAATCATAATCCTAGTTAAAATTCATCAAATCAACTTTATCAGGGAGTCATTTGATGAAAGTTGTGCCAGCTATCGTTTAAAGATACTTTCACGAGCATACAATTACGCGCATGCACAGGAAAGGCCAATAACTGGGTAAGGGATTTGATTTAAAAATCGCTCTGGCAGGATGGTTAGAGATTTTTTTCTCAGTTTCTTCGCGGTTAGAACACTATTTTCTAGTCATAAGGATGCAAGAAAACCGTGGAAGAAGTCGAAAAAGAGAGTTTGGGAAATAAGGACCACTCTACTATAGAGGTACGAGAAATGAATCGAATAGTTTGCGTGGTAGACCTGAGAGAATATGTTTGTTTCAAAACCGCCATCTAGGAATTTGAGGTCCAGTTGACCTCACAAAGTCAGAACTACTTTGCTAGGAGCGAAAAACTTGGTTTGTTTAAAGTTTTAATAATTTGAACAAGAATTCCAATTTGGTAACTCAAACCGGAGTACATACTTGTTTTGAAATGATCATCTTACGTGAAAATTCTATAATCGAAAGTCCCGCACAAACGAGAAATTTTTTCTCGTAATTCTCAAACAACGAGGATTATTGCAGAAATAAGTGCTCCCACATGTTTTGAAGGTTAAAGATATATTCATTTGGGTGGGTTCCGACCGTTTCACTAGACTGATGTGCATCACGAAAAATATTCTCCTCACATATCCCGGTGAAATCGGCTAAAATTTTAAAATTTGTGATCGAAATGAGTCTCAAATGCAACATCAATTGACCGTGCAATCGTCCCTCCAGCACGGGTGCGAGTTTTTAAATTAACGAGGGAATCAAATTGTTCTCGCAAAGAACTGGTACAGTCGATTGGTTCTGCATCTGAGACTTATTTAGATATCGATGTCTATAGGTCCGAAACATTCCACTCCCAACTACGGAGATTGAATTTTTCTCACGATGAAAATTAGTTCAGTAACATGATTGGAACTATCTCAGATTAGTGTACTTTTTGACCTCCCAAAACATGTACATACAAATACCTGTTATTGTATTGTAACCAATGATGTCCGTTGTTTGAAAATCATGGAAGAAAAACATGTTTGCTTGTGGGATGCATCCGTAATCTCTGCCAAAGCAAAGAGTCATCTAATTAAGATATTCCAAGCTCCATTCTGAGCTGATTATTTCATTACAATTCTTCCCTGAGCTATAAAAACCCCCTAAAACAGTCTTTTGTTCGTGTCTCTCAACGTATCCCGAAGTGCTGGAGGAAAATAAATGTAAAGTTTGTGTTTAGTCGGACGAACATGTTCTGGTCCATTCAGTATACCTGTGTGATCTTTCAAGCCACATGTCAATGTTATCTCAAATGATGAAAACCTGTTCCACTTACAAAATGATTGCCGCTTGAGTAAAATATAGAATTTTTCGATTTGTTGTCCGAGTGAAGAGTAAAATTTTCAAAATTGTCTGAACCAATCAGCTCTCGATAACAAAACAAGACCGTCAGCCTCTGGCATTCTACACCCTCATCTCTACTAATAGAGCAATTGATCAATCCTCACGTCATTATCACAGATACTGATCCGGAAGAGTGGACTACATAACGAACTCATCACATACAAGCCTCAGCTCACACAAGCATAGAGCTCTTAACTAACCCTGTATTAATTGGAACCGTCAGTTCGAGAATGATTACATGGGGGATTTTCTCAAACTGAGCGCTGAGCTACCTTGAGATGATTGTTGGGAATATTTCGAAACAAACTCTCAACCCTGCTCTTAACTGAATGTGACGGCCTGAAACAATTTTTCTTCCTTTTACACACGTAGGTGTTGATATTTCAACTTATAGAATTGGAGATATTGACTAAGAAAGGAATCTTGTAATTTACACATTTTTGATACATTATTTCCTTATGGAATGTTCGAATGTATGGATTTTTACTGTTTCAGCATCATTTCTTGAAGAAATTTCAAAATTGTGTCAGTACATGCTCAACCCGATTTGGTTTTCCTGTGTAAGAATTCCATGTTGAGTGACTAATTGATAAACTCTCCAAATTTTTTTCTCCAAAATTGTTCGTGAAGATCATGAGAAGAAGGACTGTATGAATATTCAAAATTAAATGTTTAGGAATACTCGTTTTATTCCACTACAACCCATTATCATCCAAACCATTCTTGTTGCACATTGAGACTGATGAGGAGTGGACGGTAGATTTTTCGATAATGAGATTTGCAATGCATGTGTGGTGGGCTTTCTGAAGACTCAGAGGTTGAACACACAGCCCAACTCACGATCTGCCATGACCTTTTCCTGAAAGTTTCATGAGTCATTTTTCATATTACGACGCCGTTCAATTTGTTTGTTGATTCTCGCATAATCACCACTAAACATTTTTATACCCTTTTCACTGGGACAAAGATCTTTTGATTTTGATCGATTAATTGAGTATGGATGAAAAAATACTCACAAGACAAGACCGGAAAGGAGGAAGCTCTTCTTTTGATTTTTCCTCGTCCTTTTCAACTCCAAGATACTGTATACATTGTGCTACCGCTTTTACTTGACAGACAAAACTTAGATGATTGAAAGCAGTCTTAGCATCACTGAAGCTCACCTGTATTCATGAAAATGAGAATAATGGTCTGATAAACATTTGCTTTGATTTTTGAGACTCAAAAGCGAGCACGACTTCATCAATTCACATGAATATAGATATTTCATCGGTTCAAGTCGGATGATTGAACCTTCCATTATTATTGAGAACTCACAAATGGAATGAGGTCTGAAACCGGTACACCCAACTCATGAATATTCACGTAACAATAAGATTGAATTCTAAAGGGCATTTTGGTAAAATCTACTTCCCGATGTCAAATAAACGAGCGACCGACTTTTGTTTGAAGACTTGGAGATGTTAGTTTTGTGATTACATTCTGCTGTAACATTTTTGATGATGGAAATTCATCGCGGTGTTTTTATAGTACGATAATGCAAGGGTGATTCTATTGCGATAACCGAATCTAACCTCGACTCTCGTCCTGGCCCCACACGGTGGAGAGGGCATACACACAGCTTGAATATCACAGAATTTCGAGGTCTTACTCACCCCCCAAGAATTAAATTCTTTCTTCAGCTTATTCAAATTGTCCTTGAATTTCAATAATGCTTCTACGGTATCTGATCCTTCTCTGATGCCTTTGGTCAAGTTTTCCCAGAAATCAGGTTTCGTTTCAGAAAGGATGCAGTGTGAAGCGATGAGCATCATGAAAAATATATACTGTCGGAGATCCATGACTGAAATTTGAGCTAGGGCATCATTAAAAGTATCTATTGATGCAATGGTTTAAATGAGTGGTCAAATATCTCTTCGTCGTTGAATTGGCAGATTTACGTCCGAAAGATGAATGAAAATTGCGATACTGGTCGAATATTTTCAAATGTTTCCCTATGGCATTACTCATGAATTCGAGTACCATCGACTATTTCTAGACTCAGAATCGTTTTCCCTATGACCCATTTTGTAGTATGTGATGAGACACAACACCGAGCCAGAGCCTAAGAAACATTACATTATTGCCATGTGCACAGACGCTCAGTTCAAGCGCCAGGACAATTTAATTCCCAAGCGAAGCGAAAGATACAATAACTTCACGCCCGAATTGAGCCTTAAAGTACAAAGCGATATTATGATTTCTCATCATGAGAACCCTACAACCGCTTTTGAGATTAGCATTCTCAGGTAAGAATGATGGGAAATCGATTCTCGGACATTGTATCCTCTCAATCGAAGTGAAATCGAGCATTCATTCCAAATATTCATGAAATATTCTTATCGTAAAATTTTGGAATAAGTATTCTTTTTTGCTTGGACTCCAACAAATTAGCAATAAAATTGAAAAAAGAGTAAGCTGAATTTAGTAATATTTATGATAATATGGGGGTACCTGTTGGACTGCTGACAGCTTCTACCGCGACTTCAAGTGAATAATTATTCAATTTCAATCACTTCCTCTCATTTTACAGTCACTCCAACTAATGTATTCTTGCAATATCCAACATTATCGCAAGTATATTTTATAGCGATATCCTCCTCCGTTATCTTGCGTCACGACATACCCTATGTAAGTTGCGATATTACTATTGGAAAGTCTACTTTACAATGAGTAAATACACGAAAATTTTCCGTAACTTATCCCAAGACTCACGAATAATTGATTGCCGATCACGACCGGGAGAGTTAAAAATAATGTTATGCCTATTCGATTGGAATTGAAGTTTTCCCGGTTGAACTACACGATCTATTCGGGAATACAGTTCAGCCTCAGAGCAGACATTGAACTGGATAACAATAGGACAAGACGAAGGATTAATTAATTAATTCGAGAAAAAATTAGCCGTTGACGGTAATGATGTTCACTCAACGGGGTGATAGGATGACTTTGAAAAAAATGTCCCATTCAGGGCACTTGAAATTCAAAAAACTAACTTCCATTGTTTCACATTCAAATTTTTCTTCAAATCTCTTAATGACTATTGCGGAAACAGAAATAGCACTTTCTTGAATGGATTACCCCCCAGGATTTTGGAACATTCTCAAAGACTCTCTAAAGGAAATCGTCCTCAAAATTTTAGTGACATACGTCACAAAGAGGGAAAAGATTGCATTGTCTTCAAGATAATTCAAAGATATGAACCGCAAATATTCTAAATTCATCTCATGATCAACAGAGAATGATCGGACCTTGTTCTTTTCACGTATATGAGCTCAGGACTCAACACATCACTAAAAATGCACACTGATGAGTTAATAATGGTAATTCAGTGAAAGAATGGAAAATATCAAACCGCATTTCAAATCATCAGATATGTACTTTCAGTAGTGAGATGCACCCAATTTGAACTGATTTATGATTTTTGCTTCAAATTCAATTTTTTCCACCGATTATCCCGCTTTGTACTCACAGTATCTTTTCCACACTATCTGAAAATGCTCAAAGAGTAACCTCTTGTAGTTTTAGATTGAATTGTAGATTTCGCACGCATTCTAGAGTGCTAAACTCCATGGTGGTAGCTTGAGAGAGCTAGGATGCTTTTTTATGTAGTCGATGGGGGAAATGAAATACGTGGGTTTCGGTACCGGTCGAAAGTCGGGAAATCGTTCTCAATTTTGATGATCTCTAGTTCTTAAAAACTGATTTTGTTCTCAGTTTTCAATTCAGAAGTGAATTGAGGGTATTCGGATTGTGGGCTGAGAGTATCTAAGAGCAAGATTGATATCCCATTTTCTTACGATCAAGAGTGCATTATTAACGTACCGTGCATAAGAGAGGACGCTATCCCCAAGAGTCTGCAAACACTAAGATTCAAGATATTTTAGTGCTGATTGAGCCCACAATGAGATATTTTTTCCTCCCATTGGCGTACCACATCTTTGTTGTTACATTATCTCACCGTATAAGAAGTAAGTGTTGTTGAGTAGGAGAATATTTTCATCCATGAATTTTTTTTGTGAGGGTTGTGTGGTTCAATAAGATGTCATCTTATCTCAAGTCTCTCCAAGATCAGGACTGTACGTTAGTGAGAAGAGAAATGACATTTACTTCGATCAGTCTATAATCAAGTGGAACGGTGGTGCGTGAGAGTTTGTTTCCGATCTCCAAGGTGTATTTTTAAGGAAACTTTTTCACTGACTTCATTTAAAAATCAGATGTCAGGATCGAGATAGATATCAAAAGCTATGTTGAATATTGATTCCTTACATGGTATTGAATAAGATAATATTACTCATCTAATTGAACACTGTACAGATGATGACATGAGAACATATTAGTGTAAAAAAATGATTTAGAACGTCCCCCTTCGACTCGAATTCCAATGTTCATATCAGGGAATATCCAAGGAAAAATCAGATTTGACGTGTGCGTCATAATCATTGTTCTCCAAAAGAAAAGCCTTTTCTTCAAAAAGGCACGCACACTTAATAATTTTCAGCTCGCATCTTACATTAGTCTCGGGGCATTATAGATCTCAGAATAGTCCGTCATAAGAAATCCATATTTTTAAACGTATTAGAAAGTGCATTTTCATAAATAATATATTAGTCATAATTCATGACCAGGTTCGCCAACTTGCGAACCCCAACCTGCGATTCTCACGTGTTTGTAAAGAGTAGATAATTATGTTAGTATTATTGAATAGTATTAGTCGAAAGTATGACCATAATAAGCAGATTATGAGGTATAAACGAGAGCAGATTTGCAAATATGCGAACTCGCGAGATCGACTAAAGTATGACTCATTTATATCGTAAAACAAATTATGGTAGATCGTAATTCAAGTTTGCAGTTTTGCGAATCAGCAAAAACGGCTCACCCGAGAGCGTATAAAGACACGAGGCGCGATGCCTCATGAGCACTTTTTGATTTCGGACAACGGAGGACGCTGCCCGACGCGCGCGCGAGAGGGCAGCGCCGAGAACATATGATTTTTCATGTAATCTAACGCGACACTTCAAAGTAGAATCAGAACCAAGTATTTAAGTACCATTGTGCGGCCGTTCGTTCATCCCAATAAAGTTATCTTGGGATGAAATTTTGGTGTTGTGTATCATAGTGAGCAGTGTGACTCCCAATTATCATTCCCGACCCCAACATGAATACGCCCCTTGATTGATATGCTACTTCTGGTGTATCATCAGATTATGAATTTTTTCATGAACTTTACTTATTGTGAGCTCATCACGACCAGAACAGGATTCTTCACCCCTTCACCACTCGAACTATTGATTACAACGATATTAGGATTTGATTTTTATATTTTTTGCAGAAGGAGTGCCTTGCAAGAAGAAGATCTTATGGGAATGCAGTGAGTGCATTGAATCGTCAAAAAATAGATTCGGCTTCCAGGAAACTTTCAAACACGGTAGGTTGTTCAAAGTCGGACAAATTCCAAATCCAGAGTAAGTACTAACACTTACTGTTGGTTACTCAAGCATTTGAGTTGAGAAACCAGATTACGTCAAATAAAAAGTGAGACCAGAATGTCATTCCCAAATTCTGAAAATTTCTGCTGCAATTTGATCAAAATGCTGACTTATCACACATTTTTCACGACGAAAAGGATGCAAAATCAGAAATCTGCTCAAGCTCACTAACAATGTCCAAAATCTAATGCGCCACTCACAGCACACATACGTGACATACACAATACACATACTTATAGGTATTGAAGAATATGTGCGGTTAGGCCATAGAATGACCCGAAGAGCCGTTGGCAAGAGGCCACTATATGCCGAACGTAAATTCAATTACACGCACAAAGCGAGCGTAGAACCGCATCAGCTTCAAACACCACAATTACAACCAACATCCTCATGTATATACCTATACTATATTCCTGGGCGTCGACGTAGAGATGCCAAAATGGCATACGTGCCTTTCATATATATGCCTGAACAAACCATCCTATATATATATATACATGTACTACACCTGCATCTCTTGACCATTGGATAACCCTCTAGAGAAGCGACAAGCTTTTGGCCTGTTCTCCCATTCTCACCGAACGCCAAATTGCATTTCTCATCGGCCCTTTGTCTTCTCTATATATCTACGTACAATCTATGATGTCCTAGATTCTATCGACTGAGTAGAGAGAGAAAGAGGATGAAGGTATGTGCGGATTCTAGGTATTTGAAATTTTCCTTTTGAGAATTTTTTATTTTTTTCTCATTTTAATTTAGATGCACTTGATGGTTTTCCTGTTCCATTTCCTTTTTTGGTGTGGAATGCAGTAGATACGATTGGAGTGGAAAATTTTTTTTTGAGGTGAAAGGACTATAGATTTTGCATATTGCGTGTTGGAAAAGGGAGAGCAAGTACTCGATAAACGATTGCGGTGTGCGAGGCACGGTTATGAGAATTGGTATATGGATGGTAGACTATGATGTAGGGCTTCTGTATCGTTGTTGCAATACTTTGAATTAGAACGATTCAATTGTTATTTTGTTCTTATAGGGATTCTTTGCATTGAGGATTCGTAGAAAATGCCGCAGTAAACTGCTAGAGGTTGTTGGGTAGAGCTATCATCACAGTGTTGGGGATTGGTTCTCACGAATAAAAATTATCATAAAATTGTTGCGTGTTAGTTTGGATTGTTGTTAGAAATTGGTCGCATGATTCCTTTCTATCAACACACTTTCAAACTTTTTACGAGGTTATTATCTGGGGCCTCCAGTATAAAGTAAATTCTGAAACATCAAAGTCACCAAATAGGCATTTCTGAAAGTTTGATGTGAATTCATTTGCATACGATTGTATTCGCTCTGGATTCCAAAGCTGTGTATGATTCATCAAACGTGGTATCTGCCATGCATAATGAGTAATTCTAGATAAACATCACAGTTCAAGATACACATTTACCGTCGAAGGCTCCAATCTGCCCCGAAGAGGTATGCAAGTGCTTTTCTAAGCAGAATGAAAAATCTTCATGAATTAGTTATTGTCTCCATATCTGAAGGGTACAAAGATATATTGGATTATGACATCTTGAGATCAAAGATCCAGTAAAATCCAATAAAATTACCTTTTTATTTTATCAGCTGTAATGCACTTTATAGGCCTTCAGTATTGATCATTCAGATTCAAATATGAAGGCTTTCGATGTCTCCCACCATAACCTTCTAAGGAGTCCAACCAAGGCCAAGAACTCATCATTATAATAGTGCTCAACATGAAGAAGTCATGCGAACTATTCCAATCACTCAGAAGCTTATCGGCGTGTATCTTTATGGGTAAGGTTATGTTATAAGCTTCGAAAAACTTCAAACTCAGTTTGTACCCAATCAAAGTTTCACTTTATATTGATATTCTCATATATCACACCAAAGACAATCATGGAACTCCGATTCTTACGCGTTTCTCAAATGCACACGAATATTTTCACTTATTCAATGGGTGAGAAGAAATTTCAAGGGAAGAAAATAGGGAGTGAGCTCGAGAGATTTTCTATCAGCTATCATTCTAACTTGACCCATCGCTAATAAGTTACAAATAAGACAAAATTGTTGATGATTACGGATCAATATTTCATGATACATGCGTCTAAAACGTATACTGATTCATATGTGAGTCTATTGGGATCTGGTTAACATATAAGATAAACTTATGAACAAATTCGCGATGTTGGAAAAATTTGACAATTTTGACTCGAACTCTACCGAGGTTGCTTGCTCGCGAAGCTTCGATAGAGCCATTGACTCCATCAGAAAATCTCTCATTGTTACTACGCTGAAAGCCATACCGTGTTCGGGCTTAGTAACTGATAAGCATCCTTTGTAATTTGGTCAGTTCAATGGGAACTCATGAGAGATTAAAGAAATCTTGAGCTCGATGCCCTACAACAATTCCATGCCATAGTGGTTTGAGTCATGTTATGTATGATTGGCTATTAAATCACTGTGATTATTGAGTACATGCTGGGAAACAAGTTCAAGAGCCGAAAGTTTATCAACAGTTACAGAAGCTCTAAGTGTCTGATCTACTTGTTTAAAGCTGTTCAAACAATTAGAGTGACTGTAACTGTAAGGAATAGAAATAAGTAGTTTCTTTTGGCAAACATCTGTTTGGGCTTCTACCTATAATTTTCTATTCGAATTGTGAATTGAGACAAATACTACAGAGCCATTGAAGATAGAATCGAAGCTCAATGACAAATCAAGAGACACACAGCGTCTCATGGAATTCCAGTCACAACGATGTCAACGATTATCACTTGTAAAACACAATTTCCACTCAGAGCAAGTACTTTGAGAATGAAAACAAACTTGACTGCAAGCATATCAGAGGATCTAGCTTCCACGACACTGACACGAGGATGAAGGAATTCGACTTTTGACTTTTCTCCTTATTACACAGCACTGATCGAAGAAAAATCTTCAAGACCACGGAAATTAAGAGTCAGTTGCCATCTGTAGGCTAGGTCAAAGGAGAATTAGGAGATGTGTTAAGATGAAGAAGATTCCACTGCATTCTGAAGGAGAAAATGCCTGAAATACACTCATCACGAAATAATTCCACTGAAACACAGCAATCGGATCTCACTCAATACCGTGCTCTACGCGCTTAGGTCAAATCAGAACTAGACACGGCCAAGAATGATTACATAAGGAACAAAATAACTTCAGCTCCTGATGCCAAGTCTAGATGGTCTCAACTTCAAAAACTGGGTATAGTTTCCCGGCCTCAAATTTCACCTCTGCACTTGTTCAATGCCAAGATCCTGAATAACCATCATGCAAAGGTAGCAGAAGTGGGCGATCCACTCACCGACACTGACATCGAACGTGTTTGTTCCATACCACTTCCAGGAACCGTACCTACATTTGATTATGTCCCTGTAACTGAAGTCGATGTCTCGCGAGCATTTGCTGCTGGTGAATCGAAAGGTGTTGGTGCAGATGAGATATCGTCATCGATGACTAACCTTGCTTTTCCTGCCGTTCGACCTCACCTCACACGCCTGATCCTGATCAACGACTCGCTGTCATCCGGGTATTCCCCTAACGCTTGGAAACGCGCTTCGATCGTGCCTCTGCCCAAATCAACTGCCCCAAAAACCCCGTCCGATACTCGGCCAGTCGCCCAGCAATGTGAACTTTCAATGACACTCGAGTGTGTAGTCCATCGCCAGCTGCTCCACCACCTCTCCACACATTATCTGCTCCAAGAGCGGCAGTCAGGCTTCAGAGCTCACCACTCATTGCAAACTGCCGTATTGGGAGTCCTGCAAGATACCAGAAATGCCATTGATCGGAGAATGCTCACGATTGTGATTTCATTTGATCTCTCAAGCTTTTGATACGCTGCCACATGTGAAACTTTCAATGAAATTGCGATAACTTGGCTGTAGTGATCGTGTAATTCACTGGTTCGCCAGTTACCTCAGTGACCGATCACAAGCTGTTCGCCTTGACGACGGTACTCATGAGGCCTGGCTGCCGCTCATCACAGGTGTTCCTCACGGGAGTGTGCTCGGCCCCTTGCTCTTCTTAATCTTCATAAATGATGTTCCTGAAGTTTTAAACACTCAATGTCTGCCATCTTTGCCGATGACTCCAGTATTTATCTTCACTGCCTTTCTACCGACCTCCTCAGCAACATAGCGCCCAGGCTGTAGCACGTTGGGCCTCGGACAATGGTCTGAAGCTCAATGCGGCTAAAACCACAGTAATGATCCTTGGCAGTGATAAATATCTCAGTGACATCGACCTTAATCAACTCCCCTTTATTCGAGTTATGGGTGAAGATATCCCCTACTCTAACAACATCAAGAGTCTGGGGATGCTCCTGAGTCCTTCTTTTGACTGGAGTTTACAGATTGCTCAGATTTCTCGGCGTGTACACGGAGCCTCGTACTCTCTCAGAGCAACTGCACGAAATCAAACTCGCTAACTCAGACAAGAACTTGTAACGAGTTTAGTCCTTCCGTTTTTTGACTATGGTGCTTCAGTGATCACAGGGTTGAACAAGACACAGATTTTAAAACTGCACCGCCTGCATAATGCTCGCGTCAGATTCATCTATTGTATCATCCCGAGACAATCTGAAGTTAGCCCTACCGTATCACCCTAAAATGGCTCTCTGCAGAGAGTAGAAGAGAGTATTTGCTCGGCTCACTTGCAATGTCCATAATCAAATCCGGACTCCCAACATTCCTCTGATCCAAGTTCTCCCTTACATCAGAAATCCCTTATCTACGCCAATCAGAGAGAGGGTCCAAGGAAAAACAGCTCACATATCACGCTCCTCGCACTGAAGCTCTCAATCAATCATTCACTATCTCCGCCTCGTATCTTCTAAATCAGCTTCCACCCTTTGATTTTTAGATGAGCCTGGACGCATTGAAGAAATCCCTGCTGATTTACTCGCTGAATCGAGACCGTAACGACTGGTTCGAGCGTTCCAACCGCGAGGGCCTTGTAGCCGTACCACAATCTACCATACATGCCCTTCAACCTCCTTGCTAAGAGTTACCGTAGTTTTACCACCGTGAGAAATCTTGCGAGAGCTCTCGACGTTATCCTATTGCCAAGTCTCTATTTACGCGAGGGAAAGATAGGAAAATGTATATAGTGCACTGATTTGTTATTTTGTTATGTCACCTCTTATACACTTCTATAGTTTGAAATTGCTCAGTTTCAACCTCATGTTTGGACTCATTCCAATTATTGCTAATTGTACTATGCCATGTATTTCAATTTGGGGCAAATGGGGTCTAACCCCCCGTCTTTAATAAATATTCAATCAATCAATCAATCGAGAAATTATTTGTCAGCTCTGTAAGGTTCCGTCTTCTGCTGTAAAAGCGCTGTGAAAGCTTGCGAGCTGACTGGTCCTACTAGTAGTCTACCTACACCACATCAGCCTTGACAAGTTGGTCACACGGTACGTCATTTAGGCCTGTCAAATCGCATTCTTTCAACTTCGCGATATACTCTGCTACAGACTCGCTTGCATTCTGATGAGCTTAAAAAAATTCGTCGCATTCCGAACATTTACTTTTTATTGAGCACAAATGTCCCGATATTTAATTCTTCATTCCATATAATTCCTTGTTTTTGGCAGATCAGGTACTGCTAATTCGTTGATTAGCTTGGATGTTCCACAACCACCCTTCGAGAGCGATTGTGCAACTACTTTTGCATCCGTCTTGATATCGTTTGCTGTAAAATCGAGCTCTGTCCGATCAATGTAATCGTTCCAGGTCTGTTCATTTTGTATGTACATCATCGGACACAGCTAATATCTGTGTACTCCTTCGTGTGATGTCTTCTTTCACATTCTGTGTTCTCTTATCTATTGTGAAACCTTTTTGTCTCGATGTGAGAATTCATACACTTTTTCCCCCTAATTCACTATCTTCCAGTTTCCCAATACGAATTTTTTGCTTGGACTCATCAACCACCTCACGTTTTAGTGCAAGTCGAATGTAGTGTATTTTCTCCGTCATACTACGTGAAATCTTGAGTGACATAACTTAGATGTAGTCTTACCGGGAATTGATCCAACAGATCGATTGATTTCTCCTTAGAGATGATGATTGTATCGTCATTTCTGTGGAATTTGGATGATGTCCTGGAAGTATGTCTACTGTATAGACCAGGACGATAGAATCGGATGATAGACTTTTTCATGATGCTTGATCCGCTACAGGAATCCATCTTTTGTATCCTGGGTACCCGGTTTTTGTATCCAACCCGGCTTGCCCCCATGGGTGTGGGGCGGGGATACGCCCTGCCAGCGCGTCGGTAAGGGAGACGGCCATCACCGACTCACGAATGACTTAGTAATGGACCGTCTTCTCCTCCGAATACCGAATATCGGGCTTGGCCACCAGCACAAAGCTGAACCCTCCACCCCTCGGTGGGAAATTTGGGTATCTTCTTGGCCTCTTTGGAGCCCAGGGAGCCCCTCTGGTTGCGAAATGAGTCATCTGGGCTCGCAATGTGTCCATCCGCAGACGTATGCATCTGCAGTGCACACTGCGTGTATGCACTGACTGATCACGTGCACATGTGCAGTTCATCAAATTTTAGCCAAAACCAGACGGAACTCGGCGTGTTCTGCTCTGGATCAGCCGGTAACGGAACAAAGACGCAATTCGATTCAAACCAGAAATCCTCTGATGTGAGCCCTTCAATCTTTGCTCAAATTCGATGAGCTGCACATAGACACGTGTGCAGTGCATATACGCAGTGTGAACTGTATACGCTTCATTTGTGGACGCACCCTTAGACGCTTGATCTGATACACGTTGAAATAATTTGTGGGGACAAAATTATGCTTCTAGCCACTCACCTTCTAGCGTGCGTGCATTGATGTGAAATCTATGGTATGCTGTGAGGGGAAGTTCTCTCTTTTTCTTTGCTGTGCTGTGTTATCCTCGCTGGATTTCCGATTTCTATCTTTGTCAGACGAATTTACCTATGAATCCTTGTTGGATGTTTTATTCTCGTCACGAGTGTGGTATCTGTGGAGAAGGCGTGTATACGCTGCAACTGAGACACTTGATTGACGATCAGAATACAAAAGACGTGGAGCCATTGAGCTGTCTGCCGGTCTGTGTGGTTGGCCTGCCTTTTCTACCATAAGTGGAGAATCATGCACAGATTTGGAATCCAGGTCAGAAACATTCGTGAATGGATTAACGCAGAGACATTGTGTAATTCTTATGATTATTGCTTGCAAATCATACGTTTAAGTATGCACAATGAGCACATGATGTATTCATGATACGGTAAGAGTGCTTAAGGAAGTACAGCACCTAAGAGATTCAACTCTGAGATTTTGATAAAACTCGTCACACACGTTGATTTTAGTGTCAAGAGACTCCATGTGAATTTTGGTGACCTTCCCATACCCGGGACAAAAGTTATGGCTAATCCATTTTTGGCCATTTAACATGTGGTCTTATGGAAGGTGTCAGTTTTTTTTAGCTCTATCGAGAAACTCAACGCTGAGTTTTCGACAGAAATTTCCTCATAGATACAGAAACCTCTGAAATTATCGTAAACTTTTTTTCAAAATTATTGCCTACCTCATTTAGTAAAAAAAAAAAGATTTTCGATGAAATTAAGACGTGAAGTCACGAATATGTCAAGATCAAGACAAAATGTCAGATTCTATGTCGATTCATATTACCAGAAGCATGACTGCTAGGTTTACAAAAATTTACCAAGAGCTTCAATTAATCGTAACCCAATTATTAAAATAGTCATCGTGTGATTCCATTCAGGTAGAAAAAATTCCCCCCTCCACTGGTGCGGTACTTCCTTAATATGCCCACACTACTTTTGTTTTGCTCGTAGTTTTGGCTCATCTCAATATTTTCTCATGTATCTGAGCTCATTTCGAAGCTTTCTTCAAGACCTTTGGAATGAGTTCAGATATGAGCAAATCCACAAAACGTGGTGATTTGGGAGGAAAGTTTGAAAATTTATTTCATCGCACATCACTCGGGTTTTACATACTCTCAGTTATCGGTATCTAGAACTCATTTCCACTCGCGTGACCGATTTTTATGAGACGGCGTGGGGTGGGACGGAGAAACCCGGAAATGGCCATAAGAGCAATGTTATTGCCACATACAAGGATACACTCTATCATTACCCAATTGACCGCTGACGGGGATGGGAAGTATCGCAGTCATCACCAGAAAACTCGAGGAGATCATTGGAGTTATATTATACACGTTATCAAAAAGTTTTCCAGCAACGTAATTCCCGAAAATTTCCTTGAAAAATGGGGAAATTAGCTCGTACGATTGAACGACAAAATATTGGATAACGCAGTTACTCACTTGGTATAAAACACGATAAAATCGAGAGATCGCAAGCAAAACCGGACGGGTTTGACCCGTCTCGTTCGTGTGCGCCTCAAAAAACATAACTTTGTGAAACGATCACGTTTTTTCCTGAAAGCGTAATATTCTTTCCAATTAAACATAAATCGATGCACATGGACCCAACCCACTTAAATTTCTTCGTTTTTTAATGAAGAATCAAATGTCATTCGCAGAATATGAGTGGTCAGACTGCGTCGGCGTAGGATGAGGAATATCGTCGATTCTTTTTTCTTTGCAAAAAGTAGTCACGCGTCGTCAACAAGAGATAGTTTCACATCTGTTGGAATCACATCCTTGGACTTTACGGTGGTCGTAGCCTCGAATAAGGGGGTCGTTTTCCCGCAAGAATCATGCCGATATCTCAGACTGCATCCAATACACATGACCTTAACAGCGAGGAAAAAAAGCCATGTTACGCGCGAAATGTTGTGATTTTTCAAATTTGATGACCCGCTATTCCGGTCTACTTCAGTTTTGAGTCTCGAGCTCATACAACTTGGTTGTAGGATCTCAAAAAAAGTGTCTGCTTCCACGCGGAGTTGATGTATAGCCATTGGTGCGAAAAAATCGGTGCACAAAGGGCGTAACGCACGAATCACCGCGTTTCGTGGTTTTGCCCATATGTTTGATTTAAACGAATTGGAGACAAGCTATTCCAAGTTTTGCAAAAAAAGATTTTTCTTCGGTATCAGAAAAGTGTGTGTCTAATTCGCTCCCCCACGTCGAAGAGAGACCTATTTCCAGAGATTAAACGGTTTTTCTTTGTCAAACAGGATGTTCCGACTCCCAGATCTCTAAATGAGACTTACTTGAGCTTATTTTATATCTTCTTTCGACCCCTCCCAAATTTTCAGAATTTGATTGATGGATCACAAAAGAGTGATTTCAGAATCTGATTGATGGATTGCGAAAGAGTGAGGAAAAAGACTATTGGGGCAAATTAGGCACATTGCACTCTTTTGTAGGATCTGATCATAGAGATAATTCGATTCTTGTGGGAAGATGACCCTGAAAATTCCCTTAAACACAGTCTACAAGAACCTTGGAACAGCAGAAAACTCCGACTACATGTCAATTCAGCCGCATTGTGTTGCCTGGATCTTATGAGTGAGCTGAAAAGGGCTCCTTTGATGACTTTAGGTCCAGAATAATTATTTTTTTGGATTTTTACGTGAACAAATGTCTCAAAAATATGAAAATATGTGAGCTAGCCAATTCTACGTTAACTTGAGTGGCTCGTCGGAAGGATTATGAATACCTTATTGAAATACCTACGAGTTCGTACTTTCATGGTAATTGAATAAGCTCACGAACGAAACATCAACCGAAGAACGTTTGTACTATTTGTACGAATGTGCTGTTCCACTGGGATCAAAGATCGATTTTCCTGAACTCTTTATTTTCCAAAAGACCCCATACAAAAATGATGCTTTCAACATTTTTCATACTATTTTAGTCATGAAAAATTATTTGAGTTTTCCCGGGATGTATATACCATGAGATTCAAATTTCACTTTGTGTGTCAACGAAATATTCGTGAGAATTATCTGTATACACAATTAACAATGGATCTATGAGACGGAATCAAGTAAAATGAAACATCAATGGAAACCATTATGTATAGAATTCCTCTCGTAAATTCACAGAACGACGCCTCTTCAGTTTCTAAGCCATCTGCAGCAGCATCAGCAGCAGCATCAGGCATTAGTGGCAGTGGCGTTGGCGGTGGCGCGGAAATCACCAAGGACATTTCAAAGGTAAGACGAGTACTACTATCCCGATCCTCTTTCTATGCTTTTCACCCATCTTATGTGTCTGTTCTTATACTCTGTTTGCCATTACTTCACAGCCGCTCTTTTCAAACTCGCTACCAAACCTACTTTGACGTATACTTCAGTCTCAGACACATACACAAAGTATTCGGCATCTGTTTCCTACCTCTCAGAAATCACGCTTCCATTCCTTCTACTTCTTCTTCTTGTTCCCACTTCAAATCTTTCTCTCTTTTCACTCGATGCTTTAACCTCGCTCGATTTCTGATTCGAAGCCTTCTTTTCTATCTCACTCTCTTGAGTCTCGAAACTGTGATGCGAAAAGATTCAGACGGACTTGTATATGTACATCGTGCAAAACTGAGAAAAATAAGAAGGAGGTTACCCCATCCTACCATTTGTGACATCTTTAGCTTTTTACCTTCAAATCTATACGGATGCAAGTTTCCCCTTGAGGCGTAAGAAGGCTATATAAGAATCGGTGCTTCTCTTTTCTCGCATCACGTGGCTCTTTTATTCTTCTAGACGACTTTCTATTCGAGCGTACTTATCTTTTGAGTTTTTCGGGAGTGATATATATATATATATATATTTATTGAGACGGTGTCAAACTTACGTGAATATCAGACATTGAATATTTACCGATATATATATATATATATATGGGTGGGATTGAGAAATATCAAGTTGGATGCGGGGTTTGCGCTTGATAGCGTATTTTTCGGAAATACTTGACGCGCGTGGTTGAATTCAACGAACGATTGGGATGGAGGAAGTATTTTTCAACATGTATGCTTTTTGATGATGCAAATGTGATGCTGAAGGATTTTGAGTTGAGGTAGTTTTGTGAATAAAATGGAATTCTCTGGATATTTTTATATCGAGCTTCTGTCAATAAGGTACAAAGGGCCGAATGAATGAATTTCCTTGATACAATCCCTATAAGTACGGAAGTAGTGAAGTCATGCCCGTATGACCTCATCAGATCCTCCCATCCCTCCCCCCTTCCACATGCCATATCATTACGACCTCATGCCGAGATGGCCTCAAAGTCGATCTCGGTCATACATTTACGCACGTGTAGTATACCACATCACCACCAGCTGGCTTTTCCTGGATCATTTTGACGTTAATTACAAGTCCAAACTCGATATTCCGACATATGTGGCTTTCTGACTTTATGAAGGGGGGGGAGGGAGTGTTTGAGGCTGTGCCGCGGTATGATGACTCCAGAGGCTGTACCGGTATCACTTTACTACTCAAGAAGTCAGCATTATGAGTATTTCCCCCTAATAAATTGAATCTGTTGTACTACTGAGAACTAATAATTATATTCACCTCTAAAATTTATACGGGGGGGGCGGGGGTGTATGAGATCTGAAAATTAGTTTTCCTATCAGTAATAGTTCAATTTATACAAATATCTAAGATCTCATGAAAATGGCTTGCATAGGGGTGTCTGTTTTCATTGATTCAGAAAAATAGGGATGTTCATGAGTGCTATGGACCTCAAATAATTTTCACTTTTGGGACAGCTCTTGACTCCCAGAGATCTTTGTCAGAAAAAAATCATTGACTTTCCACTATTTCTACGGGATTTTTCTAGATCTGTGTGGAACTTCAAGTCGATTGGGTGAATTTTGACGGCGTGAGATTGTTACAACGATTTTGGGCTAATTTTGCAGACGCCTTTCGGACAGTATACGCCATCCTCTTAATCTTTGTAGAAGGCATCGATATACTGTCCCAATCCGGAACTCTGTCAATATACAATTTTCTATCAACTTTTTTCTTCTCACTATTTTCAGGGAGAGTCGAGTATTGTGCCTAGAAAGATTGCAGAATCTCGAATCTGCAATCAGCGCGGCAACTCCACCAAGATGCCATCAATCACGAGGGTGAGTTCGATGCCACGGAGCAGAAACGTATCTGCGAAATCGAATCCAGTTGTGCGTTCGAGTGAACGGACTGGTGAATCTCGCCGCATCTATGGAGTGAACGAGGACGATTGGCCAAGTTTACACGAGCTGAGAATTCGACATTTCAACGAGAAGCGAATGATTGATCAGCTCATCAAACGTTCCATGTTCGCTTGAGATATCTTCTTCATTTCTTTTACCACCAAAATTGCTTCTGCGATTGATCTCGTACATCTGTCAGTGTTCAATAAGGGTATCTTATATTTGATGGTTGATTTTTGAAAAATTTCTCATCTGAAATGGGTATGATTCGGATTGTTTGTTAGATCTATTCTTATCACGTGAGCTGAATGTACTATTTCGCAGGTAAAGGATTTACGCCCGCGTAGTTGGGGCTCTACACTGTAGTGTTCGATACACCAATGAAGTACTGATATTTTATATAAGTAATATCCATGTATTTCTGATCGAAAATTTATCCCTCGAACCTTTGTGGATTGTTTCTCGGAGGTTCTAGTGGACTCGATTTAGCTCAAACGTGATCAAAACATGGATGAAAATTTCTGCTCATCAATTTCAGCTCTGCGGTTTTGAAGATCTATTATAACATATTTCCACTATCACCAAGACTCCAGCTATCGCTATCAAGATGATGAAGGTGGTCTAACGGTTTTCAGTCAACACAATAAAAAGTTCTTTGGTCTGTCAAGAATTCTCGTAAATGATTTCCTGATAGGAACGCAACTCAAGTTTGACAGGGATGAGTCTCGAAGTGATTAGTTTTTGATTTAGTTACCAGATGTCTAGATTCGTAACATTCTTCCAGGAAATTCATGATCACAAGTCGAAAATTAAACACGTTGAGGCTAGCATCCTGTTATATCAAGGTGTTTTTCCGTGTGATTTGGTATTTTTGTTTCAAATTACTCGAGATCATTGCATGATGATATCTGAGTATGTTCAACAATTGTTCTAGATTTGAAAAAAAATCCATTCATTCTTGGGACCTGCAAGAAAACCAGAGGGACGGACAAAATATGCCACGTGGAATAAAATCACAAGAATTTCAATCGAAATCCCTACGCGACAACTTTTTGTTCTGACTTAACCCCATTCACTACCGCGAGTTTGGAAGATCGAAAAACGTATTTCTTACATTCAAAATATGTTCTCCTGGTGTAAATAGGACAAAGGAAAGCAAAATTAGGACTTCCCGGAAAATCTTTCGAATTAAGAATCAAGGGAGTGTCCCGGGGAATCCATTTGATTGCGGATTCATACATGACTTAGATGATCGGTAACTGACCCATACTCGACTGTACAAAAATCACCAGAATTCTAATTGCATGAAACAGTCAAACACCGATTACGGCCAGCCTCCGATCTTGACAAACCGTCAGGATTCATTAAACCATGAGCATTCATGCAATTCCTCAGCACAATGAACAATCCCAGAACTATTAAGCGATTTAGAACGGTCGACTGCCCACCAGACAAAACCACGTCCCCACAAGCTTTAGCTCAATTTAATTCCTACTGTCTTTCCGCATGGTATCGTATTACAAATTCCAATTCCACAAACGCATCCGTCTTGCATCACCGGTTCCACATACCACGCAACCTATAACTCAAAAATCAAAAGTGCCCCTCCCCTCAGTGGCTCAGCCATCCATATGACTTGTGTACGCTACCCTCGGCCTCAAGCATCGGCGCACGCACCTGCCATACTCAGACTGCCCTAGACAGACTGATAACAACTTGATCTCGCGTAGCGCGCGCCACCTCGAAAATCGATCGCCCGGCGCGCGCAGAAACTCAGCCGGACCGGCTGCGTGAGGAAGCTTTCCTTCGTGAGCCTATCGTCCTGTCTGACTAGCTTGCGTAGAAAATACGAGAAATTTTAGACAGTGAAAATTATACGAAGAAGAAAAATATTGGATCATTTATAGTAAAGCTGAATGTGTGGTAGTAAAGGTGATGCCCAGAGGGGCCTCATTCAGCCCCAGAGATTTCGTATTGCCTGCAAGCACTCATCAATGATTCAGGTAAGAAGAAGTGACGCTCTCTATGTTTTCGAGCTTCCGATTGTTTACGGCTGACCGTACGTCTAGTTGTACTACTGTGCGCATGCGCTTTGCGAGAATATTTAGGGAGTAGTGTACGGGGTGCGTCGTCTGCTTGGTTGTTCGTGCGTGCGTTAGGGTGGGAAATTTGAATCTCGTAGGTGCGATTCTGATGGCAGAATATTGTGTTGGGTGGTTTATAAAGATGGGACGATGAGGTGTGGGAAGTTGGGATTATTTGGCCCCGAGAGATTTCTCATTTAGTTTCTGTCAACTTAGACTCGGCATATGTCGTGTTTTGTTGACTGGGGATCTTACACTGTCTAGTTCATATTTGAGATGCATAGAATTATTAATTGGAGACGTGTCATAAGTGAATCCTCCGAGAAATTACGTTTGAGGTTGGGATATCTTGCATTTGAATATGAGTTTATCCAACTGAGTCGCGACATAAGGCTTCATCTACATTCAGAAATACTTATCCCTCTGTCTAATTTTGAGTAAGTGGAAATCCAACATTCGATCTTAATTTCATTGGGAACCATATTTTCATGATTGAACTAGATAGAATCAAAGGGTTGGATTGGTGCCAAGCCTTTTCATCGTCACCCTTTACCTTTACATTTGTCCTGACAATCATATGTTTTTAGGATGAGACAAACGACTTAAAATAAGTTGTTCAGAGTCACAGTGGACTAAGACCGCATTTTGGTTTCTCTGCGCTCGATATTCATGCGACATCTTTGGAGTAGGGGGCGAACCTTTTACCAAAATTCTTCTGGCATCTTCATTATATATGAGACGAAATACGTCTGACATCATTCTCGAAAAACGGAAAAGGAAGTCTCTTTTTATATGAAATATGGAATCAGTCCACTCTGAGTCTGAAAAATCCAAATATCCTACACGGATTCTTCCCAAACTTTTTTTTGTTGGCGTGCACAGGTATTATCGAGGATCCATTGGATCACTGAATGAAGAAGAAGGATAAAATGAGTTAGACCTCACGTGGAAGGAGAACCCATATTGGTGCGGCAGGAAATTTGTCAAGTTTGATGCTATTTCGAACGTCAATGCTCCATTCTCACATCACGATGAGGTTTAGAGTTTGCAGATTTGATATTTCAATGTCTTGCGTGACAATGTATCAATTTTTAGGATGAAAATTGGATTTGAAATGAAGTTTTGATTTGGAAAAAAGGTTTTTTTCGATCGAAATACGCATACACTTGCTTTAAACGTCATCCCATTCCAATTCTGATCACGAAATCTGGGAGAAGAGACAATTCCACACCAAATCCGTGTCGTTAAGTATCCTTTCAGGCGCTATTTGATGCTCCGAATTGAAATCGATAGGGATGAGGAGGTTTTAATGAAGATGGAGAGGGATTTCAACAAAACTTTTTGTTTCAGTCGAGATCTCCTTATAATTCAAGACCCAATGATATGATTTTCGATCTCCCAGAGGCATATCTATCGATTTTGGGTACCAATTTTCAATGTAAAAAATCGTAATAAGGAAGTTGCATGTTTTTCAATTTTAATTTCAACAGATAGACCAGGTACGATTTATAAAGTAATTATTTTTCCCGAAATTTTTACGTGCACGGACTGCGAGTAATAAATTATTGTAAATCGTTCAATATTTGCGAAGTTTCAAACGCTCCGAGAAAAGTCGAGCGACATGACCGAGCGTGCCCGAGCGCCCGCGTGCATGTGTTGTATCTGTGTGTTATGTTTACAATGACGTTCGAAACGAATAACATCTTCAACACACCAAATCTACTGATAAATAACACTCTCTGAGTTGACGAACATCACAGAGATCACGGAGTAATAGTTATTGCCGACTTGCGAGACTTGTCGTCATCATGCGGATCTCGAAATTAAGTCTAACCTCAAACGTCGTGCGGTCAATGAAGCGGACGACGCGCGGACGAGCCTCCACAGCAGACGAAGCAAATTGAGATTAGAGCCTGAAAGATTCCTATTGGTTCAGCACCCTGGCAATCGTGACGTCACGATTGTCCGACCAATCAAAATCGTTTGAGCGCGAATCTAATAATTACGATTTTTTAACGATTTTAATCGCGAATTCTTAAATGTAGACGGCATATTTTTACCCGAAACTTTTGTAGATAGTCTACACTCACCCTTATAATCAGATTCAGATCAAAAGCAAGCCGATTTTTTTTCATGCAATTTCCTTATTCTCGGCAAAAAATTGGATGTAGGTCTTCAGGATCGCCTCGAACGGAATTCTAAATACGTATTTAAGAGGTTAAGACTATTTCACGTTGGATTCATGTAGCCCAAGTTTCTTTCAAGGGCAATCGGATGCTAAAAAGGAGCTTCGAAAAAATCTCGGGAATGTATAATTTCAGCAAGAGCTAATGGATTGAATTTTCGTGTGCTTTTGATTTGACTCAATTCTTTGTGTTGTAGATTCTGTTTTAGACCATGGGATCCAAGCTTTCCATTAGAAATAGTCACAAAAATTTGGGCTCATGTGCATGCGCAATAAAATGACTTTTCCTCATTACCAGAGATAACTGAATTTTCGAAAATGCCTCATAAGTCAATTCTATTGCCCCAGACCAATTTGAAACCAATATTTCCCAAAAGAATGCAGAATTTTACTTCAACTATATAAGTTTGAAAGGATAAGAAGAATTACTCCTTGATAAATCAACGTTCAAGTGAAGAACACCTCCTTAACTCCAGGTGGCTTCCAAGTCAGAAAAATTAATTCTGCCACAGCGTTTTCGATCGCTTTCTTGATGCCCCTCCAGGCGCTCAGATCGCGAATCCTTACCTGTCACAGAACTCCAAATATTCTCATTTCAGAGGATGAAAAAATATCATTCTTGTTACGATGGGTTCTCGCTTTTTTGACGCATATGCATGCTACGGAAGGATAAAAATTTTTTTTGGGCCTCAAAGGTGATTCAAAGTTCCCATTTTAGGCCACAGAATCGAATAAAGAAGGCTCGAAAGCAATCTGAGAGATGACCTCTTTTCGTAGGTCACTTTCGCATGGAATCTATTCTTCAGAGGGGAGGTGATTTTCAAAACACTCATGCATTCTCCTAGCTTTGATGATATTCAGTAGCTTTTTTAGATCCTGGTATCAGCTCTGAATATTTTCGACACCAATTGTCATTCGACCCTTGATACCCTGTCAAATTGAGAACCCTTTCATCAAGCAAGAATTGCTTCGCATTGGCAATAAAAGCGTGGTATGTATGATGTTTTCTTCTTTTTTCCTCCAATGTAGGAATGGAATTGATCTGGAATCATGAAATTGAAAACAAATGAGTTGAATGCTTTGCACTTTTGCATCCCCATGATGAGCTAGTCAAGGATCCTTTAAGGGTCGAACCAGCGTACAGTATAATGAGCTAGGATGAGAGTAAATTGACGTCTCACATCACGTGTAAGCGTTCAGGGAGGAATGAATAAAAAGTATGTAGATATGCCCGAAGGCACATGGTTAACAGGAACGTTAAAGTCAGAGAAAAAAACTGAAGAAGAGCCAAGCGAGTTGGCAAACCTTGCTAACGAGAGGTAAACGTGATTAGGTATTCCTCGGTTCTCTTGTGCCAATGTGAATTGAGTATAATTCATTAACAGCTATATGCAGTGTTTCCATAAAGTTGAAATCGTGCCAATTTTTTTGCCTCTTTCCACTTTATGCTCATTATTTTATCGATCGGTTATTTCAAGAGAGAGATACTTGCCATGTACTCATCGATGAGGAGCTGAGTTCTTTTTATTCATTGCGCAAAGTTGTTTCTCTCTGATTTCTTTGCGAGTATCTTCGTTTCACAGTCGGATGCCCTTACTTTATACTGCGTACGCATTTTATAATGAGGTTTTTTATGATAATTTATTCATAGGTTATCGAGGATTCATTACGGATTGATATTTGGTAGGAAGCCGGGTCGATTTGATGTGAATTATACTTTTCGTATCTTTCACGGTCTTGCATAGCTGAACTCGTTGAATTAATTTCTCAGTTCTCAGAGACGACTGATTGGTCATGGATTTTTGAAATATTTTTACTTCCGTGACTCAACTTCTTGACCAGATCTGATAGAGTATTGGTTCAAAATGGAAGATGTTTGAATAATCGTGAAAGCTATAACTATGTCACTCATTATGGGTGACCCACAATTTGGAGAGGGTGGAATCTAGAGTCGTGAAATTTTACCTTACGTGATTCATGGATAGCCTCCGAAACTAAAATTTTGAGTTCGGTTGAGTGTGGATAGGAGACCACGAATTGAGATTGTCTCAGCCTGACATCTGCAAACAGATAAAAAGTGTTGATCTTGCTTCCTGAACCTGCTGAAATATGCCATTATACTTGGATAAAATAATATGGTTAGAGATACACGGGAAGAAACACCGTGGCTTATTGAAGATGAAGAAACATCTTTTTCGCATCAATGGAATTCGTAATTTGTATTGTTCCAAATTTTGCGAGGCCACCTCAATATTCATTGCTGCATTGTTTTTACTTTCGTATTCACTTAAAACATTCTGGTTATGGGAATCTCATATATACCGTAAACTGGGGTGAAAGTGTCCACCGGGGTGGAGGTGTCCGCTTTCCCCAAAAAGATTGTCAGCATCATATTTTCGCTTCTATAGCACCTACAGAAACCTGCCGGGGGTCATTTTGAAGTTTGAAATCTCTACTTTCCAAATAAATAACTTTAATTTCATGAGAACGGACTCTAAAGTGCTCTCTTTGCTGTATAATGAAATTTGAAAATTAAGTAATGTCCCCCAAAAACAGGGTTTTTGTGGCTAGCAGAGAATTCTGGCATGTTAGCTCGAAATAAACCATGTGATCGTGTTTAGACGATGATTTTACATTGGGAAACTACGTTGAGGTACCCCGCGCAAGGGGAAATTTTTTGTCTCGTGATCTCAACACAGCAAGTATTATTGCAAAAGTAGGATTTTATGAAAAAACAGTTCTGACATCAATCCAGTGCCACGACGGCTAACGGAAAATCTCTTTCTTGAAAGAATGTAACAAAACGAAGGAGATGCGACCTTGAACGTTCAAATTGGTCTATTCTAGCCCGTATTGTGAATTCTTGGAAATTTATTGCAAAATTCGATTTTTTTCCCTAACACCAGGTGGACTAATTATTATAGCTCGTATGACTACAAGGTTGCATTGTACCGTTCTAAAACCACCGGGATCATGTTCAGGGGGTCAAAATACGTAGGATAACATATCTTGATGAAGGTGTCAGCCCTGTTTTTTGCAGTTTTTGCAAAACCGTGAGGTCAAAATCAAAATCTGACAACGGAATCGTGGAGCTGAGCTCAAGACTCAAATTTTTACTGCACAGACATTATGTTTTGGTATGAATAAAACCAAGAAAATCACAGTGGAAGGTCAAAAGTGGTCCACATTCACCCCGGTTTACGGTATCTCTCTCACAAATACGCCTTAACATCGCTATCATATCTGAAACAACCCCACAATATATCAAAGTGAAAACCTGTTTGATCACCCATATTTGTTATGATAGAAGTGTTGGATTTTTGTTGATTGTTTTTGATGATTTTGGAAGAAAATGACGAAAATTTAATATTTCTGAACTCGTAATTAAAAATTATGGGTTGGAATTCCACAATCTTACTACATCACATACTTAAACTGACATTTTGACGCCTAAATACCCCGAATACATTAAGTGCCTCTGTGATCTCTCGGAAGCTCCGATCAAACGCTTCGACAATTCTCAGAAGCTCAACAACCCAAGAAAAAGTTCACTACTTTCTCTCGTACCACAGCCTTAGGGGTAGATTATTGCAAACGTTTTCAAGGCTAATAAAAAAGGCCAGCCAAGCGTGGAATGGAAACAACAGTATTACACACGCCCGCATCGCAAAGCGAGCTCTCTATACTACAATCCTCCAACCATCGTACAAAAAAAAAGAAAAATTCTCAAGACAATCCACGTTCTACACTTTTTCCAGCAAAAGCAACTAGTTGCCAACAGTAGCGTGCTGTGTAAGAAGGATCAAAAGAAGCTGCGAAAGGCTGTGCGAAGAAAGCAGTAGAATCGGTGAAATTAAAAGACAGAGAGCGCACATTGAGAATACAAGAAAAATGAGGGGCCTTTCCTTAGAAAGAAAACTGGAGTGGGATGTAGTTTTTAATTTAGCTCGTGCTGGATAGGAAGGGGATCGCTAGGAAAGATGTCAGAGCGGGTCTCTCGTCGCGTAATTAGAGCATCCCCGGGTGGCCCGTGTAATTGCCCTGTGCTGAGATTCCGTGTACAAGAAGCGGTCTTTTTTTTATTTTTTACAACTATCTTTTCAACTGAACTTGTCGCTTTGAGAATGGATGAAGCTGGTTCACGGTCCCATTTCCAGAGTAACGCTTCTTCAACGAGATTATTGGTGAAGAAAGTGCCGAAATTCCAATAAATTTTTTTCCAGATTTTGAAAAGAAACTCGATAGCAGAATGGAATTCACTCACTCTATGCATTCGGTCTCAGAAGTTTTAAATATTTTAGAGCAGGTTTTCTGAATATTCCGATTCCTTGTGATCTTCTGGATTATGTGCATACATCAATGAAGATGAATTTCGTGGAATGCCTTTTAGATTAGATATTCTCAAAGATATGAATCAATGAAAGTGAATTAGGATGTTGCGTGTAACGATATTCTACAAGTATGTGCGCCATCTTCTGATTTCGGAATTTATCCCAATAGCTAGCCAGAGAACTCATTCTCACTATTCAGAGTTTGAGATAAGGGAAAATTCATCATAGCCAACGAGTAAAAATATTTCCTTTCACTTGAGATGCATCGCAATGAATGTAGGATCTCGTAAAACACCCGAAAACATCACATTTTCAGACTGGTCATGTAGAAAGTTGTGCTGTCTTCTCTCACGGCCTTAAATATTTATGGATATCATGGAAGTTTGGTTTCTGTCAAGGAAGTGACAATTCCACTATTGCAAGATATCTGTAGACTTGAATCTGATCCGTATCTCATAAAACATGGAATAGGGTTCGTACAATGCCGAGCCATTTTTATCAGGTCAAAATAGTCGTCTGCATAATGTTTTGTTGAAAGTAGTCTAGAAATTGACATATTGAATGTACGGACCTTTAGTACGATATAAAATAGTTAGGCAGGACTAAAAACAACACTGTATACCCCTGAGGTGCATTGAATATTTTCACAGATATATGAAACGCAACATAGTTATGATGGGTTCTTTGGAGTTCACCAGTTTGTCAGGGTTAAAAATGAATTTCTGCAAGAGCTAGTTTTGGTAAAAATTTCACCAAAATTACAGAACCTTTGAGCTCGGGGATCTGGTGAAACTCCATTGAACTTTTTAATATTTGAAGCTAATTGTTACGTACATGCCAAGGCAGAACTCACACTTTTCACTTTACAAGGCCTAAATTTTCCTCAGATGAATCAAATCAATCTCAGATAAAATCAATGTTTTGAAGTCAATTAGATCATCAAGTCTTCTAGATTAAATGCCAGAATCGAAGAGTAGGGCACACGTTGATGACTCATTTCTAATCAAAGAATTACAGCATTGGATTTTGGAAATTTTCCTTGGAAAAAAATAGCACTGATGTGGGATTTCTTTTTGGAGATAATGATTGACAAAGTTAATGCTAACTTCCTGAGTAGATCACACAAGGTCCTTATCGAAGTTATATCTCTCAATGAACTATCCATTTCAGTCCTGATCTATTCAATGGAATCAGAAAAGGCTTCCGCACAAAACGTATGCGTCTTAGCGCAAACGACCAGTGAAGATAGTGTACGAATGGGCCGCTATACCCGGATTAGAATTTTCACGGTAATTTAAAACGTCCCGGCACCGCGGGCTATTCAATTTATCCATCGCCTTGAACCCCAATCTCCTTTTGCCACTTTGCAGTACGATCCTTTCTTGTTACTAAGTCTACCATCCAGATTTCGAAGACCTTTCTGAAGCAGTAGCTTCTTTGAATGCCATTCATTACGATCCTTTCACTATTTTTTTTTCCTCTCTCGTTACGATACATACTATTCTGAGCTCATCTCAACTTCCTGTCTCCCGCATCTAAAGGATCTACGCTCGTCTAAAAGCTTCGTGAATTGAAAATGCTTTGAAACTCTTTTCGCCACCAACTTTTTATTCGTTGCGCGTCAAATACGTGCGACTTTTCTCACGAGCGTTATCTTCTTTCTGATGTAAAGGACCTTTTTTAGGCTGTTCTTTTTCCCTTTTTAGGTTGCAAGATTAAGTAAATGGTTTTGGGTATAGAGGCCATGGATTGAGATATTCTAAAATGGATAGGGTAGAGTTCTAGAGATTTTCTTTATCAGAAAGATTTATATATTTTATATATATATATGGAGTAATCTGAAACAATTCATGACTAGATAAGGTCTTGATAGATCGCAAGGCTTAGGATGCAAGCTGGAAAATAGGATAGGTGAGAAGATAGTAGGGAAAAAGAGTAATATATTGACTATCGGAGATATATGGGTGGTGATATGGTGCCAGATTTAGATGGGAATGCTGAGACTTTGGTTCGGTAGGGTGGATATACATCTTGAGAATGAGGTGTCATTGTGAGATTGTTATCTGTTTCAACTGATATGTCTTGATCCTAGAAGAATGATCTTGTGCTAGAGACTTGAAACTCAGTCTATTGAATCTTCTAGAAAATATATGTTGGTGTCAAATTATACCTACCATATGCTTTTTTAGAGTGATTGTAGATTCGAAGAATCGATAGCATTCTAGAGACCTCAGTACTATGAATCGTTGACGACATGAGTTTTTCTTCATCCCAGAGAATTTTTTACTCATTCGTCATGACATTTTATCCTATGAGTGAGATTTTGACGTAGAATACACATTCTATTGGTATCTTACAGAATCTTCAGCTTTTGTCATTTTGGATCTTTATGTGGACTAAACAAGCGAGAAAAAATGGAGGCAATCTCTTTATATACCTGAATTACTATGAAATTTTGATATAGGCATTATCCCATGTAAAAACGGGAACCCTATGATCATATATGAACAGGGGGTCCAAGGACCCTATGACCATATATGAACATCTATGAAATATTTTCAGGCAATATCACATCAAAAAGTCACGATGCTGATCTTGCATAACCGAGAAAATCTCTAAGAGTTCATTAGGTAATTGAATTAAAACGACCTGTAAGTGATATCATCATATATGTATCTTGATAGAAAAAAATTTCAATTTCCAAGATCAAAAACGTTTGGCCAATTGGTGACGAACCTGCATAAATGTGATATTTCTCAAAATGATGATCTGAAGATATAACAAATTGTGCAGATTTGTCACCAATTTGCCAAACGTTTTGAATCTTGGAAATTCAAATTTCTTTTCTTCTAGTAGGAGAATGATATCATTTACAGATGGTTTTGATTCAATTACTCGATGAACTCTTGGAGATTTTCTCGGTTATGCAAGATAAGCATCGTGACTTTTTGATGTAATATTCCTTGAAAATGCAACCATAACAACTTTTCGGATTTTAAAAAAATTTGAAAATCGTTTCATAGATGTTCATATATGGTCATAGGATCCTTGGACCACATGTTCATGTATGATCATAGGGTTTCCCATTTTTACATGGGTATGCAAAAAACATCCTGAACACAAGTTCTTGAATTCTCCTGCAGGATATGTTCAGTAGATACCTGAAACTTCTTGTTTGCACGAAAAGTCTGCAGTAGCTTATATTCAACCTCTGCAACAAAAGTATTTCAAAACAGAGCTCAGAATTCTCCACTTTTAATCTCGAGGAAAAGGACTAACGAATTCTGCTTCACATCATGTTACACTTGTGAAGTTATTCTTTCATTTCATATTCCTCTGCTTGAATAATCTTCTCTTGTGCTAAATTTGATATCTCCAGACTTCTTGATGATCAAATTTACTCGTAATGAATTCTATGCTCCGTCCTTACCTTGATATTACACATTTTCAATCGGAATAAAAGAGTGCGGTCCATCTGGCAATTGTAAAATTTCACTATTCCTTGAAAAAAAATCATGGCTCTCATAATCTCCTCGCAACGATTTGGATTGTCCCGGATACTTGAGATGATATGTATATTTGAGGAAAGGGTACTCACATTATCCAAACTCCCACCCTATTTGTGATTTTCAAACTCATATTGAGCTGCTCATATTAATTTATCATACTGCTGCTGAATTGACAAGTTCAAATTGCGCAGATACTCCAAATATTGGAGATATCCTCAATGAACCTTGGATACCTAAAATGTATCAAGTACATGGTCATCTGATGAGCATATTTCACTTTAAAAATACGTATTTGAAAGGTTATTTAGCAATTTTGTACATTGAGATGATAATAAAACTGCTCAGTCAAGAAATCTGAGATGATGTTGATTCATTATTTTGCAACGGGTTGATGGAAATTATTGAACAAATTGTCATCAAAGATTGAGAGCTCATAAATATCGTCATCATCTCAATGTAAAGAGTTGATTAATGATCCTTCAAACACACAACTGTGAACTTCGATATTTTTTCATCAAATGACCAAGTCACAATCATTCACTTTATGATCGTGAACCAGGTGCATACTGGATACGAGGTTAAGTACAGCTTCGGTGTCCCACAGTAGAATTCTACTGTGGAACACCGAAGCTGTACTTAACCTCTCTTACTCTACTTAAATTCTCTGCTAGACAACAGTGTTCAAATCAGACCAATTTTCCCTCATAAAAATGAATCCTGAAGATAGTCACTTGGGTAATTTTTCACCCTGAAACACAAACCCCACTTTGGCGGCCTGTTCGAGTTCAGGTTCGATATTTTGAGTACTGGGCTTCGCGAATGGCCGATTGAACAACAGTCTAAGATGTCGATACAGGTATTCTCATTAAATATGCAATATAAGTTTCGAAATAATTAACACGGTAGAAGTCTCACAAATACCCACTTCATGTCATCATTTTTATGCAACAAATGTAATCTTTTGAATTGGCACTGTCTGTGGATCCTCAAGATAACAAATTCTCACTGAGATCAGTGATAAAACTTTACCATAAATTCTCATTGATTTTTTGCGATATCTCAATGGGACATATTCTTAATTTACATTGTATCTCATGGAAATTTGGATATTTGTCAACTGAATCGCTGGATGTCCGATCCTTTTGAGACTTTACGAATTAATTTTTAATGTCCGGTAATGCTACCAAGATGTTTTCATATACATAAAAATTTCGCGTTTGACCCATAGAAACCGAGACCATCTGAATCCAAATAGATATTTTGTTTTTTTTTTGACTTGACTCATTGCCTCAGAGTTTTTTGACAAGGCGCAATTCACGCATGATCTTATAAAATATTAAAAAACGTCACTTACTATCCCAGTCATCTACAGCGTCATAGTGAGATTTCTCAAAATTTTAGTTATTCATGTATATTCTAGGCAGATGTTCTTGATCGAAGGAATGATATTTACAGCACTGAAAAACCCCCGTAGATTTAAACCTGATCAAAAACTCAGAAGACATGAAGATGTAGTCTTACAGTGACGAGTTATTTTTACCGATTTGAAAATTTATCCGAACGATATTTTGAAAGTGGTCGGGAACTTCGGGAACTGTTAATAGACCTCGATAGCCATACAAATTACTAATGTATAGCCTTAAAACAAGATGATGGAACCTTGACAGGCATGAAACATTGATTAAGATGTAAGAAATTCAACATATTGTCTATGGGTCCTGCAAGACCCTCCAGGCGCCTATAGATTAACACGTTCGCTGCAACGGGTACCATCAGTGGGACCCGCTCGTCCTCTTTTGTATGCGACGGTGATCAAAATTCCATTAAGGTAGTTGTACACCAACTACGTGAGTCAGAGAGACTTAACCTCACTTTTTTGCCCACTTTAAAATAGTCGAAATTATTATTTTCGTTAATAACTGCACTCTTTCCACTAAACAACAAACAAAAACGGTCATCTAAGACTTCCTGAACCGAATCAGGCATGGTTTCCAAAGTTATCTAGCCTAAAATCAAAATCACGTGTCGCATTTTTTGCATTCTACGCTTTGTATGAACAATTACTAAAAAACGACGTGGTCCATTCGTCTCCAGACTTGGCCATATGATTCATTGATACATAAACTCGGATCTCTCGCAGTCCTAACATTTTCTGTTGATCAAGTTTTGCGCTAGACCCATTTTTGTGCTGTTTTTGGGGCCCGCTCTCATAAGCGCAATGTTAAAAATGTGCAAAACTGGTCAAATTGCGACGATCAATACTCGAAAACGGGATGGTCAGCCGTTCTGGAATTTTGCACACGTACTCTTCGATATTAGAACTATCTCTCTGCAGAATCTCGAGGAATTCTGTTGATGAATAATTTTGGTGTACAACTACCTTAAATGGGTGCCACCGGTGGGACCCGTAGCACATAAAAAGGAACTGTAATTTTCGGCGTCGCAGCGAATGTGTTGAATGCGATTTTATGGTTTTCGGAAGGAAAAAATACATCCGCACCTCACTTGCAAACCCTTTTCGGGCATCGAAGGACATGTCTGTCTCACTTTTCTCAACTGACGTACTGCCCTTAGTGCTCAAAATGAGCTAACGCGCTCAGTACGGAAATATACTATTTATTGATTCTCCACTCAATTATCAAAAATGTTTCTCCTGGCGTGTAATCGATTCCACTCAAGCATAAGAAAAGAAGAAATTTCTAAATAAGAAAATATAATTCTTCCTATAAAGATAACGATTTTTTATCGAGAGCTAAGAGTCTGATATTTTGGTACGTATTGTAAGACCCGTGAGTTTCATTTATATCCAAGTTATCATCACATTTTAGATGACTGAAAAGCAACCCTTTCATACAAAATATCCGAACCGTAAACTCATCGGTCCAGCTTAAATCCGTAACGACGCAATATAACGTAGCATTCCAAACGAAGCTACTCATGATATTCGGTATAAATTCAGATTCACACGGCAGATTTTTTTTTTCTTTTCCACCATGTCACCCCAACGCGCTAACTCGCATGGAAATGAAAGCAGTGTAATAACCAGTCAGGATCGTTAAAATTTTTCTCTCTTCCCTTGCTCCATCCCCCTCCTCCTCTGAACAAATGGAAAAAATGGAATAAGCCATCCGAAAATATCCAAACGTATGGATGCGCATTTTTTTTACAACCTGAGCGTCCCTTTTTTTTCTTTGTTTCCCAATCGGTTTAATAACTGCATCTATACAAGCAACCATTCACGCGAAAACTGTATTCCCTATATCTACATGGATATCCCAATCCCCAAGCTCAGCTTGGTTCATAAAATATACTATATCCTCTTTTTTTGTTCTATATGATGCCAAGATAGTTTCTAATTGCCAGTCCAGCAACAGCCATATTTTAGCTCTGAATAATTAGCCATCTCTTGGGGGAGTATGAAATCAGTGAGTGTGAATTATTCAGAGGTCTTAACGTGTACGTATGCGTTGCAGAAAAAAAAATCGTCTAGCCTAGTTTCTTCCATTCGTAACTCGTTGAGTGACTCGTGAATGGAAGCGGCTCAAGTTGTGTGGCTCAAACACTTAATTTTATATACTACAATGGCTACTACTCAAGTCTACCACCGAAGGTATATTAAATGAAAAAAAAAAAAAAAAAAAAAATCAAGAGGGTTGGGTATAATGAAATGGCAGAAGTAATGGAATGAAGTGGTGTGAATATATTTTGAGAACCTAGTACAACATGTTAGAAAAGTCTTTATTTGTTGCTAGTGACGAAGACAACAGCTAGGTGGGCGTTTGAATCTAAAAAAGTTTCTTACGAAGGAGTTGGTGGGCGGTAGAAGTAGTTGAAGAGTTCTTGCTTACAAGTTGGCGTGTCGTTCTACATTGAGGCTAATTACCTTGTTGCTGCTCGAGTGTTTTTTTTTCTTTTTTCATCGTGTACATCACGTAGAAGGAGAAGATCTTACTTGGAGTCAGATGCACCACTCGCAGCATTGCAAAAATTGCAAACGAGCTCAAAACTTGGCGAGCCATGTTCAAGATGTGCAAGTAGAGAGTTTGCGAGCAACTTGCCTGATATAATTTACAGCCTCTTCGTGCCTTTTGACATTTTATACATTCAAAAGACGTATCATAAAGTATGGATGCTTGACCTGGATCTTTCGAAAAAATTTATCACAAGAGTATGTATGCTTGTGCCTTGAGACTTTTTGAGATTCTTAATTAAAACATTCGGCGAGGGCTGGTGGATTTTTGGATTTTTGTAAATGCGGCTGTGAAACGTGGTCAGACTTATTTTCTGTCCAGGTGGTATAGTTAGGAGTCAAAAATCTGCACTGGAATTTTTTTCCAATAGAATGAGAGATTCTTGAGGTTATCGAGATCCGATAGCCATAAATTTTTCATCAAGAATTTGCGGATTGGATCGTGGCTGATTCCACGTCAGATGTTTCTCAGATATCTTTTGTTGTGGCTTTAAAGGAATCTCAAAGTCACTTTAAACCATGAATGCAATGAAGACAAACATTTTCCTATTTTGTATTTCTTTGCCACTTGACACACGTTGGGAAAGAGATATTGATAATTGATCTGCCATCTTCTCTGTAGCGAAAAGATTTGGTTAAATATTTTAAACCACTTCATCCAATTTCTCATAAGAATATACTTTTAAATTAGTGGACTTCACTAGTTGTGGCCATGGTTTTCATTATTATTTATAACTGATTCATATTGGAGTAGGAAATATTTTCAATACCAACAATCTATCATATAGAACATTCATGTAGAACATCGACAATATGCAAAAAAAAAAATTCATCTCCTTACGGAATGTTTATCAATATACCTATGAGTGACCGACAGTTTCATGGACGATATAAGATTACAACATTTTAGACTCGAAGTAGAAGCCAGTGTGGTCAACTTCAACAGGCGCTGAAATTGTCGCCCATCTGTCTTTAAAATTCTTGAATAAATCTAAAAATCGTCTGCCACCTTAGCTCAATCATAAACTCTAACTGCAGACTTAGCTATATAAGTGTACTGATTTCTCGTACCACTCACTATTGATATATCATTCCCGATTTCCAGTGCGTACGCCTTCTACTCTCAAACACCAGATACTATGATCAAAATAATGAAGAAAGAACCTGATTGTATTGAGAAATTCTTTAACTCGGGATACTCTTCTGAAGAATGCATGACCAGTTGAAAATAACTTGGGTGCAGATCTGATTTTTTGATGTACTTAGTTCTACTTGACTCTTTCAAATCTTCTTGGTGAAAGTGATCATGAAATCTTGAGATTCGCCTTCGTTTAGCGGACTTGACAAACTCAATCAACGAATGAAAAATTTCCTTGATCCATTCCGCCCAAGAGATGAATTTCCTAATGAGCACAGTTAGTCTGAACTCACAAAACTATACTAATGAAGCATTTTTTTATTTGTTCATATGTTTCAGCTGGGATGTCGGCCACGCAATCTCAGCCTGATATGCGTCGTGGTTCTCGGCCTATCAAACTTATTACTAACTTTTCTACTACTCCAAGGCGAGCCCTGCAACCACACCTCTACCAAATTGGCCGAATCTCAAAAACATCAACAGCCCCAACATGACCAACCGGAAGTTACCGACGCAGTTATCGAACCTTGCCCTACACTAGCAACTTTCAACGATCAGAAACCAGAAAATCTTCAACATCAATTATTAAACTCAGAACCAACAGAAGAATCATCATCACTTGAGCTAGATATACGACTCGGTAGATGGGATTCTCGACGTCTTTATCGTATGTTTGATGCTGCTCTTGTAGGTTCTCGATTTGTTGAACTATCTGAATCATCTAAAGTTTGTTTAGCCACTCAGAGTAGTCTCGAAAAATTAGGTACTCTCGTTCAAGTAGTTCATCAGTGGACTGGTCCAATATCTGTAGCTTTATTTGCCGCTGGAGACGAAGAATTTGAGGCTTTGCAAAGATATCTTGAGTATCTGAGACGTTGTTACGCATCTGTCCGTGAGAGGGTGCTGTTTTCAATGGCAATACCAAAATCAAGACCACCTAAACAGCAGCCTAGATATTATCCTTTAGATGACTTTTTGGACTGCAGAAAACCAGAGGCTAGTTTATTAAAAATTATGGGAAGTATTTCGTCTGAACAGAATAGTTGGAGAATAAGGAATGTCTATCCGCAGAATCATATGAGGAATTTAGCAAGAAATAATTGCCATAGTGAATATGTATTTTTGACGGATGTAGATATTGTGCCAAGTTCAAATATGAGCAAAGTTTTGGATGAATTTTTGGCTAGTGCTGAGCCACGAGCGTGCGATAAGTGTGCATATGTTATACCAACTTTTGAATTGGATGCAAGAGTTAGATTTCCACAAAATAAGAGTGATCTTGTTAGGCTATCGAAGAAGGGTCTGGCTAGGCCGTTTCATCAGAAAGTCTTCATTCATAATCAGTTTGCCACGGATTTTACACGGTAAGTGTGTTCATAAGATACTGTAAAGGTAAAGTATCTATTTCACACCTAAAATCATAACTTACCGAGATCTACATTCGTTGAGTGCAGTTGGTTTTTGAATATTCGAGCTCAAAACTGTACGCTGAAGTTGGGGTCCTGTTCATGAGAATCAATATTGAACCATCATTACTTTATCATTCAATTATAATTGAACCCATTGGCTTTTGATGTCCACTGCATTGGACGAGTGCTATCTCTTTGCAAAAAATTAGGAAATTTCTTGGACATTATTAGATTATGTTGGCACGAGAATCAGGTTCCAATAGGTGACCATCTTTGAGAAGAACAAAATAAAATCGAAAGATTTTCAACTTTTCAATGTTGCAATTTTTCATAGTTTTGACAATAGTTTTTGATGTTTCGACTATCAGAAAGGGGTTGCGAGTGCCGGAAGTTACTTCTGAAGTCAACGGATGAATGATGGCGTGAACCTTGAAGTGAGGGTCTTAGGTATTTTATTCGCAAACTTATGCAAAAGAATGCCCATCATAAGTCACTTCATAAGATCAAATTATGTCACAGGGTTCTAAATGAGATGGAGTTAAAAATTCGAATTGAAGGTGGAATATTTATCAATTTTTTGGAAAGTCATCCAATCGTTGAATGTTATGCATTCAAAGAGAATGAAAATCAAGCCCAAAACCATTTCAAGAGTCTGAATCCCTGGAACGTTCGATTCGAAATTCAGACTCAAATATATGCACAATTCAGCTCTATGTTGTGTGGTTCTCATCACTCTGACGTTTGCTTGGTTTTCCCAATTTTTCACTAATTGGACATCAAAAGCCCACAATTGTAACAAATTCCAAGAAATTTTCATTTACCAGCTGCACACTCCCGGATGATAGACAGACTGATGACATGAGAATAACTATTGAATAGCTCACAAAATTAAAAGATTCGTTAGAGATCGAATAAATTTTCTCCTAAAGAAGATCATTTTAATCTTCAAAGAGTGGTTATCCTGCTCATCTCCATCTCTTCATGATGAAAATTATATGTAACAACAAGATTATGACAATCTTCTATCGACCATCATCCTTCCATCTTCTCATAATTCGAATCTTACCTGCAAACCTCGAATGTCTCAAACAGCAACCAAAAGCATAGCTACTCCATCACGCCACACCCATAAAATCTACAAACTCACTCAACCTAACCCTTCCAACTTGAATTTTCCGCAACAGGCAAATACAAAGAGACAGGTGTCACTTTGCCGAGCTTATTTACTTCACACAATTTAGTTTACTTCGTGTGTTCAAATGTATCAAGGTGTATTTTGTTAGAGTGTGTGTATGTGTGTGTGTGTGTACTGGGGGTCCGAATGAGCTTGAGACAAAGTTTTCCTGTTACAGTTGGATGCAGGACGCAACACCTTTGGTACAGGCCTCGAGCGATAAAGAGCATCAACAGCAGAACCACGCATCGTCGACCAAGTCGGTTGGAGCTTACGTTAGCCACGACGTGACCAACTTTGAGTTTCTCTACGAGCCTTTCTATGTCGCAAGGGACCATGTGCCTCCTCATGACGAGCGCTTTATGGGCTATGGTTACACGAGAAATACCCAGGTAGGCCACAAAGACTAGCTAGCGATATATTTGTGTGTGTATGTATATACGTATAGAGATATGGTACACTTTACCAACGCCAACTCGTTTAACAGACTGCGAAACGAGTTTGCAAACGTTTTCGTGAACACATCGGACGATCGTCTTTGTGCGAAGCGTAAAGTTGCTTTGTGAGTGACTCTCTGGGGGATTTGCTTGTATACATATAGCTTAGATATCTTCCTCGAGTTGTTAGTTATTATTTTTGTACGCAATAATCAAGGTTGAGATGATACCAATTCTTAATATTGTGAATTTATGGGATTTGTATGAGTATCACTGTTAAGAATTTGTTGAATTTTTGACCAACACTTTCACGAGCTGCTGAACTCTCAATCAGACTGGCTCAATTTCTTTTCAACCAAGCAATTGAATTTCGGGTTACGTTGATTGGAAATTCAGATTAAGCAACGTTTCGGCGGCAATTGTATCCGGATAGGTAACCACCAATCCAGATCAGCCACGCGTAGTTCGCGTGAATAATACTTCGACTCTATCGTTATGGATATAATATAGGAATCCCATGAGATTAGTGGATGGTTTAGTTCCTGGGTGACGGTTTTATTTTCTTGGAAACAAATAGAAAAAATTGTCTGTGTTGGCCACGCGAGCCGGAAAGGCTCCTTTCAAAAATCTTGGTCAAGCAACGTTTTTGCGATTCGTATCCGGATGGGTGACACCCCGTCTTCGTTTGCGAAAACTATATGACTTGTTTAGGATCAGGAACTTGACAAACGCGAGATGAGCGGTTCTCCATCCAGATGTTGAATCGCGAAAACATTCCTTAACCAGGATTTTTCACCGGGCAGAATCACACGGTTGCCGCTGATGTTTTTCTCAATTAGTTTCCAGGAAAACACGAAGCAAATTGTTTTTCCGACCGTAAAATATTATCCGGGCACCATCATTTACCTACGTCATAGGTATGGATAAGTAATTCGGTGGGTGGGTGATGAGCGAGTGGGCGTGTAGTACTATGAGTGGCTGGTTGGGTGAACAGGTAGGGCTGGTTGGTGAATAGGTGGGTTGTGGGGGTAAACGAGTGGCTGGCGGTGGTAGACGGGTGGGAAGATGGACGAATGGATGGTTTGGTATCTTAGTTTAATTCACCAATCTCGTGGGTTACGTATTATTATTAATTAAAATAATTGAGCGCCGGTCCAAAGTTTGTCCGTCCGGATCCCTCGTACCGGGTTGCCTATGTTGCAGGGGTGAAGCATATTGGGTGTCTGTATGGTTCACGGATGGATTGATGAGTTGATGGGCTGGTGGGTGGGTAGAAAAGTGCATGGGTTGGTGGATCAGTGGGTGGTTAGGTCAATGGATTGGTGTGTAAGTGCGTCGGGGGTAGTGTAGATGGAGGGGAGTGTAGGTGGCCGGGTGGATGGATAGGTTAGTGTGTCGTCGTGGTGGTAGTGGTAGTGGTGATTATTGACTGTTTACTGTCGACTGTTGACTGTCGACTGTTGACTCTTGATTGTTGGTTGTTGACTGTTGATTGTTGAGTCAAAACTGCTGATTGTTGAATATTGACTGATGGCTGTGATTGTAGACTGTTGTCTGTTGACTGTTCATTCGTGATTGGTGATTGATGATTAACAATCTCTCAACCGATTAGTTGGTCTAGTAAGCCAATTACCTGATCTATTGTGTCATTTATCTCGTATATCGTTGTAATCAGGTCTAGTCCGGTGTAATTCTAATCATAATCGGTCTAGTTTGGTCCAATTCGATCTAGTTTGATTTATTCCGGTATAATACGTAGAAGGCCCCGTATGGGGGTGATGGTTAAGTGGGTGCGTGGATGGATAGATGGATGGGTGTCGGGTTTGTAATAGAATGTACCATACTAATTTGGTCTTATTCGGTCTGGTTCGGTGTAATTAGGGTTAGTTTGGTGTAATTCGATCTTATTCAGTCTACTCTGGTCTAAGGAGGTCTATCTCGGTCCAGTTCGGTCGAGTGTGGTCCAATTTTGCAGAATTCTGTGTAGTTCAGTCAATTGTAGTCTAGTTCAACGTACCTTGGTCTAGTTTGGTCTAATCCGACCTCATTTGGTCTAGTTCGGTCGACTTCGGCTTAACATGGCCAAATTCCGTCTCGTTCGTTCTTTTTCGGTCTTGTTCGATCTAGTTTGGTCTAACTCACTTTAGTTTGGTCTAGAATGGTGTATTTAAGTCAAGTTCATCAAAAAATTTACTTACATTGGTATTCATAGTCGTTGGCAATCCGTGGGTTGATGTTAATCGGCCCGCGGGTTAGGAGGTGTACACAGTGGAGCCAAAAATTATTTCGAGTGGCTGGTATTCTGCTACACTAGTGTATACTAAAATAATGCAAAGTTGATGCAGAAATTTTGATTAATTTTCTGGCATTACGAACTACAGCGCCTAATCCGCAGATCAACTCTCAACCTTCGGCTCACCAACGACTATCAATATCAGTCTGATGAATCAGGACTTTGATATATCCAACTCAGCCATTCCACAACTCAGAACAGCTAATTTGAATTTTCTAAAATAATATATCCATTACTTGCTACAGTTCAAACTAAGACCATTTTTTCTATCCCGAAAAGCAACTTCTCTCTGTTACTTTGAGTTGATCATCAATCATTACCTTAGAATCATCATTATTGTACTACAAAAACAGTTCAGGGGCATTTGACTTATTGAGAACATTTACAAACTGAACGAGCGGCAAAAGCGCAATAATGCTGGTACCCATGATGAAAGAGTCGGTGAATTTTTTTGTGCGAGCTCAGCGTAGCAGCCCCAGCTGAGCGATCACCAATCCGGCTACTGAATCGCGGAAACGTTGCTCAACCTAAATTTTCCACCGAAAAGGCTCGGGCGACCACCGCTGATATTTTTCTTCTTTGTTTGAGAGAAATAATAGAAAAACTTGTTTAACTGACCCAAAAATAATGTCTGGAGACTATCATCTAAGTATTCATCTTACTAGTTGCGCATCATCACGAATGACCATATACTCACAGTTATCGAGTATTCAACCAATTGATTGGATATTCAACCACTCATTGTCAGTTTAATTTTTCCCCAGTGTGGTTTTAACTCCAACTCAACCAGCTGGTAGAAGTTTTTTGGATAAATTTTTTACAGTGTATGTTATGTCTGAAAAGGTTCACTGGGATGAACCTATACGTGAAATTTCGATCAAAGTAGTTGAAAATTCAAACAAATAGTTGAATATTCGGTGGCTGTGAATTTCTGGATACGTGACTCATCATCAACTAGATACTTAGGTAGTGATCTCAGAATAAAATTTTTTGGTCAGGAGAACAAGTTTCTTTTGTTTTCACAAATAGAATATAAACACCGGTGGTGGCTGCGCGAACCTGATAAGTCAAAAATTCAAGTTATGCAACGTTGCGGCGGGATTCGTATCCGGATGGTCAACTAGCCATTTTTAAGGCTTCTCCGGAATCAGAAACTAGGCAAATTCAAGAAGAGCGGTTACCCATCTAATTACGATCACCACCAAACCGTTATTTGATCCGAATTTTTGACCAAAAAGCTTCGCGCCGGCATCAACGAGGAGGTTTTCCTATCCATTTACAAAATAGTGCGAGTGGACTTATTTCTCTGACTGAAATCATCGTACAGAGAAGACCATGCACCAGTCTCATGGGAACCGTATATTATATCCATAATTGATAGGATCGGCGAATTCTTTACGTGACCTAGACGTGGCAGACCAAGACCAGTGGTCACCCTTATTTGGAAACGATCACCACCAAAATGCCACTCAACCTGGATTTATGACCGACGCGCGACGTGACTCGGAAATGAATCATTCGGCTGAAAATTTGAACATCTTGTTGAAGAAAAAAACCAACCACCTGATTGAGAGAGGAAAAATTTCAACCAACTGGTTAAAAATTCAATCAATTTCTTACACTAGTTAATTGAACGGATCAGTTATTGTACCCAGCATAATTCATTTTGAAGTCAGAATTAGATTTTCGCAACATACACGCCATGAAAACTTGCTTCAGTGCGATATTTCTTTAATGTTTTCAGTCAAAAGAGATAATTTTCGCTTGATTTCGTCACCAAAAGAACTCAGGCCATTGAGCTTACATACTCATGATTTATTATTATTACCATTCTAAATCATTCTATTTATTTAACTGAAATTCTTCTCTGTCATTGATTCATTCAAACTGGTAAGAATTTATATCAGACAATTGAATGCGAACGGTAGTCTACCTCAGTCACGGTGACGACGGATAGTGAGATTGTGCGTTCGATCGACCGTCTGAACATACATTGTCTTATACTACTTATTTTCTATTCGATTTTATTCGTGCATTCTCTTGCTCCCTATCTATTTCATTCCTCGGAGCTTGTATGTACCAGCAACTATTCTTATAGCTTGGAATTTGAACTTTTGTACAGTCTTGTTCTTATTCTTCTTCTTTGACTATACGACTACTTTTCTTGCATCTGTGCTCACTCGTTCGTTGAGCCACTTTCTTCGGTTAGCTTGGCTTGGCACGCTATTAATTCACGTCCTTTGGGAGTTTCAGAGCGTCGAGTACCCTGGAGACAAATCTGTCTCAACTGACTCTTATTAAATTCCGTAAATTGGGTTAATTTAGTGGAGAGAGTAAGAGAGAATACGGCGACGACTGCCTTGTGTATAAAAATTTGAACCTGATGCGTCTACAGTTTGCTTAATCTACAGAGACTGTCAATTCATCCTCACTAACAATGCCGCTTCATTATTGAAATAGAAATAGACTAGGTAATTTCGACGATATTGTGAGCTATTTTTTTTTATCTTGATTGCGGTTGATTTAGAATACCGTAGCTTGGACTCGAGTGTAAATCTCAATATAGTACCTTATTCAACTCAACATGCGCTGCTAAAGAAGATTATCAGAATCCTTTCTCAAAAAAGAATAAGTTACAAAGAATACGTCCCGGGCTTTCGAGATTCTAAACCGATTAGTTCTTGAGTAATTTTGCAAGAATTTCGATTTGATGACGAAAATAGTATATTTCTGTACTGAGCGCGGTAGCCCATTTTGGGCACTAGGACATGTCCTCCAGTGCCCAAAATGAGCTTGCAAGCGAAGTGCTGATATATCTTTCCATTACGAGAACCCTAAAATCCTATTTAAACACGGCATTTTTAGGTTAGAGTAATGAAAAAGCTATTATGTCGTGATACATGAAGAAAGTACCATATCGTTGCTGTGACGGAGCACGAAATTTTTTGAACAGCTGAATCAGTATCTTAGGAACTTTGAGGATTTCTTCTGGAGAGTTGAATGATAAGGGACTGAAAGTTAGGGCTGTTATGTTTTTGTGAGAGGATATCGACGGAAAATTTAACCTACAGTCGATAGATCTCGGGAAAACAAAGAGGACCGTGGAAATTTCACGCATTCAAAAGATTATTTGGCAGAGGAGGAAAGGTTTTTTAAGGATTTCGGCGAAAATCTACCACCATCAGGAAACAACTTTTTTTTTATGAGAAAGCAAAAGACGATTTGTACTCCCTAGTCACCATTGGATTACATGAGCAATGAGCCTCGTATTTGATTTGAGGTTCGAAACTGATTGGTCGTCGCGGAATTTCGATAGAATGTTATTCCTATGGCAAAAGAAGCTAGTACATTGAGGCACGCGAAGAAACAGCTATAACATGGCTTCCTACGGGGCACAAAGTCCCTTGATGGGTTTCAACCAATCTTTTTAAACCTTCGAGGATTTCTTTTGAAAAGTCCAATAATGATGCCAGGGGCCTTATTCTAATACATTTTTCCGCGACGGGGTGGAAGAAAACCCAGCATTCCCAATTTCCGCCAGTTTACAATTAGTAAACAAACTAGTTTGTAACATTGATTGCTACGAAAATATCATCGGAATATGATTGATCGCGTATCCTTCCGAACCCTCAAAAAATTTCTGGCACCACCCAATTCTAAGATTGGCCCAAAAGTCATCTTGAAATGGAATTAAATCATTTTTAGACCACAACATTTCCGCTTACTAACCTGTCACTTCGATTGTGATCGAAAAATTATCCGATTTCCTGTTGAGATAACTTAAGGCCCAATTTTAGAATTGTGTGATGTTAAAAGATGTTTGGGGGTTTGGAAGGATACGCCATAAAGTATAGTCGGATGATATTTTTGTAGCAATGAACGTTAAATACTAGTTCGTTTACTAAATTTGGAGTAGGAAAAATTGGAAGTTACCGGATTTTCTCCCACCCCGCCGCGGGAAAAGAATATTAGAATAAGGCCCCAGTGGATTTTGAGCATCCCTAGATTAGTATTATTCGAGTTATAACTTGTCTTCCGTCAGTTATTTATTTTTTACTAAATAATCACGTTTTACAAATGATTTGTACACCCCACCTTGACCTCAGCATGGAATCAAGGACTCAATTTAGATGTTATTTGAGATGTTGAATCGATTGGTTGATGCGGAATTCATTACTCTATAATTAGAGACTAATGTGAAGAGGGATACAGCGATGCTAGAATAAAATGTGACGAAATCAAAATTCCGTATTCACCCATCGATTCAGGCCTTGAAAAACCCCCATAACGAGCGCCTCGTCTTTTTCGAATAAGAAGAAGAAATTACGAAGTATTTCAGGTATGGAAGAATGACAAATTGTCAGGAAAAAAATGCACAAGTCCGAAAATATTGATCGGGGGATATTCAAAATGTAGTGTTCTCATCTGCAGATGCCACCAAAAATGTCTCCAAAATTTTAGCTGGATCGGTGGAAACAGTGAGGAGTTTTGCTGAGCCATAGAAAACGAAAACACACACACACACGGTCAGAAGGCTCGCAAGATTGGGTTGTAGTAACTTTTTGAGGGATTATCAATAAAAACTGTTAACTACGGTCGATAAATCTCGGGGAAACGAAGAGGGCTGTACAAATTTTATTCATTCGAGAGCTTCATTGTCGGTGGAGAAAATTCTTCGAGAATAAATTCCCCGAAAAATCTACTATCATCAAATGAAAGCCTTCTCTTCCGAGAAATCAAAGGAACATCGTTTGGACTGCAACAGGGCAATCGATACAGATCTTGCAAGATAGGGAATTCTCTTCGATACAGTTTTTGATCATGAAATTCTCGTTCGCATTTCATGTCGATTTTGTTTTATGACATGTGTGAGGCTGCCGTATCTCAACACTCTCCGATATAGATTCAATGAATATCAATCGATCAGTTTGTCTTGCCGATCTTACCTTTGACACAACAGTGAGCACGATAACATCTGTTGGATAGTCATGTGAGACATGAGATTGTAGAGTGCCAGTTACTAATCCGAACTATTAATTGATGCAATTAAAATTTTGACCTCTTGGTATGATTTACACGCAATATTACAAGTTTTTGTGACTTGGAGAGGGCTATATGATATAGCCAAAACATTGGAATATTCGTACAGAAATGAAAGTTGCAGGGAAACCCGATGAACTTATATTCAGAAATTCAACAACATTTCACGATATAATTATCTCAAGAAGGAATTCTTCAACCTCATCAGCTTTCATTGAATTATTCTGTAAGATCTTCAAATTGTACATCTTCATTGAACAAGTGATGCTCAAATCTTCTCAATTCATCAATCATCAAGTAAGCTACTAGGATCATTTCCAGCGCTCAAATTTGGAAGAGTAAAAGGCATTTCAAACTCTTTGAATTGAGCCCCTCTCTCTCCAAAACACTGACTCTCCTCACCATTCGAGAATGTTTAATTTTGCGTTCACTCTAACACACCGTCAGCCTCCTCTTCTCGCAATTTCTAATAGCATCGTGCACAGCTTCCGCAGTTAACGCACGTGTACCAGCTAGGTAATTGAATAAATTAAAACAAATGAAGCACAAAATTAGATACCTCACTATACTCCACACTGTGACTGAATTTATCCAGAAAATGCTATAAAAGCTCACCAAAACGAGGAATTTTATCGTCTTCAAACACAATCATATCCAGTCTATCAAGCTTGAACATTTATCGGATACGTACCACATGTACCCGCATAGGAAACAATGCATAATAATGAGGTACATATATGCAAGTGAGAATTTGAGTTAAGCATATAGAAGGCATGCTTAGTCAGCTGGCAAGCTGCAATGGCAGCAATACGATGCTCATTTGCCGCGTCTTGAAACACCTCTGGAATACAATACAATACCAAATTCTCGCTTTATACTCACATACATATGTGGCACATGATGTATGACCTCCAGAGTATTCATTATATCTATATCTTTGTCTGTGTGACATTCTCTCGTATGTATATCGAGCGATGAGATGAGCATATATATATATATATATATATCACAATTTGCCGATCCTATTTTGGACAAGACAATCACGAGACGATGTGTGTTTGGTAACTTGACATGAAGCGCATCTGGTTCAGTTTGAGGTATTTGTGTTTTAGAGGTTATGTGTCTAGAGCAAATCGCAATTTAATAGGGTGAAGGATGGGTACATGATGAGATGTGAAACGCAGAATTTACATAGAGGTGTGCGGGTTTATTGTTTGCACTTCTCATTGTTTCTTGCATAATTGTTGAGAGGTATGTCGTGAGAATCATGATGGTGGCAATCCGTACGGAGATGATGTGTCGTGTGATAGGTTATGTCGTCAATCGTCGTCGTGGAAGGCTTTCATGTCAAATCTTGTTTTACGGGCATATCATCGTGCATATGAGTGTTTCATTCACGCGTGAGGTATCGATTGATTGTCACATGAATATTTCATTGTTCTCAAGGTTTTGAGGTGAGGATGGATGCATGCCTGGTGATAGTTTAGAATGATTTGAGTAGTTGATGAGTAGAAATTAGAAATAGTACTCAAATACATCAGCAGTTCTATTTTAAAACGACACATGAAAAAGAGTCATGTCTGGGATCAGTTTTACGTGACTTTTTCATTTGATTTCATGTCCTATAATATGAAGTTCAAACTCTAGAATCCAGAATCTTCTTTAGGAATGGTACCGTCTAATTATTTCTTTCAATCCTCGCAATGCATGAAAATCGGGACTTCTTCTCAAAAAATTGCATATGTCTCAAAAGTAACTCGAGATAATGCAACGAAGTTTGAAATACTGTGTGAGAACCTGTCAAGAAATTCTTTCATAAAAAAGATTTCATTTTAGGCTCTACTCAGCAATAATCTGGAAAAGCAGGCATCCCTGATGATCACTCCGAAAAGCGATTCTATCAGATTTTTCCAGGACATGAGGAAACAGCATGATCTCTGAAAAAAAATCGGGACTTGCAGTTTGTTGTTTCCTGCATTTTGCAGCGATTTCTTTGAATTCTGATCCTCTGACCTATGAGTAAATGACGGTATTCGCGCATATGCATAATTCTGCAAATCTGAAACTTTTTTTATCGAAAATCAAGAAAATTCCTTCCAGAGTGACCTTCAAGGAACTCCACTCCGTGTCTTCAGTTATTCATTACAATGATTTCAATGAAAAGTATTGTGGCCAGAGTAAGGTAACTCGTATATTTTGTCCCCGTAGTCCCACACTAATCCACGAAATCATAGTTTGTGGAGTGTTTGTGAGAATTCCTGGGCATTTTGGAATGAACACCTTCAAATTTTTAATGAAACTACTTTCAGAATTGCAGAAATCAAGGATTCGTTGAAAAACTTAAATGGAAGAGCAAAATCTTAGGGTCAAATAAATATTACCATGCAATTCAGCAATGGAAGGTATATTTTAGAGGAATATCTTGAAGAAATGTTCCTGGGGATAGCCAGGTTTACCTCATCTCCTCGAATTTCGCATAAAACTGCTAACCGAAACGTTTTAAGAAAGTGGTTTTCTTCAATACCGTTCGCATTGTCCAAACTGCGTTTCATTATCTTGAGTCAAAATCAGAATTTTAGAAGGAGATCACAATTGTCAGTGTCAAGTCTTCCATACTGCAACTTTCCCACAACATGACATGTAAAAAAATATAGGAGAGAATGCGACTCGACAGATAAATACTAAGGTAGTATTTTGTATGAATTGCAGGTTTACGAGATGTACGTCGCAGGATACAAATTTAAGGTTTTGTCACCAACTTTCACAGTTCACTGGGGTCTACAGACTCGAAAGAGCCGACCAGCTTGGCGTGAACGACAGAACAGTGTTAACCGCAAGAACTTTGAAACATTCAAGAAGGAACTGTTCGCCCGTTACACCCGAGATCCTCTCAAAATGCTCAAAGGCCCCAATTGACCAAGGCCTCAAATGCTTCAGGAGCTTGTCAGAGGACAGCCCAAGCCCGAAGCCAAAATTGGTCTAAATCTTTAAGCTCGAACAATGATTAGTGCAAATATATGTAACTGATACTTACTTTTTTGATATTACAGATAAGAATGACGAAAGGGAGATCAATATTCCTTGACAGGTGAGAGTCGAAATTAACGGACTGATGCATTATTTGACAATCATTATTCAATTGTATGGTCTATTCATATACAAGTTAGATAGAAAGGCCTGAATTTTATACATTCAATGGTGCTAATACTTTCAACTGGATCTGTTTTTCTATTGCTGAGGACTTTTGGTATTTTCAATCTCGGGATTTCTAATTGTAAGGATGTCGCACAAACTATTCCATAATCATAACTTTTCTGACACGTACTCTCGAGAGCAATCTGAGCTATTCCAAGCTCGACATCGCGCTGACTTACTTGCACTCATGGATTGAGGTGAGAAAAAAACAAACAGAGAGATCATGAAGTGAGCTGTTGGTAGACAGCTCAGCTTCCTCCCTAGTGTATTTACATATATAATTTGTTATATAAATTTAATGTTTGGATGACTCCTCTGCGTTTTGATGAAATCAGTGACGAGTTTTGCACTGAAATACATACATTTTCTCTCTCTCTCTCTGGTCTTATGATACAAGTAGATGTCTCGATATACTCGTTGAATAACACCGGCCCACAAATTGGAAAAAGTCACCTTCCCGCAGAGATGAGGAATCTGTAAATCGATGTGAGATTGTGCGCTGAGTCCGAAAATGCCACCAGTACCGCTCGTGCGCCACCAAAATTTCGAGATATTCCATGAGAAAATTTTTCTTCGAGGCTTACTGGACTTTTGACCTTGGAATCGGAAAGAAGGGATGATTTCACGCCCAAACATGCGTTTTGGGTAAATTTGCTTGATTGATCTTCGTAGAGTTCATGGCAAATATCAGTCGTTGCCATGATATGAACCGTGGAGACACTCTCGTCGTTCAGTACTCAAGTTGACAGAGTGATGCGGTACTCAAATTGACGCTCGTGATCTAGTACTCGTAATGATCCAGTACTCAGGGTTATACTCGTGGGCCAGTACTCGAGGTGACACTCGTGATCCAGTCCTCTCAGTGGTCCAGTACTCGAGGTGACTTTCGCGGTCCAGTACTCGAGGTGACATCGTGATGCGGTATTCAAAGTAATACTCGTGATGCAGTCCTCGTAGTGATCCAGTACTCGAGGCGACACTGGTGGTCCAGTACTCGAGGTGATATTCGTAGGCCAGTACTTGAGATGACACTCGGGATCCAGTACTCAAGGTAACATCGTGATGCGGTACTCAAAGCGACACTCATGATCCAGTCCTCGTAGTGATCCAGTAATCGGGTTGACACTGGTGGTCCAGTACTCGAGGTGATACTCGTAGGCCAGTACTTGAGGAGACACTCGGGATCCAGTACTCAAGGTAACATCGTGATGCGGTACTCAAAGCGACACTCGTGATCGAGTCCTCGTAGTGATCCAGTACTCGAGGTGACATCGTGATGCGATATTCAAAGTGACACTCGTGATCCAGTCCTCGTAGTGATCCAGTACTCGATGTGACACTGGTGGTCCAGTACTCGAGGTGATACGCATAGGCCAGTACTTGAGGTGACACTCGGGATCCAGTCCTCGTAGTGATCCAGTGCTCGAAGTGACACTGGTGGTCCAGTACTCGAGGTGATACTCGTAGGCCAGTACTTGAGGAGACACTCGGGATCCAGTACTCAAGGTAACATCGTGATGCGGTACTCAAAGCGACACTCGTGATCGAGTCCTCGTAGTGATCCAGTACTCGAGGTGACATCGTGATGCGATATTCAAAGTGACACTCGTGATCCAGTCCTCGTAGTGATCCAGTGCTCGAGGTGACACTGGTGGTCCAGTACTCGAGGTGATATTCGTAGGCCAGTACTTGAGATGACACTCGGGATCCAGTACTCAAGGTAACATCGTGATGCGGTACTCAAAGCGACACTCATGATCCAGTCCTCGTAGTGATCCAGTAATCGGGGTGAAACTGGTGGTCCAGTACTCGAGGTGATACTCGTAGGCCAGTACTTGAGGAGACACTCGGGATCCAGTACTCAAGGTAACATCGTGATGCGGTACTCAAAGCGACACTCGTGATCGAGTCCTCGTAGTGATCCAGTACTCGAGGTGACATCGTGATGCGATATTCAAAGTGACACTCGTGATCCAGTCCTCGTAGTGATCCAGTACTCGATGTGACACTGGTGGTCCAGTACTCGAGGTGATACGCATAGGCCAGTACTTGAGGTGACACTCGGGATCCAGTCCTCGTAGTGATCCAGTACTCGAGGCGACACTGGTGGTCCAGTACTCTAGGTGATATTCGTAGGCCAGTACTTGAGATGACACTCGGGATCCAGTACTCAAGGTAACATCGTGATGCGGTACTCAAAGCGACACTCATGATCCAGTCCTCGTAGTGATCCAGTAATCGGGGTGACACTGGTGGTCCAGTACTCGAGGTGATACTCGTAGGCCAGTACTTGAGGAGACACTCGGAATCCAGTACTCAAGGTAACATCGTGATGCGGTACTCAAAGCGACACTCGTGATCGAGTCCTCGTAGTGATCCAGTACTCGAGGTGACATCGTGATGCGATATTCAGAGTGACACTCGTTATCCAGTCCTCGAAGTGATCCAGTACTCGATGTGACACTGGTGGTCCAGTACTCGAGGTGATACGCATAGGCCAGTACTTGAGGTGACACTCGGGATCCAGTCCTCGTAGTGATCCAGTGCTCGAGGTGACACTGGTGGTCCAGTACTCGAGGTGATACTCGTAGGCCAGTACTTGAGGAGACACTCGGGATCCAGTACTCAAGGTAACATCGTGATGTGGTACTCAAAGCGACACTCGTGACCGAGTCCTCGTAGTGATCCAGTAATCGGGGTGACACTGGTGGTCCAGTACTCGAGGTGATACTCGTAGGCCAGTACTTGAGGAGACACTCGGGATCCAGTACTCAAGGTAACATCGTGATGCGGTACTCAAAGCGACACTCGTGATCGAGTCCTCGTAGTGATCCAGTACTCGAGGTGACATCGTGATGCGATATTCAAAGTGACACTCGTGATCCAGTCCTCGTAGTGATCCAGTACTCGATGTGACACTGGTGGTCCAGTACTCGAGGTGATACGCATAGGCCAGTACTTGAGGTGACACTCGGGATCCAGTCCTCGTAGTGATCCAGTGCTCGAGGTGACACTGGTGGTCCAGTACTCGAGGTGATACTCGTAGGCCAGTACTTGAGGAGACACTCGGGATCTAGCACTCAAGGTAACATCGTGATGCGGTACTCAAAGCGACACTCGTGATCGAGTCCTCGTAGTGATCCAGTACTCGAGGTGACATCGTGATGCGATATTCAAAGTGACACTCGTGATCCAGTCCTCGTAGTGATCCAGTACTCGATGTGACACTGGTGGTCCAGTACTCGAGGTGATACGCATAGGCCAGTACTTGAGGTGACACTCGGGATCCAGTCCTCGTAGTGATCCAGTGCTCGAGGTGACACTGGTGGTCCAGTACTCGAGGTGATACGCATAGGCCAGTACTTGAGGTAACACTCGGGATCCAGTCCTCGTAGTGATCCAGTGCTCGAGGTGACACTGGTGGTCCAGTACTCGAGGTGATACTCCTGGTCAAGTTCTCGAGGTAACACTGGTGGTCCAGTACTGGAAGTGACACACGTCAATCAGTACTCAAAGTGACACTCGTAGTCCGGCACTATAGGTAATCCAGTTCTCGAGGTGACACTGGTAGTCCAGTACTAGAAGTGACAACCGTCAAGCAATACTCGAGGCGATACTCATGGTCCAGTACTAGAGGTGACACTTGTGTTGCGGTAGTCAAAGTGACACTCGTGGTCCAGTATTCGAGGTGACACTGATGGTTCAGTACTGGAAGTGCCACTCGTGGTTCAGTACTCGAGGTGACACTGATAGTTCAGTATTGGAAGTGCCACTCGTGGTCCAGTACTCGAGGTAACAATCGTGGGGAGGTACTCCAGGTGACTCTCGTATCTTAGTACTAGAGTTGATGCTCGCAATTCATTACTCGAGATGACGAAGAACTGGATCACGAGTGTCACCTCTAATGCCGCATCACAACAAGCACTGGGTCACGACGAGATATTTTTTGATTTTGACGTAGAATATCTCAAAATTTGGGGGAGGGGGAGGTACAATCAAATCTGATGGAGTTTCCGGACTCATCGCACGATTTTATCTCGATATATGCGATCCCCTTTTCTGTAAAGATGACTTTTCTGAATTTGTGGGACGGTGTAACTAACCTAACTTGGATGGTTGTTGGTACGAAGAGTTTCTTTTGGTTCAAACTTAGAGAAAACTCTTCCTCATGAGATGAAGCTGAGTCTCAAATCTCACACCTTCTTGGCGGGGGTCTTTGCAAAATTACGAGAAAATTTGTACGGTTTTATAGGAAATTACAGAGTGATTAGTGAAAGTGGGCACCCGTTCATATACGTATGCTTGATGTGAAGAGTCAAATGCTATTCAATTATTTTCGTGGCAACTTGGTAGAAGTCTCTTTCCCGTATAACACAATTTTAGCCATGAAATGACATGGTCGATAATCATTGATGGCTCGGGGTCGTGGATTGGCCGAACAATTGTCACGTCCTTGGCTATTTGATGGCGAAATACTCGAAATGAAACCTAAATCACACTTTTCGAACTTGAATCGTCCTCTCACATGGAATCATGATGTTAAATTCGTAAATCGGCATTGGAGGACTAATTCTTACTTCTTCAATGTTGTCCTTGGATTTGAGGCCATTTTTGATGAGAAATTATCGATCGGGGTTTGATTGTCGAGATGTTGATTTAAGGAAGAATGCATTTGACTGACTTCATGAGAAAACGTGAGATAGCTCAACGGTAGAGCATTTCCCCGATCGAAAGAAGGTTCCCAGTTCGATCTTGGGTTCAGGCATTTTCCTCGCACTGTCAGTCGAATGCATTTTTTCTTTGATATACTTCTCGACGATCAAATCCCGATCGATAATTTCTCATTAAAAATGGCCTCAAATCCGAGCTCATCAATAGAGAACTCAAAATTAGTCCTTCATAGCCAGTTTACGAGTTCAATATCATTGATTCGAAATGGATCCCATTGTGACTGATTTCCAAAGTGGAATATCCGATTCCTTTGGATTCTAGAATAGATACTTCTCTCGTCTTCATTTATCATGCAGGATGAGGACAGGCCTCGATGATGGAATTCTTATAACCCTGTTGACAATTCCGAAAACTTTGATCATATATAACCACGTATGGCAGACATGGGTAAATATGAAATATAACAGGCCCAAGGTTTGTTGCAGTAATATACGTGTTTCGAGTGTAAAATTTCCCGTAGAACATATGCCGATCATTGCTGGTGGTATTCCAATACTTGATACGGAAGATGACGAACAATTGCATGATTCCTCTCCAAATCACGTATCTTTACCGGCAACTTAGTGTTACATTCGATGAACGGTACTTTTTTGCGCAGATCACTGAAACTTACACCTTTTAGAAGGTAGATGAAACTCAGAGCTCTGCTTTGTCAAGTTCAAATCCGAGAAATCCATGATACTTCTTATAAGGATTCATAGAATTTCAATTGAATGGACAATCTACGCTACTAAATTCTTTCACCAGCAAAAATGTCTCATAAAATATTTTTCATATCATTTTTCAATGCGGGGCGTTATTTCGCTGTTCGAAATACCAATGAAATGGAATAATGAGTTTTTACACGGCTCAACGCAGCGTGTAAAGCGGCATATACTATGCTATTTATAAATATAATATTTTGGGATGGTTTCTGGAAACGATACACATGGAGCTGCCATCTGAATTTATTTCCCATAACCTGATGAAATTTGACCATCTTGCAGTTTTGAAACATTGTTAATAGTAATGGGAATTGCATCCTAAATCGGGCAAAGGATGTATCAATTCATCCATAAAATGTTCAAGGGAGAGACAATTTTGCGAGCAAAGAATGCATTTTCAAGATATTTGACGGATATATCTTTTGTGCGAATGTTTAAAGGATCTCATTTGTACTCCGAGACACAGAGAAATGTGATACTTGCAAATTTGGGAAAAAATTTCCTTCCATTATCAATCGCAAACGGCTTACCGTCGAAGATGATTCTTCAGATTTCCAGAACATAATCTCTCCCCGGCCTGCCACTGTATATGATAAGCATCTGTCATGAAGTCACGTGAGTTGTGAGAGTGGATGAATGAACTTCGGAATGATAGTGAGTGATGTAGATTGTCTGAGTTATCCTAAGACAGATTTTGTAGAATATCAAGTGTACAACCAATGATCTTACGTTTATACGACGATGTTGTGGAATAAATTGAGAATTTATCATTATGATGAACATTTATTGAATGAATAATGCCAGTAAAAAACTTATAGTTCTGCGGAGACAGAATTCTGTAGAATGGATTTCCGTTGGTCAACGCCAATGTCACGATAAGGATATCGGTCAATGTTGAGAAGAGATTACAGTTTTACCACATACGGCAGGGTTCGCATAGATATTTGTAACATTTTTATATGTGGTGAGTATACCGAACATGTAAACCCTCTCCCTCTCCATCTCATTTCGTTTTGCCAATAGTTATGATCTCTTTTCAATATCCTGTAGCTCACTCGGAGCTTGTTCCAAGATCCTTGAAACGAGTGAAGGTGCAGATAATTTCGACCAACCATAACGAGGTTTTATAACATTCCTGGGAAATGATTTTTTGTGAGTTCGCGGGAAGGTGTACCCGACATGACGTCACCATTTCCGATGGGTTTCACGCGAAAACAGCCTAGGGAAAGGGGTCAACTCTCAGATTCTTTGCTCATGCCTTTTATTTGATTTTATGGCCCAAAATACAAACTTTGAATCTCCCATCGGATCCGAAAAATTTTTATTTTTCCGTAGCAGCCAGTTCCGTTGAAAATTCATCGTGCCGAGAATGATGCTTTATCAGTCACTAAAATGACAATATCTCGACTTCTTCGACAGGCACGAATTTGCGACTTGCAGGATTCAAAATAACATTGAAAATCCTGATGGAAACGTTGTTGTACGATCATTTTCGACGACTCCGGGTCCTCCGGGAGACAAAATAGTACATTTCGATTCAAGCGTGGAGAAACTTATTCTCGCATCCGAGAGTAGGTTTCCGGCCTGAGCCGGAAACCTATCGCTTTTGATATGACAGCTCACTTGCAAAAATGCCCAATAGATTCTGTTCATGTTGGTGTCACGGTTGAATCTACTAATGTTTCAATGGATAGATTCTTGTATAACCTATCATCAACTACAGAGTATCCATGTGGAGGCATACCCATCACTATTTACATAGAAAAACTCCTGAATCTTTTGTTGTATGCGATAGGCTCATTACCAAGAGAATCCGAATTACAAGATTCGCCATAGGATTCAGCAATATCGAGGGATTCTGAACTGATTAGACTACTTGAGACACATCGTTCATCGAATACAAAGTTGACCTGGAAAAATTGATTTCATCTGCATACTTGCAATAAAAATTATTGCCTTCAGTTCAATTCTTTATTATCATGAGATTATCATGCAATCGAGTGAATTCCATCAATACTATTCATCCAAGCTACTTATTGAGGTGGTGAAATTCTCTCAGTTGTATCATCTCGGAAATTGATGGTCATTTTCATTCCTACACTTAGATCGTTCACCTGAAAGTTGAACGATTCTTCGAATGTAGTCATCAACCTCTTGAATCTCATCAGCGCTGGCGCAGGAAATTTCATTGCTTCCTCCAATCAAAGAGCGGGGTACTAAAAGATGAACGATTTTATTTCAATGATTGCAAATTCCTAGTAGAAAAATATAAGAAATAAGAAATGAATCTCACCCTCATCATGCAAACATTGCAGTTCGTATCTCTCTCTATTAATCTCTTCAGCCCGATAATTTTCATGATGCATCACGTTCACTTCTCGGTCAGGCAGAGGTGTGACGTTGGGAAAGTTTAACTCCATGCGCTCTGGTTCATTTAGTGGAGCTTGATGTTCCAATGCTATAGAAAAATGTCTAACTAAATGGAAATGTTGAGAATGATTCTGATTGGTATGGTTTCAATATTCATCCCAGGAATTGATTCTCCTTTTTTTCTTGACAATTTTTCTGTATGTTTTTGAGAGATTTTCATCATGATCCAAAAAATTTTGATTATCACAAATTGTCACAATTAGGGATCCACGGGACCAGTGTTTCGTGGTGAAAACCTACTCCAAGTGATTCGGAAATTTGCATTTCTGAGCGTGGGGCTCTTGTCGCTTTCACAATAACTCAAAATTGCAGGTCACCAGGTATGATCCCGAGATTAATTTTTGAATTTCATTTCATATTATTGCCCAGGGTTTTGCCTAGATTCATCACAGAATTTTATCATAGCTCTTTCTTTCTATATATTGATAGTTTCAATCATTATAATTATCTGAGGATTGCACTTCACACCAACTCTGACGCAAAGTGGCTACGTGGTTCATACATGGTCTCATATCACAATCAAAGTGAAACGTAATTCGAAAATAAAATTTCCAGCTCAAGATCCATATGTTGAGATTTGGCTATACGATAAAATTGAGATGATTAGATATTTGATTGAGAATCTTGGTCGATCTCTGATATAATCCTAGAAATACGTGATACACAGTAAAAAGGATTTCTCAAAATGAGAAATTTTTTTTCTCATTCTGAGTGAAAAAAATGTTCTAAAAATTGAGTGGCCGAGTGAAATGCCAGTAAACTTTTATTCTGGACTCAATCGAAAAATAAACTTCTCGAGCAAGGGAGAAATGATACTTTACAGCTCACTGCCGGTACTCCGGATTAGAATTTTTATATCGTACTGTACAATCAGTGCAGTTCAATTGCATGACCCATGTGCAATCGCAAGTATATCAATGAATTTGGTTTCGAGCAACTTTCGAGCTGGAATTAGAAACTCTTGATTTAAAATCATCTCACCCATCGGATTGAAATGATCTTTAAATCACGTAGTTTCACCTATTCGTGCGATGTGTTCAACAGTACGGGTAGTATCTCACCATCAGATCTGGATACCTCACGGTCGCAGCTCAGTAATTCATCAAATATACACCTTGACTGCTGGATTACACCTTGACTGTTTTGATGGCAAGAACATAAACTACTGCTGTCCGAAGATATTCTTTGATTGTACACTGCCTGATGGTTTGAATCTGGAAACACATGGAAGTCGTACTTTGCAATCTATTCATTTGTTACAGGCATCATTTGCAAATTCCTCCCAGATCTTGGGAGTTGGTCGAGTTGTTCACAATTTTACTATATTTATTATATACTCAGTTCGTTGGACAAGAATATGTAGGTGATCAAATTGTAGTGAACATTTATCACTAAATTATCCTCAGTTCCCATTAGAAAAAATGTTACTATATCACAATGTATCATGATTCTTATAGTTCCACTTAAGAATTCCAAAAAGCGACGGAAAATTTTGTCAATTTGCACTTGATGGAATAGTCATAATGGATTACTAATCTTGGAGGACTATAAGCATATAGGTCAAAATCTGCTCCAAATACTTTGGTACCAAGAGTCCCGGACACGGTGCTCGGGAAAGGACGATAGGTTGACCAAAATTGTCACCAAAAACTGAACACGTGGTGATTTAGTACTATGCCCAAGGATCAAAATCCCGTTTCGACCAAAATGGAGCAATCCCCCTTTTTGAAATGCGAGTTTGATTCGTATTTATACGTGTTAATCAAATGGAGCTTTTTTAAGCAACATACTTTTCGAGACAACAGCGGCTTCCAAAGCCCATAACTTCAATGAATCTCAATATTTTCCAACGTACTTCAACTTATTTTGAAGCTTATTCAGATACCTTCAAAATGAGCTATTGTGAGCTTGAATTCAACACAGTAGACTTGAGCTATCTCAGAACTTAGGAGCTCGAAAAGTCTCAAATCGTTAGAAGAGGGAATCTCGGGTATCAAATCATAATGAGGTTCCTCGACTCTAGTTCATTGAAATCAAACTAGCTTCAAAATAAGTTGAAGTACGTTGGAAAATATTGAGATTCATCGAAGTTATGAGCTTTGGAAGCCGCTATTGTCTCGACAAGTATGTTGCTCAAAAAAGCTCCATTTGATTAACACGTAAAAATACGAATCAAGCTCGCATTTCAAAAAGGGGGATTACTCCATTTCGGTCGAAACGGGATTTTGATCCTTGGTCATAGTTCTAAATCACCACGTGTTCAGTTTTTGGTGACAATTTTGTTCAACCTATCGTCCTTTCCCGAGCACCGTGCGGAAAAGATAGCCATCTTCAGCCTTAAGTCCGTACTTCATTTCTATCGGAAATCACCAAAATCATCTAAAAAATTGAGGATTAAAAAATAAATAGGGGAGCAGGTACAGCTCAGTCGAGGTCACGACTGATTCAACTATTGAGTATGTAACATAACGTCAATTTGTGGCCTCAAAATGCCCTTTTATTTATGGATTATTCCATTCCCTGAAAAGAAATGTTCAAATCCAATTAACATCGGTTCACGCACAATTGGCTGCGGGAAGTCACCGTGGGTATCCCTCAGTGACTGTTTCTTGTCAAATTTCTACGGAAAACCTACTTGGAATCTGTGACAAGACAGTAGTGGTATCAATGCTTCATCGATCTTATTTTGGCGCAAAGAAATTAGCTCGATAAAATCCAATTCGTGAAATTTTCTGAATCAGGTGAATTGATGATGAATCAGATTTTTTATGAATAAGGCATCCAACATACGGGCTCATCGCAATGAACTAGTTGAATGTGATTAAATTATATAATACTCACTTGAAGGGCTATTCTGGAGATAAGATTCTACAGCCCCAAAAGAGTGTGGGTTCCTTTGTGTTTCTCCTATTTCAAATCTCCTATGACATCGCGTGAGCGAAGATTCCCTGTCGATACGAGTCAACGCATGTTTCAGAATCCCACTAGTGAATTCGTGGGTTTCAGCATTGAAATCATTCCTAGAGGTCTCTCCTCTGGCATTCTCACAAATGTGCTCATTCAAATCACATTCAGTCTTGTATTCCTTGCTGCAGATTTTGCACATGAATAGCTCCTTTTCCGAGTGAGTTTCCAAATGTCTCTCAAACATAGATTGGAACTTATATGTTTTACCACAGAGCTCACAAGAAAAAATGCTATCCCTCCCATGTTTGTATCCATGTCGACATAATGCTTTTCTAGACGGAAATTGCTGTTTACACTCATCACACTTATGCACGCGTTTCTCGTCTGAATGGTATTCTTCGTGATCCCTCAGTCCAGATCTACTTTTATAACTTCGATCGCACAAATTGCAGGGAAAAGGCCTTTCATCGGGATGAGATCTCATGTGTTTCTCCAAGTCGATTTTGGTCTTAAAAGTTGCTTCACAAGTCCCACATGATACTCGTCTTTCATTAGTATGAATCCTTGCGTGCCTGCGTAAATGATACCTCGTACTATAGCTTTTTAGGCAAATTCCACATGGAAAAGGTTTCTCACAGTGGTGAGTTTTCACATGAGCATCCAATAGTGATTGCAATAAGTAACTCTCACCGCAGACATTGCATCGATGTGACCTCACGCCGGTATGTGTGAGCACATGACTTTTCAAGCTGAACGAGCTAGAAAACATTTTATGGCACACCTCACACACGAAAAGTTTTTCTTCAGGATGTAATTTTTGATAATGATTTATCAATCGCATCCTAGTACTGAGAGGATACTTGCAAATCTTACAAAAACGTGTTTCTCCATGACTATTCCATTCATCATAATCCCCTTCTTGTTGTTCAACACATGAAGTGCTAGCTAGATTTCAAAAAATTCGAAACTCATGAATGCGGATAAACTGAAATCGAGCTTAGAAATATTCAGATTAGTTTATTCATGTAAAGTGATATTTTTGGATTGGTTCATCTGATATTTTTGATCGATAATCTCATTGTGATTCAGTTCTAACCTATGATTGAATATTGCTAGAGTCAAATTTTTATGCTTGTCAATGAGCAAACTAACCTATAGGAATAGGAGTGGTCGTTTTTTCTGATGATGCGTATCCAAAAATAGCCCACAGCACAAGAAGAATGTGCAGCATCTTCCTTACAGTAGGTAGAAATTCATGGAGTGTCCTCGGGTTTCAAACAAGAAGAAATACGAGGTTTCTTAACAGTTTCATGACTTACGTAAGTACTGATTATTTCAAGCTCAATATAGGTATTTTGGGATGCCGATGATATAAAAAGATAGATTTGCAATCATTTTCATAGCTGTATCACATTAGGCAGACAGAATTTGAGAATGAACCGCTGTTCGCTTTTCAATAGTTGAATAAGTACGACTATAAATCACTCCGGGATGTCTCCAACGTATCAGCTCGTTGAACATTCTAAATATTGTTGAAACAGTTGTAGGCGTCAAAGAGATGGGATTTTATCGCCCGATCGATTTGGATTCAAGAATTTAGCCAGTCTTGGAGAATTATTCGAATATTTCTATGCTAACGACGTTCCGGAATTTCGATATTCGAAAGAAAAATAGCGTGTAAGATACACTTCATAATCAAAGTCTCATTATATCCATTTATGCTTCAGATTTATAATAATTCGTGGGAATTCGCGTGTGCATTGATTCCCAGAACATCTCAACTTACTTTTGTTCGTCCGATGATACAATGGGATTTTTGTTGATCCTTGAGACGAAATCGATTTAGACGGAAATTTTTCTTGCCTCGTCTCAGAAGCTAACGATAAGGGTGTTCAATACATTAAAAAATATTGGTTTCGCCGTATCGATACGTCTGAATTTTTCCGATACGGTACGCTTAGAAAATCGGATAAAAATATATTGATATACCCGAACATCGATACAAAATTTCAACGTCTATCAAAACTTCTCTCGCAAACATAATTTGAGTATTTTTGAATCTATTTTCTAAGAACTATAAGAATCAAAAGTCTTGAACTTGGGTAACTGTTATAATCTACGATGAAATCCACACAGAAGTGACCTACGGATAGCCATCATGTCTCTCATTGCTTTTTATCTTTTCCTACTCTCTTATATGGCCCAGAAGAGGATCTTTGGATCACCTTCGAGGCCCAAAAACAATTTCATGCTTCCGTAGCCTGCATATCTGTTGAAGGAGTGGAGGTTCATCGTCTGAAAAACGAGATTTTTCCATTCATCAGAATAACAATATATCAAGTCCCCAACAGCTACCGATTCGTGGGTCATGGCGGTCAAAAACACATCCAAAAATCTATCAATAACGCTGTTGCGAAAACGTTTTTGGTGACTTGAGGGCCGCTTGATGTTAAAGTTGTATTTTTCACTAGAACGTCAATTTTTCAATGAGACATTGCTTATTTGTTTTTGGATCTCACATAAATAATATGAACTTTCCTGATTTCCCCAATGGAATTGGTCGCAGAATGTTCTGGGCTGATTCAAGCGATTAATCAGCCATTTTTCGAAGCTCAACTTCTTCAGCAATCCGAAGAGGTCATTTTCTGTGCGTGCGCATGAATTTGGGCTTCCGGGATCATTTTATATGGAGAGCTGACATAATCTTCTCTAATCTATGCGCTAAAACAGGATCTACAACACAACGAACTGCCTCGGAAGCACATAAGAATCTAAATGTGCTTAAGGCGTCTGCTCGGAGCACGATGTGGAGTGATTCCACGTCAAATGAACGGTCTATGGAGCATACCAGAATCATATTCCGACAGCGATGAAGTCTCTAGGAGCTTCTATTTTGGAGAAAAATGGGAAAAATCCAAAATTTTCAAACTCGTATTTTTGACATTTTTTGTCATTTTGCAACTAGTTATTGACTTTTCTCGGATCAAAAAACTTTCTTGACGCTGAGAACAGGGGTCCAAAGTGAGCGGGTTGAATATGTGACTCGTCATAGTAAGAAACATATTTCACATTTTTTGAGTTTTTGATCGGGTTGGAGTCTTGGAGATTTTTCAGTAATGTGAATAAGTCACCTTTGATCAAGAATGCGCCCCCATCAGGACACTCATAAATATCCAAAGTCGTGAGGAATCAAAGCATGACGCTCTACATGACTATTCAAAAGTTTGATGTTTCCGAATATTTTACATCGCTCCACGTGCACTGCGCCTAATCAAAATCTGCAATTCACTCAAAAGATAAGTATCAATCTGTTTCCATATGGCCTGGATTCTGAGGGGATAATCCGACACAATTCGTCGAATATTCTTAATTGTCAATCAACCTCATCAAGGGTCTCCTTCTACCCGGGGACCAAAATCTCATACCATCGAACATCAGTCTGATGTCAATTATTACGAAGCACTACTTATGAAGGGATTTCATTTTCCTGTATGAGCATACCACAAGTTTGCAAATACACAGACGAATGAGTGCAATTTATAAAATTGTCTGTTTCTCTGCTCATTCCCTCCAATTCTCTTCAATATTACGACGAATCTTAGGTATCAACGAATGTAAACAGACTATCTTAAAGAATTTAACAAAACTACAAAAAACCTCTCTCGCATTTTCCACTGAATTGTATCCATTTGAACTTATTGTGGGAGAACCAAGGAGGGGAAAAAACCATGATTTTTATTCAAATGGAGATTTTGATGGGAAGGATTTCGATTTCTCTTGAAAACAGTAGCGGTCGCGGGAAATCTACATTCTCTACGTAATTTCAGTGAGGAATATGATTCCTAAGGGGAAAGCACCTAGAGCACCGTGATATTCAAGAATTTGTACTTGAAGCTATTCCCAAGTCAATGTTAGAGTTTAGAACTGCAACTATCGATGTCATGGATACACTTGAATTCAGTCTATGTACACTCGGTCGAAGACCACGGTCTGTCCTGGGTTTAATTTTGAGCGTTTTTGAGAAAACTCCCCGGGATATGATTGAATTCACAAGAAAATCTGATTGAATTTCGAAACAAATATTTTCGAGTTACACAATTATGATTGGATTTCTCAGCCTGCTGGGATATTTAGAACGGCTTCATTACCTGAACCTTATGAAAGTGGCTATACGCAGTGCTCCCGTACGGGAACCCGTGTAAAATTCACGGGAAAGGGGTAATATACGTCCATACCCGTGAGCTTCCCGTGTTACTTTTTGGAGCTCTGCAAGCTCAACGGGACGACACGGGAGACACCCGGAATGTTCCCGCTTCGATGCAAGCTCGCCTCCCGTGGCTTCCCGTAGATGTAGTTTCGGCGTAGCTTTTCCCGTTTCTACCCGTGCGACGTTCACATAAGGAATGGCATGCCTACCATTCTCCCGTTCACAACCCGTGTGGCTCGATTTTGGCCTCGTGAGCATGGGACTGAACACCCGTGTCTACCCGTTTTCCCGTTCACAACCCGTGTGACTGGATATTCGCCAGCTAACCATAACAGTGATCACCCGTGTATACCCGTTCTCCCGTTCACAACCCGTGTGGCTTGATTTTGGCCAGCTAACCACAAGAGTGATCACCCGTGTCTACCCGTATACCCGTGCACAACCCGTGTGACTCGATTTCGGCCTCGTGAGCATGGACCTGACCACCCGTGTCTACCCGTCTTCCCGTTCGCCACCCGTGTGGCTCGATTTTGGCCAGCTAACCATAACAGTGACCACCCGTGTCTACCCGTATTCCCGTTCACCACCCGTGTGACTCGATTTTAGCCTCGTGAGCATGGGACTGACCACCCGTGTCTACCCGTCTTCCCGTTCGCCACCCGTGTGGCTCGATTTTGGCCTCGTGAGCATGGGACTGAACACCCGTGTCTACCCATTTTCCCGTTCACAACCCGTGTGGCTCGATTTTGGCCAGCTAACCACAAGAGTGATCACCCGTGTCTACACGTTTTCCCGTTCACGTCCCGTGTGGCTCGATTTCGGCCTCGTGAGCATGGGACTGACCACCCGTGTCTACGCGTTTTCCCGTTCACAACCCGTGTGACTCGATATTCGCCAGCTAACCATAACAGTGATCACCCGTGTCTACCCGTATACCCGTGCACAACCCGTGTGAACCAATTTTAGCCTCGTGAGCATGGGACTGACCACCCGTGTCTACCCGTATTCCCGTTCACAACCCGCGTGGCTCGATTTTGGCCAGCTAACCATAAAAATGATCACCCGTGTCTACCCGTTTCCCCGTTCACAACCCGTGTGGCTCGATTTCGGCCAGCTAACCACAAGAGTGATCACCCGTGTCTACACGTTTTCCCGTTCACGTCCCGTGTGGCTCGATTTCGGCCTCGTGAGCATGGGACTGACCACCCATGTCTACCCGTCTTCCCGTTCACAACCCGTGTGGCTCGATTTTGGCCTCGTGAGTGCTACCCGTATACCCGTGCACAACCCGTGTGAACCAATTTCGGCCTCGTGAGCATGGCAGACTGACCACCCGTGTCCACCCGTCTTCCCGTTCACAACCCGTGTGACTCGATTTCGGCCTCGTGGCATGGGACTGACCACCCATGTCTACCCGTATTCCCGTTCACAACCCGTGTGGCTCGATTTCGGCCTCGTGAGCATGGGACTGACCACCCGTGTCTACTCGTCTTCCCGTTCACAACCCGTGTGACTCGATTTCGGCCTCGTGGCATGGGACTGACCACCCGTGTCTACCCGTATTCCCGTTCACTACCCGTGTGGCTCGATTTTGGCCAGCTTACCATAACAGTGATCACCCGTGTCTACCCGTTCTCCCGTTCACAACCCGTGTGGCTTGATTTTGGCCAGCTAACCACAAGAGTGATGACCCGTGTCTACCCGTATACCCGTTCACAACCCGTGTGACTCGATTTCGGCCTCGTGAGCATGGGCCTGACCATCCGTGTCTACCCGTCTTCCCGTTCACAACCCGTGTGACTCGATTTTGGCCTCGTGAGCATGGGACTGACCACCCGTGTCTACCCGTCTTCCCGTTCGCCACCCGTGTGGCTCGATTTTGGCCAGCTAACCATAACAATGATCACCCGTGTCTACCCGTATACCCGTTCACATCCCGTGTGACTCGATTTCGGCCTCGTGAGCATGGGCCTGACCATCCGTGTCTACCCGTCTTCCCGTTCATAACCCGTGTGACTCGATTTTAGCCTCGTGAGCATGAGACTGACCACCCGTGTCTACCCGTTTTCCCGTTCACCACCCGTGTGACTCGATTTTGACCAGCTAACCACAAGAGTGATCACCCTTGTCCACTCGTGTCCATCAGTATTGCACCTTATGATGCTGGTTAATGCCTCCTTGCTGATCACGGAAACTGAGGTTGTGTGGCGATCATCAAAATGTGTGTGGTTATGGTGGGACTCCAAATACACCGTGCGATGGGTTTTCTGAATTTCAATGGATTCTTGCTCACAAAAGCCCTACTTTATAAGAAATGAGAGCCTTGAGCTCTCTAAGCGTTCTCATGTTCTGCTACATCTGAATATAATCTAAAGGATTCAATGTCATACTGTTTATCTTTCCCAAGCCCTCATTATGAGAAGAGTTTCGTTGAAGCTACCAAAATATTACTATTTCGGTTGTTCGTGCCACCATTTTCGTTTCATGCATGTCGGTATTGTCACGGCAGCTACATCTCAATACACTTAAACCTAAAGACAGGTTATATACAGCAATATTGTGATTTGTTTGATTGAGTTTGTATTCACTTAGGAGTTACAACAAGAGTAAGATTATATCTCGTTGATCCGTCAATGGTAATTTCAGTTTAGCCTCAATTGTTGGATCAGAGAATATTTTGCTAAATTTCCCAAAGCATGAACCGAGTAGTATGAGCTGCAGGCGGCTTTTGAGAATCATCCCAACTTTGAATTGTAATATAAGAATACTTGTCATCAAAACCCATTTGTTCAGTAGAGGAAAGTATGTACTCTGCATGTAACCTGTGATTCCACTAGTGGCATTTCAAGACAGGTTACCTGCTAAATATAATATCGCTTGTGGGTAAGTATATGATTGTGTCAAATCATGATGAGCGATTATCAATCTTTGGTGATCTTGTCCAAAAACCTGTATAGGGGTTACGCGTATCATCACTCCGACTTCGAGCTGGGCTTTCTCCAGATAAAATACACTCGATATCTATTGAATATGAACTGCGAATACCAACAATGGTATTCCATCTATGCACCTAGAATAGAGCCAAAACTCAACAGAATAGATTACTACACGTAAGGTAGCGAGTAGTCAAGTGACAGCATTCATTGAGTCAAGAACTTGGGACAAAAATTGAAACTCCTCTGTTGATGTAGATTCATTATGGTCCAATTTGGATCCTCAGACTCGGTTCATCCATTCGAATAGAGTCTCATCAACTTTTTGGCGCTTCCATGGAAGTGAAATGAGGAGTAAAATGAAGAGTGTGGGTATACATCACAAACCAAATTTGTTCAAAATACACATTCATCATTGAAAGCCCCTATCTGTTCAAATGAGATTATCGGTGCTTTCTCCAAGCAAGATGAACTGTCCAAATGGATAAAAGATTGCTCCAAACTCATTCAGTGGGTAAACAGATTCATTGGATTATTATATATCTCAATGATTCAATGGACCCTACAATGAAAGTGTCTTTGAATTCCCAATTTTGATGCTTCTTTTTAGGAATTACTGAATAGTGATAATTGACCTTCATATTTGCTAACTTGTTTCAAGTCTTCTAACATAATCTTACAAGAGTCCACCCAAAATCAGAGACGTATCATCTTATCTGGTTCATCGCATAGTATTTACCACTGTAGATCACGACGCGAACCATCTCAATCATGTACAATTTTATTGCCGTCTATTTTTTTTTGACGAAATCATCTTATCGCGCGTTGAGTTTTGTTGCGGACGCACTAAACGATCCCCGTAAGATGTATGCTTATCTCATCGGCGCGCCGAGCTTGCAAACACAAATGGATCACCCATTTCATTATATATATATATATATATATGAAAAATATGTATATAATATGTAGGTCCTTCATGGAATTACAATGCATAATAAAATTTTGCACATCAACGAAGAGTATCAGCTCTCCGAAATTTGCATATACAGTGACTCCTCTTTAAAGTATCTCCTCATGCTTTAGGGGCGTTAATACGGTGGAAATTTCAAAATAATGTGAGCCACCTTGTGCAAACCCTTACAATGCTTGAGGAAAAAATCATACAACTAGTTGTTGACGATAAATTTTTTGGTGCTGCTCCTGGCTCAATGATGAGCCTACCACCTCAGGATTACCCAAAAAAATTATCATTCAGGAATGGTTCTAAATATCAGTTCCGTCCCTGGTGCCCTTGTGGGTTTCCGTTTCTACGATCTTCGTGAGAGTGAAGCGCCACGATTGCTTAAGATTGAGATCGTTCGGGATTCGGGCGGGCAGACTTAGAAAATAGTTATTTACGATACAAGGGACCTAAGAGCCTTATTATTACACGGCGTGAAGTTGGCGCCCGAGCGCTTGCGCGAGGGTGCCAATCACGCCGTGTAATAATCAAAGCTCTTGGGTCCCGTGTATCGTACACTATTTTATAGCATCGAGTGACATAAACCCGCCCTTTGCGGGGGTCATAACACACCCGAGCGTTTGCGCGAGGGTGGAAGCGGGTGGCTAGGGCGGGGGTAAGCGGGGGGGGGGGGGGGTTCGGGGGGGTGGCAGCCCCCCGACTGAAAAAAAGTTAAGAATCTGGTCCTATAAAATAGACATCACACACCCGCGATTAAACCTATCGAGTGATGATAAAGACGTTTCTTGTATCTAAAATAAGTCATGAGCATCGTTGGTTATTATAGTAATATAAGGGTTGTGCAACCCTCATCCCGGCCAAAACCTGAAATTTTCCCTCTCAGACTTCATCATGAAACAATTTCTGAACTTACGCTGGTAACTAGACTCCAGAAAAATTAGCAGTTGAATTCTTCTTAGACATTCCATAACGGCTGTTTGAGAATTGAAAACTGTGTAATAACACATCCTCACCGCAAGGATGACGAATATGCGTATTCGATCTTTTCAAATGAGGTACAATTCCTAATACTGCCATGCAGTCTCTAATTTTGATACCTACTTATTTGTTGTGATTTGATCACGACAGTGTATTAAATGGAAATGCAGCATGATCAAAGGTTTCAAGGTTAGCACAAATATACATGTGCAAAACTCAACCACGTGTTTATGTTTATGTTGATGATGATTTATAACCATGAGTGGGAGTGTAACAGTCATGACTAATTTTCTTGCTCTTTACAATTATTGATGCTGATACAAGTGCTCCAGACATGATCCATCATAGATTTTTTATAATATTATCTCAATTTCGATGCCTGCATACATAATATGCGCAAAAATTGCCAAAAATGTCCTAATAACTTCACAGTGAAATAAACTGATTTGCCGCATCCCGCACCCACGTGAAGTGAGCGGACGCATTACTTCACAGTTGAATAATAGGCCATTTAAGTCCCGCAAATGCATTAAATAAACGCGGGTTTAGGTCACGCAGTGCTATAAATGTACTTTTCAATCTTTCAAAAAAATAGGTTTTTGATAAAAAAAAATAGAAGATGATTTTCACGGAATCATCCATATATAATCGAGGTTCTATAAGAACCAGAATTCCAGAGTGGTTTTGATAGGTATTTTGCTCACTTTTCAGATGCGCTAAGCCGCGTCCCTCCATCTGCGGTAAATTTTGAGCTATAACGATTTCACTGTGAAAAAGTTACGAAAATTTTGCAAAAAAAAATTGAAAACATGATTTTCAGTCGTGTACCAGGGTCCGAAAAAATGTTGTAATTTTTTTTGGTCACGGAAGTTCATTTTTCAACCTATAAAATCGAAAAAGTTCACTAAGGAAGAAATCTGGGACTTAACTGTCGACCATATATCGTTTTCTCGTGGAATTACTCCTAAAGCATCCAGAAGCTCTCTCAAGATGCCCTATCAGTGGCGAACTGGGCTGATGAGCATCATCTTACATTGAACTTTGAAAAATCCATCGTTATGATCATCGGGAGTGCTGGGCACGTCCGTGAAATTAATTTGTCAACACTTCCCAAAATCACGATTGAGAATGTTGAGCTCCCATGCGCGAAGCAATGCAAAAATTTTGGCTCGTTTATGACTCCTAAGTCAATGCTACTGTGTCGAAGGTTTATCGATCACTCAGGTCACTCAAATTTTACAAACATTCTCTCACTCGCGATCTTCGTAAAAACCCAGTTGAGTCCCTTATCTTCCCTATTTTCGACTATGGATGCATAGTGTACAATGATGTAGGGTGAGGAGAAAATCTGCAACTCCAGAGAGCCTTGAATGCCTGTGTCCGTTTTGTCATCGGTAATATCCCCTATCGACGTCATGTAACCCCACATGGGATTGCACTAGGATGGTTATCTACATCCAGGCGAAGACAGTTTCTCCTCGGTTCACTAGCCTTCTATACTATCTCAAATCAGAAACCGAACTACATTACTAGGCACTTCTCCCTCTTGTCTAAAAATCCTTACATTACACGCTCCGAGAGAAACATTCGCAAACCTTTTCTTCTATCCACCGCCAGAACTGAATCCCTCAGAAAGGCGTTCCACTATAAAGCATCAGAACTTCTCAACTCAGTACCCCAAGTCCCATTTGAACGGAGAACATCTCACTGTGCAAATCAGCTCTTTTTAACAAATTTCTAGAAGATGATGAGGAAGACTGGCGAACCCGAGTTGTGACTGAAGGTTCAGTGTTATAGATCTCTGTCTACTGCAAGCTTACTTCATAAACCTTTTACTCATTTGTTGCTTGCGTTAATCTTTTGCATTATATCCATATTTTCCCCTCCTCAACCTTGAATTTTTCTTCAGTTGATCACCAATGTCACATCGATGTGCGATTCTGAGTATTCATGGCATTTCCATCTCGCTGATGTAAACATTTGCACATTTATATTTTCTCCCCTTCAACTTACAAATTGGTTGTAATATATCACCTAAGTTATTTCGACTAATCTTATTTCTTTCTTGAAATCTCGTGTTATATTCGTGTATTGCTGTGTATGATTGCTTTTTGGCCCAGATGGGGTTATACCCCGTGGCCAAAATTAAATACTATTCTATTCTATTCTATGTTATCAAGTTGCGTTTGGGTGCTCATTTTGAACCTATCAGTTATATTTTGATCAATTATCAAACGATTCCAAAAATCAAATGAAAGAAAGTCACGATGGTTCATATCGATCGAGACCAAATTAATCCTGATTTCGAAAATTATTAGGGGCTCTCCAATATTTCTGGATGATGTTCAGAAACGAGTGGATGTGTCGTTCATTTTCATTCAGACTAGTATTATTGGGGCTTCTATTGGAGTAGTCATTTTTCTTCAGAGCAAAAATTCAAATCACGCTCACAATCATCTGCGTTTAAGTGAACAAAGATTCGCATTTCAGGCTCGTAAAATAGAACTCTCATCAGTTTCCTTCTGACTCGAGATTCGTATTGGGAATGTTGAAACTTCGCGGGAGGGTACTTTGAGGAGGAATTCACCAAGTTTCTGGTGTACATCATTCCAAATGAATGCGTATGCGAGGAAGACTAATATGCTGAGTTTTTAGCAGAAAGTCAAAGAAAATCTTTTCCCCTCCCACTTTACTTTTTCCAAAAGTCTAACTTGACGAGTATCACCACCCTCCCCCCCCCCTCCCTTAACTTCATCTGAGATCAAAGTATGAATTTCAATTCTTGAGGGTCATGAGATCAGGGGAAACATGTCGAGTAACTTTTTACCAAAATCTAAACGTCAAACGAATGGAGAGAGATTAAAGAATATTGATTTCAATTCTTGAGAGTCATGAGATCAGGAAAAGTATGTCGAGTGATTGTTTTGCAAAATCTGAATGTGAAATGCATGGAGAATGATTGATTACATTACAATCTCATTAAATCTGTAAGTTTGACTCAACTTGAGTTACTCACCATCTCTCTTTTTCTTAAAATATATTGGAAGTAATTATCTATCCAGACCAATAAAAAAACTGGAGTAAGAAAATTTAATCCAGAATTGATCGTTCCACATTGGACGTCGGTAGAGATGGTGAGTAACTCAAGTTGAGTCAAACTCACAGATTCAATCAGATTGTAATGTAATCAATCATTCTCCATGCATTTCACATTCAGATTTTGCAAAACAATCACTCGACATACTTTCCCTGATCTCATGACTCTCAAGAATTGAAATCAATATTCTTTAATCTCTCTCCATTCGTTTGACGTTTGGATTTTGGTAAAAAGTTACTCGACATGTTTCCCCTGATCTCATGACCCTCAAGAATTGAAATTCATACTTTGATCTCAGATGAAGTTATGGGGGGGGGGGGGGGGGGAGGGTGGTGATACTCGCCAAGTTAGACTTTTGACTTTTGGAAAAAGTAAAGTGGGAGGGGGAAAGATTTCAACACTTGGCTATGGTGATGATTGAAAATTCCTAGATTGACAAATATAAGCTGTGAATAGTACCATGTACAAAAACCAAAAACACTTATCCATATGTTATTCCTAAAAATCATCCCCCCAATGAACAGCAGTGTCCTACGTTCCAAGATGAATATTTTCTAATCTTAAGCAAGTGAATCTGGGGCCGTACAACTTTTTCTTTTTGATGGCAAAACTTGGAATTAGTTCATGAAATTTAACTTGAGTTGATGCAAAGATTTCCAACTCTACTTGTAATAGTAAAAGGTAATCAGTTGATGAGAGACATCTGGATTGTGAAAATTCCTACACGAGTTGGTTCATGCGCTCTCCAAGAAGGGAGGGTCCCAACCACCAAAATGACCAACTAATGGGTGACTAACACATGAAACGTGGAATTATCACAATACATATGTTTCTCAACACTATTCGAAAACCAAAAACTTGAACAAATTTCAACTAGGACATTGATTAATTGTGACACTTAAGAAGTTCAAGTGCTGCGTGGGATCTCATTTTGAGAATGAAGATTCAATAGCGTCATGTGAGAAGAGCTTTGATGCCAGACAGAATGATCCTCAAAGTACATCCGAATGAATGTGTGGATCCAGTTTCTATGTTGATTGACTTCTCCACCCTGAATTTTTCCAAGTTGATCCTAACCATTTTCTCTAAGAGCGTAAATGTGCTAATCTCTCTCAATAATAATTTTGATGAATCAGATGAACCATAAACATAATTAGACCTATTTGGGGATTGACGTTTGCCTGTTAGCTGTTGATGAAGTCTTTAGCAAGAATGTAAGTGCCACGTCAAGACAGCTGTGACCCATAAATCAAGATTGAAAGTCTAGCCAAGACTAGTCAGTACAGTGATGTGCAATGAAAGTGTGTTGTGTAAAATTGATTAGACCAGCACCAGAGATCACCACACATATCACAACAACTGTTTCATGGACAGTCACTAATAGGACTGACCAATCTCACATTTCTCACAACATCTAAATGTGAGTGACGATTCCTTTTGTGTTGGACCTGAATAGGATTTTGGTGAGATACGAGAAGTAGCGCGAAGATTGCAGGTTCGTGTCCTGTCACGGTCGCCAAAAATGTGCCCGTGCAATCACGAGCTTTGCGCAGGGAGTTTTAGTAAATAATAGGCGGCGTAATGAATTTGACTCGATTTATTCAAACTTGAAAAAAAGTGAAAAATGACTCTAATAAAGCTCGCACGTCTACTCGCTTCAAAGCCTAATCGAGATCTAAACTTTTTTCTGTTTGCTTCGAAACGCGGTTGCTAAGGACTCTAAACAACAATTGAATGCGATTACTTTCCCCTGTAGCCGATCGTTCACAGACACTCTGCAACGAGGGCCTCTCAAGCACGAGAGACGAATGTAGCCCCGGATCGAAATCCGTGCTACGGCTGGTGGACTCCGGAACCACGTTCCTCACGTCCTGGGGAAAGTAATTACAACATAAAAACTTGCTTGGATGACTCGAAATAAAAATAATGTCTGAAGCGAGTACATTTTCAAGCTAAAGAAAAATAATCTTTTACATATTTTAAATTGATTATTTTCTTCTTCTTAACTTTTTCTTCTTGAATTCTTCTTCATAATGAATTAGATTCAAAATTCAATATTTATTACTAAAATTAGGTAAGGAACTTCAAAATTATTTAAACATATTTACAATTTTATCAAATAATTTTTTATCAAAAAACGGTCGGGAACAAATACATTGGTTGCAATGGAATTCTCTCACTAGAGTAGAATATGAACTTGAAATACACAATTTATCTTCACAGTTGAGTCTGTCTCAAGTATCGGAGGAAGTGAAAGTCAATTTACTGATAAAATGTAGATTGATGCTGGCACCCATGCAGCACAAACTCTCCAAATACATTTGAAAATTATTCTTGACAATTGACCTTGCACTGATGCACAACGGCAAGAATGGCACATATCTTGGCCATCAGGCCATCATTTCTGAAATCACTGTTACAAGAGAGCATATTATATGCATACATCAGGCGGCTTCTTATACTAGTAGACCAACAATTACGATTAGACACTCGTCCGGTACAGAATATCTGGAGTTGTGAATATAGTCTGCTAATGATGCGTGTGCTGATGGTGACGATAACAACAGTACAATAATAAGGCTCACGCACACAAAACTGTGCCTCACACCGACAGTGTCGACTTCGAGATGAGTCGAATCTCGAAACTGACAAGAGACGGAAATCCACGGCAAATTTGGTCAGCGAGGGTCCCGAATTTGTGAGTCGAGAAACAAAGCTGTTGATGGGTATCTCGATAAAACAAGATAGTGTTTAGATAGAGTTTTGACTCGCTACTAATAGATCGCATCGCAGTTGGTACCCACGAAAACCCATAATATCTAAAATCGAAGAAAAATGAGAGGTTAAAAAACCCCAACTTGGCGTATATAAGGCACGGCAGCGCTGCGAGTTTTTTTTTTGATGACGAAGTCATCTTCTCGCGCGTTGAGTTTTGTCTAACATGTGGACACAAATATTCGTAACGCGTGGATGCGCGCGCAACTCCCCATGCGTCGTGCGTGTTAGTGCAGCTATGTGTGAGTAGGAGTATTACGAAGTAGTGAGGTGATATGCAAGCATTGGCAAGCATTGGCATGATGGTATTGCAAGTCGAAGTGCAGATCAAAAAGCTAGTAGTGCCCTATTGTATCGCAACTCCTGCTGTGGTGCTTGCGATTTTCAATATAAGCACAGCAAAAATTGTCAGGAATTGGATATCTCGAGAGGGTGTGCAATACGACTTTTTTTACCACTTAGAATGTGTTTATCACGTCAAAATAGGTCGGAAAAGGTGTTTTGGACCGGCGATTAGCTCCAAATGTGCGTGCACGGCGATAAAAACACTCTATCGCCGATTTCTATCGTTTATTTTGGAAGAACTGAGACAGTTCGGCTCCAATCCATCAAAATTAGACGTAACTTAGTGCATTTTGAAGGTCCTACAACAAGCTCCAAAATGAGCTAAAGTACTACGTTGAATATCGTTGAAGTAGACCAAAGTTATTGAGAAAATGGCTTAATAGGGGCAAGTTGTGTACACCATTTTGTAAACTCTAAAAAATCACTTGAAAAAATTAAGGCAGCTCGGATCCAGATGATTGACTTTGGACGTAGGTATTTGAATTCATTTTGAAGGTCTCAAAACAAGCTTTAAAATGAGCTAAAGCACATTGAAAATTGTTGAGGTAGACCAAAGTTATTAAGAAAATGGTTTAATGGGGGCAAGTTGGGTACACTGACCTCATCATCTATATTGTTGGAGAAGTAATCGTCACGAAAGATGAGAAAATTATCGGGAATATTTTTGAAGCAAATATGAGCCGGCGAAAGATTGAAATTTGGGAAATTGTTGGTCTCACTAAATTCTGAGCGACTCAGTCATCTAACCCCATAATCAACGGAAATAAATATTACATAGCAAAGAAAATTGAAAAATTGAGCTACATGTAGCAAATTTATTGAACAAACTCCTATGACTTCGTCATCAACCGCGCGTTCTCCGGACGCACACCATTTTTTTATATACTCGCCAGCAAGGCGCAACCGCGCCTTTTGATGGTATGTAAGTGATCCACCTACATTATTATCCAAGTTCGTAGTAATGCTATCAGAGGGCAATTGTTCACGGTTTTCGGTTATGGAAAGAGAAGCGAATTCTGTCAAAGGCAGCTGACAGGGTCGCACTTTCGCGAAACTTGCTCATCTTCAATCGAATGGAATTTCTAGAAGAGATGGATGATCGATTCTCACCAGTGACTGACATTTGGGTCTCTTCAATACCTTTTATGATATTTTTAATGAAAAAGGACGTTCACCGCATCGGAGCAAAGATTCGCAAGCTATTCTTTTGATCTGAAATGTCAGAATACGATTGTACTTACAATTTTGGGACTCATAAATATCAATTAGCCAAGACAGACTCATCTCTATCGCTATTTCCCTGAGAGATACGAAAATATGGTGTGCGTCCGGAGAATGCGCGAATGGTGACGAAGTCATAGGAGTTTGCTCAATAAATTCGTTACATGTAGCTCAATTTTTCAATTTTCTTTGCTACGTAATATTTATTTCCGTTGATTATGGGGTTAGATGACTGAGTCACTCAGAATTTAGTGAGGCCAAAAATTCCCAAGATATCGATCTTTCGTTGGCTCATATTTGCTTCAAAAATATTCCCGATGATTTTCTCATCTTTCGTGACGGTTACTTCTCCAACAATATAGATGACCAGGTAAGTGTACCCAACTTGCCCCTATTCAACCATTTTCTTGATAACTTTGGTCTACCTCACCAATCTTCAACATGCTTCAGCTCATTTTAAAGCTTGTTTTGAGACCTGCAAAATGAATTCAAGTACGTTCAAATTCAATCATCGAGAGTCGAGCTGTCTTAATTTTTTCGAGTGATTTTATAGAGTTCACAAGATGGTGAGACCGAATCGCCCACATAAACCATTCTCTCAACAAATCTGGTCTCCCTGAACATTTTTCAACGTATTTCAGCTCACTTCAGAGCTTGTTTAAGGACCTTCAAAACGCGCTAAACTACGTCCAATTTGGATGGATTGGAGCCGAACCGTCTCAATTCTTCCAAAATGAATGGCGGAAATCGGCGATAGAGTCTTTTTATCGCCTTGCACGCACATTTGGAGCTAATCGCCGGTCCAAAACACCTTTTCCGACCTATTTCGACGTGATAAACACGTTCTCATTGGTAAAATAAGCCAAACTGCGCGCCTTCCCGAGATAACTATATGGGGACATGTTGGGCACACTTCGATGTTGGCATTCTTGTTTACGAATTGTCTTCGTGTTTTGCACATAAATTAGCTCAGATCCGAATTTTGCAGCTTGAAAAACAGATTTTGGAGGTTCTGAAGCAAGTAATCAAATACGCTAAGGTAAGTTAAGGTTGGTTGAACTCAAAAAATTTGGCACTAATTTCACTGGACGCATTTCCCTCGGTGCTTTCTTAGCTAAGCGATCACGAGAAATAGAAAAGTCACTTGACATATTCTGGAGAACGCAGGAATGATTCGAGGTCGATGCAAACTACTCATTTTCTCATCATATTTTAACATAGCAAGCGCGAAAAAAATGCCGGGAGGACAAAAGGATTGCCCATTACTGAGATCGGCATATGGGGGCATCAAGTTGGGTACAGAGGAAAGTTGAGTACACTTGCCTTATATGAAAGGAGAAGCCACAACCGTACAGACATTTTTCCAAAATACGGGAGTTCGGTCCATGGATCAAAGAAAATTACGAAAAACTGACTTGCAGTGAACGGCTCGGTGGACGGCCTAACCGTACAAGATTTCTCCTAAATTATACTCAATGAGCCACCTCTACAACCAGAATCACAATCTGAAATCTTGACAGAGGTGTGCTGAATTACACAATGAATCGAATCCAATTTCTGACAAGTTTCGCTGTGCTTCTATTGGATCTTAAGCACCACATAGTTGCGATACAGGGGCACTGCGGGCTTTTTGATCTGCATTTTGACTTGCAATACCATCATGCCAATGCTTGCATATCATCTTACTATACTTTATGATACGCCTACTCAAACATAGCTGCAACACGCACGACGCATGGGGAGTTGCGCGCACATACGTGCGTTACGAATATTTGTGTCTACATGTTAGACAAAATTAACGCGCGAGAAGATGACTTCGTCATGAAAAACAGAGTATTCTTCCTTTAGACTGCTTCAATCAGCTCGAGGAAGGCATTGAGAATGTCCATGGATTGACCATTCATGAAAAATTTTTGAGATACCTTGGTCTTTCCAAAGCAATGAGCGTATGAATACTTCGAAGGAAATTTTGATTGCTGAGATCACAGTCGATTCCGTGCATCAATTCAAAGTCAGTTCGTAAGCTCGTTGATGCTCTTATAGCTTCCCCTTGTGGGCTGAAAAATGTTTGAGAACCGGAAATCACGTCTCTATTCATCTAAAATGCTCATGAGGCCGAAATCGAGTTCTACGGGTGGTGGACAGGTAGACGGGTAGACACGGGTGGTCAGTCCCATGCTCACGAGGCTAAAATCGAGTCACACGGGTGGTGAACGGGAATACGGGTAGACACGGGTGATCACAATTATGGTAAGCTGGCCAAAATCGAGCCACACGGGTTATGAACGGGTATACGGGTAGACACGGGTGGTCAGTCCCATGCTCACGAGGCCGAAATCGAGTCACACGGGTTGTGAACGGGAAGACGGGTAGACACGGGTGGTCAGTCCCATGCTCACGAGGCCGAAATCGAGTCACACGGGTTGTGAACGGGTATACGGGTGGACACGGGTGATCATTGTTATGGTTAGCTGGCCAAAATCGAGCCACACGGGTGGCGAACGGGAAGACGGGTAGACACGGGTGGTCAGTCCCATGCTCACGAGGCCAAAATCGAGCCACACGGGTGGCGAACGGGAAGACGGGTAGACACGGGTGATCACTCTTGTGGTTAGCTGGCCAAAATCAAACCACACGGGACGTGAACGGGAAAACGGGTAGACACGGGTGATCACTCTCGTGGTTAGCTGGCCAAAATCAAGCCACACGGGTGGTGAACGGGAGAACGGGTAGACACGGGTGATCACTGTTATGGTTAGCTGGCCAAAATCGAGCCACACGGGTTATGAACGGGTATACGGGTAGACACCGGTGGTCAGACTCCCATGCTCACGAACCCGAAATTGAGTCACACGAGTTGTAAACGGGAAGACGGGTAGACACGGGTGGTCACTGTTATGGTTAGCTGGCCAAAATCGAGCCACACGGGTTGTGAACGGGAAGACGGGTAGACACGGGTGGTCAGTCCCATTCTCACGAGGCCAAAATCGAGTCACACGGGTGGTGAACGGGAATACGGGTAGGCACGGGTGATCACTCTCGTGGTTAGCTGGCCAAAATCAAGCCACACGGGTTGTGAACGGGTATACGGGTAGACACCGGTAGTCAGCCTCCCATGCTCACGAACCCGAAATTGAGTCACACGGGTTGTAAACGGGAAGACGGGTAGACACGGGTGGTCACTGTTATGGTTAGCTGGCCGAAATCGAGCCACACGGGTTGTGAACGGGAAGACGGGTAGACACGGGTGGTCACTGTTATGGTTAGCTGGCCAAAATCGAGCCACACGGGTGGCGAGCGGGAAGACGGGTAGACACGGGTGATCACTCTTGTGGTTAGCTCGCCAAAATCAAACAACACGGGACGTTAACGGGTATACGGGTAGACACGGGTGATCACTCTCGTGGTTAGCTGGCCAGAATCAAGCCACACGGGTTGTGAACGGGTATACGGGTAGACACCGGTGGTCAGCCTCCCATGCTCACGAACCCGAAATTGAGTCACACGGGTTGTAAACGGGAAGACGGGTAGACACGGGTGGTCACTGTTATGGTTAGCTGGCCAAAATCGAGCTACACGGGTTGTGAACGGGAAGACGAGTAGACACGGGTGGTCACTGTTATGGTTAGCTGGCCAAAATCGAGCCACACGGGTGGCGAACGGGAAGACGGGTAGACACGGGTGGTCAGTCCCATGCTCACGAGGCCAAAATCGAGTCACACGGGTTGTAAACGGGAAGACGGGTAGACACGGGTGATCATTTTTATGGTTAGCTGGCCAAAATCGAGCCACGCGGGTTGTGAACGGGAAGAGGGGTAGACACGGTTGATCAGTCTGCCATGCTCCCGGGGCCGAAATTGGTTCACACGGGTTGTGCACGGTTATACGGGTGGCACTCACGAGGCCAAAATCGAGCCACACGGGTTGTGAACCCCAAAACGGGTAGACACGGGTGTTCAGTCCCATGCTCACGAGGCCAAAATCGAGCCACACGGGTGGCGAACGGGAAGACGGGTAGACACGGGTGATCACTCTCGTGGTTAGCTGGCCAAAATCAAGCGACACGGGTTGTGAACGGGAGAACGGGTAGACACGGGTGATCACTGTTATGGTTAGCTGGCTAAAATCGAGCCACACGGGTGGCGAACGGGAAGACGGGTAGACACGGGTGGTCAGTCCCATGCTCACGAGGCCAAAATCGAGCCACACGGGTGGCGAACGGGAAGACGGGTAGACACGGGTGATCACTCTTGTGGTTAGCTCGCCAAAATCAAACCACACGGGACTTTAACGGGCATACGGGTAGACACGGGTGATCATTGTTATGGTTAGCTGGCCAAAATCGAGCCACACGGGTGGCGAACGGGAGGACGGGTAGACACGGGTGGTCAGTCCCATGCTCACGAGGCCGAAATCGAGCCACACGGGACGTGAACGGGAAAACGGGTAGACACGGGTGATCATTTTTATGGTTAGCTGGCCAAAATCGAGCCACGCGGGTTGTGAACGGGAAAACGGGTAGACACGGGTGATCATTTTTAATATTAGTAGATGAAATTCATATCAACCCGAATCTCTATCTCCAACGGGAATCACTTGATCCTGAACTCAACAAACGCGGCAAAGAGCTTTTGCAATTTATGAGTGAAATAGGATTCAATATCATCAACGGCCGCACTAAGAGAGACTTCCCTGCGCGGTACACATACCTGAGTAAAGTTGGTAGATCTGTCATTGACCATGTCTGGGCGGACGGTAATGCGATTGAGCTTACGAACGATTTTGAGGTGGCAGATATTGCCACATTATCTAACCATCTACCCATCATGGTCTATCTCGAAATCGAGAGCAAAACGTCGGACCCTTGCGCGGTGGAGGATAGACTGAGATGGTGCGACAAACTAGCCGCGAAGTACATGACCGACCTGTCAAATGCACATATACCCCTTCATGGCGAAAACCCCGAGTCACTTGCAATAGAATTTGTTACATGCATAAGAAATACAGCCATTGCTATAGGTATGACGAAAAAACCGTGTAGTTTTGTAAAAAAACAGCCCTGGTATAATAGTGACTGCGTGAGAGCCAAAAAGAATATAAGAGAAAAATTGAAAACATATCGAAATAGCAATTTCACAGAATTAGCCGGGAAAGAATATGAGGAGAGTAAGTCCAGCTATAGAAAGCTTCGAAAATCCCTTCAGGAAGAGTATAAAAAGAGACTTATTGCTTCAATAACCTCAGCATCCAAGCCACGTGATTTCTGGAAAGCACTCAACAGTTATAGAAAGAATGGTAGTAAAGAAAGCAATCATATTACTTTAAGCTCCTGGTACTCGCACTTTGTCGAATTTTACAGCTCGTATTGTCCTGTCAACGCTCTGACTTCATTTGGACCCACGAACTATATACCCGAGCTAGATAATCCAATATCCTTGGATGAGATAGAGTATGCTCTGATCAAATGCAAAGCTCGTAAGGCACCCGGAGAAGACGAAATTAGTAACGAATTCCTCAAAAATTTACCTGAAAATATGACTTTGTATCTCAATGTATTATTCAATAAAGTATTGGATACTGGTGAAGTTCCTAGTTCGTGGGCGAGGGCGATAATCAAAATGCTGTACAAAAAATCTGGAGACAGAGCAATCAAAACAAACCACCGGCCTATAGCTCTTGCAAGCTCAATACTCAAACTGTTCACGCAGATCATCAATAGACGCGTTTCTAACTGGTGTGAAATACATGCCATTCTACCTGAATGGCAATCCGGGTTTCGAGAGGGCCGTGCCTGTATAGACAATATCTTTTGTTTGAACTCTATAATTCAGTTACATCTTAGAAAAGACAGAGGGAAATTGTATGGCCTATTCGTCGACTTTAAATGTGCGTTTGACAGCGTAGATCATAATTTACTATGGAATAAGCTTAGAAATGTAGGTATAAGTCACAAAATCATCAAAGTACTAGAGAATCTATACTCAAAGGCTGCAATTAAAATCTCAGATGGCTCAAGTTGCACTGAAAAAATCAACATTACAAAAGGCGTGCTGCAAGGGGAAACCCTATCGCCCCTAGAATTTGCTCTTTTCATTGCAGACCTCGAAGAATTCCTCAAAACCAAAGGTGTGCGTGGAGTCTCGGTATCACACTTAGTTGAAATCATCTTGTTAGCATACGCAGACGATATTGTCATTCTGGCAGACTCTTATATTGCAATGAAGAATATCCTAAAATATCTGTATGAGTACTGCTCTCACAATAAACTCACAGTCAACCTGAAAAAAACAAAGATAGTTGTCTTCAAGAAAGGTGGGTATCACCACGAGGCAAAGCGCACACCCTTAAAATATGGAGATGAACCAATCGAGCTAGTAAAATCCTACACGTACCTAGGGATCCCGTTCTCGCAATCGGGAACCTTCGGGGAAGCAACGAAAAAAGTTACAAACGCGGCAAGAATCGCCAGCTCGGCCACTATATCTCTTATCAACCGCCTGAAAATTAGTTCATTAGATGTTCACTGCAAACTATTCCAATCGCTCGTGAAGTCAATAATACTGTACGCATCACCAATTTACTCGCTGAGATACCTGAATGAACTCGAAAAAGTTCAAAATGTATTTTTCAAGAGGGTACTTAATTTACCACATTGTACTCCAAACTACGCCGTCCGCCTCGACGCAGATACTACTTGCATCGCGTTCCCAATATTTAAGCTAATGCTCAATTGGCTTATAAAAATTTCCAAGATGCCCGACTCTAGATATCCGAAAGTTTGTCTGCAAAAACAGATCTCGCTTATACGGTCTGATTCGAAAAACCCGAAGTATAACTGGCTAGCTCAGCTCAATAATGTCTTTTTCGAATGCATCGGGGAAACTGCCATCTGGGAAAACTTCAACCCAGAATATTTGTTATCCAAGAAAAGAGAACTCAGCGACTCATACCTTGCTAATCTGAGACAACAAGATCTCAACAAAAAGATGCGTTCGACAACTCTCATCTTATTTTTATGGTTAGCTGGCCAAAATCGAGCCACGCGGGTTGTGAACGGGAAGAGGGGTAGACACGGGTGGTCAGTCTGCCATGCTCCCGGGGCCGAAATTGGTTCACACGGGTTGTGCACGGTTATACGGGTGGCACTCACGAGGCCAAAATCGAGCCACACGGATCGTGAACGGGAAAACGGGTAGACACGGGTGATCACTCTTGTGGTTAGCTGGCCAAAATCGAGCCACACGGGTTGTGAACGGGAATACGGGTAGACACGGGTGGTCAGTCCCATGCTCACGAGGCTGAAATCGAGCCACACGGGTGGTGAACGGGAAAACGGGTGGACACGGGTGGTCAGTCTGCCATGCTCACGAGGCCGAAATCGATCCACACGGGACGTGAACGGGAAAACGTGTAGACACGGGTGATCACTTTTGTGGTTAGCTGGCCAAAATCAAGCCACACGGGTTGTGAACGGGACAACGGGTATAAACGGGTGATCACTGTTATGGTTAGCTGGCGAATATCGAGTCACACGGGTTGTGAACGGGAAAACGGGTAGACACGGGTGTTCAGTCCCATGCTCACGAGGCCAAAATCGAGCCACACGGGTGGCGAACGGGAAGACGGGTAGACACGGGTGATCACTCTCGTGGTTAGCTGGCCAAAATCAAGCGACACGGGTTGTGAACGGGAAAACGGGTAGACACGGGTGATCACTCTTGTGGTTAGCTGGCCAAAATCGAGCCACACGGGTTGTGAACGGGAATACGGGTAGACACGGGTGGTCAGTCCCATGCTCACGAGGCTGAAATCGAGCCACACGGGTGGTGAACGGGAAAACGGGTGGACACGGGTGGTCAGTCTGCCATGCTCACGAGGCCGAAATCGATCCACACGGGACGTGAACGGGAAAACGTGTAGACACGGGTGATCACTCTTGTGGTTAGCTGGCCAAAATCAAGCCACACGGGTTGTGAACGGGACAACGGGTATACACGGGTGATCACTGTTATGGTTAGCTGGCGAATATCGAGTCACACGGGTTGTGAACGGGAAAACGGGTGGACACGGGTGGTCAGTCTGCCATGCTCACGAGGCCGAAATCGATCCACACGGGACGTGAACGGGAAAACGTGTAGACACGGGTGATCACTCTTGTGGTTAGCTGGCCAAAATCAAGCCACACGGGTTGTGAACGGGACAACGGGTATACACGGGTGATCACTGTTATGGTTAGCTGGCGAATATCGAGTCACACGGGTTGTGAACGGGAAAACGGGTAGACACGGGTGTTCAGTCCCATGCTCACGAGGCCAAAATCGAGCCACACGGGTTGTTAACGGGAGAATGGTAGGCATGCCATTCCTTATGTGAACGTCGCACGGGTAGAAACGGGAAAAGCTACGCCGAAACTACATTTACGGGAAGCCACGGGAGGCGAGCTTGCATCGAAGCGGGAACATTCCGGGTGTCTCCCGTGTCGTCCCGTTGAGCTTGCAGAGCTCCAAAAAGTAACACGGGAAGCTCACGGGTATGGACGTATATTACCCCTTTCCCGTGAATTTTACACGGCTTCCCGTACGGGAGCACTGCGTATAGCCACTTTCGAACCTTATATGGATTCTAATCATCATTGGACCATGAATCTACATGACGAGGGGTCATCCATCGACAATTATCTTTATTCAGCAATATTGAATAAAACGAGGAAGAAAAAACAATCGAATTCCATGTGCGGAAAACATCACACGCAATTCACTATCAAAGATTGAATGACATGTTTGGATGCAATATCAAAGTCTTCAATCCTTGATCGCCTAATCAGACTCTCCTCATCATGAAATTGTCAACAATAACTCGAGATCTTTCGGTGTCCCGATGGAATGGTGGACAGAATTCTGATCTCATTATTGATCATGCTATTGACATAGTTCACTTCTCTTGCGCTTCTCAATGGCATATGATTTCTTCTCTACGGTAAAAACATGAGTAGCTGAATCTTTGGGAAAACTTAGAGCCTTGTGAGCCCTCAGTTGAGATCTGTGAATTTTCTAGTTATCTGCAATACCGAGCTGGTTTCTACATTCCTCGCTCAAATCCGCTCATGATTGAATTCATTTTTCCATCAGAGATTCCAGATGAGGCTTGGCTACTAATGGATGATAATGAACATAATTTTAGGGATATTGTTATGGGATTGCGATAATCTACATATCGAATTATATTGTAAATCTTAGACCTCACGATGTAAAGAAAGATTCCCGAATCATTACTATTGTGAGTGGTCATGTAATCTCCGATCAAAGCTCACTATCCATAGAGAATTCTGAAGACCATCCATACTGATTTTTCAAGGGTACGTACATTTCGTTAGAATGATCCTGTCACATTGAACGTCCAGGATGAAAGCAAGCTTCTCATCCTTGCACTGTTGTTCCAATCCAAATCAGACCGTTTTTAGTGCCTTGATAATAGTAATTTGCCCTCGCAGAATTGAGACCGAGTCTCAGGAATTTAAGTAACATTCGAAGGAAAAAAGAGTTTTCCCAAATTTATGCAGATATGGTGTCCGGTAAGTGAGAATATCATCTAGTAAGCATCTCAAAAGATTAATTAAATAGTTGAGAAATGATGCAACTCCTGTGTGAAATTCTCGTTTCACCGTAACCAGATAGAACTGTTTATTTCTCCATCATGGAAATGATATAAAGCACTAAGCAAACAATCTCTTCTCGTCGGCAAGTGTTACAGCTGCAACAGTTGCGTTTGCAGAGGTAGCAGGTTTAATTTCCTCCGCAACACGCACGTACGATATCGTGACTCGTGTGGCGGTCTGAACTGACCAAACGAGGTAGGCGTGTGCAACCCTGTACCAGCAGAGGATTAAGAGTGCAATACTGTAAAGCTTGCAATTCTTCCCTCTCGTAAGCAAAAAGATGATTTTAGCAAAACAAACGCAGAGTTACAAGGCATAGGGCTGAAGAATGGGTGATGAACAATATCGAGAATCTGAGGTTCATACTCGTTTTTCATCATTTTTATATTGCTGAATGCATAAGTTTAAAAAACATGCGGAAATTGCATTCAACCGATTACAAAATTGATCATACCTTTTCTGGCTTCACAACCCGAGAAATTACTGATTTCCTGGCCTAAACTCACTCAGGCTTTGTTCCCTAGGGAACGTATTCTTATTCTGGCGAGGGGGAAAAAATTGGTGACTACGTTTTACGATTCTCGAATCAGGAATGACTCTTTATCGATGTGAAGGAAGGACAGTGGGAGACTCAACTTCTCTTTAATTACAGCATGCTATACAATGGTATGTGGTATTTTATCTTTCAATTGAGCCACTACATTTCCAAACTACCGGTTACAAGAAGAATTTATCGCATGTCTGTAAGATCATACCTTTGGCATTTGCACCATAAATGATCTCATTGCGTTGCATTTGGAGTATTGTTGATTGTTTGTCCTTAAAGGTCCGGCTTTCAAATTCTTTGAGAGCAGGAATCGATGGTGCAATATGCAGAAAATGAAAAAATTAGTGCGTCCAGATAGAACGCGCAAAAAATGACGGCGTCATCCATAAATTTTTTCTCACATTGAGTTTTGTACAGTACCACGAGTGCACCCAACTTGTCTCAATATGCCAATCTTAGAAATGGATACTCCTTCACTTTCCCGATAATTCTTTCACGTTTGTTGAACTAAAGTTTGAGAAAATAGGTGATGGGTTATACCAGCCTAGAATCGGTTCCGCTTCCTTCAAAAAAACTCGAGGTGGTTTTTCCATTTTTCGCGATTGCACAGCTAAGAAATCAACGAAGAAATTGCGTTTAGTGAAACCGGTGCGAATTTTTTTAATTCGGCGGATCTTAAAGTTCTTAACCGTATTTGATACCTTGTTTTAAGACCTTCGAAACCTGTTTTTAGAGTTGGAAAACATCGATCTGGAATATGCAAAATTTGGAGGTAAACGGAAATAGTGGTTCGGACCGGCGAAAAGCTCCAAATGTGGTTGCACGGCGATAAAATCATATGAAAACGATTTCATGCATTTTATCGACGATTTACATCGTTTTAAATGATGCGGGCAAGTTGCTCGGCAAGTTGGGTACACACTTTTGTGAACCCCTAGAAATAACATCTGGGAAATTTTAAACAGCTCGCCTCCAATTTATCAAAATTAGACGTACTCCAGCTCATTTCGAAGTTCTTGAGACAAGCTTCCAAACGAGTTGAAGTACGTTCGAGAATATTGAGATGGGCTAAAGTTATTGAGAAATTGGCTTGATGAGGGTACCCTACATTAGCTGAAATCACAAAACATGTATTCAATAACAGTGTGGTGCCTCGAAGTCTCATTCATATATGATCAGGAATTGGTTCATTACTTCCATTGTTCCTATCTTAGAAATTGGTTATTCTAAACTCAAAATTTTACTCAACATCTGGGAGACCTATAATGCGACGCTCTGAAATTGAGGACTCGCTTCATCATACCATTATTATAAAACGTGTGATATGAGAGAAAAGTTTCCGATTCTATATATACTATAGATATCAGGCTAGAATAGTCTAGACTTGAGCTCGGTGGTGTATCAGAGTTTCGAGAATGGCGTTTTGTTGTCGCCTGATGTGAATTTTCCTTCAAATCTCAGACAAAGGTTACTCTTGAAAATGCTAGCAATTGCCAAAAAGAATTCTCAAACAGTCAACATTGAAATCCCTAATATGGATATGATTACAATCTCAAACGAGTTTTCAAATATGTAATGCACACGCATTGCGAATGTCATCAAAATTTCCATGAACGAGTTGCCGTAATTTGTGAAAGAGTACACACACATACAGCATCGGGCGATAGCACATATATACAGGATCTAATATAATGGTGAGCATATATTACTAATAAGTATAGCGCGACACGCGGCGCCTGCGCATAACATAGCAAACGATCCCGTCAACTGAGAGCGTGTCCACATGGATTCCCAATCACGGATTCACTCGCACCGCGCCGAAAGATGACTCCGTCATCAAAATGGCTCGCCAAAATTTTTCGGTTCGGGAGCAAGATGGAGACAGACCAATGAGTCAAAGTATGTGCCTCTGAGCTTACTACATTTTTCGGTGAACAAATTTGACAAATTGAGGGATATCAAGTTCTCGCAAATCTGAATTTATAGATATTGTGACACTTTTGGGTCAGTGTGATGGTCTCAGATGTGCTGAAATTTTTGAAGATTGAGCATACCGGGGTGCAGTTTGAGTGTCTGCTCATGGTTCGGATTCCACTATGTACAGATTGACCCAGCCTCTCAAGCTGCGAATGAAGAAGATGATGCAATTCCAAAAGTAGTCAGACCTAGTTTGGATTCTGAAAGGAAGTTGGATCAATTGCTATTGACGACTAATTATTTGGATCTCCGAGATACGGTAAGATCATGAGAGTGATATCTAGTTTTTGTGTTTGACTTGATTCCCCATCCGAGTGGAAATGATTAAATAACAAAATGAGCAAGCATTGATGTGCAAAAGGGTTTTAAGCATTACTCAGATCCAGGGAATTATTCTTCCCTAGATAAAGTCAATAAACTGTGACGGGAAAAGTTTCATCGCTCTCTCTTCGGCGCTACATATGACATTCCTCTATCATAACGATCTAGATGTTACAGGTGTCGCAGCGATTACCAGCACAGAGGGAGTCAACCACACAATAGGTGTAGAACCGAGAGAGATAGCGTGATCGCCATGCGTTTCCTAACAGAATATCTGCAATCTATCATCACCTAGTGCACGATATTTGCGAGCAGAGAGAGACTTGTTCCGGTTTTCTAATGTGAAACACCTCGTGCGCTGGCAGGTGTCGAAGCTCCTCGCATCGCGCGTGGTCAGGATGTTCCCGACCACAGACGCAGGGCCTGCAGTGGCCGAAACATCCTGTATAACCAGACAACAGCGAGTATGTATCCAGGTCCCCGTCGAGGTTAAGCGAACAGTACCGGAGTTGACTCCAGGCATGCGTCAACCTGAGGGCAGCGGCCAGGAGTGTAGCCAGCGTGCGGATATGTAAGTGGCCACTCGAACATTTTTCTCTCTGTTATCATGCGTGTGGCTCTCTCTCTCATTCTCTTTTTTTTTTTTTTTTTTTTTTTTAAGGTGGTTGTAGGGCAAATACGCTGCGACGTACGAAGGAGAGGCACCGGTCAGCCAAACACGGCTGGCCAGCACCTCCCCAACAGTCCCGGGCTGGAATCCGCATCGATACGGCCATCCGAACCGGGTAAACCCTCTCTTCCTTCTCCGTTGGCGCCGGCCATTGGACAAGGGAGAGATCCACCAACTTACCAATCCGGCCCCGGCACCGCGTGAACATTACTTCAGGGCCGGCGGCGTCTCGCGCTCAGGATCGAGCGTCTCTCTTCTCACGACTCGCAGGTGTTGTTTCCCTTTCTTCGATCTTCTTCCATCTCTTCATTCTTCATCTTCTTTCTTCTCTCTTCTTTCTTCTCTCTTCCCTCTTCAGTGCTCTCTCTCTCTCTCTCTCTCTCTCTCTCTCGTTTCGAATACATCTGATATGCGCAAGCACTCGGATGCGCTTTTCTTGTATCATTCTCCCGAATAAACTCAAATCTCCCAATCGGGTTACACTTTTCGAACTTGACTCGTCCTCTTATGTTTCAAATGATATTATATTCGTGAATCGGCATTGGAGGACTAATTTTATTTCTCTATCGATCTCGAGTTTGAGATCGATTGATTGAGAAATTAACGATCGGGTTTGATCGTGGAGGTGTTAATTAATGAAAAAATTTCCTATGACAGACATCGAGAGAAAAAAGTCGCCTGGACCCAGATTTGAACTGTTTCTCAATTAATCGATCTCAAACTCAAGATCGATAGAGAAATAAAATTAGTCCTCCAATGCCGATTCACGAATATAATATCATTTGAAACATAAGAGGACGAGTCAAGTTCGAAAAGTGTCACCCGATTTCAGGCGCCGTCAGCAAAGAAAAAGGCGTGCACATGCATGACATCGAGACAAGAGTTCCCTGAGCCCTGGATAGTTCAGCTGGTAGAGTGTCTTTCCCGGTGTGAAGAAGGCCCCCAGTTCAAATCTGGGTCCAGGCGACTTTTTTCTCTCGATGTCTGTCATAGGAATTTTTTCATTAATTAACACCTCCACGATCAAACCCGATGGTTAATTTCTCAACTAATTGATCTCAAACTCGAGATCGATAGAGAAATAAAATTAGTCCTCCAATGCCGATTCACGAATATAATATCATTCAAATCTCCTAACTTTTTCATTCATCCGCCGGCCATGTCATTTGAGAATGCCCCTCCTCGCCTTTAATATGAATATAATGGAATGCGTGATTTCTCAGAGCTGTGTTAGTTGCCATCGTCAGTGAAGACGATCAATGTATCTTGTGGCGACTACAAGGAGGCTGAGACAGCAAGCAAGGGCCATGCGGTACGCATGTTTAGTCTCATCATATACTTTACACTCAAATATTAGAGTCTCTTGTGTCCAAACTGCACTCGTGCATTGCAATTAGCCGAGATACATGTATCGGATCAGACGGTCCTCAATCCCGTCATAAAACATTGCTAGTGAAATTTCCCCTAGCTAACGCTTTCCCAAACTCAGAGTGTTGGGATATTAAGATACTCATTCACACAAGAATATTCTTTTGAAATAGCAATCAAACCAGAAAATTATCTGAAACAGAGCGTTGAAGCGATGTATGGATAAGCTCAACTAGCTTGACTTAGAAATAATTGTAATTAGGAAGTGGGAAAATCACCAGAGATTCCTTGAGTTACTAACATTAACTCTCAGTTTGCAGCTTATTTTGCTCATCATCTGAAACAACTGAGATATCATTATCGGAAAACTAAATTCAACTACAGTACCCTGCAGAAAAAATGGAACACGGATACCTTCACTAAAACAACCATCACTCCGACGCGTTTGGGTTTACAACAATTTTTCAAAAAGCACTTTGAAGATGGAAAAAAAATCGATCAATTCATATGTGTCAAAATTTTTTCGATCGAAATTTTATCTCTTTAATTGACTTTAAAAATTGGAAAAATTCTAATTTCAATCAATCACCCTCCATCTATATGCAAGTCGTGCTAGCGTGAAAATTCTTGCGGGATGTTGTAGTTCTTTTCAAGGCCTTTAAATTCCTCCTCTTAAACATTGCCTTACGATCATCCACACTCGAGTTACAAGCGATCTCGTAGAAAGAATTTTGTACGGGTTGAGGGTATTAAAATTATGGAGACAGGGGTTTTTCTTAATTGATGTGGGCGGAAGTATTTTCGACCAATCTTTGGAACGAATCTAACAATTATTTCATGAGATTCTGAAGACTTCACGTCATAATCGTAAATTATGACCTTTTCCGTATTTTTGTTACCCTCAGCCCATAAGAAATTCTTTCTACGAGATCGCTTGTAACTCGGGTGTGAATGATCGTAAAGCAACGTTTAAAAAACGAAATTAAAGGTCTTAAAAAGAGCTACAATCTCCCGCAAGCATGTTTATGCTAATATGACTTATGTATGAATGTAGGGTGATTGATTGAAATGAGAATTTTTCCAATTTCGAGTGTCAGTCAAAGACATGAAATTTTGATCAAAAAACTTTTTGAAACACATAGTTTGATAGATTTTTTTCTCATCTTTCAAGTGCTTTTTGGAAAATTGTTGTTGACTCAAACACGTTGGAATTATGTCTGTTCTAGCGAAGGTATCCGTGTTCCATTTTTTCTGCAGGGTACTGTATCTTTATGAGACTTATGAGTAGTTCCACGTGGAACAGACCTACGAATAAGTAAGAGTTAATATAAATTTCTGGATCACTCTTTTATGAATTGCGCGAAAAGTTTTGTGGAACTCGGGATGATGTAAAGTAGATATAGCTTCTGATACTGAAGAGAATTTCAGGAGAAAATTGCACTATGTACATATAAGAAATTATAGTGAAAACGCAAGGCGCTGGGTGGCCCGAATATGTATATGGCTATTCCTCGTATTTGAAAAAGGCACGACTATTTCACGTAGTCACATACGAACGCAGCATATATCAGTAAACCTTAAGGGGACTAGCAATGAACTGATCAAATTTCCGTCATCCTTCATTATTAGACTCACAAATTAGTTCACGCATGCACGTGGCACGTACATATGTGGATCAGGCCTGGTGTAGATATGTGCCGGAAGTCATAAACTGGATGCCACAAAGATGGCCCCGGAACTAGATCTAGGGGGATGGAACCAGGGCTCGGTGGAGTGCAAATAAAAGCGTACGAAAAGGGTCATGGGTCAGATTGTTTCCTTTGCTTTTCCATTCGATTCTATGCTACGAAATACGACATTTCCACCACTCACGAGAACCCATAACAATTTTCCAGGTATTTGGGGCGATTTTGATTTATCCTTCCAGTTATCTCCAACAACAGAATTTGGGTTTTTTCTCAATAAAATTTATATCTCCCGAATCACATCAAAGATACGGGGAGGCAGTTTGCCTCGGTATTCGAAAGGTCTTGAGGGAATCTACTGAAATCATTCTTTTTTTTTTTTTTTTTATTCTTTTGAAATCATTCTTGTCATAGTGATTCTGAGGTTATGGGAGGCTTTAGTGGACATGATGGAAAATACAGAAATATTAATTCCTCTGGAAGCAATTTCTTTTATTCCTTGAAAATTTGATATTTGATGTAAAATGTTGTGCTGTGTCAGAAGTGAGCGGCTTGAACATTTTTGCGTCCTAAGGCCTGTTTTTGCCATTTTCTGCAAATCTATTTCCTAGGCAATTGAAAATCTTATTTCCCTGCGCTTGCGCAAGAATTTATATTCCTGAAACCGATTCCATAGGAAAGCCAAGAAAATTACCTTCAAATTAAAATGTACCCTATATACCTGGGAAATTCCTTCGAGGTCCCACGGGTTGTAAGAATTCCATATTTTGTACCATCGAATCCGATGGTGAAACCAAGAAAACAATCTGAGACATGACCCTTTTTCGTAGGTCTGTTTCGCGTCAGATTACTCTTATGTGATTCGAGTGCACCAAGAACTGATCTGATTCTCGTACCAATGAATCTGCTTTGAATACCATCGACCATATGTCATTCTATAGATTCAAAAACTATCAACAAGAAGTGGGGAAACTTTCAGGTGAATACTAAAGGTTCTTGCTCCATCCCACAAGGGAGACTGGGAAGATTCTATAGGTGTGCTTGTTAAGAAGTTTATCCAGAATCTTGAATGTTGGCAATCTCGAATCAAAGTTGTAAACTCGGAGACGAGCTTGTCGATTTCTTTACCTTTAGGATGTAGAGGAAGTGAACGAAGGTGCTAATTTGAGTGACGTGTTGACACTACTCAAAAAGAAGTATTGGCTGTACATGAGATGCACATGGGTTGGTGAGAGACGAACCCGGAGTATCGACGTTTATTTACGGGAACAGAATGTATCTAGTTCTGCCAACTGAGTGAAGAAAGTTTTGCTGATATTTGACGTTCTACGACTACATGTCACTTGATGTACAACCACGTCAGAGCAAGCTCTCATTTTGATTCGTTTGTTTGACATCGAATGCATTATTCTTATTGCGCTGGCCTTTTTCCTATGTCTTGAGTTCTTGACTCAGCAAAGTCGTAGGATTTGCAATGTCCACGCGTTTTGGATATTTCTGAGCTCCAAAATCTATTATAAAATTTCACAATTTATTGTGAGATCAGCGTTGGAGGGCATCTGCAATAGTTTTTTTGAGTTGTGAGCTGGAACAAATTCCACAGTTTTGACGTTGATTGAATGGGCAACCTCACTGGAATTTTATGAGAGAGACATAGAGTTGTCTGAACATGTTATGCACAGAAAAATGATGCACGAGGGAATGATCCAGCGTAACATGGTCGATTTTATCGGAATGATGGGTTAGAGAATCTGCGAACGAACTTATAATAAGGAGTTCATGAGATCATTTGTATACATTCTAGTTTGATTCCTGAGTCAACTGTACAGCACATTCAGTCCAGATTATTATCAAGGACTATGAGTCAATCTTACAGGAGCTTTTACATCAAAATATCGGTATCATTTAATGTTGGTTGCCCGAGTAAATGAAGGCTCGCTGAAATTCCTCGCTGCATCCTTGATATTCTAGGTCATATAACACTGAGCTAGAATTTCAATGAATATCGGTGTGCCCCACTATCAATGCCCTCTTCACCATTCATCCCAGTGTCATCTTGAATACCGAAAAAACGTGTCATCAATACAAGTCACTATATTGCTGAAATTCTATTGATATATTTCGATGAGAGTTATGAGCCAATTCCACCAGCTTCAAATATTCTTCATGAGATTCCCAGAACTCGGCTTTGATATAATCATCATCCTAGAATTCTCTACGCAACCATCTTATTAGATCACAGCTGAGCCAACTTTTCACCTGTACTAATAGATCTCAAATCACTGAGCTCATTCATAGTATCTCGTTGTTTCCGAGCTAATTTTGAAAGGAAGATGACATTGGGAAACCACTGACAAAAGTTTCTAGCTTCTGAAGTCGTGAAGAATGAGATGATTATAATTATGTGCTCTACTGCAAGCTAACAAGGAATCCATATGCTATTTGAATACAATTAACATAGATATGGTGAATTGGTAGATTTGCACCTCTGGAATATCTTCAAGAAACTACGCGATTACCCTAACAATTGAACATCTGAAGCCCACCAAGCACTACTTTTCAAAACGCCAGATAGCTCCCCCCTCGTTTCCATTAGATTGGATAGATACAATTCTTGTTTGATTTGAAAGATATCATATAATCTGAAATTGTCTTACTCTTCAACGATGCCAGAATTTGTATAAGAAATCTAGTCCCATTAGTCGAGTAATTGTTACAACCACGAACTGATGAAAATATTCCGACCCCTTGGTCTCTCAGAACTACGGAAAGAGCTCGAAGAATTTCTCCTGAAGCTAGAAGTCATCTCATGAGAATGCCTTTGCTCAATGGTACGTATTCGAGAATTATAATACACATTCAAAATATACACGGATAGATCGGGTAGAATATTTCGAACGAATCGCGCTAGTGACCCTCACGAATTCCTCCACCAATTATTTCCATGGCAGTAGGTAACAAGACTATGATTTCCCAAGATTTCAGCTCGAAAAATCTTTTTACATATGCTAGAATCCTCTGGATTTTGAAAGAAGACATCTTCTAAGTTCTTCTAGAAACTAGGTGGATTGTTCAAGAACATTAAAGTGAGGCCTACGGGAGCGTATTTTCTTCCCCTTAACGTCAATTTTTGGGGAATAATCGTAAGAGGGTCTCAAAACTGAATGAGCTCACTCCACAAGTTGGAATTAGAAATCAGATTTTTGCGATGCTTGAGCCATATCATAATTACTGCCATCCCAACAGATCCCAATATTTTTTAATCGAATCCAGGCAGTCTCCACGGACTCGAGAAGACCTATGATATTTATTCTTGAACATCGAAAATGGTTAGGAGGGGTCCTAGCCACGTCGATGCATTCAAAGATATGCGTTTCTTTCGAAAAGTGCTGATTTGTCTATGCCAGTGCTCCGGTCTGACAGCCTCAATTAGGTTGAAATTCACTGCAAGTATGCTCCAAGTGATGTAGAGTTGAACGCAAGAGATTTGAGTCTGCACTCCGGATACCATTTGCAGTTCTCCATTCTATAACGATTCCAATTCTTGAGTAATCTGAAAAGCAATTTCTGGCTTTCTCTCGCACATGTGCACGCCTTCGTGACACTCAAAGTATTCTTCATGGATAGCTCGTGAAACTACCTCAAATTGGCCCCTACACAAAGTTGATTTGATGCAACAGAACCAGAGATCTGTCTGTTTCCAAGCAGAAAAAAACCTCAAGCGCCCAGAGTACATCAACCCATAGGTGGCCATGGTTATGAGGAGGAGCTAAGGCTAACCATTTGGATATTTTGGAACTTTTCCTGCTTTAAATGCTTCAAAACAGCTAGAGCTCGGGCTTGGATGTATCAAATGAACTTTGTTTGGAGGTCAGTTCAATGTAAATCCTATGGCCCGTTCTACATAGGATGCGCTCAGCGCGTAAGCGTACGCGCATACGCTTGTGCTCAAAGCATTTAATGCAGGGAATTTCATGAAGTAGCCGTACCAGTCGCTTCCCACTCAGATTTTTCCCAAGGAAAGAGTTGGTTGATGATTGGTGGGCTCCGAATGACGTAATCGAGCCAAAAAGTCAAGTTTCTCCGTGTTTTTCCACAATCAACTAGAGAAGAATATCAGCGTTGACGGCCCTAAAAGTTACCCGCTCTTCCATTATCGGTGAAATACGGGACCCATGAGATTGATTGATGGCGGTCTCCGGGGGACATCTTTGAGTCAGAAAAACAATTTCTTCCGTGTTTTCCCATGGAAAATAGGGAAAACCAGCAGTGGTGGCTCCGCGAGCCTTCCCGGGAAGAAAGCTAGGTTGAGCAAGGTTTTTGCAACTCACAAGGAGAGTCCGGAGTCTCCGGGTCCTGAAATCTCACCAAAATTTTTTCACAGTTTCGTACCACCTAGAATATGAAGAATCTAAAGCAACTCTGGCAAATGGGCCTTCTGTTCTGAGCTACAGCCAGAAACGTCAACATTGCTAGTATATCTATGTATATCACTTTTTAACATGGGCCTATATGGGCAATGCTAATGTCATAGGCTGTAGCTCTGAACGGGAGGCCCATTTGACAGAGTTGCTTTGGATTCATCATATTCTAGGTGGTACGAAACTGTAAGAAAATTTTGGTGAGATTTCAGGACCCGGAGACTCCGGACTCCCCTTGTCAGTATCCGCATTGGTGCCCGACCGTCTTAGTTTGCGAAGACTGTAACTTTGTTTGGAAACAGGAACTAGGCAAGAGCAAGATGAGCGGTCACCAATCCGGATACTGAATCGCGAAAACGTTGCTCAACCTTCATTTTTTGCGAAAAGGCTCGCGCGGCCACCGCTGATGTTTTTCTCCATTTGTTCTTTGGAAAACATGGTAAAAATAAATTTGTCAGCTCGATTATTTCTCTCGGGGCCCATCAATCATTAACCAACTCTTCACTTGTGGAAATTCCAAATGGAAAACGACTGGTTAGACTGCTTCATGAAAATCCCTGCATCAAATGCTTTCAGCCCTTAGCGTATATGCACGTACGCTTACGCGCTGAGCGCATCCTATATGTAGAATGAGCCTCATGGAATCCCGTGCATTAAATGCTTTGAGCGCCAGCGTATGCGCGGACGCTCACGCGCTGAGCGCATCCTATGTAGAACGAGCCTATGAGTTATCCATTGAAAATACTTTTCGAACCATAGAGATGTGCACATGTGCTAGATTGAGCCGGAAATAGCTTCAAAAGTTGCATAAACATTAGAGTCGTTACAAAACTGACAACCCTGACTGGCGGCTAAATTACGAGCTTAAGAGGGTTTGGAAACTCTTCTTTTAGGGTGATGACAGATAAAGCGCTACGCTACGATTTTGCGCCACGCCACGACGCGCTATCGCACGCCACGACCCAAAAATTAATTCCAGCGAACCCGACCATATGGACTGGATTTATTGTTACAGTATCAACCGCGTAGATTATGAAAATGAATCAAATCTATCTATGGTCGAGTTTGCTGGAATGAAGTTTTGGGTCGTGGCGCGCGATAGCGCGTCGTGGCGTGGCGCAAAATCGTAGCGTAGCGCTTTATCTGTCATCACCCTTACCGACATACGGGACCGCATGTGAGCGGGGCCTAGTGACAAATCCGTAACTAAATCGTGACAATATGGCGTCTATCTCGGGCACTCGTCTGCCAGACCCTATAATGTGCATAGATAGTATTCATCTGTGACACTGTCTTCAAATGAACTCCTCTACACCTTATTATACACCAAAGAGTGTAATTTCGAGGTGTAGAGATTTTGAAGAAATGTAGGAGTCAATCATTCATGCAGAGAGATGGAAAATTCTCCTTCGCAAGCATTACTTTTCAGTTCTCCTTGCATTCATATGCAAAAAAATGTATTTTGTGAACATTGCTGGAGATATACATTTGTGAATATGATAATGCTGCGTACTTTTTGAAACTTAACTTCAAATATACAAATTTTTCACACGGCTACACTTTGAATGTGCATCTTGGCGTGCCTAGATGTGTACTTTATATCAATATCTTGCATTTTTTATGCAACCAAGGACTGGGTAAATATGTCATGCAATGATTTGAACAAAATATATGTCTCCAGGGGGAAATTTAAACTTCAAGCAGAAGAAAGTCAGATCTAGAATTCAAATTGAGACATTTTGAATTCACTCAATTGCAGGAAAAAGTAATTGAACTCATTAACCTCTTGATTCCTCTTCAAGGTAGTTCTGTACTTTTCCAAAGCACGTGATTGATCTCGGAAGATTTCATCAGAGTTGACCTAGAAAAATCCAAATCTAAATTATTTTTCACATTTTTCCATCCTAGGGATTTTCCTATCAAATGCACAAATTGAACCTGATTTACAAGTTTGGAAATTATTTGATATTCTCAATTGATTTCGACATTTGGACAAGAAAATCATAGACTTCATCAAGGCCAAGAAAATTTGACATGCTGGATGGAAAAATATTTAGATCCGTCAAAATGGCAGCTATTTTAATATGGCTTGAAAATTGCAAGGGATTGACTTCACATTTCAACACGTGGAGTGAAAACATTCAATTTTGAGACGTCCCTTCAATTTTCCATCAAAGTACACGTTAAAGTAATGAAAATTCACTTCCCCAGGCCTCGCTACGATGTTTTTGACCGATTTGGCAAGCTTCTGAGGAAACGCTTCAGCACGTCTTTTCACCAACTGGAAAATATTTTCACAGGCGTGGAAAATTTCGTTTTCGAGCTGAAACTCTGGGGAAGTACTATTTTCGGTAATTTTCCTGATGAAGAAAACTGATGAAAAAATCGGTGGAGGTTGCGCGCACGATTTTTTTAAGATAGGCTATCTTACACTCGTATGGATGATTTTTTGAATTACTTTTCAAGAAATATTCAACTTTGCATGCATTGAGACATTGAGAGTTACTTATGACACATTTCAGTGGCATAAATATGCATTGAAATCATCCTATGATTCCTCGACTAACACAATTTTTAGGTCTCAGTATGACATGGAAATGAGGCTCTTGGATATTGATTGATGCTTTCGAGGGTTGGAACCTAAGTGCGTGGAATGATACCTCCTCCGATAGCTTTCATAAAAGACTGGTGAATACTGTCATTCCAGCCTCAAAATCCGCCTCTTAAGAAGATGAATCTTGTCAACCTCGGGCTATTTTGGGCCTTGTACGGTTTTATTTCATCAGTCGAAACAACGACACCCTTTCCTACGTGTGAGTGACATGTTTGACATATGAACGACTCACTTCATATTGTGAGGCTGAGATGAGTCAAGATTTTGACTGTTACAGATACATTCTCTCAAGTACCGGAACAGGACAATCAAGAAGAAGCTTCTACTTCTGAGGAAATATTTTCCTGCAGAATATGTCATGTCAATTTTGATGAAAGAAGAGCACTGACCAGTCACATCAGGTTATCACACCCAGGGGAAAGCCCCTACACATGTGAATTTTGCAACAGAGACTTTTCCTGCGCAACTTCCTTAGTTATCCATAGGCGACTTCATACTGGCGAAAAACCTTACTCGTGTAAAATTTGCGAAATGCGTTTTTGTACACAAACCATTTTGAAAAGACACATGTCATCCCATTCAGAAGAAAGGCCCTTTTCATGCGATTTGTGTGATAAGAGTTTCAAAATAAAATGTAACTTGGTGAGACACAGGAATCAACATTTGAACAAGAGGCAATTCTCTTGTTCTACTTGCAATCGCGAATTCAGTAATAAATCATATTTTAGATCTCATACGTCAACTCATTCGGATGAAAAGATCCATTCGTGTTACATTTGCAACGGAAAATTCACTTTCGAAAATAACCTTCGTAGACATTTGAAGGATCATAATATTGGGAAAACTCTACAGTGCCATCAGTGTGATAAAAAATTTAGAGATAAATCTGTATTAAATGTTCACATGGTATTTCATCGTGGTGAAAGGCCATTCGCGTGTCAAATTTGTGATAGCAGCTTCCAAACCCGATCCAATTTAAATAGACACGTGAAAATTCATGCAAGAAAACAGCATCTGTCATCTGAACTCAATGGTGAATCTTCTCAGTGCACCGATAGGATTACTAGTCATTCGACACAGGATGAAATTGCATCTCAACGGAACCATGTTACGAGTTTAGAAATAGAAAACAACTTGAATTGTGATCAGAGTGACGCCTCACAAAGACCTGCTGAAAATGAGGATACAGTGGGTGAGTATAAGTTTTTTTCAATCTCATATGTGGATATTAAAAGTGATGCAGTTTTTATGCGCATCCAAATCAGAGCCTAAAATTCTGTTCACATTTTTAGCTGCATAGCTTCGAACTTGAACAGTATGCATCCGTTTTGAACATTCAAAGAATCACTTCAGTATTTTGAGAGACCTTCTCATTAGTGATTACTTAATGGAAGTATTACTTTTGCATCGTAGAATTGAGCTCCAAATTCAAATAATGGCACTGAGAAACTGTGATGGCCGTTGAAAGCAGTGCCTATAACATTGCCAAACAGTTTTTCGAGACCCTGATATGAACTCATATAGTTCTGGTCCGGGGTCAGCCATCTGTCTATCGAAAGAAAATCGACCGGGACGAATCAATATTAGAAAACTTCCTAAAGTTGAACGTAAGATTCTATAAAGCTCGTTTCTAAGACTTTCTCGGGGATTTTTTGATAAGCAATTGGATTTTCATTGATTTCCCAAATGGTTTTCATTTCATAGAATAACAATGTTCAAGGAACACTCGATTGATCATCTTACTTTATTTCATTTCATCAAGTAATGTTTGCTGAGCGGATATGCAGAGTGTTTGATTCCTCCTACGTTACGCCTTTACCTGAGCGCGAAGAAGAACCAATCACTAATGAGGACCGAGTATTTGACCAACCTGTCGAGATAAGAAATGAACCTTCTTGTTCATATGCCAATGAAGGTGATTACATTATCCTCCAATCAGATGAGCCCTTACAATTCTATTCATGATGAACGTATTTTCTTATTTTTCGGTTTATACCTCAATTTTTGAGAAACTAGGAGTCGTGTGGGTGGACTAACATGATTCCTAGCTCTTCAAAATCGGATGAAAAATTTGATTCATACTATACCACAAGTAGTCGGTCAAATTTTATCACACTCGTATATTTATCTTCTAGTCTCCAGTCATGTAGAGGTATCTACTCCATCAACAAGATTGGCAATAGAAATGAGCAGCCAATTCTCGTGTACCGAGAGAGATCCATATCAGCAGGAGGTAGAACGTGTCATTAGTGAAATTATCAATTTGTACAATACAAGACCAAGAGCAATTTGTGAGGGGAAGGAAGTCGATCGGCGTTCGGAGTGATGATAAACATTATGATTTTCAATCTAATCTCATCTGATTCCTGATCACTCATATATTCTAAGCATATCCAAAAATTGTATCACATCGTATAGTGACTCGTAAATTGCTGGAAGATGAGGATCTTTGGCTTTTGATTTCGATTAACTTTTTGACCAGTCAAACTTTACGAAAATGGGCACCAGATTTTGTCAGAATAATGTATCCATGTGAGGTTTGCTTTGTCGCAAACTGAGTCAGAGTTTTACTTTTAGACGACTCACATTCCAATTTACATCTTTGTAATGGAACAAGATCAGAATAATCGAATACTTTCTTCACACAATATCATTGTACTTGGGATCTTTGACTCCTTCATTTTACGCTCCAATCTTGTTCCGTTAAATATTTGCTCCATACGCTTCTTTCGCCCGTCTCCGTCTCCAAGTCTTGCAGAAATCTCTAAATTCTTGATTCAACGTAGAGTGAGGGCATTGATGGCGCAGCATGCGGGTAATCAAAAGTTTGCACTGCACAAATTTGGAGTTTGAGAAGAGGTTCAGAGCAAAGATAGAATCGGATTCTATACCGTGAAAGTCAGTGTAGACGTGGAGTGAGGTGAATTTCACAAGTTGAGACGAATCTAATGTTTGCCAACGTGGAAATTAAAGTATCGAAACGTTTTTGGCTCTAGCAATCGATTCAGATGTACAAATGGGGAGATTCTTGAGAATGATCGTAAATTCTGAAATCGAGAGACAATATTTTTCACATCGTATCAGAAGCGAGGTCCTTCGTAACGAGTCGTATATTGATGTTACCGCGATGCCTTAGTCCATGGCAATTGGCTACCATAACTACGCGAACGCAAGTGGGTTTATTTAATTTGTTACTGTAGACGATTGATGCGCTGGACGATTAGTGCAGCTTTTAGCTTAGTGGTTTTGAGCGTTGGAATCCCACTCAATAGTCTCGGGGTCGATTCCTGATCGTGCGGCGAGTTCCTTCAGTCGCTTTCATCGTCGGAATTAGAATCCTGGAGAATATTAAGGCGATGTGGTCATCATGCAAAATGGAAATCATTCCCAACTTTCTCCGATTCTGTTGCAATTTGGGCTAAATTACGAGTGCACAAATATTTGTTATCATCCAACTTACATATGTCAGTGAAGTTTTGATCGATCATGGATCGAATTTTTTTTTTGCTCTATTTGTTCGAAAATTTCCTCAGGAACACGATGGAATGTTCAAAATTCCAGTCCGAGGTTTGAATCATGTCTGAAAAAAGGTTTTTGTATCAAATAATTTTTTTTCTCGGTAACTACTAGCCGGAAACCAGTGAAAAGTCACCAGTTCTGTCGAAGGAGTCAAAAGACACACCACAGAATTTTTTCCGACCAGATCGGTTGCTGGGAAGACATGGGAATGGGGCTCAGAATTCGAGCGATTTTTACTTCTATGTAAATTTTTTGGAGGTTACGGGTCGGAGACCGATAAATACTCCCGGAAAATATTTTTCGAATGGAAATATAGAACCATACAATTTTTCAACCCGATCGATCGCTGGGAACACCCAAAATCGATACAATAGAAGGTCCGGAATGGGGTTTTTGTCCGTTTTTCTGGAGGTTATGGCCAAGAGACCGGTGTATACTCTCGGAATTAGTTGCTTGATGAAGGATCTTACCACAGATTTTTTTGCGACCAGATCGGTTGCTGGGAAGACCTGGAAATGGGGCTCAGAATTCGAGCGATTTTCACATCTATGTCGATTTTTTGGAGGTTATGGGTCGGAGACCGATGAATACTCCCGGAAAATATTTTCCGAATGGAAATATAGAACCATATAATTTTTCGAACCGATCGATCGCTGGGAACACCCAAAATCGACACAATAGAAGGTCCGAAATGGGGTCCGGCGAAAGTGGAATTTTCCGAGTTTCAAGTTCCTCCAAGTTTCTAAAGATTAGGATGTGTATCGTAGCAATTCCCTGGGGTGTATCTTATTGGTGCTCAACTATGTTGATAGTTTTTGAGACGATCCTAGCGTCTCCGTATTTTGTAGTGCTTCATAAAGGATCGAAATGTCCATTTCGAGGTCCATTCCACCCCTTGTAGGCAACCCAACTTCGATTTTTGAATTCTTCACGACGCATATGCAGAGTCAAAAAACCCTATATGTAGCTATGCACTTCAATTTGTAATACTTCAAATAACATAATCGATCAATTTTGTGAGTCGAAACTAAATGCTCAGCTCGCGCACAGCTATACGACAATTTGAGGATGGGTTTGCACCAAAACTGCTCGCACAGCATTAATTAGGTCGGCAAAGTCCCCGATCGTCTATTGAGCCTTTCTAACCAATGAAGTTGATTTTCAGATACCCAAATACACCTGATCTATGTCCAACATTGACCGAAAACTCAAATCCGTAGCCAGACTCACCATGGAACATGATTTTAGAATGGCGCACAAAATTTTTTGTCCTTCCCGTCTCCATTTTGTACTCTTCCCTGGCACGTCATATGGCTTTGTGAAACGAATTTTCTTGTAGTGTTTGGTTGCATGAGACCAAATCTATGCGGAATAGAGTCTACGATCCAGTTGCCGAGTCGTGGGTATATTTTTTTTGGCGAAATGTCCATTCCGGCTCCTTCTACAAAACCAAAAACATGCCATATCTTTCTCCAGATTGAATCTTGAGATACGAGGTTACAGATACCTCCTTCTTATAACCAAACAAAATGAATTCAACTGCTACGAGCAACTGAAATTCATCTGGGACTGAATTAATTTTTTGACCCAAAATACACCTAGTGACAATTTTGTCCCAAAAAATCCCACTTTCCCCATGTAAAAATGGGAACCCTATGATCATATATGAACAGGGGGTCCAAGGACCCTATGACCATATATGAACATCTATGAAATGGTTGCATTTTCAGGGAATATTACATTAAAAAGTCACGATGTTGATCTTGCAAAACCGAGAAAATCTCCAAGAGTTCATTAGGTGATTGAATTAAAAACGATCTGTAAGAGATATCATTATATATCTCAATAAAAAAATTTTTTTCTAGTAGGAGAATGATATCACTTATAGATCGTTTTGATTCAATTACTTAATGAACTTTTGGAGATTTTCTCGGTTATGCAAGATCAGCATCGTGACTTTTTGATGTAATATTCCCTGAGCAGCCATAACAACTTTTCGGATTTTAAAAAATTTTGAAAATCGTTTCATAGATGTTCATATATGGTCATAGAGTGCATCAGATGAGAATAGAGATGCCTGTATAAAGTGAGTCAGATAGATAGATGAGCGGTTCCTGCACGGTGTACAATCACGCAGCCTGTGCGCTGGCAAGTACACCATCCATTTGCCTGCTAGTATAGAAGAAATTGTGCAACTGGCAGTTTGCCGAGATCGCGTTCCATGAGCAATTTCAACCGTAAGACCGGTGTCAGTCTTTTACGTGGCTACTGCATTGAGTTTACTAGTCAAAGTGGGCGCAATATATCTCGCATATCTTATGTATCAGTGGTTTACCACGCCACATGACCCTGTATTAGGAAAACTGTACGGCGAATTTGTGAAAAATTCTCGAAAACGAATCTTTTGGGGGATATGCTGCTACCCCGAATACCCGTGAGTGCTTGAATTGTAGGCTGGGGATAGCGATAGCGTCTTGATGATGACCTGGCTTGAATACTAGTAGAAGAAAAAGGATGCAAGATGTAGTGGCTCGTTATTCGCGAATTTTATTGATAGGAAAATTAGCATGACTCTGATGCCGGTGGTTTTTTGGAACTGAGATACAGGGTCCATTCTGACGGGATTGAGAGGAAAGTCAACTCGTTCAACTTTCATCCAGGTATAAAAAAATTGGGACTCAACCTAGACTATTTCTTGTTCGGGTTCTTAGAAAAGAATGCAATAAATGTCTTCATATTAATTGCGATATTTGAAACAATGTTGAGTTCCCGCATTAATCCATGGAAAACATTCATGGACGTCTACCATCAGCTCGATATAGAAACTCAAGGCAATAGATTCACCACATCCTTCTCCTTCAGAAGTGTAAAAATTCTATCGGTGCAACTTGTTAGAAAGTTTCTCGAGTCCCTGAAGGCATACGAGTTGAAGTTGAAAACTCAAAGACGAGCTTGTCAATTCCTTTTTCCTTTGAGAACCCGGGGGGGGGGGGGGAGGTGCGCGAATCGACAGTGGTAATTTGAGCAAGGTACCGAGCTTCTTAACAAGCACTGTCGGTCACATGCGAATCACGTGTGAGCAAAAGCGATAGATTGACGGCTCTTTGGCGAGGCGGCGAATAAAAAGTTTTAGCTAGCTGAATCGGGGAAGTTTTACCAAGAGTAAAGTTGCAGGAACGACGAGTCACATGTGAATTTGGTAGACGAGCGTTTTGTTGAGCATATACTCGTTTGGTGTTTATACAATGGTTCACCTCAACGATGATGCTTTCTATGCCTCTAAATTAACTCTTGATATTGCTGAGTTTTCATATAAGGAGAGAGAGTATTCATTTGCATAAAACTCATAATGTGGACTGAATTGGAGCGGTCTTTAGACTCTCATTGGATTTCTAGAAAATCGCTATACCAGGACTTTGGGATTTTTGGAAATTCGTATATCCAAATTTTTCCATCATTTGAACATCACACGTATCTTGCACGCACATTATTGCCTTCAAATCCAATAGAAACCGTTTGTCCTTAACACTTACATAGTCTATACATTAATTTTGTATGACGGCGTGTAAATCTTTTGCTGCCAGGGAATACTTTGGAAAGAGTGATAGTGGGTGGAGTCAGCTTTAACTTGAGGAGTACAAGATTCCCGGTACATTCTAGCTCACGTTCACGATTGAAATATTAGGCCAAAAATTTAAAGCATGTAAGGAAGAATCCAAGTTTAGCTAATCTCAGCCAAAGTATGATTAGAAAGCACCAAATTAGGAATATGTATATCACATCTCTAAACCATTCACAGTTGTTCAAATATCAAAACTATTTCAAGATCGGATTTCAGGTCACTCGGTTTCGGTTTCGAATGATATGTGATGGAAACTATAAGAATCTGAGCACTTTGCTTGTAAATTCAAAATGAATTCACTTCTTTCATTTCTATCATATGTGACGAAAAGATTCACAAGTCAAATCCCAGAGTAATGAAGATTTTTCAGTGTATTTTGGTTTGACTTTCAAGGGGTTAGAATGATATCTTGCATCCAACAAAATTCATTGAAGCATTGATCAACACCAAACATGATTCCATTTATTCTCTTCGTAATTTCCATTTCTGTTGCTGGAGTCTCATCTATAGAACCGACAACTGAAGCACCTTTAGGTGAGTATGTAGAGTCAGTATATATTTTGTTAAGAAATTGGGTCGATCATTCATTGAACAGATAAACCTGAAAGTTTGTGGAAGATATGGGCGTTTCTCTGGGACTTTTACACCTGCTGGAATACAGCTATGGATAATGATATAAGGGAACAATCAAATCTATCGGTCCCGATCGAAGTGAAAATATCATTATCCGAGTCTCAAAATGAGATATCTTTGGCCTCTGTATGATCAGAACAAGTTGATTCATTCTAGCTCACTCAAAGAGAGAAAATGTGGGGAAGATCCTGTGGAAATACTTGGTTCTCTCGTGCAGTCTTACGGATATTCTGGCGATGCCGCGCTATTTTTCAGGTTGATCCAAGCTGCATTTGGTGGAGGATATATTGAAGAGGAATGGCCCCGAAGGGCGATGGCGTGCTACCAATTCAGCCAAAACTGTATGACTTCGAAAATCGGGAATAAAAAATCAATCATGTCTCGATCAACTCAAAGATGATTACGCCGAGCTCCTGCCGTGTCTCTGAACCCAATTTTTGGAATGCATATTAAAGTAGATGCAATTGCGGAGATTTTGCGGCGAGTCTCGTGTTGGTGCGATATTTCTGTCTAGAATACGACCGGTCTGAAGTGAAATAGAAAAAACGTGACTCACGAAAGAAATTCAGTTTTTCTCATCCCACATTGGCGGATCGAGCTCTATGTTGATAAAACCAATTGTGACCGGGTACCCTGACCTCACGAAGCTGCAAAAAGCCCAAGGCGTTCGTTGAAAATGTCAATCTTGCCAAATAATTGCTTAGAAAATTCTGGAAAATCGGCGAAAAACAACTTTGAGTTCGACTTATTAACGTGATTTTGGCGATGCCACTTACTCTATATGAGTTCCAATAGTGGATTTGTAACTCTCAATACTACACAAATATGTGAGCAAAAGGTCCCAAGTGTGCGTTGAGCGGTTTTCATTTTCATTTTTCATCGATTTTCAGCAAAGTGCAAAAGTTCCCGAGAAACTCTCATATAGGTTTTCGGCGTTCGCAATACTTTTGGTCCTCATAGTTTGCAATAAACTGTGTTCAAGGAACAATATCTTTGTTTGAGGAATTGAATTTCTTCCGCTCGCTACTTCTTGGCCTCCCGGCAATTTTTTTCACGTTTGTTATGTTGAAATATGAGGAAGTAAGTAGTTTACGTCGACCCCGAATCATTCCTGCGTTCTCGAGAGAATGTAAAGTGATTTTTCTATCTTTCGTGATTGCTTAGCTAAGAAAGCACCGAGGGAATTGCGTTCAGTCAAATTAGAGCCAAACTTTTTGAAATCAACCAATTCTAACGTATCTCAGCGCATTCGATTTCTTGATTCCAAACCTTCAAAATCCGTTCTTCAAAATTGCAAAATTCGGATCTGGAGCTAATTTATGTGCAAAACATGGAGACGATTTGTGAACAAGGATGCCAACATTGGAGTGTACCTAACATCCCCCCATATGTTTATGAGTAATTCCACGCGAAAGCGGACCACGAATTGCAGACATATCTCAGATTGTTTTTCCACTATTCTTAATCGATTCTATGGTCCAAAAAATGAACTTTCCACCCTCTATGGGGTGAAAAAAATTTTTTTTGTTTCCGTGGGGAATATCTTTGTGATAGTGATTTTAGGAAAAAATACCAATCTTTTTTCAGTAACATGGGTGTAGTTCCGACTTGAGGTGAGATACGACCACGCAAATAGTGACATTCGAAAGATCTTTCAAAAATCTATCGAGATATGTTTCGAAAATATTTTTTTTGAGGCTACGGACGCCCCCTATGAGCAAAAAGGTGAAAAACAGAAAAAATTCATTTCCTCAAAAACCTAATTTTCTAAAAATCTGGAAATCCATATTTCGATGTAAAATTGCGTGTTCTTCCAGAAAAAAGTGGTCCCGATCTTTGTTTTTGGGTTCTACGCTGTTTTTTTTTACGTTTTATCAATATTCTTAGCCTTTTCGGTTGAAAAATGAATTTTTCTGCGCATGCGCAGGAGTTTAGACTGCTGAAACCAATTCCATTGAAAAGCCAAGGAAATTTCCTTCAAAATGACTATACTTGGTGAAGTCGATTCGATGTACTGGGACCAAAGTTAGAAGGTCTAAAAAATGATGACACTTCTACTCGAGTCACGATAGTAATGGGAAATTCGTGCAAGATCTGTATTTACCCCTCTTGAGGATGCTTCATCATTAATGTGATGTAACTTTGGGCCCAGTAGATAAAATTGACTTCGCCAAGTACTCATTTTAAAGGAAATTTCCTTGGCTTTTCAATGAAATTGGTTTCAGCAGTCTAAATTCCTGCGCATGCGCAGAAAAATTCGTTTTTCAACCGAAAAAGATAAGAATATTGATAAAACGTAAAAAAAAACAGCGTAGAACCCAAAAACAAAGATCGGGACCACTTTTTTCTGGAAGAACACGCAATTTTACATCGAAATATGGATTTCCAGATTTTTAGAAAATAAGGTATTTGAGGAAATGAATTTTTCCTGTTTTTCACCTTTTTGCTCATAGGGGGCGTCCGTAGCCTCAAAAAAAATTTTTCGAAACATATTTCGATAGATTTTTGAAAGATCTTTCGAATGCCACTATTTGCGTGGTCGTATCTCACCTCAAGTCGGAAGTACACCCATTTTACTGAAAAAAGATTGGTATTTTTTCCTAAAATCACTATCACAAAGATATTCCCCACGGAAACAAAAAATTTTTTTTTCACCCCATAGAGGGTGAAAAGATCATTTTTTGGACCATAGAATCGATTAAGAATAGTGGAAAAACAATCTGAGATATGTCTGCAATTCGTGGTCCGCTTTCGCGTGGAATTACTCTTATGTCGAAAGGGCGTGCAAAACGACTTTTTTACCACTCAGAACGTGTTCATCGCGTCAAAATGGGTCAGAAATAGTGTTTCGAACCACCGAAAAGCTCCAAATGTGCGTGCACGGCGATAAAAACACTTTATCTCCAAATTCCATAATTTATTTTCGAAGAATTGAGACAGTTCGGCTCCAATTCATCAAAATTGGACGTAGCTTAATGCATTTTGAGGACCTAAAACAAGTTTTAAAATGAGCTAAAAAATACGTTGGAAAATAATGACGGAGACCATAGTTGTTGGGGAAATGGCTTAATGGGGGCAAGTTGGGTACACCATCTTGTAAACTCTAAACAATTACTTTTTGGAAAAATTAAGACAGCTCGGTTCCAGTTGATTGAATCTGAACGTACTTCGATTCATTTTGAAGGTCTTAAAACAAGCTTCAAAATGAGCTGAAGCACGTTGAAAATCGTTGAGGTAGACCAAAGTTACTAAGAAAATGGCTCAATAGGGGCAAGTTGGGTACTCTTACTTACCTGATATTCGAAGAAACATCGGGAACTTCAATCCTCTATTGAATTAAAGAGGCTTGAGTTTGTTCAAGAGGACTAGAAAATGTCCAAGGCTATGCCCATCCCCGAGATCGGCATAGGGGGGCAAGTTGGGGTACAGAGGCAAGTTGGATACACTCACCTTGGTATAATTTGGAACCGATTTCTGTAGCAGAGAAATTCTCAGAGATTCTCGATAATTCAAGATCAACTCCTAATTGGTTCTCAAAACTCTCACATCTTATTCAAATTTATTCATTTTCATGTATCTCAAATCCTCGTGAATGCAGCCAGTTCCTCCAGTTTTGGGCATGATCAAACGTATATACAACTTGGTAATGGGCATTCAGCAGGAATAATTCGATGCAGGATTTGTAATAATGTTTCCACTAACATGCAGAGATGGCTGATTCATATGAAGAAAGTACATCCAGATAAAAAACCATACTCGTGCAAGATCTGCAAAAAACGTTTCTTCCATTCGAGATACTTGAACGTTCACATGAATGCTCATAACAATGGCAAGAGGCACCATTGTAAAATTTGTGGCAACAGTTACTCTTACCCATCAGGTTTGAAGGTTCACATGAGATCTCATACAGGTGAAAGACCATATAAGTGTGAATTATGTGGTAAAACTTTTAAACAACGGATTAATCTACAGAACCATGTCAAATCTCATACGAATGAAAGATCTTTCTCATGTGAGATTTGTAAGGCAACCTTTACGCGCAGGTGCTACTTGCAAAATCACATTGATAACCATCTACGTGAAAATTCATTTTCGTGTGACTTGTGTGATGCAAGTTTTCAAAGTATGGCCAATTTAGATGATCATATTATGAACTATCATAGGCAAAGGTCCTCCTCATTCCAATTCTGCTGGGAAGAATTTACAAATTCGAATAACTGGAATTCCCGTGGACAAACTTATCCGCAGATGAGTCCTTCAACTAACGATATCTGGACGGATGATGATTACTCTTCATCTCAAAGTTTAGACAATCACGTGACCAACTCCTACTCATCACGGAATTTACCCGAGAATGAGCTACGAAACGAATTTTTGGGACACTTGGGTGAATTAAGAGACACTACTGCAGTCAAATTTGAAGAGAACAGTTTGACTTCTACAGGGTATAAAGGAAACTTTCAGGAAGAAAGCAATGTAGTCAATCAACCGGGATATTCCTTCCAAGGACATCAGGATGGAGATTCTGAAAGAGGTAACTATTGGTAGCTGATCCACTTAGAATGAAAGTATATGGAGATTGAGCTGGTGACAGATTTCGCTGAAAATCTGAGGTTTGAGCATTCTTGACATACAGACTATGACGGTAACGGTATTAGTTTGCCCATGCAGATATCATTTTCATCTTGAGCCCATATGGTGAATGCTCACTTTATGAGTTACATTTCAGAGAAGTTTGAGCGTTTGAATTTGTAGCTTTGCATATCATCTTCTGGATCAAATGAACCATTTCAAAATTCTATCTAAACTCATAAACCACACTCTCACGGCTGTTCTCGGTCAGTTCCTCAAGAGTCTTGACAAGAATTATCCTCGATGACCCTGACCCAGAGTCCTCGTGCCACCGGACGAAAATACATGGGAAGCAATACAGTAGGTGCGACACCATGGCACCGAGTACCCCCCCCCCCTACTTTCCCCTCAATTCCACCTATTTTTCGTGAATAATCTCATGGAGGCTATCATACTTTTGAGAACTGGTCTCTGTCTTCTCATATTATGAGTACTCAATCATATTCCTACGTACAAAATTGAGCATCCATTTTGAACATTCCAATCTTTCTGGATCTTTACACCAGTTATTGTTTTTCGCTCGCCGGACAAAATATCTTTGGAAGGAATTTTGTTATTTTCACTTTTTGGATTGGTATTGCCATGCGTTCGTTTCATTTTCCGCGTTCTCTTAGCATGAAATGAGATGGGCCGTGCCAATCCAAGAAGTGCAAATCATCAAGTAGCTTGTGCAGATATTTTGTCCGGCGAGTGTACGTGAGATTTATGAGAATCAAATGGATCCGTGTCATTCTGTTCGCGTCCTGATTGAAATTAAATCTGAAGATTTTCTCTTTACTCCACTCAATCATTCAATCGGTTTGTAAGGTTTCATTATCTTGGATATCACGTGACAAACATGTTTCATCTGATTCTAGCCTCAAACTATCGAGAGATGTGTGACAGGAGTCAATTTTCAGGAGGCAGTAACGTATGTACTTGTTATGGAGTTGGAAATGAGCGAGAAGGTGGAATGAAGTGTATAATAGAACAGCTACTAATGAATTCGCATGATAATGAAGTAAGAGTGAATGAAATCAACAGAGAAGGTGAGAAATTTCATGCCGATAAGAGAATTTTTGATTAGTTTGAGTTCTATGACTCGTAAAAAAAGTAGTAACCCTATTTGGGTCCTTTACATTGATATTTTTCTTGTGGATCTCTCATTCCTGAGATCGGGGTATGATATAGATCTCACTTTGGTTTTCTCATGTAGATTGCATGGTAGCGCAGCAGTTGAAGATTTTATTCCTCCAGCTCCAAAAGATCAAAGAAAGCAGTTAGGGCGATGCGGTCACCTTGCACGCTGGAAGTAATTCCCATTTTTCTCCGATTCTATTGCTATTTGAGCTGAACGGCGAGTTGACGAATATTTGATATCATCCGACTTGTACCCTTCAACTCATCGTTTAGCCCACATGGCAAGAAAATTGGAGAAAAATGGGTACAACAATGTGCCTATAGTATAGGTTCGGAAGTGCCTGCGATCAAGTTTTTCCCATTTTTATCCAGTTTTCTAACGTTTTCGGACAATAACAATGATTCGACATCTCATTTGAAACTTGGAATCATCAAAATTTTTATGTGAGATATAGTTTGGAGTTCCGAGGTCATAGTACACGGTGACCGCATTGTCCTAACGATAAGACTTGAAAATGGATTAGAAAATATTCAGCTGATTACTCTAGACTACAACTATGTCTTCATCTGTTCGTCGTCTTGGAGATAAGAGAGTCTATCATAAATACAAGATAATTTGATAGTCAAATGGTTCGGAAAAGAATCAATGTTCAGCCTGTCAGGTTTACTAGCTGGTGATGAAGGACTGGACAAAAAAAGTACCAGACTGTTGGAATCAATTGAGCGATTTCTTATACTATTATTTTCGATATTTGGCCGCCTACAGAATAGCATAAAATATTTTTCGCACCTCGCACATAAGGTATACCTCACTGCTAGGCAATCATTTTAACCCGGTTTGTGGCTTGGATTGAGAGCAAATCGCTTGATAGCGATCTACAATCTCGATTATTTGGAGCATGTGATCATATAATTTCTGATAAACTAATGTATTTAGCACAGGAATTGATCACGGGTGACACTTCATGCTCTGAAATAATAGAAATCTCCGACGACGACGATGACGACGACGATTGTGTAATCCAACAAATCGTTCCAGTAGACCGTGGATCACAACCATCATCTAGTGGGAGTAAGCTCCTGATAGGGATTTTTTCTGAACAATTGATCATGAAGAAAAAACTTCATTTAACTTGAAAATCTTTCTTTCTTAACAGCATCAGCTTTTACAAACTCATTCAACCAAACAACAAGAATGGCTGCAGAAGTGAGTGGTACATCTTCATGTGGAAGAGATAGAAGACCAAGTGAAATTGCTCGTGTCATTGATGAAATATTGAGATTCTATCATGCATCACAAAGGAGGAACCCTGAAGGAAAACATTGATTGCGCATTGAAACAGGAGATGGTTTGATTGCGGGGGTTTAGCAAAAACTAATTCTGAAATCATCCACTCAGAGTGTGACACATCCTAGATTTACTTCTGTTTTCTTCATTTTGTTTTATGTTACTCCAAAGATCCTATATAATTTACATACGAATACGTGTGAACTGTGTTTCTTATTTCCAGAACTTGAACACTTAGATTAATTTTGCTGAAAAATTCACAACTATTTGTACTGGCTTCAATATTTGGTTCAGCAATTGAACATTGAACGAAGAGTGGAATTTCAATCAGGAGGTTCTTTGCTCATAGAGTTTACATTGCCGAATAACATGATTCAAATTCGGCACGTAATTTTCATCACGAGGGCGTTTGTGTAATTTGAATATCCCATTTCAACCAAAGAGGATTCCAAATTATATTGGTCAGCTCTGCTTTGGTTCATTGTGACTATTGTTCAATGCTCGAGGATTTGGGAGAGTTGGTGAAAATAGGTTGAGAAAATACAAGACTTTTTGATAGGCATTGTTTTGAACATGATTCGTAGTTGACAATCTGGCAGTTTTTCGGTAAGATTTAGAATAATCTGTTAAGTGGAGAGTTGCGTAGGTGACCTGAGCATTTTCGGTTAGTGTTCTGGGTCAACTGACCCAATATTTCATCCTCAACAATTCCAATCCGCGGTTGAATCCAACCAAATCTCCCAGTGTTACAGGGATCTCGACTCAAGTACAGGGTGAGTTTTTTCCTGATTTTAAAGATATGAGGGTGTTCTTAGACTGGGTAGAGCTGTTAGACATCCTGATTTTTTTATCATGAGACCTCAGTCATGGTCTACCAGAGTGTACAATCCGCACAGCCTTATATGTTTGACTGACGCAAATTCACTGGCAAAAGACTGAATTAGTCTACGGAGTGGTGGTGGATTCGTCTTGGGTGAACCACAACAAGAATTGACTCACTTTTCCATGGAACATAGGACTCATGCAGCTCCAACAAACCTTGGAAGAACTCGTGAGCCTTCACTCCGTTCCCCCGAGGGAGGGATACAGTTCTGTACTGACAGCTGGCCCAAAACTTGGTAGTTGGCTAGAAAAGTCGAGTTTTATCGGATCTTCCGAGGCTCAGGAATGTCTGTCCCTAGGAACAAACTCCTTGGGAGGGCGTATCTCTGCCTCATGTCCGAAAAGCGACCGGGTTAAGGTCATAAAGGCGGTTACCTGTGGTAAGAATGCTTAATATTGCTCGAGAATGCGAAATTTTCATAGAAAGACTAAAAATACGAGCGCTCATGGTCGATCCACGGGTGTAACGTGAGACCGAGAAGTCTAGCAGTATCACAGGTCTATCAGTGAGATGCAGGAACTACGGTCGGTTTCATGATTTGGAAGGACAGATGAGAAAAGTATGGCTTGCACAAATATGGATGTGGTCGTTTTCTTTTGCATGGAATACAAATAATCCAGCTAGATCAGAATGAAAGAACCACAAGCACATTGGCTGGTTCTTTAACGTTTGATTATAAACTCTGACATCAGTTGGAGAAAGTTGAGAAATTATGAGGTGAGTCAAAATTGCAGTCATCAAAGTTGAGGCTAGTCCAGAGTCCCCGCAAGAATGCAACCAGACACGCACTGGCGTACTTTCAATTTGTGGCTGCATGTAATGATTCTGAGAGCGGATATATTTATTATTTATACGCTTCTATTGGCACTGAATGTGTTACTAAGGTTGTAGACCACCTGTGAAATCTTATAACACGATACTAGCAAAGTTTCATGACATTTCGTTCATTCAGAACCGAGAAAAACTTGAAGTCAATTTTTTTGCGAGACAGAGCGCGTCGTCGCCTATCCCGATTTATTCCTCAATAACAAAACAGTTTTGGCCAATATCAGATACTAGGCCACCTGTGGATTGGAATATCATGTCGAGTGAGCCTTCCCACGCGTCAAAAATTCTGAATCTAGCTCGCGAAAAAATTAAACTAGTGTGAGCACCGAGCAATACAATTTGCTCAGCGAGCCAAAGAACCACGATTTTCTGGAGATATAGAATGAATTTTCGGGTGTGCAACAACTCATTCGATGGGAAATATTATAGGCAAGCGAGGAATGTCCAAAAAGTCGCTCCGTTAACGAAATAGCAACCACGAACGACCTACTCGCTAGAACAGGTCTTACTTCATGTTTTCAAGGGTGCTGAATACGAATATGAACTTTAATTTTCTCTAAAATTGGGGGAACCATGTCAAAATCGACTTTTTAGGTGAAAATGAGAAATTTGAGATTCTTTCAATTTTCGTGTTCATCTCGCTTGATCTCTGAGGTGGATGAATATATCTCCTTGAAATTTTAAATGTACCACTTTTAACTCATTCGAAAGGCCAACTTGTGAATATACTCGAATTGTCCCCGTCAGTTAATAGTTGGAGTGACTTAGATTGATCTTGGAGGACTAGAGGGTGCTCGTGCGAAGGATATCAAAGCACGATCATTTTAGCAAATTTTGTATATTTGCAACGTTTTGTCAACGATTTCTGTTGACCTCATCAGGCTGGAAGGAACTGTCTTTCAAATGAGTTCAAAATGGTACATTTAAAATTTCGAGGAGATATATTCATCCACCTCGAGGATCTATAGCGAAATGAATACGAAAATTGTAAGAATCTCAAATTCCTCATTTTCACCTAAAAAGTCGATTTTGACATGGTTCCCCCAATTCTAGAGAAAAACAAAGTTCATATTCGCATACAGCGCCCTCGAAAACATAAAGTAAGACCTTTTCTAGCGAGTAGGTCGTCCGTGGTCACTCAACTGTAATTTTGGACCATTCCCCCCTTGCCTATCATGGTGTTCCACTTGGATCAGGAATGTGAGGTTGAAATATTAAGAGGCAAGAAATTGATGAATAATCTCCTATCACACATGCAGGACAGTCCGGAGAGACTTACAGATTTTTCGCTCAATAGATGGCGTGTCGACCGCATTGCATGCGATCGGAAAATATGCCTAGCTATTTCTCCTCATCGCATCTCAACCTCTCATTTCTAGCCCAACCCGTGAAAAAATGTTTGGTGCATGATCATGCATGACGGCATACCGCTACTAGTGCACGATCATGCATGACCGCGTACAGAAAATGGTGGTATGTAGTCATGCATGTATCATGCATGAATTATGCATGACCATGCACCATACAATGTTGCACTTCATTTGGGATTAGGTACTAATTTCGGTGTATGGAAAAAGCTCACGATTTGGAAATTTGGAGTGTGACACAGAAAAATCTACCATTTTGCGTTTTCATCGTTATTTGGTTCCAATACTACGGATCACTCAAAAACTCTGATGATTAACATGGCTTCGCCATTTGAAGGCTCAAATGATGTCAAAAAATTGACCGGTATTACAGAAAGATAATTCATCTCCTTCACGGTGGTCTTGAACCACGTTCATATTTGGTCGACATACCAAGACCTAAAATTCCTGTGCAATGTGTTTCTGTGTACTTGGATGATCATTTCTTGACTAGGCCGTTACGAAAAAATTAAAAGAAGGGTGGTTTTTTGGTGTTTTAATCTCGTAAATCCTCTATAACTCGAAAGAGACACATGTTATCGAAAAATATGCGGAGTATAAATTTGTAGATTTTCAAAATATCTACAAAAGATGTTCCCATAGTTTTCCTCGTAGAACGTATCCTGTTAGAGATATTTGAGGAGTTATGGGATCGAAACCGTGAAAAATATGGATCTCGGACGGAAAATTCTTGGTTGCGGAAAAAGGAAGACTCATATAAGAAAATGTGTTGAGACCTTTTTGTTCATCTTTCAAAGATCTATGACTCGTTGCTCCACACATTTTCGGATAAATTGTATCCTCCATGAGTTGTGTGGTCGAAACCGTGAAAATCATGGGTCTTGGGCGGGAATCCCCCAATTACAAAAACAGGTGGCCGTGGCCGAGAAAATGTGTAGAGACCTTTTCTGTTCATCTTTCAAAAATCCACCTAAAGTTGCTCTACGCATTTTTCGATGAAACGCAGTTCTCATGAATTATGGGGTCAAAACCGTGAAAAATATCGATTTTGGACGGAAACGTCTTGGTTGCGGAAACAGGAAGCCTCATATGAGTAAATGTGTAGAGACCTTTTCTGTTCATCTTCCAGAAATCCACCAAAAGTTGCTGATACACATTTTCTGATCAAACGAAGTTCTCATAAGTTATGGGATCGAAACCGTGAAAAATATGGATCTTGGACGGAAATATCTTGGTTGCGGAAACAGAAAGCCTCATATGAGTAAATGTGTGGAGACCTTTTTTGTTCATCTTTCCAAGATCTAGAAAAGTTCTTCAACACATGCCAACAAACGTGTATCTTGACAACTATATATCCACATTATTTCTGGATGCATGATAGCTCCTAAACTTTAATAGAACATGTTCTATCGAGAATGTGCACTGTAAAAAATTTGTGGGAAAAACTTCAACCAGTGGTTGCAGTTTTTCGCTCAACTGGTTTGGGCCAAAAGTCAACCAGCTGGTTGATTTTTAGCGTCAACCACTGGTTGAGTTTTTCCCGCAACGAATATATAAGGATGAATGCGGCGCCCACGACATTGGTCGATGGTGGTCTCCAGGTGACACTTTTGAGTCGGAAAAACAAGTTTCATGTTTTTTGACAAACAAGGAGGAATAAACATCAGCGCCGGTCGAATACACGTCGTGAGGCTGGAGGGATGAATAGATGGACGGATGGGGTGGGAGGGTAGATGGGATGTATGGATGGAATGGAACGGAATGGGGTTAAATGAAATGGAATGGAATAGGATGGAACGGACTGGAATGGAATGGAACGGAATGGAGTAGAATGGAACGGAATGGATGGGAATGGAACGATGTGGAATGGAACGAAGCGGAATGGAAGGGAATGGAACGGCGTGAAATCGAATGAAATGGAGTGGAATGGAACGGAAGGCATGGAATTGAATTGTATGTTCCAATTGTTGTAGGTCCGCTCAATTCCATTCCGTTCCGATCCATTACACTCCATTCCATCGCTCTCCGTTCCATTCCGATCCGTTCCATTCCATTCCACACCGTTTAATTCTGGGCGGTTCCATTCCGGCCCATTCCATCCTATTTCATTCCGTTCCTTTCAATCCCATTCCGTTCTATTCCATTCCGTTCCATCCCATCCATCCATCCATCCATCCATTCATCCCATCTATCCTCCGACTCCATCCGTCCATCTATCCATCCCTCCAGCCTTACGACGTGTATTCGACTCCTGCAGGACAAGCAACCCGCTTTGTCGTCTATACGCAACCGGTGCTAATGTTTATCCCTCTTTGTTTGTGAAAAAACATGACGAAACTTGTTTTTCCGACTCAAAAGTGTCACCCGGAGACCACCATCGACCAATATACTGGGCGCCGCATTCATCCTTATATATTCGCTGTGGGGAAAAAGTCAACCAGTGGTGAAATTTTTAACCGGTGGTTGAATTCCAACCAGCTGGTTGATTTCGACAACTAACCACTGGTTGCCGATTTTGGTGGAAAGTCAACCGATTTTTTACAGTGTGTGAAGCAATTTTTTGTAGGTCTTTGAAAAGAACAAAAGAAGTTCACTGCCTTTTTCTCGTACAACATATTGTGTTTGTAATATTTGTTGATTTTTCGTCTAGACTTATACTCCCTTCACCAATATTAGAGTTGTAAGTATGGATGTCGACAAAGAATCCTCAAATAACGCAAAGAGGATGCGTTTTACGAGAAAAAGTCACTGAATCTTTTTTGTTATAGTATTTGGGAAACCTACAAAAATTACCGTGTATATTTTTTGTAAAACATGTGTGATTGGAGTTATGGAGCTAAAATAATTTTAGAGAAAAATTTCCGAGGATCATTCTCAAATATCTCCAACAGGATACGTTGTACGAGAAAAACTATGAGAACAATTTTTGTAGATATTTTGAAAATCTACAAATTTATACTCCACATATTTTTCGATAACATGTGTCTCTTTCGAGTTATAGAGGATTTACGAGATTAAAACACCAAAAAACCACCCTTCTTTTAATTTTTTCGTAACGGCCCAGTCAAGAAATGATCATCACAGTACACAGAAACACATTGCACATGAATTTTAGGTCTTGGTATGTCGACCGAATATGAACGTGGTTCAAGACCACCGTGAGGGAGATGAATTATCTTTCTGGAATACCGGTCAATTTTTTGACTTCATTTGAGCCTTCAAATGGCGAAGCCATGTTAATCATCAGAGTTTTTGAGTGATTCGTAGTATTGGAACCAAATAGCGATGAAAACGCAAAATGGTAGATTTTTCTGTGTCACACTCCAAATTTCCAAATCGTGAGCTTTTTCCATACACCGAAATTAGTACCTAATCCCAAATGATTTGCAACATTGTATGGTGCATGGTCATGCATAATTCATGCATGATACATGCATGACTACATACCACCATTTTCTGTACGCGGTCATGCATGATCGTGCACTAGTAGCGGTATGCCGTCATGCATGATCATGCACCAAACATTTTTTCACGGGAAGGGTGACAACGTAAGTGATGCATCATAAAATTTCCAGTCGGATGAGATGTTTAAAAAAAAATATGCATTATATCCGAAGAAAATCATAATTTTTGGCACACCGAGTGAGTTACAATGCTCGATGCTCACACCTCTTCCAGGTTTTTTCGTTGATAGATGTATATGAATTGGCGAGACACCTCCGTTTCTAGACCCCATTACTAGTTTCAGTTTTCCTCGTTTCCTACTAAACAGATTGACACGAATTTTCGTGTAGCTCCGTGGATTACGACTTGAAAGGCGGAATGCTATCTGGCCAACTCATCCAATTCCAATAAAAGCGTATAAATAATTATTCTGCTCTCAGAATCATTGCATGTAGCCGCAACCTTAAAATACGCCGGTGCGTTTCTGGTTGCGGTTCTGCGGGGACTCCGAATTAGCCTTAAGGCACTCTCTCCGTCGGAATCAGTGGAAATCGCTCCCAATCCACTGATTCGCAGTGAAATTCACTGAAAATCAGTGCATATGCACTGCAAATCAGTGACTGGGAGCGATTTTCACTGATTCCGTCGGAGAGAGCAGTTTTTATAATTTCAGTGTCATTGCAAGGCCTTAGCAGTTGAACATCTCAGAATGGAATACGCTGACAATTTTATCCAATTCGATTCAACATAAGATCATGTTTGAATTCAATTTTGATTCCCTTACAACTCCTATGTACACAGCTGTCCAAACATGATTGTTGAATACAAGGCGAATCTCGCACTGGATCAGACATAATTTACAGTTGCGTATTTCCAGATCTTTGATGTATCTTCATGATAGGGGAATCAGAGACGTGTGAGCCTGTTGGATTCATTAGAGCACAAATGTTGGGGTGACATTTTGAACAGAAGCAAGCTTTCCTTGAGAACTTAGGAATAATTCCTCTATTAGCTGAGATACGATCACTTCAACATCAGCTTGATGAGTGATTATTTTGTTTCTCACGTTGGATTGAAATGGATTGGACTCCGTTTCTATGACAAACTTGCTGAAGATAATTTCAAAGTACCCAGATATATAACAGTGTGCGGATGGAAAATTGTACAATTGGCTCACAGTTGTGATAGAGCATAGTTAGTCTTGAAACTTCTAATCCTTGAAAATGAAACCAATTATCCTATTCTTTACGTGGGCCATCAATCAATACGTTTCATGCCAAGAAACAACTACACCTCTGATCCAAGGTAGGAACTACGGTTTATTTACTCAAAAAATTATGAGGCGTAGGGACTTTCTCATGGAGGACATTTACTGAAAAACTATGGTCAATATCACATTCTCACTTCAAAGAAACCGTCAAAAGTATGAACACTCGTATCGGAAATTTTCCATTCCAGAAAGAATAATCTTGCAAACTTACTCCTAGAGTTATTGTCGGTTGTATGGGACATGATCAAAAGACTTCTAAAGACGTGCAGATAATACTTCGGTATAGAAGATCATTTCAACTTTTCTTGCTGCTGTACAGTTCCATCTCATCTCATCTCATCTCATCTTATCCCCGAAATAAGAGGGAATTCATAATCCAAATAAATTCCGGAAACATCCATTCATTTTTCGAACCACTCAAGTTGTCGCAGGTAGTTCATCCGGGACTCAACAAGATCATCGGGAGCATCATCAAGTGGATTGTGTACCTCAGCAAGACTCCATTTGCAAGAAATGTTGTTTTTCCTTCGATGATCCGAGACATGCAATTTATCATTTGCGAAAAAACTCACCACCAACCGAACCTAAATCTTGTGAATTCTGTGGTATAAACTTTAAATACGCTGCTGATTTGAGGAATCACATGAAATCACATAATCACAAGAGACTCTTTTCGTGCGAGTTTTGCGGTAAAAGCTTCTCTTATATTTGCAACTTTCAATTTCACATGATTACTCATACACCTGGGGAATCCATACCATGTGATATCTGTGGCGTACGAATCAGTGATAGATTACACTCACGAAAGCATATGTTGACCCATATGGATGGGAAACTTTTTTTTTGCCCATTGTGTGGTACAAGATTATCGAATAAAGGAAACTTGAAGAAACATATGAATATCCATCGAAGGGAAGAGTTCACTTTGTGTGGATCTTCTAGTCAACAATCTATAGATAGAACACATTCAGATACTCAAACCGAGAGTAATGAAAGTGAACAATTTCACTCGTTTGATACGTACAATGAGTATTTGACGGATTCAAATCGTGATAGAGGAATATTAATGTGTGAATTTTGTGGCAAGATCTTCGTAGATAGTCAGACTTTGGTAGATCACAAGAGAACTCACTCGAAAGGGAAACTTTTTAGGTGTGAATATTGTGGCAAATGCTACAAAACTAAACAAAATTTGAGAAGACATATGAATAAATATAGAACTGAGAGGCCCCTCATAGTGCCGAATGGTGCAGAGATGTTATCAACGGTTGAGGGATTTCGTGGAACCTCTGATACGTTAAGTAATTCACAAAATCAGCAAATTTTTGCAATGGGAGATGATATATCACTTCAAGGAAGTTATTACGGAACGGATGGTGACTTTAGTGGTCAACAGTATAATTCCATGCAAGAGTACAATCGGGGTCAGATCGTTGCTGGTAAGTTCTTACAGTTACTATACGTAGGCTTTCCCACTTGATCGTTGATATCCAGTTGAAAAAAACTTGAGAGGGACTTTCTAGCAGAATAGTAACATCTTGTCTATCCTCTGACTCATGTCAAGTTCGCATCTCCAAAATGATTGAGATGCTATTCTTCAAAACCTTCAAAATATTTTAATCTTGTTTGGGTCTGCCAGAGCATTTACTGTCTAGTTTTCATCTTTCAACAAGAAGGTGAACTCATCTAAAATCACAATAATTAGGAAAAAAACTCGCCAAGAAGCATATAAATTGTATCATAGAATAAGGGGAATAGCATGGGAAGGGATGATTCGTACATCTATTTATGTCAATCTTTACTACGTCAGCCTCAGAAACTGTATCATTGGAATCATAAGGTGTCTTTCTTTCTCAAACCATACATCGAAATTTGTGATTAGTTTATATGTTTGCTGTGATTGAAAGAGTTTCATGATTCATTGCATCATTTCAACAGATACCCATCAAGAAACTGGGTATTCGGGATCATGGTCAACTCAAGATTGCAATGTGATCTATTATCAAAATCAAGAGGGTTTGCAAGAAGTAAGTCAGGAGGCAACAGGATCAGGATACGACACCAGCATGGACAGTAAGCACTTTTTCACTTGATAATTGAAACACGTCCAAGGTTCTACGGGATGACTGGCAATAACTGACTTGTATCGTAGACCAATTTTGTATGATTCCTCAAAACCAGAAGCCTTTGTACTCGTTTTCCACTTGGATGATGTTTGGAAGGTCCCACGCTAATGCCCGTTGTCAGTAATACCTCAATTCTATAAAGATCGGACGTAGTTGTCAGGTTACCTTCATACAGGCGTGAGATGGCCTAGTGAAGGAGCGGATTTAGCATCAGTATGGTCAGAGCTTCTGCTCTATTGATGCCTGTGGTCACACAGACTAGGACATAATACCTTTACTCTTATGACCAAATCTCATTTTCTCAGTCTTGTGTTCGATAGACTTTTGACGACCAGTGAGAGCCAGAGACTTACAATTAGCATCAAGAACCCTGATGCACACTATGCTCAATCTGCTCCCTTTGCCGGCTAACTTCCAAAAAATAGTTGAAATTCCAGTAGTTCTACTGTTAGTAGTCTTCCTTTCTTATTTCGATGGATAACAGTTGAATTGTGAATCCTATTGAGACCACGAGACCGAGAAAAATCCAGGAAAAAGTTTGTAGCAGACATTTTATAATTTGATTCAACATATTATGAGTCATGATATGGATAGGAGTTGCTGTACGCAATACTTTTTGGACGTAGGATTTAGAATTTGGAAAATATATCTAATCACAGTGAGGCCAAGTTCGTGGTTTATTTAGACATATGAGTTGTTCAGAGTTATAGTGGACTAACAAGAGGGACCCACGAAGTGCGGGTCACCAAGGCTCAGCAGACTTTTTTCACAGTCTCGGACCTGCTAGAATATGAAGAATCCAGAGTGATTCCGTCAAATGGGCCCTCTGTCCGAAGCTACAGCCTGGGACATTAGCATTACCCATATAGGCCCATGTTAAAGAGTTATATACATAGATATACTGACAATGAAGATTTTTGCTTGTAGCTCTGAACAGGAAGCCCATTTGACGGAGTTACTCTGGGTTCTTCATATTCTAAGTGGTACGAGACTGTGAAAAAAGTTTAGTGAGATTTGGTGACCCGCAGTTCGTGGGTCCCCCTGGTAAGTCCACTTTTGAGACTCATTCATTCTGTGGCATCCCACAAATTGTCCGTCAACGTAGAAGTGGACTCACGAAGGGAGCACCAACCTTGCTGGTCCATGATCTTGACGAAACTTTAGGAATCTTCTTGTTTTGGTGAGAAATAGAGGTATCCAGAAGGGTTTTGTCCAATGGGTCTCCTACCCTCAGATACATCTATGGATATCAACATTGTCAGTATATCTATATGTACGACTTTTTAACATGGTACTATGCTTCATTTTTCACCAAAACAAGAAGATTCCTGAAATTTCATCAAGATCCAGGACCCGTAAGGTTGGTGTTCCCCTTGTCAGTTCACTATGGCTCTGAACCATTCATATTGCGGAGAATCTTATTATTGAGGAGTTGAATACACGCCTGTGCAGTATATAATGAAGACTGTGAAATGATTAGGGATTGTCCATAAACCATATGGCCTCATTTTTGGTCATTTTTGGCCACCCACCCACCCCATGTGGTTTTATATGGTCTCTGGACCAACCACCCACCCACCCCCTTAGAAGTCATATGGTTCGAAAAAATTTTCACTCGGAACATTGAGTAATATTCGAACCGAATTCATTGAAGTCATAATTTTTTCACAAATTTTCTTTCGGCAATATCATCAGACGTAGTAAAAGGTTAAGCGAGCCATCCATGCAAGTCATCAATGATAGGGAACAAGTCCGACTCTTCTGTTTGAGGAATAGATGATATAGAGTTAATACGGTCCACTTCCGAATGCATCGAAAATTTTGTCACGGCTTGATTTTTTTTAGAGACATAATAGTCCAGGCCGAGTGGGCACCATCGTTGGGTAAATTTATTCCGACGAGGTATCTCTGCAGGAACCTCTTCAGAAGACCCTCCTGATCATGAAAATCCATGTTGCCAGGTTGAAAAATGGTCACAATTCGTTTAAATCGAGTTTGCTTAAACAATTGAATAAAATTGCTGAATATCAATTCAAACTATTTTTATTAGATAACAGAGGAAAGGTCTCTTGTTATTTTCCGCTAAATTTGATAGTTTTCGAGTAATGAGCACTTTGAAAATGGAAAAACGAAAAATTTGCAATCTTTGACATTAAATAAAAGCAACAACGAAGTGGAAAATCGATGTTGCCATCGGGGGATCTGTTCACTAGTATAGGTTGTCCTCTACAAGATATAGTGACCTTATTCTCGACCCGATGTAATCTCGATCAGTGTTCTATCAAATTAAGAGTTTGCATATCCGATGACCGGCGAACACAATGGATGCTTTGATCATGAGCCTCTTATATTAATATGGTGACAAAATATGGCCAGAAACGCAAAATGATAACATGAGAAGACGGAGCGTAATACATCCTCGTCTGCGATAAGCTGCCGATGTTGTACATGCATCTGACTTAATGGTCAGATTTCGACAGGAAAAATTTTGCCTATAGTTAACTCTAGCAGCGCACCGATTATGTACGGGTAGAATTTCGAATAATAGTATATTACGCACCTGCGTCGGCGAGGGGCCGAAAGTGACACATTGCGGCCCGGGTGAGTTGCCGCACAAGCCGCCAGGCGAGGGCGGCATACCCGTGGCCGCAATGGGTTGCTTTCGTCCCGAGGTGCGTATAGTTCTTTTCAGTACACTTTCATCGAAATTCTATGGTTTCCGACACGATTTCGGGGCAAAATCCCGCACCGCCGCACAGGTTAGAAAACGTCGGAGCATGCATTGTAGCAGACCAAGGGCGCAGCCCGAGGTCTGATGCGCATGCTCAGTCGTTTTCTACCCTGAGCGGCAATGCGGGATTTTCTGCCCCGGCATCGGGGCGGAAACCACAGGCTTTCGATGCAAGTGTACTGAAAAGATTTGATAAGATATCGTCTCGAACTTCTCAGTTCTCGCGATGTGCTCGGGTCATATGGCTTGAGGCTTCACCACTCACCCACCTCATATGGCTAGATATGGTACTTTTCATAACCACCCACCCACCCTCGGCGGACCATATGGTTTATGGACAGCCCCTTAGAAGGTGATTGTTCTGACGTGTGCTCGTGAAATTCAAAAATTCGGTATGAGGTGCAACTAATGGGAAAAACTGCAACTGTCGGTTGGGCACGTGACAGGTGTACGCTGCTGCTGGTTTCATTCGCTGCATGGCATCTCCTTCGTCATCTTGTATAATTAATCATTCAACAAAAGAAGTGGTGGGTATTTTGCGACAAAATGATGTTCTCAGATACAGAGATTTCAGATTAAAAATGCGGTCACTTGGCCTCGAAACGCGTATTTTCGTTTGCGCGCACATCATGCCCGTATCCTAACCCTGCGCCGAGTTACCTGATACGAAGTAAAAACGCTTTTCCCACATAAACGGATCTATTCACATCAATTTACCAAAGATCTCGTCAAATGCTTATATCTTAAGGAGAGGCCCTTTTTATAGTATAAAAATAAAAATATGTGAATTAGGGACTCGACGAGTTGCTGTCTACCACTGGAAAATGACACTGTGAATAGTGCGATTTCACATTGAATAAATCAATTTGATCATTCCAATATCTCATAATTCTCATCGTATCTTAAATATCAAGGAATGTCTTGCCTGGAAACTTGGGATTGGGTGTGTGACAGTGCAATGGCTCTTCTTGAACAAAATCACGGAACTATGTTAGATACCAACTTTCTCGATGAGGAGTACATGGGATTTACATGGGAATCACAAACGTCTACTGATCGAGGTAAGGATGACTCAAGATCCTCGTACATTCTTAGGAGTAAGTATCTTAGTAGCAAGTCTAACGACTTTCATTTCAGGATCAATGAATGCAGAAACATTAGGCCAATTACCCAGAATAGCCTTGGAACCCGGTGATCAAATTTTGTGTGAAGACGAGAATGAGGTGTCAAACGAACTTCAACGAGTCATTGAAGAAATTGTGATATCATTTCATGGAAGGCATAAGTAGAGTTAATTTTATTCATGGCAAATAATTGATTTTGAGATGGAGAAACATTCCTCATGGATATTCAACGAAAGAATCTGGAGATTTCTAGTGATCTAATTTCATCCACTAGACAATTGACAGTACCCTTTTTTACCGTGAATGTCAAATAGAAATAAAAGTCCTCACCTGGATTGGATAGATTTCCACGATTTTTATATTTCTCATTTTGATCTCCACGACGATCGTATTCTGCTTTTCATCTCGCCCCATTCCCAGTGTTTGGTTGTTTAATCAATTACGATGCAGGCGGTAGTTATCACCGCAAACTCGCGATGCGACGCAGCCCAAGGTGACGGGGCATTTGGAGTCGGGGCCTCGACATCGACCACGCCAAGCGCCCCGGCATACGGATCAGTGGGTGAGAAATTCGACGTCCTCGTCTCGGATCTCGGCATGAAGACCCTGCCATCGGTCCCCGATGAACGGGCGAAGGCGGCCCAGGGGGTCCCGAATAGTGACATGCCATCTTTAAACGACAATTCTGACTCCATCATCGTAGAACTGGTCTTCCAGCCCGGAGAAGGTCATGACAAGTGCAACAAGGCAATGGCCTGGGCGGAGGAAGCCGAACATATCTTCGATGACCTACCTGCGACACCATGAGATCGACGAGTCCAACCGACTCTCGCCGTGAGGACGATCAAAAGTATTACGTACAAGGGGGAACCGGTGTATCAAACTTTGTAACTCCCATCATTCACGATTACTCAACATTTTCTCACGTACGATCTGACCATTTGCTTTTCGAACCTGGGCTACCTAAGTCACCTTGAGCACGCTTAAAATATCTGGCAGCAATTATATTTTTGTCTTAGCAATACATTTTATAGCGTCCTTGAAAAGACAACTTTCTCTCCAAAAAAAAAAAACATCTGCTGCGGCATACGTATCCGTAATATTGACTTATAGCACTCATTCGATACGTTTCAATACTCTTGAAATGTCCATGTAATGCTGAAAAAGAATAGATTGGATTCAAACATCAGGGTGATGTGTCGAACTGTGTGGGCAATACCATCAATGAAGCAAAAATCTCAATTCTACCAATGCTGAGTTGCTGAGTTGGCTCCGTTGCTCAGACATTTTTCCTCTGTATGCAGGCAACCCGACATTCACGTCGGATTCCTATAAAATTGATTGAATGCTTGATCCTTGATCCTTGGGCAGAGCTTGAGGTGGAATTATTTCATATGAAGCTCAATTACAGTCAAAATCTTGATGTAAGCTTATATTTGTCATCCTTGAAGCAAAATTTCATTTTCTCTCATTATGCACGAGTTTTTCCGAAATAGTCATCAGCTTAGCACTGGCTTGCAATCTGACATAAATTGAGTGGATTACAAAGCCCTTTCCAATGAATACTCGTTCCCATCATGTCGAGTAAATCCAAACCAATCTGAGCATTCGTTGAATCATTCAATTTTGTGATTTGTCGAAACGATTGCATACAGTTTCAATAGAAATGTCAATGGAGAACCAAATGCTACAATTGAATGAGAAGATAATTAAACTAAATGAATTTGATCGCTATCGGTGGAATTAAACCGATGGATGCTTGCTACAGAATGGGATAATCAGATTGTCAATACCAATACTTCAAAAATCGAATCAATGAAGAGCATTTCCAAGAACTCATAAGTTTTGCACGACCAGGAATTGCAAAAAAAAACCGCAATCGTGGGCTTATTGACATTTTAGAGTGGAAAAGGATCAGAGTAAGAATTTAGCAAACCTATTTCCATCACTAATTTACAGGTATACATCACGCAATCGATATACCATCTCCTACGTCCATCCAATAAAACCCATCTATCCGAGGACCATACCAGTACCTCGATAATACATATGACAAAGGTGGGCTAGTGTGTTGATGAAGAGTCGGGGCGTTGGTGGTGCCCCCTAGGGATCCTTTGTCACTGGTCACGTTCGGCACAACTCGGACGATGAGGATGTTGAGGTTCGTGGTGCGGATGAGGTTGATGAACTTGAGGTTGAGTGAATTCACACACAATATTTTCACACGATTCTGACACAGGAACCAAAGTGCGTAAAACAATTATGAAATGGTCACTAGGTCGCGGTGACGACATTCCTGACAGCACCAGGAGTACGTCGGAGTAACGGAGCAGCGTGGCCACGGCTGGGCCAAATGTCGTGGAGTATGCGTCGCGACGGCGATTCGAAAGTGGACTGTGTCTAAAGCTTGGACAGATCGGGTTTATATATGCGGTGTCAGTGGTAACGATAAGCAGCGTTACTCGTGTAATATAATGGCAAGCGCCGTTACGTAATGGTAGGTAGCGTTACGTAATGCGAGGTTACGTTACGTAACAAAGAACTACGTTACGTATCGAAAGGGAACGTTACGTAATGGTCCGGTGCGTTACGTAACGCTAAGAGTCGTTACATGTGGAATTTGCGTTACAAATGTTTGGAAATGGTATGAGTATGATTTTGATTGATACACACGGAAAACAATGTGATCGACGGAAAAATTAGATGTGTGTATGCACGCGTCACATATATATATTTGTACCTGATGGCTCATTCTGATTTACATGTTAATTGGGATATTACCATAGCAAGTATTTCGTCCTTTGTAATGAACCCGTTGACAGCCAATTAAGCCTCGTCGTACCTCTCAATAAACTACTTATTTGTCAATGCCGAAACAGCCTCGTAGCTCGTTGACCTAACATCATAGAATTTTGTGAATGTGGCCTATGTGAAGGACCTCTCTCAAGATAGCAGGAGTCGGCTCGGATCCAATTGAGCCGAGTTGCTGTATGCATCGTGTAATCTTTTATCGATGATTCTTTTCTACACATCTTTTCGATCCATAAAAATGGGAACTGTCTCATAATGCATGAAAATTTCTTCTCTTGTAGTGAACCTGATTCTGTGGACGTTTCTATTGGACGCAACGTACGTAAAATCGTGTAAGATAGTGAAAAACATTACTTCTCATGACCGGTCATGTAGAGCGTCATGATGAGATGTTTCACAATTACCAGATATTTATGAATATTTTAGGAATGCAGTCATCGTCGAAGAATAATTAGAAGCATCAGTGAGAAACAGCAATAAACTCAAACCTGATCCGCTCAATAATTTTTTCCGGAATCTTCATATGCATGCACTGCGAGTGATGAATTATTGTAAATCATTCAATATTTGCAACAATTCAAACGCTCCGAGAAAAGTCGAGCAGTGTGGCCGAGCGGGCCCGAACGCCTGCATGCAAGGTGCTACACCTGTGTGTCATGTTTACCAGTAATGACGTTCGAAACGAATATAACACCGTTAAGGCATTAAATCAACTGATCAATAGCATGCTCCGAGTTGACAAAAATCACAGAGATCACAGGAGATTTACTGCTTTTGACTTGCGAGACTTGTCGTCATCCTGCGGATCCCGGAATCGAGTCTAACCTCAAAGTCACATGATCAATGAAACGGATGACGTGCGGCCCAGTCTCTGCAGCAGACGAGGCGAATTAACATGAGATTAGGGCCTGAAAGATTCTTATATTGGTCAGGCACGCTGGCAATTGTGATGTCACGATTGCACGACCAATGAAAATCGTTTGAGCGTGAATCTAATAATAACGATTTCTCAAGGACTTGAATTGCAAATCTCTCAACGTAAGTACACGGTGTTTTTTTCAGCCAAAAATTTCTGCAGATAGTCTTCACTCATTCTATTGATTAGATTCAGATCAAAAGGAAACCGAATCTATCTCCATGCAAGTTCCTTATTGGGTTCTATGAGGTTTCGGAAGTAGTCATTCAAAATTCATAGGCCGTGAGTGAATCTAAAAAATATATACAAAAATATTAGACAGAACCCAAAAGGAGGCTACCGAATCCTGAGAGACGTGAAATACTGTCACAGCTGCACGAGATTCAGAATTTCATTAATAGGTCCTGTAGGATACACCAGGCCGTTATGGGTTGATATAGGAGATATACGGTGGATGAAAACTCTTTAGGGAATAGGCAAAAATTAGACTTCTTGAAATATGAGTGAATGGCCGATCGACAAGTACTAAGTTGTGTTGAATGAGATCCATTGATACCGTTAGTTCATGTGACTTTCTGTGAGCGATCGTTTGTTAAACGGATGCTTATTCTGAAGCTACGGAATGAGCAATCGACCTGATTTGTATGTTTCTAATGGATAGAAATAACACCACCCAATTTAGTCTGGTCTCCAACAGACCTTCCATGAGTTTGTGGCCAATAATACCTATTTCAAGTTATGAACGTCAAGGAAAATCCACCTTAGTCTTATTAAAATCTGAAAAGTGCGTAGATTTGAACGAGACTACGGTAGATACTTTTCACCGAATTGTTTTTATAAAAGATGAGTTTGAAGTTAGATTTCACAGACATACAAAAGGGCGGCTGAAAAACGGAATAGCTGCTGTGAATCTTCATAAAGAGCAGGTAATCTTGACTAATGTAACCACTCAATAAGGTGAGTAAAATCCTGTCTTAGAACCTCTCCATCATGATGCGAGTACTTTCAAATAAGTCCGGTAGCGTGAGATGGGTGGCAAATTGCATATTTGCTGCAAGAGATGGGATCTCTTTGATCTTGTGCTAGTCTAAATTGATGAGCTTCTTCGTCTCCCATTCATCACTATATGAAGAGTAATTTCTGGATTAAGTTTTGCCCCATTCATTTTCCACGGAGGTATTCTTACGAAAACATGCATATCAAAATGTAAGACTTTGAGTTACTGAGGCAATTCTGATCTTCAAAATATGAATTCCAAGATGGAGCCTTTCATCGTCAATGCTCAAAGGTATTTTTGAAAGTTTTTGGATTGTAACAGAGAGTGATAATATTTAGTTCACCAGCTTTAACTCTGTTCAATTAACAAAATCATATACTCCTCCCGTGCTCAAATCTGAATGATCTTCCTTTGAATTCAAATTTCCCCCTTCGGATAATAAACTACGTATCTGACCACCCATATTTGGACCCGTAATGCTCATGATTCAGTAAACCTTATAAAGATAGGCGGATGGAAAGATGAAAAGATGCCATGGATCGAGCCATGCAAGCTATCTGAGAAAATCTGAGTATTACTGGTGGATATCACACCGATATCACTTTAATTTACATTGTGTTCAAGTTGTTCCATAGAAAATCACGTATTTCATGTCCCAGTTGATTAATTCTATTGAATGTCATATCCAAGAGGTATGATTCAGGTTCTCAGGAATATTGATTCCAAGTCTTCAAATTCTGACACAAGCGCGAAGGATAACTGTTTTCGTGTGCTTTGGAGAATTTGAGAAAGTATGTTTTTGAGATAGAAATCGAAATTTGATTGTCATGGAATCTCTTCTGTGTAACTTTGATAACCTAGAAATTATTATTCGAGGATTACTGAATTTGATTTTGTTATCGTTTGAAGGCATTGAATTTTTTTGCTATCTCACGTCTTATGTAATTCTCGTGTGATAACGACTTGATCTCGGAGGAATCATGAAAATTTTGCGAAGATGGCGAAGAATAATTTTCTTGCATGTAAGGGCTTGCAGGATCCTCTAAAGCTAGTCCGTAGTCCCCGCAAGACTGCAACCAGACACGCACCGGCGTACTTTCAGGTTGCGGATGCATACAATGATTCTGAGAGCAGTATTATTGTTTATACGCTTTTATTGGTACTAAATGTCTTACTCAGATAGTAGCCCACCTGTGAAACCTCATAACACGATACCATGCAAAGTTTCATGAAATTTCGTTCATTAGGAACCGAGAAAAACTTGAACGCTATTTTCTGGTGGGACAGAGCGCGTCCTCTCCTATTCCGATGTATTCCTCAATAACAAAACAGTTTTGGACAAAATCAGATACTAGGTCATCTGGGGATTGGAATTTCCTGTCGATTGAGCCCTTCCATGCCCGAAAATTTTGAATTTAGCTCGCTAAAACCTTGAACTAGTGTGAGCATCGAGCACTATAACTTGCTCAGCGAGCCAGAGAACTACGATTTTCTGGAGATATAGAATGAATCCTCGGGTGTGGAACAACTCATTCGATGGGAAATATCATGGTGTTTCAGTTGCTATATTTCGTTTGGGTCGGAAAAGTTAGGTTGAAATACTATGAGGAAAAAAATCGTTCACAATCACCCATCACACATGCAGTACGATCAAAGCGCCATCTATCGGGCAAATTATCCTGATCCTCTCCGGACTAGCCTTAATTTCACAAATGGTCCATTGTTCTCAGATTCTAAATCGCAAAATGGCAAAAGATCTTTGAGAATGGAGAATCCGAGATGGATTCGTGGAGGTAAAATCACTTTGAAAATGTGAGAACCAACTTCTTCGATTCATCGTGACATCCTGGTATAACTTTTGATGGAACTTTACAATCATACATAACTTCCAGCATATACAACTTAGATGTTTGATACAGAAAGTTGAATCATTATCGAAGCGTGGTATCCAAAAAAACGGTCGTCTGAGATTCATGTCTCGAGTTTTCTTCAGCGAGAACGTATATGAGAGCTCGATATTCTTGATCAGTCTATCCATTGGAATTTGGGATGATTTTCCAATCCTGAGCGGAAATTTGCCAATTAATCTAGATTGTGCAATCATGAGCTAAGTTGTGATGGCCTAGGGAGCTGACAATCTAAAGCCAAAGCTTCCGCTCGAACATTATCAAATTTCCGTCTATTTTGAGCAATTTTTTCCTCCACACAATCTATGTACGACTGCAAGTTGGTCAATCTTTCCCTCCAGTAGTGACGTCTCAGCGAATCAAAGTGACCTGGAATACGAGTACATGTTTGAGAAAAGGATTCATTGTCTTCAAATTATCAAATAGTTGGCGGTCGGAAATTTCACGCTCAGTATCTAATGGTATGAAGATTTTTGATTTTTCTACATTACCATAAGCTGAAAAAGCCTTTGAATCTTGACCAACTTGATTATACTCGTGTTGTAGCTGAGACAATTGTTGTTCAAAGTCTTCCAACTCATTTTTTAATTCTTGTAGAGTTTTTGTCGGCCATTCTTCATCTGAATGTGGATGTTGATCTGTAATTGCGGAATAAGTGAAAAGTCAATCGATAATATTGTCACCTCCGACGAAGGAAAATATTTCCTATTGTTTCCTCAGTGTATTTTTGAGAGGGCAAGTATTTTTCTTCTTCGGGGGTGATAATATATTTCATTGTTCAATCTTATCCAATTCAGGCTCAAAGGTTCTCGGAATTCTTGTCTTAAAATCTGTTCTGCAGTTTTGGTTGATGTTTATCTTACCATATCAGATCTTTGGGTTAAATAGAATTAATAAAAATCGGAATAAACTCTACACGAGACTGAAATAGTATCAACATCTCTAATTATCCTCAGAGGGAGGTCAATCATAATATCACAGGAGATACATCTGTTCAATCTCATTCTTTGTAATCATTCATATATCACCAATAATGATTAAATAATTCTCACTGTCGACTGGTGACTGCTGGATTGGATTTGTATTGATTTGGCACTGGTCTAAGTATTGACGAATTCGGTAGTTCCCCTGATCGTTCAAAATTTTCCATTCGTTTTCAAATCTACTATATTTTCTACTCATCCATATTTTCTCGTGTAATGAATTTATCTCTTCATCTGCAATTGAATTAGTGAAAAATATGATCAGGTTGAGAATTATATGGGGAGGAGGTGGGTGGGCTCAGGAGAAATTGTGAGTCTTGGAGTAATTTTTGCATATTTCCAAGTTTTGCTACTTGTCATAATATATGAATCTCATAGTTATTTGAAGAATAAACCTTGGGTCAGTTTCAAATATGGAATGCGTTTGTGTCATACATGAGGCAGCGCAAATGAGAACAGCAGATTATGTCATTGAATGAATTTGGATGATGTGATGAGGGCAAAGAGCTTCTATGATAGTCTGTCAAGGTAACACGTTCCCATGATATCCATAGACGAGATTTTATCGTAAGATATGGGAATAATTCGAGGAATGTAGAATCTATCAGTTTTCGGAACAATTACACCATCATTCCTGGAAAATATTTCCAGATGAATATTTCGAATTCACACTATGAGCGTTGATTGATACAATGTAGAGGTAAAAGTTATGATATGACGTCGTGAGCCTGAAATTTGACTATTTTCTGGATTACTCTAAAAAAACACTCACCCAAATGGGGTAGTTCGTTCGGATTCGGAGCTACCACAGGTAATGGAGATGAAAATATTTCCAAGAGTAGAATACAGAAATTAGAGTACAAGAGTTCTCGTTTCATCCTCCTGATATGTATGATGATCAAGATTGAATAATAAAATTGTTAGTGTTCGCAGTCACTGTTGAATGGATCAAGATTGGAGTGAATGTATCAGAAAGAGTTGCAAGAGGAAATGTTAACAAAATAGCGTAATAATTGTACAAAGTTTGCTTAATTTAACATTTCAATTGACCCAGAAATATACGCAGTAATACTGTGGAGATTTTCTGCGAAATTGTGTCGTTCAATCAGATTATAGATTCTTATGCTCACAGCTGTGATGATTCTGAGTAGGTGATTTGGCTATGCAATTCTTTTAATCAATGCGAGATACGACGAGAATCAATCTGTTGCAAATGATAATTCGCACATTTTGCATATTGGATGATTGAATGGATTCCAACTCTTTACCATCCATCGCATAGTAACAGAGTCAAAGGCCACCATTCTACAGAAGAAACGCGCAAACTTTGAGTGGAAGAACTCGTTGAGATGAGCTGTAGCCACTTTTGAGATCATCTATGGTTCCTGAGACTTTTTTAGGTTGCTTCATGTTGAATTTTGCACTTGATTTCCATCTTATCCGAATCAATAACCACTTGTCTTGCATCAAAAATTTTTCCGGTTAGAATGGATCTTGGTGTCACAGTTTTAGTCTGCCCTCCGAGTGAGGACTTTGCACGAGAGAGTGTAGTGGGTCGAATGCAACATTATAATTTAACTATTCTTTGAACCCTAGATGAATATTATACACGCGAGCTATGATGGAGAATGAGTGCAGAATGTAAATCGAGATTCCCTTCATCTTGAGAATTATGGGAGATTATTACATGATTCAGCGTATCTCGAAGCCCTGGAAACTCCTCCTTTCAACAGGGAAATTGGAAGGATATTCTTTGACCGAGACAACCTTTTTCATCCTTGGAGCTCAATTGTCTTTGGCTCATTTGCGTTGATTGAATATTATATTGGAATTCCCAGATTTTTATCACACCTCGCGCTCCAAGGTGTGATAGGTGTAGGAGTTTGTGTCTTGAGAATGTCTCCAAAATCTGCCCACAGACAGCTTTCCAGGAGCTCTTGCTCAGTGAGTATCCATTTCGACCGAAATTATATCGCTTTACCTCTCAAAATGGCGAGTGAGATGATTCCTTCCTACATAATTATCATGAGATAAAAAGTATCGATTTTGCAACAGAACACTTTTCTCCTTCTGTAACTCGAACAGTATCCACTTCATCGGGAAATGTGCGTATATGAACTTCTTGTGCACGCACAGAATTTTTCCATAAAAATTACGGGCACGCTGAGGGTAATCGTGCGACGTCTGACATTTTAGTCCACTCATTGCGGACGAGTGTCGAGGGAAATCACCTATATATTGTCTAGTAAGTTTTATTTCACGTCAAAAATTGTATCGAATTTGGTGGAAAAGTGCGGGGAACTTGGGAAAATTTTGTGGTCACTTGTAGGGTAACTTTTACCGTACAGTGAAGAGCTGTGCGCCTGTGCGCGCCGCGAACTCGGCATCTCACCTAACCTCATGAAAATTTCGGTATAGAAGTACATCATTTGACTCGTTCTGGTGGAGATGCCTGGATTTTGATTCGAGGTTGAAACACACAAATTGATAGAACCATTTGAAACTTGCTGAATCATCTTTATTTCTACTCGTCGTAATTTTAATATTGAACAGAGCAACATCATAAGTAGCATGAGAGTAATGATCTGGGGCATGATTTATGGGACCCCATCAAAATTTTCCAGGTATCTTGGGCACATTTCAATCCATCATTTCCAATCATCTCCAACATCAAAATTTGGGTATTTTTTCAATAAGATTAGGGAAAATTTGGTACTCTCTTGGTTTGTTAGGCGGGCTCATAGGCGGACACAATCAGTAGCTCATTCTAAGTGTAGATGGCGACACTTAGACTAAGCTTCTCATATGTAGTTTTTTGTGTTGACAGCCCTGATTTTTAGGCGCTCGAGTGGACGACTTGTGGACTAGCTAGAGTAAGAATCTGCGCTCAGAATCCGGGACAAGATCAATCTTAAGGGTGCTCCTCAGCATTTGAAAAACGATCGTGGCGCCATCTTGCGGTCAAATTAGTTTATTGAAAATATTAAATTAACCAAGCAACGTAGAACGGCGAGCGACATTTCGCCAAGCGCGGAGAATTTTTCTACGAATTTTAGAAAAAGTTACATAAAAATCGGTGAAAAATTGAGAGAGCTATTTTGCGGGAACATTTTTCATGTATTCTCAAAATTGTTGCAAATTTCTCCCGCAAAATAGCTCTCTCAATTTTTCACCGATTTTTATGTAACTTTTTTCAAAATTTGTAGAGAAATTCTCCGCACGTGGCGAAATGTTGCGCATCGTTCTACGTTGCTTAGTTAATTTAATATTTACAACAAACCAATGTGACCGCAAGATGGCGCATCGATCGCTATAATCCAGCTTGGGGAGCACCCTTAAATGTGAAAAATTGGAGTTACTCTCCAAGAAGAACAATTCTCAGCGTTCACCGAGGAGAAGTCTTTGGTCGCACGACCATGCTATTTGCCATGCGACCAAAAAGTGTTATTGCCAGGATAGCAATACCAATCTTGTCACTGCACCAAGCCATCGGAATGATGTGGCATCTGGTATTTATGCCAGAATAAATAGCCATAGTCCATACATTCCAAATACCCTGATACTAGATGGAATCACAGTCACATTACGACTATTTCACCAAGAAAGCCATCTAACTTTTTGCACGTAATGATACCGGTGGAGGGTCATTGGAATCCGACTGGGAAACTTCCCTCCAATACCCAGAAGCTGGATTGAAGCGGATAGGGAGACTGCTTCCCTACCTATATTCGGGCTCGAACGTGGATTATAGATTGGATTGAACCGCGACCAGGCCGGATTGGATTAACATTGATCCGGATTGGGAAACTCTTCCCTTTTACCCAGAAGTTGGATTGAAGTGTATAGGGACAGTGCGGTACCACCTTGATTTGGCGTTGGATGCGGAATGGACTGAATTCAGTCGAGGAGAAGCTCGGATTGGAGTGGTATTGATCCGGATTGGGAACTTCCATTCAATACCCAGAAGTTGGATTGAAGCGGATAGAGGGGCTGCTCCTCTATCTATATATTCGGCATCGAACGTGGATTGGATTAGATTGACACGCGACCAGGCCGTATTGAAATAGCATTGATCCGGATTGGGAAACACCCCTTCAATACCCATTAGTCGGATTGAAACGGATAGAGAGACTGCTTCTCTTCCGATATTCGGCATTGGATCTGGATCGGGTTGGATTGGATTGAGGACAAGGCCGGATTGGAGTGGTATTGATCCTGATTGGCAAACTCCCATCTAACACATAAAAGGTGGATCAAAGCGAACAGGATGAACGATGTTCCGACCCGATCTGGCATATAGGATGCGAATTGTATCGTTACAAATCAAGGATGATTCCGAACTACAGTTGTATTGATCCGGATTGAAACGTTGTCGATAAACGTCGTTTCATTGCATTCACATGGATTGGAGTCTCTCCTGATTGTGTATCGAAACGGATTCGTCCCAATCACCCGTTTCTTGATTGAACTGTATTCGCCTCCAATCTTGTGAATTTTGGATAGAACCGGATTACATCGAGTTTAGATCCTGTTCATAAAACCAGATTCATCTGAGCTATTCCCTTGAACTCTATAAATGCGTATTCAAACGGATATGTTCAATGCTGCAATCTAGCATTCAGTCTGATAAATCTTTCGGCGGATTGAAATAGATGGAACTTCAATCCCACTTTTCTTGCTTGCGGATAGACTGAGTAGATCCGGATTGGTTCGGATTAGTCCGGATTGCTTGCTGAACCTTTTTCATCCATCTCTTGCAACAGGGCATGCGCAGAAAACAGGCTATTTTTGATCGCCTAGGGAAAAGATTTTCAGAAAAATAACAGAAACAGGCCTCAGAACGCGAATAAAATGTTTGGTACCACTCTTTTTTGAATGAACACTACATTTTACATTATCAAATTCTCAAGGAATAAAATGAATGGCTTCTTTAGGCATTAATACTTTTGCATGTTCCATTCTCTTGCCCACTGAAGCCACCCTCAAAATCAATTTCACGAGACCGATTTTCATAGGTTTTTTCAAGACCCTTCAAATGCCGCCAACCGCATCCCCGTATGTCTCATGTAATTCGAGGAATAATGTAAGAGTTAAAAAGAATGTTTAAAATTTGTTTTTATGAACTGCGAAAAAAGCGTTGTAGAATTTGAGATGGTGTAAAGTAAATAGTTTCCGATACTTTCCAAATGTTCTTCAGTACATCTGCAAGAAAAAAGTTGCACGATGTATAAGAAACTGTAGCAAAAACGCGAGTGCACTGGGTGGCTCAAATATGTATATAGCTATGGGTATGTCGTATTTATCGTTTCCAAATAAGATGCTAATTTGTCACGGAGTCACGTATGAATGCAGCATACATCAGTAAACACGTGAAAGATTAGCACTGCTCTGATCAAATGTCCGTTATCCTCCATACGATGCCTTGTCTACGCATGCACGTGCACATGTGGATCAGGCCTGATGTGGATATGTACCGGACGTCAAAAACCGGAAGCCACAAAGATGGTGTCGGGACTAGATCTAGAGGGGAGAAACCAGGGCTTGGTGAAGTGCAATAAAAGTGTATAATAAATTTTATTGAAAAAAGTCCAAATTTTGTCATTGGAGATGATTGAAAATGATAGATTAGAATGTGCCTCCGATACCTGGAAAGTTCTTATGGGGTCTCATGGGTGGTAAAAAGCTCATATTTCGTACCATAGAATCAAATGGAACAGCCAAGAAAACAATCTCAGACATGACCCTTTTCCGTAGGTCTGTTTCACGTGGAATCACATTTATCAGATTTACTGGAAGTAACGGTGTCACCGAGTTCAAATGACTCGGCTAATTGAACTTCAAAGAAGGAAGTTATTGACTCAAAAACATTTCCAGTATTCACGTATTCTGAGCTGTATTTTTTGATACACTGTGCGTAAAAGTGTACTCTTTGCACATTTTGTCGTTTCTTACTCACAGTTAATGAAGAAATATAGTTCGATATATGGGAGTAAAATCTCTTTTCACATCTTCGTGATGATCCCGACCGTCATCTGTAGGGCCGTAAATCGACTACTCGGACATGGCAAAATTTTTTTACACCTTTGTATCGAAATATACTATTCTTAGACCATCTGTCACTAACAAACTACGCGAGTGATAGTAAATTCGGCAACATCTTTCAATGGTCTCCAGATGAAAAATGATGTTCTCAAGTCAACGCATTGGAGCGATACTTATCAATTGAGCAGCTTTTCTACGAGTATTCCAACAGATATTCATGATTCTATGTTCAGGACTATACAGAAAAGATTGTCCTCACGAATGCGCTTCACCAAAGATTAGTATCCAAATGCACCAACCCTTTGATCCATGGAGTGCAAATCATCTCACTAATTCTTACCTCATATCCACAATAACTCATTTGAAATCTGATTCTCTCAGTCATATACATCAATAATACTTGGTTATAAGCGTTGTACAAAAAATTTGCACTCTCAAGGATGTTAATGCAATCTCACCCTTCTCATAAGTATCTGTGCGTGTTACAGACTAACATCTCATTTGCATATAAATCCGATGGTCAACACTTTGATGCTGGCATAATAATTTGCATAATCAGGGAAGGCATCCAAGCAAAATCTCTCTCGCCCGACACACCACTCGTGGCACTTCTGCATTTTTTATAACGCCCTCGCATATAAACCAAAGTAATGGAATTATTTCTGACACTGCCAGATTCTCTCTCTGAATAATAATTGGCAGAAGCTAGGAAATTATTTTGGATCTGATGGATATTTTGAATCTGCAAAGTAAAACTAAGAGACTCAAAATTAATAGACTCAGATGAAGAGTACATTAGTGATCCAGAGTGACACTCATTGACTGAAAGTTCTGCCAAACGTTTAGAATTTACATATGAATTCAGCTAGTCATATTCAAAATTAATTGGATAAATGAAACACTATGCAGCAGAACTATGCAAGCGCTGATTTTTCCTTTGATGGAATATTTGATAAATTACACGGTTGACAAAAGTATTCGATGTTCTCAATGACATCTTGAACTACTATGAATACAATTTGCAGTTATTGAACATTCTAGATGATTCATTGATAGATGTCGCACAGCAAGAAATCAAAACAAAGTCTTGGTCGCTAGCAGCCATCTAAAAGCATAGGCACTTATGGCAAGAATTTGCCTCGATTTTTTGCTGTGCATAGATTTGAACTGCGAATGGTTGGATCCCAACGGAACAATCACGCTTCACCAAGAAAATCAGGATGATCTGAGAAATCCAGAGGGCTGATTTCTCGTTCCCATCTGTCTCATAGATGTGGATATTGTTATTTTGTCTTGGAAAATCTGGTGGGAGAGATTAAGGCGAGTCCGTACACCCCTGAGAAGCCACAAATCTAGTGACTTTCCGTTGCATGAAAATCTCAAGATATAATTGACAGAATCTCACGAAATTTGGAGAGCAACCTTAGAATTCATCAAAGAATTGCGCTATGGAGAGACATTCCAGGAAAACAATAAAATAATGATTATTTATAAACTCACAAAATTTGTCGTCTGCTCACATGTATGTAGGATTGCACCTCGACGCATATGTGATCGAATTCTGTGTCCCCTCCAGACGATAAGTGTCGGATGTCTCTCCATAGCGCAATTCTGCTGATATCATTCTTTCTGATAGGAGCACCCGCGGTCCGAAACTCACGATAAAACTTGAGTTATTCTTGCAACGGTGAACGAAAATGCAAGACAACCCGAGCCACGATGTCGCGGCCATTTTGATTTTGTCCTTTCGTATCTCGCCACTCTCAAGCCAAGAGATGGCGCTGCTCTAAGAATCTGGCAAGGATACTGGCCGGGTTGCAAGCGCACAGGCGTGACATGGCTGCACGAATGAACAGATTTAGACTCCACAGGTTTAGGCTTTGATCCTAGCACACTTATGAATTCGACATGGTCATTTGACACCAGAGATAGAGAGAGAGAGATTGAGTGAGTGGAAAAGTGATGAAAATTCACTATTACGAACAACGCTCAATGCATGTAATGCTGAACCTGCTTGGAAGGAGTATTGCCTGTAAGCAGGCAACCCGACACGTATGTTGAGTCTTCATAGATTCCTCGTAGTCGCCAAAGCTCGAAAATCTGATCTCTCTCTTTGAGAGAGACAGAGAAAGAGAGAGAGAGACTGAATGAGTGAGAGAGATAAACATTCACCATTACGAACACTGTCTAATGCATTCAAGGCTATACCTGCTTGGAAGGAAAAGTGCCTGTATGCAGGCAACCCGACACATATGTTGGGTCTTCATGGATTCCTCGTAGCCGCTGAAAGCTTGAAAATCTGATTTTGTTTCACGAGCGCATTGATCTAGACCTTCAGTTTCGACTATTTCGTCCTCCACTTTGCGGAAATGGATCGAGCAGCAACTTATTTCCGTTCGAGAAGCGAGAATTATTGATCAAACTGAACACCTTGTGTGTACTTTGAACTGTGACTTCTCGTGGAGGTGAAAATCGATTGAAAAGATGGAATATCATCGTCAGGCGGATGATTACTGATATCTCTTCGATTTTTCTCTCGCAAATATCCTCTATATCAGCACCACAAAGCCGAAACAGGAGATCGTGCGCTTCGGGTAGTCCGTTTACCGAGGGTAGAACCGCGACTCTCTATACGATGAGTTGATGGATCGGTGGGAATCTATTGAACTCATGGAATTTCATCGTCTGACGGATGATCCCTGATATCTTCTCGATTTTTCTATCGCAAGCATACTCTATATCAGCACCACGAGCAGGAACTGGAGATCGGGCGCTTCGCGTCGTCCGTTTACTGAGGGTAGAACCGCGACTCTCTAGACGATGAGTTGATGGATCGGTGAAAATCGATTGAACTCATGGAATTCCATCGTCTGACGGATGATCCCTGATATCTTCTCGATTTTTCTATCGCAAGCATACTCTATATCAGCACCGCGAGCAGAAACTGGAGATCGGGCGCTTCGCGTCGTCCGTTTACTATGGGTAGAACCGCGACTCTCTAGACGATGAGTTGATGGATCGGTGGAAATCTATTGAACTCATGGAATTTCATCGTCTGACGGATGATCCCTGATATCTTCTCGATTTTTCTATCGCAAGCATACTCTATATCAGCACCACGAGCAGAAACTGGAGATCGGGCGCTTCGCGTCGTCCGTTTACTGAGGGTAGATTCGCGACTCTCTATACGATGAGTTGATGGATCGGTGGAAATCTATTGAACTCATGGAATTTCATCGTCTGAAGCTCCCAGAGACTCACTCCGTCCCTCTGCATGTGCGTAGGTGTGTATGTATGTGTGTTGTCTTTTTTGCGCCAAGCTTTCTCTTCTACAACCCACTTCATTGATCATTGGTTTCCTATGAGTTGTGTAGAATCACTCAGAGACGGGACCCAGTGATTTGGCTGCCTCCCTCTCCCAATCAGGATTGATTTAGAGGGTTTTCGAGGTAAAATTGGTAAAATTGTTCGCTTTCATGGTGAAACATCTTTTTCTAACTTGATTTTTCGTCTATTTGGGTTACCTAGGCTCTGCTTTTTCGGCTCGATCTATTGATTGGTTACCGTAGTTTTATTCAATCTCCTCAAACCTACACTTTAGAAAGAACGAAAATTTTCCAACAAAAACCCCATTTCGGGCATATTGAAATCAATTGTATAAAAATTCGTTTTCATCTAAGTTATAGACTTTGGCAAACAAACCTCAAATTGAGTAGCCCAAATCTTCCTAACTGGCTTCCTCAAAATAATAACTCAAAATAAGAATAAACATTTCCGATAATCATCCATCCCCCATATCTCCCCCACAAATTAATCCATTGAAGTTGTGATAAACTCAGTTGATATTTTTTTGTCATTCTAAATCGAATGGTTGATATCGTATATTTTCAAAATTCGTTGGAATATAGTCGAAATTCAATTTGTTCTCGAAAAAATCCAAAATTTTTCAAGAGACTCCATTTCCATCATCTTTACACCAACTATACGAAAAATTCACCTCAACTGGGTGACATTTCTTGCACAAAAAACCCTAGTGTAGGCCATCTGAATTCATATTAAAAGAAATCTTGTAAAAATAACTAAAAACACGATGGAAAATTTCCAACTACAATTCATTCTGGGCTCAGATCTCCATCCACAACTAATCTACCCACCTTTTAATAAACTATTAGAGAGACGCTTTTTCCAGTATTCTACATCGATTGGTTGAAACCGGATCTGATTCAACTGCGTTTCAACCCGATTAAAGTCAAAATTTTCTCAAAGAACTCCATTTTTATCATCTATGGACCAACTTTATCAAAACTCCGCCTCAACCAAACGATTATTCTTGTATGTTATATATGTGTATTAGGGTGTCCATTACTTCCCAAGTTTCTCCGATCCTCCGTGCCTCCCGCCACAACCTAATCATTTGTTGACATTTTGCGATAAAAAAATTCTCGTAGACCTAGGTGATGTTTCTGAAGCGTTTTTGTCTGAATTATGGCATCAAAACAAATGTTGATTCAGTAGCCAACATTTCTTGCACAGCTGCGTGTTTCTATATCCTTGAAAGCATTTTCAATCCATAACCAGTACAATTTCCTTCAAAATGACTACTTGCTGAATTTGATTTAGAAGAACTAGAGTTATGGCTGTTTTCGAAATTTAGAGAATTGAAGGTACCAAATCCATGAAATAGGGGTTTCCTCAAAGAATCCAAAAAATGCGAATTTTGAGTCGGCCTATTTTACAGATGTGAATATGTGTTTCTGATTTATTTTGAACGTACAAACAGAATCCGTTCTCAGTTTTACCTCTAATCGTTATCATTTTTTGCTATACTCAAAAAACCGACCAAAAAACGGTCGTTTTCAGTGTTTTTTCATGTTCTTCAAGTGGATGATATGCGAATGAGTGGGCTATCTCCGGTTCTACTAAATCAAATCGAATGTTTCAAGTAGTCCTTTTGAAGGAAATTGCCCCCGCTATCGATTGAAGACACTATTGAGGACGTAGAAGGGAATGCATCCACGGTAAATGCAAATTATTGACTCAAATTTTTATTCAGAAGGATACATTCAAAATAAGAAACGCTCTAGGTGAGAGAGCACTCAAATTTCACCTAGGTCCATAAAAATTTTTTGATCACTTATGCATAAGTACAAGGTTATAATCGACGCTAAAGCTGTATCTGTCATCACTGCAAGTTAACTGGAAAAGTCAATGAAGCGTGTGTTAAATTTATCGTCAACTTACAGCCTGTAACCTGTAAATTACAGCTATATTATAGGGAGAAACCCCGATAACTTTGCACAGGGGCATATTCTAAAAGTTCATAAAATTTTACGTTGAACTTATGTATTCCGAAATTTTCTCGACGGCTATTTTGTAATCAAAAAAGGACCCCAGAAAGACTTCGTGAACGTGTCCTCTCAGCAGGCGTTAATTGGTTGTAGTATATTTGTTTTGATTCGATGTAATATGTTGTGTTGTAGAACCTGTTTGAGTGCATGAATTCAAATTTTGTAGGTAGTCATTTTATAGGAAATTTTGTCAGCTTTTCGTTAAAATGAGTCCCAAGGTCCTAAGTTCATGTGCATACACAGAAAAAAATGATGTTTTCCTGTTACTACAAAAAATTCTGTTTCAAAAAACGGCTAATCAGTCGCTTGGATCACCCCACACCTCTCTGAGACCATTTTCTTCCAGAGAAACCCAAAATTTAACGTTTCGTGTGTGATTTTCGGAAAAATAAAATAGTGGCTTTTTGAGACAATATCCATTCAGTGAAGACCACCATTTAGGTCGAAGAGGCCTCTGAAGGGTCGAAAAAAACTTCTCACTAATGTTTTCGATAGGTTTTTGGACGCATTTTCAGATGGCGCAGACCGCAACTCTGTACCTGTCGAAGAACTCAAGATATCATCATTCTAGTGAATAAAAGAACATCGATTTTTTATTTTATTTTATTTTATTTTAAACAATATACGGGCTAGAAGCCCTTTACAATTTTTTACCCAGAATTTTCCCTTTTTTACGGATATGCGTGCAACGGAGTGATGAAATTCTTTTTGGGCCTCAGAGGTGATCCACAGGTCCTATTTTGGAACATAGAATCGAATAAATACTATGAAAAAATATTTGGGCTCATTTTGTAGCCGATTCTCAACACTTCGAGAGCTGTTCGGTATTTTTTCTGCGCACCTCAATACATTCTTGCAAAGTCCATCTGGAGCCTTGTAGAATTTCACGAAAATCGGGTCATTACGCAAACCTCTGCAAGCCTGCCGGGAATTGATAGATTCAAATGATCTAAGGAGCATGTGAAAGTAGAAGTCGAAAGCTTCAGAATACGTTTTTAAAGTCATTCTAGCTTGTTTCTGGCCCGAGCTGTGACCGTTTTCCGTCAGGGAAGATTATTTTCGAGGAAGAGTCCCAAAAACCACGAAAGGTGAAGAAATCGGGCGCACGATGGTATTTCTCTGTGTTTTTCCAAGTTCTTCCGCTTTGTTAGTGAGAGGAGCCAAGATCAGTGCTCATATCTGTGAAGAAATGGGTCCATTCATAATTTCTCGATGACTAGTCCTTTTTTAGTGAAAAATCATCCTCCACAAAAAGAGCCACAACTCGGATCAGAAACAAGCTCGAATAAATTGTAAAAACGGATTTTAAATTCCTTGACTTCTATCAATTATCTAATTATCTAAATTCACCAATTTCGGCCGGACTTGCGGAGGTTTGCGTAATGACCCGATTATCATGAAATTCTCCAAGGATTCACTTTGATTTTGCAAGAATCCATTGGGCAGCGCAGAAGAAATACTAAATAGCTCTTGATGTGTTTGGAAAAAGATAAATAAAAAATGAGCCCAAGTAGAATTATTTTGGACCAATGAGATCCGAGCAGTTGAGTGAGCGAAATCGAAAGTTATTTATACCTTTGACCGGTAGTGTACGCTTGGTCGAGACAAATTCTACCCGATCCCAAAAAAATTCGACCACCTCGGTCTTTTAAAATTTTCTATTGGGTTTTCCGCGATTAGTAGAATTATTTTCCAATCCCAAGCCCTAGTGTGAACGTGCTACATTATATCATGTTCACACCAGCATGATGCGCCACACCGCTGTAAATGAGTCAGCCGACTGCAGTACACCATTAGTCAAAACCTAATTACCGCTAATCACGGAAAAACCAATATAAAATTTGGAAAAACCGAGGTGGTAGTTTTTTTTAGACCGGGTGAAATTTTCCTACACCAAGAGTGTGTCGTTACGAGCAAGGGTCAAGGAGCTTAGGATGGGTGGAATAAGCTAGTTTTCTCGTAATTTCAAGAAAATAGACGAAGGTAGAGTTTTTCCCCTTGCGAATTCGGGAAGTAGAATTTTCGGTGCATCGATCTATCTTTTTTGATTTTCCACTGCTCACAAATTCGTTGCCAGCGTACCTTTGCCCCACCTGCAGCCGCATCATCAAGCATCCATCGAGTCGTCGAGCACTTTCGAATAACAATTCGAGCCCTGAGACTTTGCAAACACCTGCGCTCTCCATCCCTCAAATCATGGAATCAAATACTTGAAAGTGAGCCTATTCTCTTGAATAACGCGATCTTCCATTTTGTGAAGGAATATCCCATTTCTAATGGTGAATCTCTCGTTTAGAGAGGATGTTTCATGCTCCAATAAGATTTTCTGATTCTTGGTCTCATTTCAAGAAATCCGCTCTCACAAGACTGTACCGATTTCAAGATATTTTCTTTGTAGTGATATCTTCACAACAATACGAAAAAGTGCACACCTTCGAGGCTAAGTCGATTTTTTTCGAAAGAATAACGATAAAGTCATCCATTCATGTAATTCAAGTCTCTTTGAACCAAAGATTCATAATTCCAAAAAAATACGAAAAATGAAAAAAATTCCGACGTCAGTCAATCATTGGTCATTAAATGGTAAATTATGACGAAGTGAAAGACATGTCTCAGCTCGTTTGAACACCACCTTACTCATGTGATTCGATGTTCATCTGCAATTGGAAAAAGGTACACTTCATTTTCATCATTACCGTAGTTCAATTCATAAATTTTGCATCATTCATAAATAAATAAAGGGACAGTTGGTTCTTATTCATTTCATCTAGTTTCCTTATGAACCAATCGATTCATCGCGGCAAAATGAATATTGTATTAATTTCCTCAAAACACTTATTGTAGCAAGTCTTTTGAGTGGACATTTCAACAAGGTCGAAACAAATGTCATTATTATATGGTCTCATGGACCACGTAGCAATTTTCCTAGGCGTCATCAAGAAAAACTGTTACTTACAGTTTATAGATTCGGGAAAAACAGAGAGGGCAGTACTTTATTTATCTATTCAAGAGATTCATGGGAGGAAATAATTTTTCGACACAGAAACACGAGGAATAATCGTATACAATCTAATGGTTGTAAAAGAACAAAACGAGTAATTCCACGAGAAAACTATAGACAAAAATGGGCTGGGTCTCACATTCTTTTTTGAGTCAACTTTTTCGATTCTATAGGTCAAATATCTAGATAGATGAATCGCTAGCTTATCTTGGAGATTCATCATCTTGTTTTTGTTGCATCATGCTCTACGCACGAAATCAATCTGAGACCAAGGATTTCTTTTTGGAGTGTTTATGGTGCTGATATAGAGTATGCTTCCGATAGAAAAATCGAAAAGATATCAGGGATCACTCATCAGACGATGAAATTCCATGAGTTCAATAGCTTTCCACCGATCCATCAACTCATCGTATAGAGAGTCGCGAATCTACCCTCAGTAAACGGACGACGCGAAGCGCCCGATCTCCAGTTTCGGCTCGTGGTGCTGATATAGAGTATGCTTGCGATAGAAAAATCGAAAAGATATCAGGGATCATCCGTCAGACGATGAAATTCCATGAGTTCAATAGATTTCCACCGATCCATCAACTCATCGTATAGAGAGTCGCGAATCTACCCTCAGTAAACGGACGACGCGAAGCGCCCGATCTCACTCTAAATCTCTTGGAGGAAAAAAAGCCTTCAACTAGAGGTTATTTTTCCCCCAAGCTTACAGGTATTTCGCTTGAAGGTAAATTCTCCTCCAACTGGAGGAATATTTACCTCCAAGCTGAAGGGAAGTTCGGTTTCGCCTCCAAGGTAGAGAGGTAACCTCAAAACTATTTTAGACCAACGCGAGTTTTATCATTGACACAATTCGCGGAAGATTCTTTTATTCTACGGGATACTCAATAATGATCCTCTCTGACAAAATTCATAATTCAATCAATATCATAGTAGTTGAGCGCACGGCGACGCGAGACATATGTAATATATCATATGCACGCGGCAAGCATGTTGAAACGCGTTGCACGACTTATATTATGCCCTTTATTCAATGCCTGCATCCTGATAAAGCTGGCTATTTCGGGGGCTTTTCAACTATATTCCTTGTTTTGACGGTAATTATGACGGGCCACGAGAACAATGCCCAAATCACAAGCTCCCTGAGGGAGCCGATGAACATGTGCGACTTTTAAGACTATGTTAACAGAGATTCGTAGTGGTCTAGTGGTAAACCTTTTGCTCGGCAACCCAAAGATCGAGAGATTGCATCCCGCTTCGGTCGAATTTTTCTTTTTTTTCGTTCGTTTAAACTATTACTACTTTATTATTACTACGTCCAGCTTTATTTTTTTTCTTTTTCAAGACTTAAGCGTTCCGAACCCAACCCATTCAGGCAATTTTTCAGATTAATAAAAATAAAGAAAAATCCAGTTTGTACAATTCGTAACAACTTTATAGGTATCACTGAAGCCCAATAATTCAAACGTCTGGATTGAGAATCGCAAATTTCTCGTAAAGATCATTTTACTTTAACTATGGGAATATGATGCCAAATGCAAAAATTTTGATGAATAATTTTAGTCGAATCATTTCAAGAAGTGATCGAATAAAATCAAGTTGAATTCATAAAAATACCATAGTGATAATGAAGTAAAACTAGGTTAAACGAAAAAAAAAAAAAAAAATTTGGCCGTAGCGGGATGCGATCTCTCGATCTTTGGGTTGCCGAGCAAAAGGTTTACCACTAGACCACTACGAATCTCTGTTAACATAGTCTTAAAAGTCGCACATGTTCATCGGCTCCCTCAGGGAGCTTGTGATTTGGGCATTGTTCTCGTGGCCCGTCATAATTACCGTCAAAACAAGGAATATAGTTGAAAAGCCCCCGAAATAGCCAGCTTTATCAGGATGCAGGCATTGAATAAAGGGCATAATATAAGTCGTGCAACGCGTTTCAACATGCTTGCCGCGTGCATATGATATATTACATATACCTCGCGTCGCCGTGCGCTCAACTACTATGATATTGATTGAATTATGAATTTTGTCAGAGAGGATCATTATTGAGTATCCCGTAGAATAAAAGAATCTTCCGCGAATTGTGTCAATGATAAAACTCGCGTTGGTCTGAAGTAGTTTTGAGGTTACCTCTCTACCTTGGAGGCGAAACCGAACTTCCCTTCAGCTTGGAGGTAAATATTCCTCCAGTGGGAGGAGAATTCACCTTCAAGCGAAATACCTGTAAGCTTGGAGGAAAAATATACTCTAGTTGAAGGCTTTTTTTCCTCCAAGAGATTTAGAATGTCCAGTTTCGGCTCGTGGTGATGATATAGAGTATGCTTGCGATAAAAAAATCGAAAAGATATCAGAGATCATCCGTCAGACAATGAAATTCCATGAGTTCAATAGATTTCCACCGATCCACCAACTCATCGTATAGAGAGCCGCGAATCTACCCTCAGTAAACGGACGACGCGAAGCGCGCGAACTCCAGTTTCGGCTCGTGGTGCTGATATAGAGTATGCTTACGATAGAAAAATCGAAAAGATATCAGGGATCATCCGTAGGACGATGGAATTTCATGAGTTCAATAGATTTCCACCGATCCACCAACTCATCGTATAGAGAGTCGCGAATCTACCCTCAGTAAACGGACGACGCGAAGCGCCCGATCTCCAGTTTCGGCTCGTGGTGCTGATAAAGAGTATGCTTGCGATAGGAAAATCGAAAAGATATCAGGGATCATCCGTCAGACGATGAAATTCCATGAGTTCAATAGATTTCCACCGATCCATCAACTCATCGTATAGAGAGTCGCGAATCTACCCTGAGTAAACGGACGACGCAAAGCGCCCGATCTCCAGTTTCGGCTCGTGGTGCTGATATAGAGTATGCTTGCGATAGAAAAATCGAGAAGATATCAGGGATCATCCGTCAGACGATGGAATTCCATGAGTTCAATAGATATCCACCGATCCACCAACTCATCGTATAGAGAGTCGCGAATCTACCCTCAGTAAACGGACGACGCGAAGCGCCCGATCTCCAGTTTCGGCTCGTGGTGCTGATATAGAGTATGCTTGCGATAGAAAAATCGAAAAGATATCAGGGATCATCCGTAGGACGATGAAATTCCATGAGTTCAATAGATTTCCACCGATCCACCAACTCATCGTATAGAGAGTCGCGAATCTACCCTCAGTAAACGGACGACGCGAAGCGCCCGATCTCCAGTTTCGGCTCGTGGTGCTGATATAGAGTATGCTTGCGATAGAAAAATCGAAAAGATATCAGGGATCATCCGTAGGACGATGAAATTCCATGAGTTCAATAGATTTCCACCGATCCACCAACTCATCGTATAGAGAGTCGCGAATCTACCCTCAGTAAACGGACGACGCGAAGCGCCCGATCTCCAGTTTCGGCTCGTGGTGCTGATATAGAGTATGCTTGCGATAGAAAAATCGAAAAGATATCAGGGATCATCCGTAGGACGATGGAATTTCATGAGTTCAATAGATTTCCACCGATCCACCAACTCATCGTATAGAGAGTCGCGAATCTACCCTCAGTAAACGGACGACGCGAAGCGCCCGATCTCCAGTTTCGGCTCGTGGTGCTGATAAAGAGTATGCTTGCGATAGAAAAATCGAAAAGATATCAGGGATCATCCGTCAGACGATGAAGTTCCATGAGTTCAATAGATTTCCACCGATCCATCAACTCATCGTATAGAGAGTCGCGAATCTACCCTCAGTAAACGGACGACGCAAAGCGCCCGATCTCCAGTTTCGGCTCGTGGTGCTGATATAGAGTATGCTTGCGATAGAAAAATCGAAAAGATATCAGGGATCATCCGTCAGACGATGAAATTCCATGAGTTCAATAGATATCCACCGATCCACCAACTCATCGTATAGAGAGTCGCGAATCTACCCTCAGTAAACGGACGACGCGAAGCGCCCGATCTCCAGTTTCGGCTCGTGGTGCTGATATAGAGTATGCTTGCGATAGAAAAATCGAAAAGATATCAGGGATCATCCGTAGGACGATGAAATTCCATGAGTTCAATAGATTTCCACCGATCCACCAACTCATCGTATAGAGAGTCGCGAATCTACCCTCAGTAAACGGACGACGCGAAGCGCCCGATCTCCAGTTTCGGCTCGTGGTGCTGATATAGAGTATGCTTGCGATAGAAAAATCGAAAAGATATCAGGGATCATCCGTAGGACGATGAAATTCCATGAGTTCAATAGATTTCCACCGATCCACCAACTCATCGTATAGAGAGTCGCGAATCTACCCTCAGTAAACGGACGACGCGAAGCGCCCGATCTCCAGTTTCGGCTCGTGGTGCTGATATAGAGTATGCTTGCGATAGAAAAATCGAAAAGAAATCAGGGATCATCCGTCAGACGATGAAATTCCATGAGTTCAATAGATTTCCACCGATCCACCAACTCATCGTATAGAGAGTCGCGAATCTACCCTCAGTAAACGGACGACGCGAAGCGCCCGATCTCCAGTTTCGGCTCGTGGTGCTGATATAGAGTGTGCTTGCGATAGAAAAATCGAAAAGATATCAGGGATCATCCGTCTGACGATAATATTCCATAAATTGAAGAGTTCATCACCGATTCATAAATCCTCCTCCCGGAAAATCGCAAACTCACACTCTGGCGACGACGCACACGAGGCCTTCGGGTGACTGTTTCGCCCGAGTGTTGTCCGTGTAGGATGCTCCTGTTTGAAAAAATCCGGGAAATATCGGTTATCATCTTTCGTGTGAGATTCCGTGAAAAGAATGGTTCGCAACTGAATCATAGGTACGCTCTCCTGAGGATCGTAAAAACACTGTGGAGCGTTGAGCCACATGAGACGCTTGAGTAACTGTTCTGTCCGTGTAATGCTCACGTAGAACGCAAGTGTGTTGGAAAAACGAGCTCAAATTAAAGTTACAAAATATTACATCTGATTTCTCCGGTTATATAGAGAAAATATAATCCAAGTGCCCGTGCATGTATTTTCAAAGTGCCGCGCCAATGCGCACGCTCGTACGGCAATTCAGCAATTGGCATACCGGCACCCAAAATGGCCGCCGCCGCGTCTCTGCAACAGGTTGATCACACGGCTTCCTGGTGCTCGCGCTACGTGAAGGTTTAGTGTTTTCGTGTTCCTGGTGTGTCAGTGTGTGCAGTGGTTCATCAAGAACCTGTGAAATCTTTGCCCAGGCGTGGCACCACGCAGGACCCACACCATCAGCGCACAATAAGTGTCTGCTCGGGCGAACAAAACCCGACTGTTTACGTCGTCAGTAGCTCAGTAATTGATGACTTCGATAATCTATCATTGGTTGTGGCATCTGCGTTTGGTCTTTTCCTACAGCCTGAATGCTCCAGAGAAGCTGGGTAAGTCGTACTCATTATCTATAGTACTCAACAACATGGAGCATGTACTGGCATGGGGCAGCTAGTAAACAAACCTAACTTTTTCACTCAGCTCATGAATGAGAGATTGAAAGCATGATTATTTAGGCTTGAAAGATCATAAAAAATGTCTTGTTTCAGATGAACTAACTGTCATGTAGCTAGTTTATTCATTTGAAGCTTTTACATGATTGCAGGTATTGCGGAAAGTTTGGAATAAGGCTTGGACTAAGGAACGAACTTGGTGTAGTAGTTGCTAGAGGTGTACTAATCACTTCTATGGATGTTACCCGTCTCCAGAAATTATGTGAGGTCTTATTGATACCTACTGCATCATCTTCCACCCTCAACACTCCAAGTCGACTGTTTATATCTCCAACTAAGATGGTTGGAGTCTTGGTTTTACAGAGGGTCTCTCTCGGATTCAGTTGTAATGGGTGAGACATTCATGCTAGGATGTTTGTTATTGTGTTTGTGTCCTCTGGGTATATCCTAGAAGCACTAGGATCATTAGAGAGGTATGTTTACCTACTTGGACCACCTCCAGGGCTGTGTCAGCTGGAGTCGTCATGATCAGATGTAGTAGCGAGGTAAGACTATTTCTACCCCATGGAGCTCATGTTACTTGAAAAATATCAATTAATCATTGGAAAAGGTTAACCTCACTTAATTATTAACAATGATGGAGAATTGTCTCCTTTTTAACTCTAAATAAGATTCATCTCTTTTCAGGTTCTGGTCATTGCCATTTCTTGGTGATGACTGAAAAGAGAATTGAATTCTGATTCTTTTGATCTTTACAGGACTTGTAGAAACTAACAAATCTTATTCAGTGAACATGCTGGCCCAACATTCAAACCAAAAACTGAGAAATGAGGTGATGGAGAATAATTCATGAATGAGTGAAACTATATCTTCCAGCGGTATCTAACAATGATTGCACCACCATATGCTGCCATCGGGGGAGAACAACCCTAAATACGTGTGAGCTATAATCTCACAAGGCCAAGGTATTTTGCCAATTGATTCTTCTAACTCAAATTGCATGGATGAGCCAGGAATTTATTATTTTTTTCACTAATATACTGGAATTATTTTCTCCCAGAACTGGACTTCAAAGAAACATGGAAAAAAAATCATGAAAAGTATAGAAAATGGTATGGATCAAACTTTCAAATCTTATTCTTCTTCTCATTCGAACTCAAAATTCAAATTTGAGATCGATCGATAGTATCAAACCAATGCTCAATTTCACAATCAGTAGCCTACATTTTTTTCTGATATGTTCATGTCTATATATTATCAAGATCCATCTGAGGTGCTGTTGAGTGAGCTTCTCATATCACCCCCTTCTGGCCAAACCGAAGATAGACTAAATTTTTCTGCCCTTTGTGAATGTTTATGCGTTTGTTATCCTTCATGCATCAGTGTCGCATCTGTACCGCTCATCTCATCGAATTGAGACTTTTCAGTACCATCAGGATGTTATAAGTAAATCTCTAATTCTCCTCTTCCTGCATTTAATCCGATTTACTATGGATTGATTATAGGACAATTGCTAAAATTCTGTCTTGTTACACTGAAATATCTTTCTACGATACAGTCTCACGAGAATCCACCTGACAAACGAAGATTCTTCTCGAAATAACCCACCGATGCTAACTTCAAATTGATTTGGATTATGAAAACAAAGGTTTTTGTTATGTGATCAGAATAGAGTTTTTGGTGGAAATTCTGAATTTTTGTTGAAGAATGAATTGAAATCACGTCCAAAGGTAGTTCAATCAATTGGTATCAACCAATTGATGAAGAATGTTGGAATAGAATCTCTCTAGTTCATTGAAAGGTGGGTCGATTAAATGCAGGAGAAGCTATGAGCAAAAATAGAAACTTAGATACAATTTTATTCTGATATTTAGAGTTATTCTCACGACATTCCTTTTTGGGAGCATTCAGGTCATCTACACTCTTGTTTTTCGGGCAAGGTATACTTTTTGTGGAAAAAAATTAACATTTCTCATTGTCGTAACGAATTCATTAATCACAATTATTTGCCTAAGGGTTTCAATAGTTGGTTTCTCAACTAGAACTGAAGTTCTCACGCTCAAATAGTGAACAGAAAGGACCCCGCAGAGATAGCCGCGACGATTGTCACGTTTTCATGCAGAGTGTCGTCAGCAGTCAGTCTTGGGATAAACTTGATTGAGATGTCAGGTTTGCGCCTTCATTGTCAAATATATTCCATGTAAGTGACTTGTTTACCCAAAATTATTGTTAAAAATTTGCTAGAGTAATTGGCGCTACATATTTTAGACTCTGTCCTCGATGAGGTATCTGATATTCCATCTTCAATTAATGAATCATAGATGTGTCATCGATATAAGTACTCGAGGGCGAGATAGCCCCTAGCCCCATTGTATGATCGAGAAATCCTCATTTCCGTCCGATCTCGTTGCTCATTGACAAACTTAGGTCGATATTTTTGTGCTTGAAGATGAAATTACTTGGTTTGTAGAATTTTACTAACACATGTTTACTGCAACGATGGGCCTCGGAATTTAGCGCTCAAGAAATGAAATTTACACTGAATTTTGGTTTGTATCTTGATGTTGCGAGATGCGATGAATCTGATCGAATCCTGATAAACACACAAGAAGTTTGCTGCAGCCTGTGGCGAATTTTTTGAAATTCAAAAGCTCCTTCTGACCATGTAACGATGCTCTCTGACAGTCAATCGCACCGCTATATACGTGAATTGTATACCTCTGTAATGATACGAATTAATTTTTCGTATACGAAAAATAATAATACGAGTGATAAGTTGATTGTATACCTCTGTGCTGAATTGCGTCAGAGATGAATAACGATTCGGACTGATTTTTCCGGTGTCAAACATTTATAAATGTATTCGATATTTGGTGGAACGTGATCTGTATCAAGAAACCAGTCTGAGAACATTTTTTCTTGTCGAATGATTAGAGAGCTGTTTCAAGTTCGGCGTGATTGATAAGCTAAATCCATGAAACGAAGATGTAACAAGGAATTCAGACAAATAGGTCTTGATAGAGGATGTAATAGATCCTTACAAACAATCAGACGCATATGAAGATGCATCATACAACTTTTGGATCAGCCATACGCATAGAAAGATGCAACATATCCTGAAAATCAATAATATGTGTCTAAGGATGCAGAGATCCACTGAAACGATCGTTCTGAAACCGAAATTAACGTTCAAGGGTAATAGATATCCCTAGATTTGAACATGAGTCAAATGGTGACTGTGCGTGAAAATATGTGCATATTTGAACTGAGTTCATTGGTTGATAGATGACTTGATTGATTTTTTGTTTACATAATTATGACACGATTCACTCTGTTATCTATAAGATTTGTGGTTGGGATGCAAATTTCAGTAACAACAGAGATAAGCTTTCTGTACATAAAGATTCTAAACACGTATGATCGCATTATCATGTAAAGTTCATGAAAAGTTTCAAAATTTGGATATTGATAATTCAATGGATTTACAGACATTTAGCCCATAACTCGGCATGCTCTGCCAATCTATATAGGTTGAGAAGAATGGACAGTTCGGTCCCAAAAAATTAGCAGTAATAGCACAAGACTGAAATTTCAACATTTGTGATATTCAGCAGTAGTTTTTTGGTGGGTTGTTTGAAAGCAACAGTGTAAAATGAATGAGAGGACGTATCACGATATATTTATTGAACTTGAAAAGACAGAAGGATTGCAACAGCTAGGTATGTTGCTGACAGCTTGAGGATGTATTTTTGAAAAACGATATAAACATGAGTTGTTTATATGAATTCATGAGAATTATTGCGAAAAGTAGAATGGCATGATTAGAGTGTATTCAGAAAAACGATATAAACGCGAGTTGTTTATATGTATTCATGAAAATAATTGGAGAAAATAGAATGGCATGATTCCAATCGACAAAAAAATTCTGGCAATTCTGAGCAGAAACAATCACATAGATGAGACGTCACTCGAACAACACACATCCAAAGACGTGCCATTCAACATGGTCGTTCGTAACCTATCATTTGCATCGTGGCAAAGGGGCTCAAATAATGAGTTTTCACTGTTGAGTGTCACAGATAAGCGTTGGAGAGATAAGAAAATAATATCATATCGTTGAATGTATTATTACTAACCCCTCATTCCATCTAACTCACACGCCACATAACCTTTTGGTATTGTGCACTACCGTGGTGGCGCCACTTGCTGGGCTCGAACTCTTACATTTGTAAAATTTGAGACGGCGGTGGGGACACCACAATTCCCTAGGCCTGGATCGACCACGTGACAGTGTACGGACTCGCCTTAACACGTTTGCTGTGATGGGCCCCACCGATGGGATCCGCGATTTTTTGTCTTTCTATCTTTGCCGACTCAGACGTGCTTGGAAAATTCGCCCAAAACAATCTATCGTGGTGAGTTACTTCACCAATGTCGTGAACAATGAGCCAAAAAAAATTCAACTCCATATGGACGTTTCTACCGAGCTGCGATGGTCCAATTAATGACCGGAATAAAATTACGAAAAAACAGTGTCGCAGCGAACGTGTTAAAAACACTCTTCATGGCTCCACGAGATTGTATTTTCGCATTTTTTCTGCATCGTTCCGTCGATTAGTTGATCTCATCAGGCTTATTTTTGAATCAAAATGATCACATTGCAGAAATAATTTGTATTAGGTAGGAAAAATTGTCCATACCTCGTCAGGGATTTCAGCGCGAGCATGTGTTATGATAACAAACGGCAATGCCATGGATTTTGCTATAATTGGGTGAGACTATGTGAATAATTTCGCGAGTAAGAAGTTTATCGAGAAAAGATGGGTCCCAGTTTCTTAAAAAATTATCTTCCTTGATTCTATAGGTCAAAACATATGTCTCTACGTCCTTGGAAAAATAAGAAGGATTTTTCCCGACCCCGCCAAGCTAGTTGGAATTTTGTTCTGAATTTTTCTCGCAAAACTTTCGTGATTATTTTCACTGACACTATTATTACTCATAAACAGCGATGGACAGCAAAATGTGATTGGCCGAGGTCTTATCATCTCACCAAATTGATACATGAGTTGTTCCATGAGAATTACTCTTCAATTCTTTCTCGAGATGCTACTGATTCAAAGTTTCCGGGAGTGCACTTTGTGATGTGGAATGTCGTGTATTTTACACGATAAGTATATACAGATAGCTTTGTTGGGTTTGAAGCGATTTGTTTTGCAGTGTTCGAATTATGAAACGATCCAAGAATACAATCTTGTCATCACCGATGAAGAATGTTCCTTACTCTGTCTCACCTGGTTTTTCAAGATTAAGGAAAATGTCCATAATCATCAGGATAACCCGAGTTTATAATCTAGATTCGATGTATATGTCAAGTTTCTAACAAATTATTTGTGAAGAATTTGAATCCCGTGATATATCCAACCGATTCTCTCGATCATCCAAAAATCTCTTTACTGACTTTTGTCATATATACAATCAATTCCACCTTGTGGAGGCTCCTGCATATGATAATATCTGAGAAACTACTAACAAGGGGAATCCGGAGTCTCCGGGTCCTGAAATCTCACCAAAGTTTTTTCACAGTTTCGTACCACCTAGAATATGAAGAATCTAAAGCAACTCTGTCAAATGGGCCTTCTGTTCTGAGCTATAGCCAGAAACGTCAACATTGCTAGTATATCTAATATCTATATATATTACTTTTTAACATGGGCCCATATGGGCAATGCTAATGTCATAGGCTGTAGCTCTGAACGGGAGGCCCATTTGACAAAGTTGCTTTAGGTTCTTCATATTCTAGGTGGTACGAAACTGTAAAAAAAATTTGGTGAGATTTCAGGACCCGGAGACTCCGGACTCCCCTTGTAAGTCAGGAATCTTGTAGTGGGCAATAGGATGGGCCGAAAAATGGAATTTTTTCCAAATCAAAACGCTTGGGGTCCCAGTTTTTGCCATTTTCACATAGATAGAGGAAAAATTTTCCTGCGATTTTCAAAATGAGGTATTCTGCTGGAGCAAGAGCCCTAAAGATTTTTGAAAATGGAGGTTTTTCACTCGTTTTTTGCGTTATTTTTCAAACTGATCGAATGAGGCGGGGATCGCACCCGGGATGTGAATCATCTTACAAGCCACAATTTCTTATGTATTTTTGCATGTAAAACCGAATTCGTGGTCCGCTTGAGCCTCAGAAGCGAAGGCTCTCTGTAGAATGGAAGACAACGATCGTAGCAAAAAAACGGCACTTTTCCGGAAAACAACAAATCACGTTAAAATCGGGATGTGTGAAAGAGCTCCCTATTCCTGGGTCCAAAATAGCACCTCATTACTCTTCCTTGCGTATTTTGACCTGCTGAAAACTATCCCGGTGGTTTTAGGGAGCTTGGATACGTAGAATGTAGGTATCAAGCAGATGACGACGAGCGATTTTCATCCTAAGCTTATACATTGATTGCATATCGTTGTACACGGGCTTTGACACATCGGGAATCGGCTCCTCTTTACTTGAATTTCACGCATCAAAGCTCCCTAAAACCATCGGGATCGTTTTCAGCGTGTCAAAATACGTAAGAAAAAGTAGTGTGATGGTGTTTTGGACCCAGAAATAGGGAGCTCTTCCACACATACCGATTTTAACGTAATTTGTTGTTTTCCGGAAAAGTGCCGTTTTTTCGCTACGATCGTTGTCTTCCATTCTACAAAGAGCCTTCACTTCTGAGGCTCAAGCGGACCACGCATTCGGTCTCTACGTGCAAAAATACATAAGAAATGATGGTTCGTAAGATGATTCACATCCCGGTTGCCTTCTCCGCCTCATTCGATCAGTTTGAAAAATAGCGCAAAAAACGAGTAAAAAACCTTCATTTTTAAAGATATTCAGGGCTCTTGCTCCAGCAGAAAATCTCACTTCAAAAATCGCAGGAAAATTTTTTCTTTATCTACGTGCAAAATGGCAAAAACTGGGACCCCAAGCGTTTTGATTTGGAAAAAATTCCATTTTTCGGCCCACCCTAGTGGGCAATCCATCAATATTGTATGGACCGACGTAATTGGCGTAATAGCATGGGATAATCGGTTGTAACGTGTGTTATCAGGAATGTTAGTCGATAGTTCGACGTCTGTTATATATAGCGCGGTGTATATATGTAGGCATATGCATCCGATAACGATGAATTATCTTCAGTAAGCTAGAGAAATCGGTGCAAGTGAAGGAGTGGGGATTTACCACATAGAGAAATAGCTCGTGGCGCATAAAATAGCCAAGTAGCTGAGTCTGAAACTAACATTCTCTTGCAGTTGCCTTAAATACATGACGAGTATGGATATAGTCCATCTGTAGCCATGAACAATAGCTTCAGCCACCGTGATTTTTCTAATAAAACTATGCATAAGGTCAGATTCATTCGAAAATCCTAAATCGATCCTGTTAGATTCAGATTTGCCAGTTTATTTTGCTAGATTTCATGAAAAATATTCCAATGTAGACAGGGTTTGGCACGAAATGAAATCACAGTTTCGTATCGCAGGGTTAATCTTTTCGTAATAATTTTGGAGATGCATCTGACCGTTGGATATTTTGCATCCAAGATGAATGGGAAGCAATTCTAGAATTACCACAGTAGTTTGACCCTCCGATACGAAATGAAACGAAAATTAGAATCAATTTCGTGTCGAGCTCTGAATGCAGAGTACGTTCTCAATAATCACAATGGAATTATTTTCACCAAATTTGATAAAAAATTGACAGCTATCGTAGCATCGAAATCTATAGATTAAATGATATTCTGATCGTCTTTGAGACAAAGGAGAAAAATTTCAATGCCCGGAGGCCATAATTTGGTTGCGATGTTTAAAAGACACTTACCTCTGATGGTGAATAGACAGTCTCACTTTGAGTGTCAAAATGAACGTTTGTATAGTGTTGTGTTTAATCCTCTTGGTGCAGTGCTCTGTTTCGCAAGATTTATCCGATGTGGGTGAGTAATCGTAGAAATTTTTTTGAAATAATCAATAAAAGTTGAATGGAAGAGTGGTTAGAGAATATTTTCCACTGGGCATTTCGAAATGATCATTGTTGAATTTACATCAAAGTATGGGGTTCTCCTGATCGCGTAATTTCCATAATGGCGAGAATCCTATGATTCGTCAACTTTTTCAAGGACAAAACGGTCAGATGAATCATTATTCAAGATCGGAGATCTTCCACAAAAATTGATTCTTGAGATGCATAAAGTATAATTTTCTCCACTCCCATTCCCCTCCTCTTTTCCATTACTGTAAAAATTGAATTCTTTGTAAGACAATAGTCAGGGCCCACAGTCTAGAATGGATTCAAAACCGTTCAAAACCAGGAAAGCTATTGAAGAATTCTTGACACAACTGCGCGTTAAACTCAATATAAAAGTAGCCATGCAATTACTCTCAAATTTGACATTCAAGACCCGTGGATCTGCAATTAGAATAGATGTCATCGAGATCAGGTGTCTATTTTTATGACTGTGTTCATTTACAAAAAAAAAAGGTGAGTGACGGATTCCGCAAGATATTTTTGACGTCCTCTTGATTTCTAAACGTAAAACAGTCAATTGAGATAATTCATCATTCATCTCAGCCGATGAACTTGATTCGAAGAGACAAATTAGGAGCTCCTGTTCAAAGAGCTGATCCGATTCTACTCTGAAAATTAGCTATCTAAACATTTTGAACCTTTTTTCCCAATCTTGCAGTATCATGAATCATCATACCTCCTTCCAAATAATATCGATATTATAACTCTGATCATTTCGAAGTGCATATAGTCTTCATCGTTGCAGGCTTAATTTGCATCATAGTTTTCCATGCTTGCAAATACGCTATTGGTGAATATTGTATACATTATATCCGCATTCGAGCTAAAATTCAAATAATGGTATCCGGTATATAGGCTGTTTGTATTGCAAAATCATGAGCTAACTTTGCAAACTCTGCTCCATACCAGTTAGATAGCGCAATGAATTTCACACAGGGTATATGCAATGGCAAACGATGTTTGTGGAATCTACATAGCCTTAATGAACCCCACATTTTATTGAAAATCCATTATATGAAAGTAGAGCGCAGGAGTGTCGGATATCCCAAAATCTCGTTGAGGACTAGAACTTTATTTGTAAGGTATTATGAATTTAGTTGATCTTCATGAGTGATCTTTTGCTACGAACACATACGGGATCAAACGAGACTTAGCGAAAAACTTGTTTTAACGCAAAAAATATTCAATAATCATTCGGGAAATGACGAAGAACGTCGAAACTACAAAATTGTGAATTTTTCATATCCTCTCATTTTTCCCGAAATTGGATGGAGAAGGCATGGTGAGATTTCATTATTGGGGGAATTTATTCTCAGGATTGCTAGAGATTTTTCAGAAAATTCTTAGATTTTTACCATGTGACATTCAGAAGTTATCATGAATATTGATTTTCGGACGTGTCCACTGTGGACAGAATAAGTAAGGGAGTTAATGACGAGTTTATTTACTGTATCCTTAGGTACATGTATTATCACATACTTTCTCAGCTATTCCTACATTTCATTGGCCCAGAACACTCAAATTTAATTCAACTCATACAAAATTTTGGTATCGTCAATTATGTGTAAAAATCAGTAAACATGAAACAGTATAAAAGTAATTTCCTCGCGAGAAATTTGATGTTTCTGAACCACGGAACTCAGAATCGAAATTCTGATAATTTTAGTCAAAAATAGGTATAATACGCAACTGATTATATTTGATTGATTATAGAATTTGTGGAAGTCGGGAACAAGGGTGAAGTGCAACCAGACGAAGATGATGGTAGGATCGTTGGAGGTTACCCAACAACTATAGATCGGCATCCTTATCAGGTAAACCGACCGCAAATTCTTGGTTGCTTTGACATTGAATAATCGACACTATCGCGCTATCTTGGCTTTATAATGTGCGCAGGTATCTCTACGATATAAAGGACGACATAGATGCGGAGGGGCCATCATCTCGGATGAATGGATTATCACCGCAGCTCATTGCGTCAAAGGGTGAGCTTCCCTATCTCATATCGCAAACTTCAAAATTTTACTTTGCAGTTGTCCTGTGATAGCAAATTTTATCATACATTCTTTTCTTGATGATTGATTGTGATACAACTCAATCTTTGATTGGGGTAAGACAAGTTTAATTTCAAGAATTGATTTATGCGGATACCTGGATATTGAAACGATTATTTATATGTATAGGAGCGTGATCACATACAATTATGAGTCTCATTACTTGGCCAAACTGATTACTGAATCAGCTGTAATTTTCCGAAACACTATGATTTAAATGCATCTTATGATAAAATTTCCGGTCGTATTATCGATCAGACAGCTGTTTTCCTCACTTCTATGGATGCTGTTTATGAGGGGGAATTTTGAAATTAAGAAAAATATTCATCCGATCAACTCACCACGATCAAAAATTGTATCACAAATTGCATTCAAAACAGGTTGTCTCGGTGAATCACGTTGGTTTGGTATGGCAATATAATGAATTTTACCTTGATGAGGATTTGAATCTCTATGATCGCATACATCTTATGCGATACTACACATTTATGTGACAGTACACATTCCACTCTGATGGTTCATCAATATCAATGCGGTAAAAAATGAAGTAATATTGTTACTCATTTTGATTTTTAAGAGCTAAAAAGTTATGGTGAAAGTAAATTACTCGCGAGACTCGTAAAATGGGTCAGTTAGTCGGTCATAGCCAGATTTCATGTATAATTTGATAATTAAGTACTGAATTTTATGTTCTTCAACAGAGTAGTAGATAGCTATCTAAAGGTCAAAGCTGGTTCAACACTGGTCAATGGTCGAGGACAAGTTTCACGTGTCAGACGTGTCTTCATTCATGACAACTACTCATCACGCAGCTCTGATTTTGATATCGCTATTATTCGTGTGAGTATTCTGATTCGTGATTTCCTTTGTTTGACTGCTTCATGGATCGAGAACAAATTATAAAATTATGATATTCGTATCTGGTATGAGCTTTGGATGAAAGTGGTTCTGTGATTAACCAATCTTTGTTTTTTTTTTATCAGCTTGGTAGCTAAAATTTGTAACGATGATATACAATTACATTCCACTGAGTACTTATCACTCATATGAATTTTGGATATTTTTGAAGATATTCTTATATATTCTCTGGATAAAACTATGCGAATCTATGACTGAATATTCTTCTTTGCGGGGGAATATTAGTGATGTCGTACCGAAGTCCATGCAAAGAAAGGTTACTTTCTTAGACTCGGACGAAAAGTAAACCATATTCCGTTATAAGACGGCATACTTAACTTCTCCATATTCTTTCTGCTTGAACTATTGGTATTTCGTCTAATTGATAACCGAGAGAAATTGGCTTAGACTTTTGGCACCTATTCGGATCAGGTCAGTACTGCAAAAATTCTCATACAACAAAAAAGTTTCTTGACCCACTCTAATCATTGACCAGTGCTCAAAATTCAATCCACCCCAAATCATTAACCTTCTAGCGCCCAAGGTATCAATGACACGGAATTTTTGTTTTTTTACTTCAAATGTTTTCATTTGGCTCTTAGATGGACGTGGCGAATGGCAATTTCCTCAAAATAACTGGAAACAGCATTTTTTCGAGTGGGTCCTGCAGGACCCATTGGGCGTTATGGTCATAATATTGAATCTACACAAACAATCTTCTCGTTTCGAACTAAGGGCTTGTATTTTCAGACTTTTCGAGTGAATTTATGACGAAGAAACTTACAAACATGGACCAATGAGAACATTATCAAATTATTCAGTTAATCTGAATTCTTATGATGGAAATCATAGAAACAGTTTTTTGGATACATTAAAGCAAAGAGTTACTTGACACTTCTTATAAACAGAGTATACTTTACTCTTTACTCAGAGCTTACATCTTTGTTTGCAATCCGCAAACTTGACAAAGTTCTCTTGCGAGTCATAAGTATCTCATATCCACAACAATTTTCTTAGAGATTCGACGGCTGGGATTCTGAGCTGAGCTTGATAGAGATCGATTCGAACGACCACGTGACTTCTGTGAACGCGAACGCCCACTTGGTTCTGCGGGACTCACTTCACGCACAATTACACGCTCAAATATTTTTCTACGTGAAAGATATTCATGCATGAATACCATGTCGCGGGAACCCAGTGGGTCCTGTGGAACCCACTTTTTAAATTGACCAGCTCCCAGACAATTTTCCCATTTGAACCATTTCAACGCATGGATACCTTCAAGGGGGGCTCAAAAAAGATGGTCCAATAGCTATTGGATACTGAGGAGTCATTCGCATTTTTACATGACTCGATTTAGACCGTAAAACTCACGTCCTCGTCGAGCGACGTGCGAGCGCTGAGTTTCGCGTGATCCCGAAAACTATGTACGCTCTATCAGGGCTTCGTATCATCACTGACACTCAGTTTCGGTCTAGAAGAAAGCCATTACCCTGCATAATTGCCGAAATATTGCCGTGGTGCTTGTCATGTCTGGATTTTGAAAGTGGATCCCACAGGGCCTACTGGGCGCTAGAGGGTTAATATACATTTTTCAATTATTATTTTCAATTTAAAATTGATACAGGACTAATATTTTGTTTTTTAGCTAGAACGTCGGTTACTCTTCAATCGTCGAGTATCACCCATCAATCTACCAGAGCCCGATGATATATTTAGTTCGGGCGATCGAGTCCTTGTAACGGGTTGGGGTGCAACAGAAAGTAGTGGTCCGTCAAGTGATCAATTACGAGCTGTTGAAGTGCCACTAGTGAGCAGTCATCAATGTCAAGAACAGTACACTACACGACGCATCACTTTACGCATGATATGTGCTGGTTTTATCGGTAAAGGTGGTAAAGATGCTTGTCAGGTATGGACATAATTATGTTATTCTTCAAAGATTGAATTGAGTCTTTTATCTTTGATGACGAAATTCGATTATTTCTTGGATGATTCTTGAAATAGATTGTTGAGCTTAATGATGGCAGGCTGATTGCCTCTTATTGAGTTCAATGAACTCGGTGTAATGTGTCTATTAGAATATCGACAGTGCTTGAGAAGCTGATGCCTTTCCAAGAATATTTCTTTTGGTGACTTTGGGAGTATCTGGATGTCTGAGAATGATCTCATGTCAACTTTTTCAACTTTTCCATACAACGACAAAGAAATATTAAAAATATCAAAGAGTTCTCTCGATAGACTGATGTTTCTCAAAGTTGACCAAAGTTCACAAGAAAAAAGTGGAACAAAAGTTCCTCTTCTCGTGATTCTTTCAAGAACCATTCAATGATGGAGCGCTCAGCAAACCTCACGAATGTTCCGAATTCATAATGTTATATTTCATGGAACGGGTTTTAAAGACCTTTTCCCAATTTTGAAAGTCGTTAAGCTAGTGTTCCATCTTCTGTCGTATTTTTTTATCTAGAATGGTATAGAAGAGGAGTAGTGGATATTGGAGTAGGCCAAAAACAAAAACTCCTCCAAATCTTCACGGGGTAGGTCATAAAAGATGTATTGTTACATGTAGATGTGAAAGTTTCTCTGCTGGGTGATAAGAATTGATATCTAAGCAACGGTCCTGGAGATTCTTCAGAATGAAGAAAATGGGGGCTATTTCCACGTTATTTTCAAGAATGAAATAACAAGGCACGGAGCAATGTTGTCGCTTGAATCATCATGCAAACAATCCATTTCTCATGTAATTCCAACCGTACAAACCAAAACCAAGGTTCCTTCAGGCCTTGGGGGGTCAAGAATCTTTCTGAATCGCAAAATCCCGATCGTAGCTAAAAAACCACATCTTTCCGGATACACCAATATCCGGTTAAATTCGGGCTGGCACGAGAACGGTCTGGTTCTCGTCTCGGTCTTCTCGTAAAAAGCGAGAACCAAATCAATCCAATATCCCCCCAAGTGGAATTGATGTACTACTCGAGCATGATCATTTCATTCTGTCGAAAGGCTTATTGACCATGGCTCCTCTTTATTCTGTGAAGCCGAGACCACGATGAGACCGGTCTTGTGGCAGCCTTACCAGGTGTGTACCTGAGAACAATATTCCAATAAACCTAGACTCATATCAAACCATGTTCTTCTGCATATTTTGACCTCCTAAGGGAGTGTGCATAAACCACGTAGCCCAATTTCTAGTCAATTTTGACCCCCCCTCCCCCCCCCCCCCCTTCCCCCCTGGGTGACCGGTTTCCGTATCTTTATCACATGGCCGGTAGACCAGATCGAGACCCCCGCTCTCCCTAAAATGGTTACGTGGTTTATGCACACCCCTAAGAAAGACCTCGATGGTCTTATGGAGCTTGGATGCTGTCGAGATCGAGGTTTGAGCAGCTTGAGTCCGGACTCCTTTAATGAAATTCACGGAACTCGCTCATTATGACTTACGCATACTTCGGACTCGACAGCATCTGAGCTCCACAAAACGATCGAGATCGTCCTCAGTACGCCAGAGTGCGTAGAAAATCATAGTGCGATAAGAGTCCAGGCCCATTTTAACGCTAATTACACCAATATGTCAATCTAAACGGACTTTGGTTTTTCCGGAGGAAGGTCGTTTTTTCGCTAGAATCGGTATTTCGCGATTCAGGAAGATCCTTGACCTCTTAGGTCTAAACCAATCATGTTCTCGGTTTCTGCGGGTGAAAGGACATAAGATTTGATTGTTATCATGATGAACCAGACGACAGCATTGGCCCGCGCTTTGTTACCTCACTTTCGAAAATAACGTGAAAACAGCCTCCATCTTCTTCATTTCCAAAAATCTCCAGGACTCTTGCTCGAGCGCAACGTGTTAATTCTCAATATCCAGCCGAAAAATTTTCACATCTACATATGAAACCACAACTTTTCTGACCTACCCCAATAACAATTTACGAAAATTTCTGTTGTTTGGCTCACCCTAGTGAGTATGTCACCCTTTACAAAATGATGAAAAGTTGGATTGACATGTCTACCATGGGCCCAAATCTTTCTTCTAGCACTAGCGGTAATTTGAAATCGATATTCGAATGTTGGAGTTTGCCTGAAGATTGTACAATAATCACCTAGAATCATCACGTTACTTTGACCAACTCTTCATACAGAATCCTTGGAAACCTTTTATGAGTATAAAATTGGAATGAATTGAGAAAACCCAGAACTCAATTTCAGATGGTAGAATTGATGGGTTTATGAACAAAGTGTATCATTGAATAATGATTTTATGAAGAATTTCAGCAAAAATGTTTGATTACAGGGTGACAGCGGAGGTCCACTAGTACAAGGTGGCAAACTAGTAGGCATTGTTTCTTGGGGGTGAGTCATAACAAAATTATTCAAACTCGCTCGATCTTTAGGGGACGCTCTGTAAAAATTCTATATGAGACCTTCTGTAAGCTCTAATGAAAATTCTGTGTGAGAAGTCCAAAATCTAGTCAAGGACGCTATCTACTCGAAAATCACGAGAAATTCTGTAGATGAATACTTGCGTACGAATTCCTATGTATTTCTTAGTTTTTTTCCCGGACTCCTTAAGTGAAAATTCTGTAAGGGATTCAGGTCAATGAATCCATATGCTTTCCTCAGGAACTGTAGTAAATTCCATCTTTAATTTCGTTTGAATTCGTTGATCCGGTATTTTTACTGGAATATACCTCTAAAACTCATCAGAGGCAATTCCTCGTTGGTAGTATCTTATATATGATTATCATGATCGTCAAAGCTGAGATTCCTGTGTGGAGTAGGATAGCAAATCAGAATCAATGGAATTAAATGGAATAGGAAATTAATTTGGTTACAAACCCTGCCCTCACCATCACTACATCAATTTATGAGGTTATGTGAACAAAATCCTCAAAATCGAGCTCAGGCATTATTTCTGATCATGGAGATTTAAAAAATTCCCCCTTCAGTTGTTGTATACTCTCAAATTATAATCCACACAAATATTCAAAATTCTAAGCTACCATCATATTTTTAGCCTTATAAGCTTCTTGGTAATTCATACACGTCAAATTCTACCTTTACCTTAACCAGCGAACCAATTCGTGGGCTTACTGCCAATTTCGAGATAATTTCTAGAGATTTTCTAAGCCCATAGCATGTAAAAGGAGGAATGGAAGGAATCAAAATGATTACGAATAATTACAGGTACGGCTGCGCCGAGCCATCGTATCCAGGAGTTTACACGCGGATCACGGCACTGCGCTCCTGGATCAGCGAAATTACCGATCTCTGAACACGATCATGCCCGATCATTTCCGCAACAAGGTATAGGTAGTTTCTAGCCCATGATTTCTGCTGTCGTTGAACCCGTTTGCACACGTCTTACTCCGCCTTCATCGTGTCATTGCAGATCTAGACAATTTTCAGACACTCCCATGTGATGTACCAATCGATGGCTGATGTATGTGCGTGGAATCGTCTTGCAGCTTTTTCTGCAGTTGGAGGTTATAGATAAGGGAGGAAATCCGGTGGGATTTGATTTTTGAGAAACTTGCTGTTACAGATCGTTGATTCGGGCTCAATTAATCGGTAGCTAGTTGAGATTTTATGATTTGTTTCCATAAGTAAGTTGAGAATAAAGGGTTACAAATAGAACGAGGATTGTATAGTTCAGAAAGATGATGGACTAATTTCTGGTTAATGACTGATTTTGTTGTCTGATCATCAGATTATCACTTTATTGGTATTGCAAAATTATGACCTGAAATTCTGACTTAGTTAAACTGTGATTACACTGAACAATAAGATTTCTTAAAATTATTTTGATACAATAAAAGTTTGCCAACATGTTCCTTTTATTCCACCCCTCAAAGTTTAGACCCTCAGATTATCGTCTGGATACAATATTCTATCACAATCTAGAGGAAAAATTGTAACTCATCATTCACCGTCTGGGAAATCTTTAAATAAAGGATTATATCCGTTTCCTTCATGATTTCGGCTCAAAAATAAATAGGAACATATCATCACATTCACTTGAGTTACTAAGTTATGCAAAAATGATGTGGAAATAGTTCTACGACTGGATAATATATTCACGCCGATTCTGTTGTAATTACTTAGTCATGATTCGATACTGTGATGATCGGAACATTTCTATTCGATGCAAGATTATCCTGGAAGATTTATTAGAGTCTGCAAGAACTTCCCTTGTTCATTTCATGTCGAATATTCCCAATATTTGAAATACAATCTAGGCTACGAATAGACGCGAATTGATATGATCGATTGAAGCTTCGTCAATTATTGAGACCCACCTGTAATACGATTCTAGCTGCAAAACGTCAAGGACAAAGCGATTAGGAATAGATGACGGAAATGGGGTATAAATATTAAGACAGCTTGGACTGGTGAATATCCTCGATTGTCATACAGCTTCATGACGCGTATTGATATTTCACAACTCTAGAATAACTATGATTGAGTCAACTAGTGATGATTCATCCAAATAAGATGACATCGTAGATGAATAGAGGTGAGGAAGTGATATACTCATCTTGATATTGATTTATCTATTAGTTGAGATTCATTGTAGTAAATTTATTGTATCTTAACACAAGTTACTTGTGATCCAGGGGATCGATATCTGATAATGATAGGTCCTCAGTAGGAATGTGAGAAGTATCGAGAGGATATTGGTGGTTTTTGTCATCCTTGAGATTTAATATGATAAAAATCCACAGTTTCGTCGATTTTCGAGGACGTTGGGGAATCAAATGAATTCCCAAAAATTTCATGATAAAAAATTTTATTGCGACGTTTCGTCCACAAGGTTTTGTGTACCTTATCAGGCTTGAGGTTTGTTATTCTTTAGACCGTTATGGGTTTTTTGATCGATTTTGTAGTGAAGACCAGACATAAGTATGGCTCTCGTCAATAGTGGCAAATACAGTAATTTGAAGCATAGTTGAAGGATTCTATCAAACCATGTAATTTTCCAAAAATATTGAGGCTTGGTAAAACCAATTTTATACGTCCATACGTAGAAATAGCGTGTCCTCGCTACGTGAGGAGGCCTGGAAACAAGCTGTTTCTGCGTACAGACGTATAAAACTGCATACGCGTCTCGTGCGGAAACATTTTTCCTTCGGGAAAACCAAGCTGGACGGTGCCATCGCCCACGTCCAACTTGGTTTCCCGAAGAAAAAAATGTTTCCAGTACTCGACGCGTAATGTACTATGAAATATCCATACCATATAGATTGCTTGTTTAGGACAAGGTGGTCTTATGGTCCCTGGAGTCCAGGAGTAGAGGTTGGAGTATAGTTTTAGACTAGGTAGAGTCGAAGCGTGAGTATGGTAGAATGTCTCGCTTCGAGTACTCTTTCAAAACATTGGTGATCCACGAAATCCAAATATTGCATTACGATATTAATTCCATTACTAGCGTTATTGCCTACCTCGCTAACGCTCGTCCGGCTTGGAAGTGTCTCTGATATGGTATGAGCGTCTGAAATGCTTCTGTAATTCAACAATGTAACGTTGAGATTTCATAATACAGTGAATTGGGAGAATAAAATTTCCTTGATGTAACCTAGTAACTGTGATTGAGAACTATTGAGTGGGGGTAATTTTGTGCATAGTGAGGTTCCTGAATCTCCAGTAAGTATCTGGGAATTTCGCTCAGTTAGCCAGCCCCAGCGACGGCCTCAGCCTCAATCCCAGCCCCTGTCTCAGTCACGCCCCATCCACGGATCCAGGCCCAGTCCCAGCCACAGCTCCAGCCTCAGTCCCAGTCAACCTCAGCCTTAACCACAACCCCGACCTCAGCTTCGGGCTGGCCCCAGCCTCAGCCTTAGCCACAGACCCAGTCTCAGCCACAGCCTTAGCCCAGGACCCAGCTCCAGACGCAGCCCAGCCTCACCCCAAGCCACAAACCTTGCCTCATCCCTAGCAACAGGCCCAGCCTTAGCCCCAGCCCCGGCCCAATCTCATCCTTAGTCACGGCCACAGCCTCCAGCCTCAGCCTCAGCGTTAGCTCCAACCTCAGCCTTGGCCACGCTCCAGCTTAGCCCCAGCCCCAACATTAACCCCAGCCTCAGCCTGAGCCTTAGCTTCGGCCTCAGCCCCAGCCACAGACTCACAAGGAGAGGTCATGGTCTGTGGGTCGTGGATTCGGTTGAAACTCTGGTAATCGTCTCATTTTGGCACCAAAAGATGATATCCGAAACCGCTTACTTGAATGCTGAAACGTTTTGGAGCTACAGCCTATGACATTAGCGTTGCCCATATAGGCCCATGTTGAAAGTTGATATATATAGGTATACTAACAATGCTAATGTGATTGACCATAGCTCTGAAACGTTTTAGCATTCAAGTTAGCGGTTTTGGATATCATCTTTTGGTGCCAAAAGAAGACGATTCCCAGAGTTTCAGCCGAATTCACGACCCACAGACCATGACCTCTCCTTGTCAGCCTCAGCCCCACCCGTAGCCCTAGACCCAGCCTCGACCCCAGCCCCAGACTTAGCCTCAGCTCCAGCCTTAGTCCAAGCATCAGCTCAGCCACAGACCCAGCCTTACACCCAGCTTTGGCGCCAGCCTTAGCCTCAGTCTCGGCCCCAGCCAAAGCCTAAGCTCCAGCCTCAGTCACAGCCCCAGCTTGAACACGGACTTACTGGACTCATCAATTCACCAACCAACTGAACCCACCGACCCACAGGACCCCACCGACCCATCGGACCCACCGAGCCATCGACCCACCAACAGCACTAGTGACGCCACCACGATACGAGGCATCCGGACGGATAAAATTGGACAGGCGCTTAATTAATCTAAAATTAATTAATTGATTAATCCCTGGATTCCTGAGTAGAATTATCATGAGACTTCAAACGTCGAAAGTTAGATCCCAATGCAGCGAATTATTGAATTATCGTCTGACCAAAGTGTAATCACTGAGGAGAAGAATCTAACTCAATTCATGCATTTTCAAATTCCATATAATCTCTTGGCAGCATCTTGAGAACTTTTATGGAATTGAAGAAAGGGTTGGTAAGAGAACATTTTTGCGCGTGTTTGGTTATTCCAGTGATTTTTCAGGCTTGTTGAGAAGATGAAGAAGAAACGAGAGCTCTTTTATTGATGAGCGACATGCTGATGATCAGACTCTCAAACACATGATGTGATTCGAGATTAAATGGGTGAAAGAACTTCATACCTACCAGTAAAATCTGCACTCAAGACCATTTCTCAATTTGTTCTTCTATTTGAGGAACTTCATCCTACATCACATTGTTGCGTCGAAATATTTTACAGAATCTTCTCAAATTTTTCTTATGACAAAAATCAAAATTACCATGAGGGTTCCCGAAAAGTGGCCCTAGAAAAACTATCAATTCGACTCTGACATCCTCGAACACAACAGATCCTTAAGATCATTCACCGAAAATCTATTGGAGCATCAGTCTTATCCCAGATTTTGTAAGTCAATCGACTGGCATGGTCTCCAATTCAAAATATCTCACCCAATTCTCAGTCTTGCCAAGACAATAGAGCCTGCCTCACCATACCTACTCGCAAAAAAAAAAAAAAAAACATCTCGGTAATCTGTGGCCACAGTGAACCAAACAATAGAATATCCTTTCAATGAATAGGTTCACGCTATAAGCCCATAACCGCATACCGGATGTATACAAGTCATGTTATATACCGTTGGTCAGAGGCTTTCTCGAGTGTCCTATAATAGTAGAGTATAATAGCTTTGGAGAGTCACTGCAATACGGCTCTCGCGAGTAATTGGTATTATGCTCCGGCGCTAATCGATTATTCGAGGTTGGTCGAGCGAAGAGGTGGATTCAACCCCCCCCCCCCCTAGTTAGTACTATATAACCTCTAAGGTTTGTATTGAGAATCTTGGCTAATAGTTTGGCTGCTTGTTGTTATGTACCTGGGCTAGGCTATTCGCAGGACTTCCGTTGACCGATGTTGTACACCTTCTAAAGTTCTACTGATGTATATAGATATACCGGATTAATGCAATGATTTGTAGGTCAGAATTTCATTACATAAACTTGGACTATGGTGTTAACTCTGAATTTCACAAGGCTGTATATCTGAATAGTTCGCTGTTGAAATACTAACAATTGATGGTTAAGAATTTGCAACCTCAAATGTTATCTCTAGAAAGATATAGTTTTGAATATTTTGAAACAAGCACGAATCAATTCACGCACGGATACTAACATTTTCACTCATCGGTACCATAAGGATAAGGCGGGCAACGTGGCAGGATGACACTACCGAACCTTAACATTTGCCGCTAAAATTGATTTCACGCCCTCACAGTCTTGAGATTCAGGACTTTTGATTTAACCATCAGATATTTTGATGATAAGAATTGTGCCTAAATGACATGGAACTGATGAAAAAAATTCAGCAAAAGTAGATCTTCGCGAAAAAGTACTCCACAGAGTATGGATATCAATCTCTTCCCAACGCTGTAGGGCATAAAAAAGCTGCGTCTTTTAAAAAAAAAGTTGGCGGAGAAAAGCCTGAAATGAGGGAAATTCATTATCATCCAGGAAAACTAACAAGGGGAACCATGGAGTCCGGATCGCGAATCCCACCAAAGATTTTTACAGTTTTATACTACCGAGAAGATGTGAAGAATCTAGAGTAACTCCGTCAAATGAGTCTCCTGTTCAAAGATATAGCCATCTAGATTAACATTGCTCATATAGGCCCATATCAAAATATATAGACATACTGGCAAGTCTAAAGTTTTGCTTGTAGCTCTGAGCAAGAGACCCATTTGATGGAGTTCCTCTGGATTCTTCATATTCTAGATGGTACCAGACTGAGGAAAAATTTTGGGGATGATTGACGATCCGGACCCCGTGGTACCCCTCGTAAGTCGGTAAAATTTCAGCCGAAATTGCGTGAAAAAATGTACGTGCTTGCGATGCACACCAAAAGTAGTGTGCAGGCTCTCAAAGCAGTGAGATTTGGTGCTTAATACCATAATATCTAATATATTTGCTCACTCGTACCACGAATGAACCTCACCGTGACGCTTCGTCCTCGCAACGACAAGAAAAAGGAAAAGCCACGTGAGACGAAAGACATTTTGCTCCCTTTTTATAATGATGATTTTTTTCAATAACTGAGATAATCAATCTGATATCCATCAAAAGCACTTCAAGGGTTCATACAAACAGGTACGCATAATCTTGAAGTTTCCATGGAACTACTCACGTATGCCTATATTTTTGGGGAATCTACTTCTAGATTCGGTAGGTCTCTAACTATGCACATTAAGAGTCGTTATACTCGACCTCACCATTTCCGCATTGTTTCGCCAGCTATATTGCGATTCTAGAGATGTAGTGGACTGTTTGCTATGGGTGTTGAGTAATGGTTTTAGTGCACTTGAATTTTGGCCGGCTGGGTTAGTTGAAGTGGGTACTCGTGAATTTTGAGAATTATCAGCATTCCATACGGTCAAGTTTGAAAGCGTAACTCCTGTGATTCATTCGAGAGTGCTTGAGTTTTCGCCGAATATTGGAAATGTATAGATTTGATTCACAGTATATACATATATATATAGGGGTTTACCCTGGAATCAACTCTACAAGAGTATTCCTCCAAAAAATTTGAATTCTCGTCTTGTTCATGATGTTCCCCCAGTACGTTCTGAAGCAGTTTATGACAGTGTAATATAATGTTCCGTGTTGATTGTTGATGTTGAATCAGTTTCTATTAAGCAAATTGTGGTTGTGTCAGGCTACTAACAGTGATCATGTGGAGGAAAATTTCAATCGCATTTTGTCTTAGAATCATTCAAGAGTAGCGTATTTGTTGGGAGATTATAAAAGACATGATACAAAATGCTTCATATTTGAAAATCAGCACTACCATGATTCCAATTTTGTTGACGGAGATAATTGAATTTGGCGTCAGAATCCTATCCCGTAGGAATCATTCAGTTCCTACAATTCGACTTTTCGATCATTCATGATGCTCCATGTCTCGAGAGTATATCACCCTCACAGAATTGAAAAAAGATGTCCCTCAGACTACAAACGCGTAGTCGCCAGCTTCCTTGGTTTCCTGAAGCCTGGGGGAATCATAACTTCCTCTGAGTGTCGATTTTGAATTTCGATCTAGAGTAGGTTATAGAAAGTCTAGCAATCGTAAGTGTTCGGGATTCCTTGATCCTTAGTGTCATGAGACAGGACCGTGGTTTCACGAACAAACGGGTAGGATTGCGTCGATTGTCGGGAAGTACTAGCCATTAGACATTCTAACTCGAACCACCGATTTTTTAAATCGATTTCCCGGTCTCAGTCTACGCATGAGGGATCTTCTTCTACTCTTTGAGGGACCACGGCACTCTCCAGCCATGGTTATCTAGCTATGATTGTCGTCGTCGTAAACTGGCATGTGTAACTTATTAGTTAGCCGAGTGTGACGTGACGATTCTGCGGAGCTGTTTTATTCTGTTTTTCAAATTGCTTCGTTCTTGGTTGCAGCTTTAATCAAAAAGAAACCTCAGAGTCTTCATTATACTGATCTGTATTGCTAGTAGAATCTAAAAAGAACTAAAAAACGTCTTGAAACCTTATGGAGTGTTCTGAAAATATTTTAATCCTAAATCATACCAATTGTCACACGATTAAATGTATTACAGGGAAATATCAAAAAAGATAGTATTCCCAGAAAAAAATCAAGAAGCAGTTTCCATGGAGACACCCATATACAAGCTCAGCGAGATGGTAACGGGGTTTTAGGAGTGTTTTCAGTGAATCTCTGCTCACTTTTTGAATGCGCTAAACCGCAATCTGACATCTAACATCTTTTTTTGAGTTATAATGATTTTAACGAGAAGAAATCACAAAAATCTCACTTGAAGAGTTCAGAATGGAATTGACTCAAGCGCGTTAGTTTCTGAAGCAAATACTTTCTTCGTTTCATGAGGGTAGATGCTAACTATATTGATTCAATGTTCTTATCTTAACCTATGAAATCGAAGAAGACGATCCGAAAAAAATCTGGGATCCACTTTTCTTCAAAACGCTTAGGGTCCCAGTTTTTGCCATTTTCACGTAGATAGAGGAAAAAATTTTCTGCGATTTTTACAATGAGGTATTCTGCTGGAGAAAGAGCCCTGAAGATCTTTAAAAATGAAGGTTTTTCACTCGTTTTTGCGTTATTTTTGAAACTGATCGAATGAGGCGGAAATCGCACCCGGGATGTGAATCACCTTACAAGCCATCATTTCTTATGTATTTTTGCACGTAAAACCGAATTCGTGGTCCACTTGAGCCTCAGAAGTGAAGGCTCTCTGTAGAATGGAAGACAACGATCGTAGCGAAAGAACGGCACTTTTCCGGAAAACAACAAATTACGTTAAAATCGGTATGTGTGAAAGAGCTCCCTATTTCTGGGTCCAAAACAGCACCACACTACTTTTTCTTACGTATTTTGACCTGCTGAAAACGATCCCGGTGGTTCTAGGTAGCTTTGGTGCGTGCAATTCAAGTGAAGAGGAGCCGATGACCGATGTGTCAAAGCCCGTGTACAACGATGTGCAATCAATGTATAAGCATAGGATGAAAACCGCTCGTCGTCATCTGCTTGATACCTACATTTTACGTATCCAAGCTCCCTAAAACCACCGGGATCGTTTTCAGCAGGTCGAAATACGTGAGAAAAAGTAGCGTGGTGCTATTTTGGACCCAGAAATAGGGAGCTCTCCCACACTTACCGATTTTAACGTAATTTGGGTTCTTTCCGAAAAAGTGCCGTTTTTACGCTACGATCGTTGTCTTGCATTTTACAGAGAGCCTCCACTTCTGAGGCTCAAGCCGATCACGAATTCGGTTTCTATGTGAAAAAATACATAAGAAATGATGGGTTGTAAGATGATTCACATCCCGGGTGTGATCCCCGCCTCATTCGATCAGTTTGAAAAATAAGAGTTAAAAAGAATTTTTAAGATACGCTTTTATTAACTACATCAAGAAACGTTGTAAAATTTGACATGGTGCAACGGAGAAAAAATTTTGAACTGAGATGACTTTAAAAAATTGCTCAATCCACAACACAGTTTGAGTATAGTTCAAGAATAGCCATAGCGAAGATGCGCGCGCTGTTGGGTGGCGAATAAAATAGTTATCCATCGTATTTAAATGTGGCGCCATCATCCAGTCACGATTCACACTCATCCCGACTAGAAATCTATTAGGGCTGCCCTCTTGGTTAATAGGGGCCCTAACGGGCGAACTGAAGGCTGGAATAGGGAACTCTGAGGGGAAGAGTCGGGCATGCGACGTTTAGCTGGCCGGGGCCCGTACGGGATCTCCCTCATACTGCCCTAATTCCATAACGCCCTAACGCGCCACACTACTGCCACAATATCGCCTCAATATGAGTTTTCGTGCAGACTGGTGCAGACAGCTGCAGACGATCGCAACCTTGATAGATGGAGATTTCAATATTATAAGTACTCAAGGAAAAAAAGAGTTGACTGAAACATATTTTTTGGATGATGAATTATTTTTACGCAAGCCTTCATCACCTAAATAACTGTATTGGATTAGAAAATTCAGTGTTTGTCCTTGTTTGTTATCGGGTGTAATGAATGTAAGGTAAAGTTGCCTGGTGCGACTTGTAAAGTGTTGAGTGTATTCCAAATAAACCACATTTTTCATTAAATGGTGTCCTATTTAAGAGCATTACCAATTACCTTCCTCGCTCTCATTGCTTTTTTATCTTCAAAAATGAAAACCGGCAAAGAACCGTCCTACAAATCTCAAAATGCAGATTTTTGGATTCATAATTCATCAAATAGAAATTTTATTCAATATCCTCTAAAGACAAATCCACTTTTAGGATTACCTTGAAATATATATTGAGATATTTAGATTGGTGGCGAACAATCCAAACTCAGTCAGTATCTTCTTTTTACCATTGCAATCCATCCACCAAATATACAATTTCTCGACTACCTATCGCCCTCATAACGCCCTAACAATTCCACAATACTTCCCTAACTGTCGTTATAGGGGAATAGCGTTCTAAGCGTCGCATGCGCGCTCTCCCCGCCGGTACGGGCACTATGAGGGCAGTTAGGGAAACCTGACGGGCCCCGTTCCGCGCCCTAACTGCATTTCTAGTCGGGATGATTAAATGCAGAGCAGACGGTAGACATGCATAGACAAGCATTGCACCACATTGCACGGATGGTTGACGCGAATCGTTAATTGATGCGATGAGTAGGCAGTCTTTTCCAGTGGGCAATCTCGCACACGTACTAATGCCACTAGATCATCCGCTGAATCGTCAGGTGAAATAGGGTGACAAAACGAGAATCTAGGGGGGAGAAAACCAGAGCTCGAAGAAGTGGAATGAAAGCGTATAATAACGCAAAAAAACGGGTAAAAGGCCTTCATTTTTAAAAATCTTCAGGGCTCTTGCTCCAGCAGAAAACCTCATTTTAAAAATCGCAGAAAAATTTTTTCTCCATCTACGCGCAAAATGGCAAAAACTGAGACCCCAAGCATTTTGATTTGGAGGAAATTCCATTTTTCGGCCCATCCTAATAAAGATGCCATTCATCCGACCTTTGCTGCCTTCAATTTTCAACGATTGAAGAGATACAAACGAAATTTCTTAAACTTCATTGACCACGAATCTCCACCTCACCGCTTTAACAAAATCTGCCAATATCAAGCATATCATATACGCAAACCACTCATTGTTGTGGAAAATATTACACAACTGGCTATCATCGGGACAATGCAAAACAAACTTATTACGTTGAATTTTTCGGTTTTTTTTTAATGACAGGCACTATCCACCTCGGGACCGATGAAATTGTGCAAAGTCACATAAAATACACGGGAAATTTTACGCACGTAGCGTATTCTAATGAGTCGAATGGAAAAAAAAGGAAAAATTAGCAAGGAGTGGTGGGTTGGCGAAAATGAAAAATAGCGTGATGAAGAGCACGACAAAAACACTACGGTAATTCTTGTGCAAGGCATTGAAAAACGACGAGTGTCGGGTAACGATATTCCGAGCATGAAATAATAACGCTACCGTTGCATACAATTTTTTCTCACGCTCGGGTACTCTTTGCATACATACATATTATAATATCCCTCGAGGCTTGGAAAGCGTATATGACCATTCGACACGACTCGAACGAAGGTTGAAAATCCCACAAGAATACATAGAGCTACCTATATACATAAATCTGATTTAGACTGTTGTATAAAGATACATATTTTATTTTTTGCATCAACCTGATTTCATACAAGCTCAGGACTTCTGGGAAGAGGCAGTTTGGAACTGGCAGAATGTATCATGATCGAATGGAATTATTGTGTCCACCCCTGGCGTTTTCATTACAGACTTCTCAAAGATAGCGACATATCGCTAGTATCGATAGCTCATCTCTATTTTTCTTGTATCTTTCGACAGGACACATGGAATGTATACTTCGTTGGAGGTTTCAATGTGTACGAGCATAGGGCAGATTTTACATTCTGAAGGCGTGTTCACCGGTGCAATCTCCGTAAAATTGGGAAATTTCAAACCACTGGGATACGATTCGCTGACCACGGATATCCTTTTGCGTCAACTTGTTTCATTCGTGACGTTGGGATATTCTATATGTGAGATATGTATTACATAACTACGGAAGTCAATTTTGCTTGTAGAAGGTGAGACCGAGACAGATTATTGTGTTTTCATGTCCCGTGCAGTGGATAGATGGAATGTATTTTCCATTCGGTTGAATATTTGAGAAAAATTGGTCGAAGGTACGCCAAAGCAGACTACCGTGCACGGTGCACCTGAACGCTTTTTTCGCGAAGGAGAGAACACCCGTAAGATCATTTTAGGACTCATTTCCACATTATTTGAGGATCATTATTCCACAAGAAAAAAAAAGTTATTCCACAAGAATAGAAATCGCCGGTTGAGCCTTTTGCTTTCTCTAAAGAGAAAGCTTTGTTTTCGACACAGCGAATTTTTGATCAATTTTTTCATTCAACCCAATATTTTATTCAACATAATTCATCTTATCAAAAAAGTCCTTTAACCATCTTATTCCTCTCGCCAAAATCTAACGATTGTAAGTAACACTTTTCCCCTTAGAATCCTCAAAAACCCCCCAGTGACTCATCTCTCCGGCCCTTTGTCTGTGTCTCTGTGTGTGTGTATGTGTGTTGTTTTTTTTTTGCGCCACGCTTTCTCTTCTACACTCCACTCTATCGATTTTTGCTTTTCTACAAGTTCTAGAGAATGTCTCAGAGATGAGACCAGTGATTTGCCTGGTCTCCTCTCCAAATCGAATTTAATTTAAACGATTTTTTAGGCAAAATCGCTGAAATTGTGTACTTTCATACTGAAATATCTCTTTCTAACTTTACCTTACCCCAATTTTGATTACGTAGATTACGGTTTTTTTGGCTCAATCTATCTTTTGGTTAATACCGAAATTCCATTCAAACTCCATCAACGTGAATTTTTATAAAAAAACCAAAATTTCCAACAAAAACAGCAATTTGAGCATGTTTAGACCTATTCTATCAAAATTCTGTTTTAACCAAATTACTCGTTTTGCTAAAAAAAACCTCACTTTAGGTAGCCCAAATCCCCATAACTATTTTCCTCAAAAAAATAACTCAAAATATACAAAAATATTTTTTTCAATATTCATACTTTCCTCATATCTCTCCTCTAAATTACTTTATTCAAATTTTACTCAACTAAGTTGGTACTTTTTCATCGTTCTAAATCGATTGGTTGATACCGAATTTTCTCAAAATCCGTTTTAATACATTCAAAATCCCATTTATTCCCGAAAAATCCAAATTTTTTCAAAATACTCCCATTCAACTCAATATTTTCATCAACATAATTCATCTTATCAAAAAAGTGCTTCAACCATCTTATTCCTCTCGCCAAGATCTAACGATTGTAAGTAACACTTTTCCCCTTAGAATCCTCAAAAACCCCCCAGTGACTCATCTCTCCGGCCCTTTGTCTGTGTCTGTGTGTGTGTCTATGTGTTGTTTTTTTGCGCCACGCTTTCTCTTCTACACTCCACTCTATCGATTTTTGCTTTTCTACAAGTTCTAGAGAATGTCTCAGAGATGAGACCAGTGATTTGCCTGGTCTCCTCTCCAAATCAAATTTAATTCAAACGTTTTTTGAGGTAAAATCGCTGAAATTGTTTACTTTCATACTAAAATATCTCTTTCTAACTTGACCTTACCCCAATTTTGATTACCTAGGCTATGGTTTTTTTGGCTCAATCTATCTCTTGGTTAATACCGAAATTCCATTCAAACTCCATCAACGTAAATTTTTATAAAAAAACCAAAATTTCCAACAAAAACAGCAATTTGAGCATGTTTAGACCTATTCTATCGAAATTCTGTTTTAACCAAATTACACGTTTTGTTAAAAAAACCTCACTTTAGGTAGCCCAAATCCCGATAACTATTTTCCTCACAAAAATAACTCAAAATATACAAAAATATTTTTTTCAATATTCATACTTTCCTCATATCTCTCCTCTAAATTACTTTATTCAAATTTTACTCAACTAAGTTGATACTTTTTCATCATTCTAAATCGATTGGTTGATACCGAATTTTCTCAAAATCCGTTTTAATACATTCAAAATCTGATTAATTCCCGAAAAATCCAAATTTTTTCAAAATACTCCATTTTGATAATCCTTACACCAACTATATTAAAATTTGCCCTCAACCATACTACATATATTCCATGGAAAACCCTAGATTAGGTCATCTGAATTCCCCTAAAAGGCAATCTCCTTATAATAACTCAAAATATTAGAAGGAAACCCCATCTAAAATTCATTTTCCGCTATTACCCACCCCCTAAACTAGTATATACAAATTTTACTCAACTAAGTTTATACTTTTTCATCGTTCTAAATCGATTAGTTGATACCGAATTCTTCAAAATCCTTTTAAATACATTCAAAATCCAATTTATTCCCGAAAAATCCAAATTTTTTTTTAAAAACTCCATTTTTATGATCTTCTCACCAACTGTATCAAAATTTTCCCTCAACCAGACTACATATCTTCCATTAAAAACCCCAGTTTAGGTCATCTTAATTCCCCTAAAAGTGAATCTCGTAATAATAACCCAAAATATTAGAGGAAAATTGCAGCTAAAATTCATTTTATCCTCATATCTCCCTCTACAACTAATCTATCCACCTTTTAATGGACTAGAGAGATACTTTTCCCTCATTCTACATCGATTGGTTGGATCCAATCATTGGATTGTGAGTGTGATATGAAATGCAATTAAATTAGATAAAAAATAAAACTATTCCGTAGGAATCCCAATCATCATTTTGGAATTTGATCAGTTTTGCAAATTTCTCATTAGTTTCAGTGAACCTCTTAAATTATTTCGCTAAGAGAAAGCATTCTGCTAATCTCATTTAGCAGCGTATTTTAGGAATGTAGTTTGAAATATTTTTAGGTAAGGGTCAGGGAACACTTTCAAATGACCCTCGTTTTGAGTATGACCTTGGAATCAAATCTCTCACTTCCTGAGCTTAGTTTCCACAATAATCAACCGTTTCTGGATCCTTGTGAGACTATGGTTGAATATGAGACCTCAAAAATTCATCATGAATGCGAAAACTAATGTTCTGAGCACTCATCTAGGAGCATCGAGATGGATCGTAACCAAAATTTCCATGTGAGCTCCTTCAATAGGATGATCAGAAAGAAATCATTTCCAGCCTACCAAGAAATTTGGAAATTTTGAAACCAGGTCGCAAGGAATATTTCATTCCGAAAATCCATACTCTAATCCATATCTCAAATTCCTTTTTCCGAATTTGAATCACCCTCTTACGTGAATCAATGATATCAAAATTCGTAAATCGGCATTGGAGGACTAATTTTTTATTTCTATATTAATGACCTTGGATTTCAAGCCATTTTTAATGAAAAATTATCGATCGGGGTTTGATCATCAAGATGTTAATCAAAGAAAAAATCCATTTGACAGACATTGTGAAAAAAACGCCTGGACCCAGGATCGAACTAGGAATCATGCTCTTGCCATGAAGATGCTCAACTATTGAGCTATCCAGGGTCCGGCAGATTCTTGTCTCGGTGTCACTCATATACGTTAGCGCCATTATTTCAGCCGAGGCGTGGAATTCGAATCACATTGTTTGGACTTGAATCGTCCTATATTTTTTCATGATAGGTTAAACAGGGAGGGATCCTGATCGATGAATACAATAAAAATATCACATGTGAACGCTCTTAGATGATATCTAATCAGCCTAATTGACACGATTCTAGAACGGGCAAATGCGCTGGAAGTTCATGGAAGTTCATACGAAATTTGTTTTCTCGAAACTCCACGAATATCAAAATGTGAGGATAGCACAAAGGTATCCTATGGAAAAGAGCCGAGTGGAGGTCAAAGGGCAAGGTATCACCGATATGGAATCTTTGACTTTTCTTTATTGTTCAAAACAACTATGGTTCTTTTTGTTCTGCATTGAATCAGAACCTGTGTTCGGCCATTTTGATAGAATCTGCATATGCAATTGACTAGAGATGATAAAATATGAATAGAATTGCATGCACATATACATCTGAGACAGAACCGTTTTATCAAAATCTCCTCAAATCGGTGTAATGTGACCTTCCAAGTTTATTATCAAACCCTTCTCAGTAAGATTTGATAGTCGTCAAGCACGATGATGTAGTGCAAACAATTTCACATTATGATGTTTGGGCCCAAAGTTTTTACCCGTGGATTTGATGGAAGGAATTTTCGAAACGAAATGTTGCCGATATTTGGTACAAATAACGTATAGCTCAGGCTGCTGTGAACATTTTTCAAAATTCGAAATTATAAAGGGGGAGGAACTTAAAGCGAAGAAAAATGCATACCAGCATAATGCGACGTTCCACCCAAGTAAGAACAGAATAATCAAGTTTAGTCTCAGATCTCGACATATTTATGAAACTTTTTTCTTTCTCACGTAGCTACGTCGTCAAACTCACCACCCACTTTCCTACTCAGAAAACTTGAGAACGCAACTGCAGACGAAGATGCCGAGGTAAAACTATCGTAAAGAGCTTTGCCGCCTGTCAAGCACTTCACTCACAATTCTTTTTTTTTCTTTTACTTCTCCAATATACTGCATAAATATGAAATTTGCTCGAGTAAAATTCTGATATCTGACATACACAAACGACTCTTGACTCAACAGAGATTTGAAGGATATTTCAGAGTTAGTGTGGCATTTGGTGCAACTTGGCAATCGAGATCTTTCAAAAGCCGGAGGCTGTGATGTGTGCAAGTGCGCAAATGTCCGGATAATTTGAACTTGCCAAGGCTTATACCACAGTTGTAACCCTGAGAATACGATGTCGTAAAAGGTGGCAGTTAGGGCTCAACTGCTTTTTGAAATTGCCTTGACAAGAGCTCTTTGATATAGGTCTCTTACTTTGGGCTGACCTCTGCAAATCATTCGGTTTATTTTGATCTTGATGCACCTGTGACTTGAAGGAGCAAGTATTTTATTGTGTGCTTTGGTGAAGGGCGTTATTCAGCTCTTTTAGGGGGTTTCAATCTGTTTGACAAAGGATAACGTGATATTCCTTTGGAATTTGAAATATCTCATTTTGAACTATTTTTAGTGTCTTGTCAAATATTATCTTCCTAGAGATTGGGCGTTTTCAGAGTAATCATAGTATTGGGATGGAACTTTTGTCATTCAGAATCAATCATTCTTTGAAGTCAGTTTCGAGAATTTCCCATATTTTTTGAATGAGCGTCTGCAGTCAACATCACATGAGGCATTTCCGAAATCCGGGGGCGCTATAAAACTGTTCATCGTGTGAAATTGTGAACTGTATCAGAGACGTTGAAGTAGGATGAGTGATAGAATGAGCCCCATTGAATTCTTCCAAATCATCTGCATATGAGTTGAGTTGCATTAGTCATGAAGGAATCGTGGATTCACCAATTCATCCACTATCCCGTCTCCTTCTGATGAATTCATTGATTCCCAATGATTTGTTACGATTCTTTTGTAGAATCAACTGAAGATTTCTGAAATATCTTGGAAGATTCATGTCAACACACGGGACCCATGGAGATAGATATGTTTCAGGTTATCAATAAGGGAATAATAGAGAATGAAAAATGAGAAAAGAATTTCTAATACCCCATTCTTGTCATTTTTCCCTCTTTCAACCTCAAAACCATATTTTGTTGAAAAAAACGGCATACTCGATGCCAAGGACCGTTCTGCAGTGAGCGAACTGATTTAATTCTACAAATCTAACGTTCTGATGCCCAGTCAAATGAAACAGAATGATTCCATGTCTCCAAGATTCTGAATATCAGTTAGAAAAAGTAGTTAGAAAAAAATTTGACTAAACCGTACAAAAATTAAAAAAAATGCCTTCGCGCTATTTTCTTGAGAATGGACCATACGACACAACCATCGTTCTGATCGCTGAGTAGTTAATCAAAACGATGAAATGAAAAATTTCTCCAAGAATCGAGAAAATTCGTACAATATCTGTGAATCGAATACACGACCATCGAATTAGATCAATTTCGGAGTATTCGGAGCGAGGACAGAGTATCAATGAGATCACGCCGCTGTACACGAATTTGCAAGTTACCCAATTTGAATAGTTGTTGAATTCGGTAAGAGAGTCCAACTACCTCGGTAAAGTTAAACTTCGAGTCATCGTGGCCTTCTGTCTGTACTGTTACCTACAAGTTGACGGAGCTTAAAATGAGTTTTGTAAGTGTATACAGATGAGCAGGTCGCCGGAATGCTCAATTGTCTAGCTCAATTTTCCCTAAAGAGATACAGAATCAGTCAAGTAGAATCAATTTCAGACATTTAACAGGATGTCGAATATTGGTAATTCTCAAACACTCGCGTAAATTTTTGAGATATCGTGATAATTTATTGTAACGTCAGTTGTAAAACAATCGAAAAATCGGCGCTCGTTCTGTTACTATCAAAATTGACTGTATTTCAAACATTCATGAAAGAATTTTGGAGACTCATTGTCCGTTCGTGTGCAATATTTGACATCTCCTTGAGAGGATTAGCAACCCTAATTTTGAAGTCTATCCTCGGAGATGGTGTGGAGGGAAAGGGGGGCCCAAGGTTCATATTAGAGGGTATATTCTCGAGATATAAACAATAGTGGAGTTAGTTTTTTTGAAAAATTAATTTTTTGATCATGATTTTGGTGAATCGCGCCTCCTTCAACGGATATCTGAGCCCATACGAAGATTTATCTAAAATCATGAATATTACCCCAAAAGAAAATTCTGGGAGGATTCATTAAGTTATGTTGGACTAGTTCAATTTCTTTGGAACAAAATTCTGAATTTTTCCCAAGAATCAAGAAGATAATTTTTGGTCGAGGTTTACGAAATACATCGGAGTGGTGAAAAAAAAATCGCAAGAGCCGATATTTTTATTCCAAATATTGGACATACACATAAAATTATATAATTTTTTAAATCTTATCTTTCACTCGACTTTGACAATTTTTTATCCACTACTATGATGTATTATTTGATTTGAATGATGAAACATTTTTGTGATTTCTCGAAAAATCGATACTCTTCGAGTTCTGAAGCAATCCATCGAGGAAATCCAGGATTTTGACCTGAAAGAAAGCAATTGATCCTACATAACTTCACGAATCATCCTGAAATTTCTCTTGGAAGTGGATGTTATGATTTTGAACAGCATATCGCATGGGTTCAGCAATCCGTTGGAGGAAAAAAGGTCCAGAAGATAGAAACTGTCGAAGAAGTTGAAAAAAGTCTGACTATGTCATTGTTTTTATCTCAAGAAAAAACTCGCAGATGAATTTCATTATCCCTCACGATCTTGGAGGCCAGACTCAAAAATTGGGGTTGTACCACCCCTCAGACTGTGAATAGCAGCGCTTGCAGGATAATTGGAATCATACTTTTTCCGCAGATTTATTGTTTCATAATACACCGATATTTTATAGATAACTGAATATCTGAAAAGTAGGACAACCAAACGGCATGGCATAGGAAGTGATCTACAAACTAAATCCTCATTTAGCAGTCATCAAAAACTCATTATTCTCTGAACCAAATTAAGAATAAATTCCGTCATTGTCATCATTATCATCATGATATTCGATAAAAAAAAAACAATTTCACATCTAACAGTGACACCAAGATAGCAAGACTAGTGCAACGGAAGCAACGAAGCATATATTTATCGAAAGCGAAAGAGGTCGCTGTGCAAATGGTAGGCTAGCGTACAGTCCTCTTGGCCCGGACGAAAACTACTTGCGACAGCTGTCGGGCTATTAACATATAAATCAAATCTCACCATTGCACAAGCATGTCTTCGGTCTCTAGTCCTATCCAACTATCTTTCTCTCTTGCTCACTCTCTAGTCGACATTTCAGCCAAGCCATTTCGCGTCCGTTTGCCTGATGCTACCCGTCTGTCTCTTTCTTCTTCTCATTCTCTTCATTTTAGAACGCCTTCTTGAGACATTTCGCGTCATTTTGCAGGAAATTCCTCTTCTTCGTGCACACACACACACATATATATATTCTTAGAAAGACTCTCTGTTCTTGCATACCGATGAGCAGATGACTAGCAGATGCTGAAAATTGTACGAATAGTAGTCTAGACTTTATGTTGGCGGGAGATTCAAATTAAACGGGTGCGAGTCTTGACAAGGACGAGTGAAATATGAATTGCGAGATATAATTGTGATAGGCAGAGGAGAAAAATGTGTGAATGTTTTAGGTTAGGTTTGGTAGTGGGGTGATAACGCGTCATTCCTGAGATTTGAATGTAGAGTTGGATGGCAACGAGGAAGTCTCGTTGTCTCGTTATATTATAACTACTGGTATGGAAGTGGAGTATGGTACTTACCAAGTTTGAGTTGGCAGTTTAGGGAATGAGGTCACGCGAGCTTTGAGATGACTGGACGATCTTTGCAATTCTGTTTGAATTACGCACTACATCTTGTAGAATAACGTCTAGAAACCCATTAAAACTGAGATCTTGGTTTGTAAATTGAATTTAGAGCTATTCGAGTGCGAAAGCTGGAGAGTGATGATATATGTGTATTAGTATAGCTGCAGAGGGATTTGTAATTTATTTGGAGGATTTTCCTCTGGAAACTTACATCATGGAATCTGGTTGAAGGAAAAAAATAAGAAAAGTGATTTTCAGGGGGCTGAGTTTTTTTGGAGCGTTTTTTCGTGGGAATGTAAATGTGACGTTCTGAAAATATGTTTGGGAAACTTTCAAGAAAGACTTTCATGGAATTGATTTTGAGGAGATATTCTGGAAATCAGATTAGTGCATTCACCAAAATATGATTCCTTTGTGAATTTCTCGTCGCAGAAACCAATCTCATCAGCCATCATGCCTCCAGACGTCAGAATTTTTACTAAATTGACGAAAACTGATTTTTCTAATCCTGTAAACTGGCCATTGTGGTAAATCTTTCTAATGGACCCGAGGCATATCAGAATTATAATTCCCTACATATTTTTACCAGCTGAGCACGATGGTAGTCATTTTAGAGGGCTAGGATGCCTTTGGAACCAGTGACAAGGTGATTCTCCGAGTTGCAAAGAAATTGGACCAATTTCCCAATAGATCCTGAAATGCTCACAAAATGAACTAAAGACATCTTCTTTGAATTCACGAGATCGTGTTCTCTATGTTTCTATGCATACAATGAGGGGTGAATCTTTGCAACGGTCCAAAAACAGATAAATCGAGTAAACGTGTATCATTCAGAAAAATACATCAGCACTTTTTGAGGTCAGCTCAACCCCTCAGTAAGTCACATTTCAAATTTTTGGGCTTCGTGGGTCTCTAAAACTCTCAAAAAAGTCCCTTTCCGTCAGGATGATACGATATCCGAAAAGCTGAAAACCTTCAACATTCTCAAATAATCCTGGATATTTCAGTGAAATCCGAACAGTCCTGTTCACATTGTTCCTCATTCCAAGCTTATAAGAGCACTCCTGTGTGAGCCCTTCGACGGCAACTGAATAATAAAATAATTTAAAAAAACATTTTAAAAATTCGCTTTTATGTGAACCGTTAAGCATAATTGCATGTCAAAATTTGAAGAAAATGAAAACTGTTATCTATGTTTCTGTCATAAACAAAGAGTAAGTCAGTTGACGTCCAGCTTCACGAATTCCATAATTTCAAGATATCAAAATGGTAAAAGCGTGGGTTGATTGGTGAAAACTACTCTTGATGTGTCAAGTTTACAACCCACGCTTTTACCATTTTGATATCTTGAAATTATGGAATTCGTGAAGCTGGACGTCATCTGACTTACTCTTTGTTTATGACAGAAACAAAGATAACAGTTTTCATTTTCTTCAAATTTTGACATGCAATTATGCTTAACGGTTCACATAAAAGCGAATTTTTGAAATGTTTTTTTAAATTATTTTATTTTCTCAATTTTAGTTTTATCCTAATCGCTTGGAATATAGAACATGAATGAAGGATATTAATATCAGCCAGAATGTTGAGATATTATTCTTAAGATTCCTTGGGTATTCATTTTCTCTTAAGCGCTTCAGAGTGCAAATTGATAAAAAGTGGAATAAATTCATGTTGAGCATACCGATAATGCTGAATTAATTCACAAGCTACAGTCAAATCACATTTAAGAGGCTGTGTTACCCTTATTACTAGAATATGAAGACATCCAATGATATATGAATTTATCATCAGGACATCTCCATCCGTTAAGATCATATGATACATCACATGCCAAAGCTCGAACATGGATGATCATATTCCTAAATCAGTAGAGTGAAATTTATTAGAAATAGAATGAGTCTTTAGCCCAATATAACATGGTATGCTACACTTTAATGGCTGGACCCATGAAAATTCAACCAAAAGAGACTGTTGAATCTCTGTGATGCATCAAGAAGTGACAGGAAGCATCCTCAATGGTTCAAATAAACAAGTTCATAACGCGTAGAGCCACTGTGACTATTTTACTTTTGAATGTAGTCCATTCCGTTATTCATCTGAAGTTTCTTGAAGCATAGAATACTAAGAGTGAGGAGAGTGTCTGAATTCAATGACAAATCAAGAAGTACACAGTGTCTCATGAAATATCATTCATCACCTTGATTGTGCTTCATGATTTGAAGACCAGGACTTTGGCTCAGCGCGCTTACTGTACATACACCACAAAACTTGATTGCACACTGAGGCCTCAACTTCCTCTCTGAGCTTGCAAAAATATGAAACTATTCAACTCTTAGATGTACCTATTATTTTTTATCTGCTAACACTAATCACAACCTTATTGGTCACATGTGGTGGAGAGAAACTTTTGATAAGACCATGGTATAGCGAGGCCGCATGCAGAAAATTTGTAAGAATCCAATAGCTAGGCGAGATCGACCGCACTCTGAAAACTGCTGAAAACTGAGAAACATCAAATCATCACAATAACAGCACTAAATAAAAAGCAGCAACACAGCCAGCAGTAGTTTAGGCTTGACAGGACAGCATCGCGTGGCAGTGGCAGCACTTCGATTATATGGGTCCTACAGGCAGTTGTTATACTTGTTATAGGATAGGCATCTCATTTCTATTTGTTGATGATCATTATGTTTTGATTAATCAAAACTAGAAAGAGTGAAATTTGTAGGGTTTGCGAAGAATCGACGAGTTGCGTCGGCTGCTGTGATATTCTAAAGCGAGGCTCTTGCCAGTCTTGCTGATCGCGCGAATAAACCTCTATGATGATTATGCAATGAGAAAGAGAGAGAGAGAGGTCCGACTCTGCGCACAAACCTATTTGCATTTACACAAATATTGAATCGCGCAGAGCTCGGAAACCCACACGAATACACGGGATACCACGCAATTCCACGTCAGTGACACACTCACACGAAGAATTCGGTGGCGCGGCCGCGGCCGAGTTCAATAAAAGCGAATAAAGAACAATCAGCCCTGGATAAACTTATTTGGGGTGATTGAAGAGAGTCATTGGTATGATTTGAAGAGCATTTCAGATGAGGAAATTCCAAATTTGACTCATTATGGGCAAACTTAGGTTTACCTCCAAAATAGCTCAAAAAACGTTCAGAATAATGCATTTATACTCGACCTCTCTATTTTTGGGCCATTGGAAAAATCATTCCCTCATTGTGTACATAAAAACCAAGAAAATCCACTCTCGTGCCTTCAAAAAAGATGTCAGTGAAGTTTTGATCGATCATGGATCGAATTTTTTTTTTGCTCTATTTGTTCGGAAATTTCCTCAGGAACACGATGGAATGTTCAGAATTCCAGTCCGAGGTTTAAATCATGCCTAAAAAAAGGTTTTTGTATCGAATAATTTTTTCTCTCGGTAACTACTAGCCGGAGACCGGTGGAAAGTCACCAGTATTGTCGAAGGAGTCAAAAGATACACCACAGAATTTTTTCCGACCAGATCGGTTGCTGGGAAGACCTGGAAATGGGGCTCAGAATTCGAGCGATTTTCACATCTATGTCGATTTTTTGGAGGTTATGGGTCGGAGACCGATAAATACTGTCGGAAAATATTTTCCGATTGGGAATATACACCCATACAATTTTTCGACCCGATCGATCGCTGGGAACACCCAAAATCGATATGATAGAAGGTCCGAAATGGGGTTTTTGTACGTTTTTTTGAAGGTTATGGGTCGGAGACCGATAAATACTGTCGGAAAATATTTTCCGATTGGAAATATACACCCATATAATTTTTCGACCCGATCGATCGCTGGGAACACCCAAAATCGATACAATAGGAGGTCCGAAATGGGGTTTTTGTCCGTTTTTTTGGAGGTTATGGCCAAGAGACCGGTGTATACTTTCGGAATCAGTTGCTTATTGAAGGATCTTACCACAGATTTTTTTGCGATCAGATCGGTTGCTGGGAAAACCTCGAAATGGGGCTCGGACTCCAAGCGATTATCACTTCTCTGTCGATTTTTTGGAGGTTATGGGTCGGGGACCGATAAATACTGTCGGAAAATATTTTCCGATTGGAAATATACACCCATATAATTTTTCGACCCGATCAATCGCTGGGAACACCCAAAATCGATACAATAGAAGGTCCGAAATGGGGTTCTTGTACGTTTTTTTGGAGGTTATGGGTCGGAGACCGATAAATACTGTCGGGAAAAATTCTCCGAATGGAAATATACACCCATATAATTTTTCGACCCGATCGATTGCTGGGAACACCCAAAATCGATACAATAGAAGGTCCGAAATGGGGTTTTTGTACGTTTTTTTGGAGGTTATGGCCAGGAGACCGGTGAATTTATCAGCATTATATTGTTACGTTGGAAATATATGCATATATTTTTTTTCTACCCGATCGATTGCTGGGATCACCCAAAATCGATACAATAGGAGGTCCGAAATGGGGTTTTTGTCCGTTTCTTTGGAGGTTATGGCCAAGAGACCGGTGAGATCATCAGCATTATATTGCTGCGTTGGAAATATATGCATATAATTTCTTTCAACCCGATCGATTGCTAGGAACACCCAAAATCGATACAATAGGAGGTCCGAAATGGGGTTTTTGCCCGTTTTTGTATCGATTTTGGGTGTTCCCAGCAATCGATCGGGTCGAAAACTCACATGGGTGTATATTCCCAATCGGAAAATATTTTTCGTTAGTACTTATCGGTCTCCGACCCATAACCTCCAAAAAATCGACAGAGTAGTGATAATCGCTTGAAGTCCGAGCCCCATTTCGAGGTTTTCCCAGTAACCGATCTGGTCGAAAAAAAATCTGTGGTACCATCCTGCATCAAGCAACTAATTCCGAGAGTATACACCGGTCTCTTGGCCATAACCTCCAAAAAAACGGACAAAACCCCCATTTCGGACCTTCTTTTGTATCGATTTTGGGTGTTCCCAGCAATCGATCGGGTTGAAAAAAATTATATGCATATATTTGCAACGTAACAATATAATGCTGATGAATTCACCGGTCTCCTGGCCATAACCTCCAGAAAAACGTACAAAAACCCCATTTCGGACCTTCTATTGTATCGATTTTGGGTGTTCCCAGCAATCGATCGGGTAGAAATAAAATATATGCATATATTCCCAACGTTACAATATAATGCTGATGAATTCACCGGTCTCTCGGCCATAACCTCCAAAAAAACGGACGAAAACCCCATTTCGGGACTTCATTGTATCGATTTTTGGTGTTCCCAGCAATCGATCGGGTAGAAAAAAAATATATGCATATATTTCCAATGTAACAATATAATGCTGATAAATTCACCGGTCTCCTGGCCATAACCTCCAAAAAAACGTACAAAAACCCTCTTTCGGACCTTCTATTGTATTGATTTTGGGTAATCCCAGCGATCGATCGGGTCGAAAAATTATATGGGTGTATATTTCCAATCGGAAAATATTTTCCGACAGTATTCATCGGTCTCCGACCCATAACCTCCAAAAAAACGTACAAAAACCCCATTTCGGACCTTCTATTGTATCGATTTTGGGTGTTCCCAGCGATCGATCGGATCGAAAAATTATATGGGTGTATATTCCCCATCAGAAAATATTGTCCGAGAGTATTTATCGATCTCCGACCCATAACCTTCAAAAAATCGACATAGAAGTGATAATCGCTTGGAGTCCGAGCCCCATTTCGAGGTTTTCCCAGCAACCGATCTGGTCGAAAAAAAAATCTGTGGTAAGATCCTTCAATAAGCAACTGATTCCGGAAGTATACACCGGTCTCTTGGCCATAACCTCCAAAAAACGTACAAAAACCCCATTTCGGACCTCCTATTGTATCGATTTTGGGTGTTCCCAGCGATCGATCTGGTCGAAAAATTATATGGGTGTATATTTCCATTCGGAGAATTTTTCCCGACAGTATTTATCGGTCTCCGACCCATAACCTCCAAAAAAACGTACAAAAACCCCATTTCGGACCTTCTATTGTATCGATTTTGGGTGTTCCCAGCGATCGATCGGGTCGAAAAATCATATGGGTGTATATTTCCAATCGGAAAATATTTTCCGACAGTTTTTATCGGTCTCCGACCCATAACCTCCAAAAAATCGACATAGATGTGAAAATCGCTAGAATTCTGAGCCCCATTTCCAGGTCTTCCCAGCAACCGATCCGGTCGGAAAAAATTCTGTGGTGTATCTTTTGACTCTTTCGACAAAACTGGTGACTTTCCACCGGTCTCCGGCTAGTAGTTACCGAGAAAAAAAATTATTTGATACAAAAACCTTTTTTTAGGCATGATTTAAACCTCGGACTGGAATTCTGAACATTCCATCGTGTTCCTGAGGAAATTTCCGAACAAATAGAGCAAAAAAAAAAATTCGATCCATCGATTCGATTCCATCCATTCGATGTTTCTGGTCTATTTTGTGAGCGTTCTAGGATTCACTGCGAAATGGGTCAAATTTCCTCGATAGTAACTCGAAGAATCAGCCTGTCACTCGTTCCAAACGCATCTTAGCCCTCTGAATATACTGCCAGCGTCTTCAACTGGTCAGAATACGTGGGAAATGATAGTCTTAATATGCCCCGAATCCACTTCAAAGATATATCACCACAACAATCAATTTACAAAGTAAGCAAAGGACGGTAAAAACGCTACATCGTTAGAAAGTCAGCTCTTGTCGATTTTAAAATTATTTCTACTTCTGAGGGCGAAATAGTTCATGGGATCGGTTTCTACGTCGAAAAATATACGAAAATACTCCATTTTGGTGGTAGAAGTGGTTATTCGCACACCTCACGTGTAAAGTTCTTGTAAAAAACTTCGATATATTTGATTCTGGATGATGATTCGCAATTTTTACCAATCTTAAGCAAATATTCACCAATCCAATCTTATATTCAAATTTTCCATGACCGGTGTCAAAATAGTTTAAGACCATTCATATGATACTTGGGAATAAATCACCATTGAAATCCTTGTACAAAATCATTATCTCTGTGAAGGATCTCTGTCAATCATATTTTTTGGGTCGACGGCACAAATTCAGATTGTACAGAGCAACAACTTACTTATCCCACAAATTGAACTCCACCAATGGATCAAATTCATATTCTTGATTCCCCCGAAGATTCACACTGAAAATGATGAGTTGAATGGACTCAACATTACTCATGGATGATTCATTCGAAATCGCAAATCAATTTTTATTTAACTCTTCCACAATTTTCGAGACTGTTGTCTGACTAATTCTAATTTGGGATCACGAGTCGATGGAACGCCTTGTTCCGATGGCACATTGTTTCATCCCAAAAGGATTCATGAGAACTCCATTCAGTTACAATTTGACAAGAAAACAATTGCGCGTACCCGAACTTGATCTTTGTATAGCTAAATAACATTTGTAGAACTCTACAAAAGAAGGAATTCTGAATAGGGGAATTCTTCCAGTTTTACGAACTTTCAATCCAGCAAGGAATATGCTATCGGAATTCATTTCTTGAAAAAAGAAAAATAACAACTCTCAAAGGAGAGCCAGAGGTTAGAGGGAATCTTCTCTTCACATCTAATTCTACGCCATAGGAAAAGACGATCGTACACTGACTATATCAACTACCTATCACCTTCATCTCCATTTCCTCAAAAGACATCCCAGTATCCCACAACCAAAGCAATTATTTCTGAATTGATATGCATTTCATGCGCTCACATATATCGAAGTAAATGTGTCATCACGCGATTAGTCGGATTGTGTATGAAGTAATTACTCGGTGAACTTGCACGCGTGCCAACCAACAGCCAAAGCAAGCACGAGAAAATTAACCCTCGCATGATGCGACACCATATATATATATATATATATATATAGAAATAAGCATCACGTATCGTGAACGACGGGATAAACCGCGAATATGCTTCTTGGCATCGTACATAGCTACATATAAAACAGTATATGCTCAAAGCACATTGTAATAAGCATCTCACACATTGCTATTACATTTTACCGCGGGCGAGCTTGTGAAAGCTATATAATACAAGTTTCGTGAACATTGCTACATGGAACCAACTTCGTATTGTATGCCTACCTGCCTGACTTGAAGCTTATTGTGAATCCAAGTTCAAGAATTTCAAGTCACGATGCGTGGCATGACTACTGTAGATATGTAGAAACTCTTGAAGCTTTTGTGGTAAGGGTTGCGGATCTCTGTATTATATAACCTAGGATAGGTGTATATTTTATGGGTAAGCGTGACTTTGGTATCGCACGTGATGGTATAAAATATGCTAAACACAATTGACATTTTTTGGATGGTTGAATCTTGATACGATATTTTTTGGGATTCTTATCTACATAAGTTGATGGTTTTGGTGATGGTAGTATTTATAGTCCCCAGTAATTTGAATTGGATACCTTGTTTTTTTTTTTTAAGGTGGATGAGGTTAGGTTACACAAGGTGTCTTCCACTTGCTTATGGTTGAATATTGATTATCATCACAGTCAATCTCAATGAAATGATCACAGTTGTTATATATTATGTATATATGAAATTAAATCTAAAAAGTGTCGTGTAAAGATTAGTCCAACTCAAGATGGACTCATTGTTCCTACACAGACCAAGAAGGATGGTGGGCCTCGGCTGCCCCTGAAATCGAGCTTTGCGCTGCTGGTGAATCAGGTGGCTGGAGATTCAAATCAGAGAGCCCTTAAGAAGCTTCGAAAGAGTATAGCGAAAAATGGGGTTAAAAAATTTCACAGATGAAGGTTATCAGGGTAGATAAGAAAGGGAGGTGTAGTATCAGAACTTTCGTCTGACCTGGAAAGAAAGGAAATGAAAATGAATGGGATGTTCGATAGAAAGGACGTAAGAGTTACGAAGCCGGGGGCGCATCAAATATCAACAAATAACTAGTGCACTTTAAAAGTGCCTCCGACCATCTTCGCTGGCTTGCAACCTTGAAGAAAATAACATGCTATAGTCTGGGACCGTACAAACTTCGCCTCTGGGAGTCATAATTTAGGAGAGGGCCTGTATGGTCAGATGAGACACGGAGGTTTGAAAGGAGCCACACAAGGATCCGCCCCAGGATCAGCTGTGTGAATCTCACCATGAAGTGGGTCTTCCGAAAACTCTGTGGAATCTGCGACCTCCTCGACCCGGTCAGGGATTTTGAGCAGTGGCTGGGAATTGTAACCTTCGTTGACGACGTCAACGCCATAGTGAGAGGGAACCGTGGAGTATAAATGTTTAAAAGGGTGACTAGGGTGATGAACATCGTGTATGTCTGGGGTGTAGAATTTGGTGCGTATAAGAGTGATGAAATTACTCTTGTGTGTGGTTATGAAAGGGTTTTTAAATCGTGTAAAGAATTGAAGGAGCATGCATGTAGGTGTGAATGGGATAAGTAGAGGGTGGTGGAAATACATTGGGCCTTGCTTCGATTTCAATGGTGATTTCTACCGTGAGGTTAACTCACCACCGACTCTCAGCCTGTGAACATGGATACGTTTTGTCATTGCATCCGCATGGACTATCGACTTCTTTCACCTCGGTGAGGTGTCAGTTTACCATCTCGTAATCAAACCGTATGCCCTCCTGAGTCTTACCATCTTTACGAGACATTCGTTTGTACGCAAGCGCACGCAGTTAAGAGCTTGCGTCCCGACCCTAGATACTTCTGTAAGAAGGTCTTCGATTTCAATTTGAAAGGTCACAGCCAAGGTCTCTCGTGAGGGGCACTCTCCCAAGTTTACTCACGCACGGGACTATTCGCCGCTCGAGCGCTTCTAGCAAGCATGGGTGCCGCCCCTACGTTTCATATGAGATCACGGTCTCGAGGTCTAACCCGTGAAATGAGTCGGGAAGCCAGAAATAGTCGTCATATACTCACCTGTCGCGGTCAGTAGGCTCTTATGGTGGTTCCAATCGAGTGCTTTTCGACACCCACGAATCACGAAGGGATCAGGCGTCGAGGACTCTAGTGGTGCCAATCTATACCGATTTTTAGTCCTGGATCGGTAACGGTTGGGGACCGGGCACTAGGTGCTTCTACTTTTGCTACTTACACTTTTCATAATTTGCTCGTCCCAGAGTTACATGGCCTTCATTGTGAAAGTTTGACTGATTACCATCAAGGCTTCTTTCATAAATCCTTTGTCTGTTATAATTTAAGCAACCGCCCACTGGCCGTGGTTGAGCCGTCACTGGGTACACTGTAAAAATATCTGTGTGAAAACCCAGTTCCGTGCTGGTCAGATTCTTATCCAGGCTCGAACATAGGGATTCCACAACACGGCATTGGGAAATCACAAAGCTGTCTGGGTAGGCTTGCGCCGAGATTGTTTATGTTCGATTTCTGTTAAGGGTTTTGAAAATGACCTTCAAGGTCGAAATTTGAGTCACTTGCTCATTCTTGCTTTGATCCTCAACAATCTCATCCCAAATATTCTTGATATACTGCTCACCTTTGGAATTACGGAAAGCACAGTCTACCAATATTGACCTCCATTCATCCTGCCAAGATCTAAGCGAATCGAGCAATGTTTCAGACAAAGTTCCCATAATTTTCCACGTTTATTTAGAATGCGAGGTCGGAATTAAGTGTGGAGGAATTCTTCAATGACCTTGAAATGACTTCCACGGTTAAACCAGGGTCACGATTGGTTGCACACTAAAACAAGCGACAAGCATCCCGGGGTTTCGCGCTCCCAACTATTCCTGAAAATCAAAGGGGGGAGGCGGGGGGACTCCGTATCCGGAAACCCCGTAGGTTCATTCGGTCATGTGGTTCAGAACATTCGGAGCGCTCCGAGCGTTTCCAATCGAACGGCATATTCGGCGATGGTTTCCTCCAAACGTTTCGTTCAAGATTTGGTCAGAGAAAGAGGGGAAAAATCTTCTATAGCAATGGAAACAAGATGTCTTCCCTCGCCACGGCTACGAATCTTGGACATGACGCTTGGAGCAAAGTATCGCCGATTGTGTATTCGGTTCGGGACGCTCAGAACGCTCTGAACGCTCCGAACTACATTATCTAATAGAAGTACGAGTGTGACTACAAGTTATGGAGCTGCATGACATTCATAAACAGCGACGTCTACGAATTCAAGCGAGAGACTCATGTGTTGCTAATGCGCGTTTATTGCACCCTAGCCCACTTTACCACTCCCTATGTCATCATCATAGTATTCCAGAGAAAAAAGATTAAACCTTAGGAATCAGTTCAGCTTTGAATTAGAAGAGGTCTAGTCTTATTTGATCAAATTGAATGATTTGAACGAAATAGTTACGCAGTGAATCAAGAATCTTGTAATGATGATTACTCTTTCTTAGGGTACTTCAAATTCAAGAGGTAGCTGACTCTCGCAGCATTCGTTCAAGAATAGTCATGATCATTTGCTCAACATTATTGAGTGAGGGATAGTTTGTATCTTTCATTTTGCAGACAAACAATTATCACAAGGCGAGGCATGTGCAAGAAGTAACAAGATAAATTTGGCAAAGTTCCTGCACAGCATTGAGAAACAAAATCTTATTAACGAGGCCTTATTAACCTTCATTAAGCGTAATTAGCTCTTCTGCATGAGGCACATCAACTCAGTTCTATATGTGTTACAAAGCTCTTTATCATCAGATTGAAGGGGCTACGTCAAGACAAGAAAGTACAAAAGCATAGAGTAAGGGCTCATCAGGATAGTGCGCAGGCGAATTGACAAATTCAAAAGGAGTCACAAATAGTCTCGAGCGCGAATGAGCTATGTCGAATAATAATCCTCTTCTTACTCGTCCTAAGCTCAACACTCTTGACTCACTCTACAATTACCTACCAATTCGTAGTATTTGAATGCAGAACCTCTCATAGTATGTGCACCAAGACATAAAATGTTGTAGATGATAAAACTCATAATCTGTGGAATTCCTTTCCCTTCGTCAATATTCCATCTGTCTCAACTGTCTAGACTAGAGAATTGATTATACAGTGCTCTAATTTTGCAATTCTTGGAATATCATTCAAGATAATGGCACATTGACGAGCACGTCTGATTCGCCGGGAGCAAAGACGATGATTCGCGCGTGAAAATTGAGCTTGCAGACTTGGCATTCGTCGGCCAATGTAGAAGCGATGATGCAGTAAATTTGCATCCGCTCAGCCGTGAGGCAAAATGAATAATTAATGCAGCGGCTGGTTATTAGGAAGCTGTACAATGAATTCCCGAACTTCCTATTCTCTCTCCTGTGTCTGAATAATGTAAATCATTCATCATTGTGACGATGTACTGTAGCATTGCTTAAGCTCAGAGGGTCTACGAAGATGTTGAAAATGAAATTATTGTGAGGAATCTTTGAAGCTTGAGTCTTATCTGAGGTACCAAATCATTGGGTTGGGGGTACAAAGGACTCAAAATTAATCTCACTTCAATTACTGATTTGCAGACAGTATTTCGGTTTGGGTTGGAAAATTCTCTGAACTAAATTGTCTTTTTTGAATTCTACAAGCTCACTCTTTGACTTGTTCGGAGGTATGATTCTCATTAGTAGCATAGACGGAAGATTATTATACAATGTAACTTTCTTCTCAACCATTCTGTTGATTGGAAGACTATTGTCTCCGTAATGAAGCTCTCTAATTGGTTCCTGTTGTATTTTATGAAGTTTGCACAAGTATTTTATCTTCGTTCGAGGATTCATCATTACCTGAGATTATAAATAATTGGCCCTTGGAGGCTCTTGATGGATGCATGGACGGTTTTATATGACACTAGAAATTTTATATGACACTAAACTCAGACATCTAAACCTATGGAAATTAAATTATTGGTACTCGGAATGATACACGATCTATAGATTTTAGATGAGGATTCTTAATTTCGAATGAATTGTTGATATATGTAGTTGGAATTTTAAGACCAGTCATCTTGATTATCGATGTAACGAGCTGTTGTAATATCAACAATAGCGTAGTGAGGAATTTTTCGACTTGACAATTGTGAGTACATACGTTTTGAAACGAGCGGAAGCAGAGAAATGAGCAGCTGAATGACTTCGGACGAAAAACTCCAACGCAGAAAAATCATATGAAATTTGGCAAATGACAGAACCGGAAATTTTTTCTTGTCTTCCCTCAAAACGCGAACATTCAGCTCTCACCATCAGAACACTGTCATTCTGAATAATTTCTATAGGCATATTCATTCTCACAAACTGAATAAATAAAATTTTAATGGAGAAACCGCTCGAGGAAGTAGATCCTCAAGATTTGCCATTCACCTAAATTTACAGATTCTCACCTCGTAAAGGGTGAGTGCCTTAAGTACAAGCCATTCATCGCAAGTTAGTGTTCATTCTGAGCCATTCTCTTCACATGTATTTTTAATCTTCACATCAAAAAATTGCCCAAGCTTTCAAGTGTCTGACATTAAGGTAGAGCACGAAACAAATAACCACCACGTGAGGTAGGCTAGACTTTTGAATTTTTGATTTTTGATGGTGGAAACGTTGCGGTAGTGGTGCTTTGTGTTCCCTGAAGAAAAATTCAAGGATTCTAAAGAACGTTGAAGATAAAACAGACAAGTCTCGCAAGAGCAGATCCGTTGCTTCCCTTTCAGCTATTTCGTATCCTTCTACATCCTATCTATATATCAAGCCAAAGGCCGTATAAGTTTTACATGTCAAAGCTCGTCTACCAAGAAGACTATATATACAAAGTTTCACGTTTCACTTCTGTACAAGGATGCTACTGTATCTTCGATCCCTCATTATGTAAACTTTACCTATCCTACAAGTAGTTCCTGACAATAGAAATTTTTTGACCAGAGGCAAACTTTTTTTTGCACATCTTGGAGAGATATTTACAAAGGTTTACATCTTTGAAGTCTCGGGTTAGAAGCTAGCTTATAACGAGATACTAGCCGAGAGAGTGATAAGTAATGTAGATTTTGAAATCGTAATTTCTCTTCTTGTACAGTTTCTCTCGAGAGAGACAGAGAAGAAAAGTCTTGAAATTCAACTCGTGCAGAATATAGATGGGTAAGCTCAAGATGAGCTCGAGCTTGGAAAATCTACTACCAGCATGAAAGGTTGTTCGAATGTACAATTATAAATTTTAGATCGCAGAGCAAGAAGAGAATTTCGTATCACGCGTAATTCAACCGGAGAAGACCGAAGACTTGCGCTGTAGGAATTCTATTAGATAAATTTTCCCTCGCATTTTCACCTATATATTTGTGAATCTTGACTTCAATGTTCATCAACTAACCTAAATAATGTAGCATTCTTCCCAAGATATTGGAATCGGATGTCAAATATTATTGCTTGAATTTGAAGGGCATTCATTGAGATTCCCAATTCATTCACAACTAGCGTGATCGCTCCATTTGCTACCGCTTGTTCGCTTGTAAATGTTCTTGATGAGTCAGAGGCCTCTTATTTTCTTTTGTAGCCCGATAATGATGGTTGTACAATAATGTTTGATGATGGATTCAAGATACCAGGAAGTAGTTTCTTTATGAAATCCGCGAAAATGATCTCATCTTGAATTATACCTGCTGATAGATTCATTCAATGACAAACATTAGATTTATTGTTCTCCATACGGAACGGCTGAGTTGGTGGAATCAAAGTCCCGAACTATTAACTCTGATATCCATAGTAGTTGGTAACCTTGAGGTTGAGAGTTGATCTGGGGGTTTGGCGCTATAGTCGGTGTGGCGTACGAATGAATCAAAGTCTCTGCATCCACATTGGATTATTACAGTACACTTATACAGCAGAACACCAGTAAGTTGGACTGATTCTTTGGCCACGGTAACTACAGCGCTTGACCCGCGGATTGTCACGAACCCGCGGATCATTAACAACTATGAATACCAGTGAGACTTTTTGTATGAACTAGTTTTGATTAGACCAAACCATACCGGACTAGGCCTAATTAGACTCAACTAGACCACAATAGACCGAAAAAGACCTAATTAGACCGAAGTAGACGTAACTGGACCTAACTACACCGAATTAGACCAAATTAAGCTAAACTAGACTGAGCTAGACCGAGTTAGATTGAACTAGGTCGACCTAGATTGATCTAGACCAAATTGGACCGACTCAGACCTTAATAGACGGAACCAGACCGTATCGGACCGTACTAAACTGAACAAGATCGAATGAGACTATAGTAGATCTAACTTAACAGAACTAGCCCCAACTAACCCTAACTTGACCAAGCATGACCGAGCTAGACTTAATTAGACCTAACTAGACTGAATCAGATCAGATTAGACAGATGTAGACCAAACAACATCGAACTAGACGAAATCAGGCCAATCTGGACCGAACTAGACCAAACTGGAAAAACTAGACCGATTTAAATTAAACTGAAATTAAATTTGACCGAATTGAACCTAATTCGACCAAACAAGAATTAGTCAGCCAATCAATGGACCGAACCAGACCAGACCTAACTATACCAGACCGAATGAGTCGAACTAGACTCAATGAAACCTTTTGAGACCATACTAGAATCGAACCACGCTAAACCTTACTGAATTAGATTGAACTAGACCGAATTGAACCGAACTAAACCTAATTAGACCGAACTAGACCAAACTAGACCGAACTAGTATATAATAGATCATACTGCCACCAAACGTATACGAACTATATCAAACCGGACTGACCCTGGTCGAGCTAGACCTAATAATACGAAGCTAGACCGAATTAGGTCAAATTTCACCGAACTCTTTGATTGAACTTGATCAACGTGAATGACTTGAAGCAGCTGCCCCTTTTGTTCCTTCTCAAAATGAACTCATGGAAACATGAAGAAAATTGGGTCTGATTGAGCAATGTCTCGTCCATAAGCGACTCAATATTACATCGCTCACTATTTGGCACATGAACATCGACAGATTGCGAACGAACTTCAGCTTATTAGAGCATCAAACTACTTTGCGTCATTACGATATTATCGCTCTTTGCAAAACGTTCCTGAAACCTGAAGATTCAGTTGCACCGTATCCCTTGAAACGATTTTCCTTCTACAGGCATGATAGGTTAGGGTAAGAGGGCAATGTCGTAGGACTCTATGTTTGCTCTCATTCTTTAGTGGAAGTCTTAATCTCCCTGAGCAGATTGGTAATCCTGCTGAGTTTGTTTCACTACCGAGTTTGTGGACACCTAAAAAAAAATTCGATTTTGCTCGCTCGACTGCTCGGATCTCCTTGGTCCAAATTAACTCTACTTGGCTCATTTTGCAGCTTTTCTCAAACTTTGAGAGCTATTTGGTATTTCTCCTGCGCAGCTAAATAGATTTTCGCAAAGTCAATCTGAAGCCTTGTCGAATTTCATAAAAATCGGGTCATTGTGCAAACCTCCGCAAGTATGACGGAAATTGATGGATTCAGATGATTCAAAAAGCATTCGAAAGTTGAAGTTAAGGCGAGGCCGTAGTCTGCCGCTATATCGGATCAGCCCTAGTAACTTACGGTGGCACCCTGCGACCACCATAGCTCAGTGATGATCAGCAGGCGTGTCACCACCAGCCCGCACAATCTAACCTTTGTAAACATACTGATTGTTGATGTATATGTATGTGTGAACACACACACACACAACAACAACACTGTTTACAAAGGTATATATATATATATATATACACACTTTATGTATTGTACCCCCCTCGCACACTAAGGCTGTATTTTCACGCTGGCGATTTTTCGCCGCGGCGAGCGATCTTCGCCATGGGTGTGAGAGAGAACGACTGATACAACTTTCTCTCTCACACCAATGCCGAAGATCGCTCGCCGCGGCGAAAAATCGCTAGCGTGAAAATGCAGCCTAATATCAGAGGTCTTGACATTGTGCCCCTCTTACATACATTAGGGGCCTTGGAAATAATGTGTACCTATAGTGGAAACCACAGATGCAATTGGATGCAATTCAATTCACTTGATAATTTAATTTGAATGGACAGAAAGCCACTGAGCATGAACTTCTGAAAAATAAGTATTATCAGAAACCCCAAGTTTTTCAATTTTAGGAATACTTCAGAAAATACAAATTCATCAATTCTCAACTGATCCACAAGTTTGGACATGGAATCATCCCTCTGAAATACAGGGATCTTCGCAGACATGAATTGGACTCCAATTCAATATTCCAAGACTGACTTTATCTCTGGAAATGACCCGTATGCGTCATTTTGACCAAGTATTCTAAGATATTGAAACTGGAACCTTGAATAGAATTATTACAATGATCAGAACTGGTTTAGAGGCCCAAACAAAACACTCACTGTCTGTATTTTTTCAATTCATCTTGAGTACAATGAAATTCACATACTAACTCTCTAACCTCTTTTCACAAAACCTTTAGAACTCAACCAAATTTCAACGGATTCAAATAACTGAACATGAAATCATCCCTCTGAAATACAGGGATCTTAGCAGACATGATATGAACTCCAATTCAATATTCCAAGACTGACTTTGTCTCTCAAAATGACCTGTATGCGCCATTTTGACCAAGTATTCTAGGATATTGAAACTGGATCCTTGATTAGAATCATCAAAATGATCAGAACTGGTTTAGAGGCCCAAACAAAACACTCACTGTCTGTATTTGTTCAATTCATCTTGAGTACAATGAAAGTCACATACTACCTCTCTAACTTTTTTTCACAAAACCTTTAGAACTCAAGTAATTCCCAACGGATTCAGATAACCAAACATGAAATCATCCCTTTGGACAACAGAGATCTTAGCAGACATGATTTGAAGTCCAATTCAATATTGCAAAACTGACTTTGTCTCTCAAAGTGACCCGGATTCGTTATTTTTACCAACTATTCTAGGTTATTGAAACTGGAACCTTGACTAGAATCATTAGAATAACTAGAACTGGTTTAGAGGCTCAAACAGAACAGTTACATTCAGTATTTGTTCAATACATCTTGAGGAGAACAAAATTCATAAACTAACTTCCTAATTTTGGTTCACGAAACCCTTAGAACTCAAGTAATTCCCAACGGATTCAGATAACTGAACATGAAATTATCTCTCTGAAATGCAGGGATCTTATCAGACATGATTTGAACTCCAATTCAATATTCCAAGACTGACTTCATCTCTCAAAGTGACCCGGACACGTCATTTTCACCAAGTATTCTAGGATATTGAAAGTGGAACCTTGACTAGAATCATTAGAATAACTAGAACTAGTTTAGAGGCTCAAACAGTTACATTCAGTATTTGTTCGATACATCTTGAGGACAACAAAGTTCATAAACTAACTTTCTAATTTTTGTTCACGAAACCTTTGGAACTCAAGTAATTCACAACGGATTCAGATAAATGAACATGGAATCATCCCTCTGAAATACAGGGATCTTAGCAGACATGATTTGAACTCCAATTCAATATTCCAAGACTGACTTTGTCTCTCAAAATGACCTGTATGCGCCAATTTCACCAAGTATTCTAGGATATTGAAATTGGAACCTTGATCAGAATCATTAGAATAACCAGTACTGGTTTAGAGATCCAAACAAAACACTTACATTCTGTATTTGTTCAAGGGCTCGTGCATGCAAATTTGCAAAGATGATGTTGCACTGAGCTCTCTGCCAATATGCAAAAAGATGCATGTCGCAGCGGACGGCTATCAGATTCACCACCATGCCTGATCGCAGAAAAAGGACACGGGTCCGGTCGATGATGACATATAATGTCATCAGCTGGGCCGTCGCTTTCCACCGGGAAGTCGCGGCTGACAAGTCTCAAAACATATCTCATCCGCGATGACAACACACGGGAACGTGCATGATCGAAGCAGACGGTTTTGCTGCTGTCATCCCGCCTCGCGCCCGCTGATCAGTCTGACCACTTTGAAGAAACGTAAAATGATGGCTGTCATCGTGTATAACTCATCGCCGTTCTGGATTTATCTCAAGTTTTATAGAGAATTATCAACAAATAAGGGTCTTACTATCATCTACGATCTTTAGAGAATTGCGCTATGGAGTGAAAGTGAGCAAAAACGAGCTGATTACAAAATTATCGAATGAAGTATAACAGCATGCCATACCACAGGAGCAGACGACATCTGTCCAGCGCTTATCATGGAAGTTTCTTTCTCCACTTTTGTGGGATTTCGCTCCATAGCGCAATTCTTACATGCATTTTGTTGACGCATACAAAATATGAAGGGATTTGGTTAAGTAAAACTCGAGATATTCACAGAACGGATTCGGTCAATCTCCCTATCTTTTTCAAGATGGCCGCGGACTACGGCCTCGCCTTAAGAGCTTCAAAATTCGTCCTTGGAAGTGATTCTAGCTTGTTTCTGGTCCGAGCTGTGACTGTTTTTGTAAGGGAAGATATTTCTCGAAGAAGAGTCCCAAAACACGAAAGGTGAAGAAATCGGGCTCACGGTGATATTCCTCTGAGTATTCCTAACTTTTCCCGTGTTGTTGGTTAGAGGAACCAAGATCAGTGCTTATACCTGTGAAAAAAATGATTCCCTTCATAACTTCTCAATGCCTGGTCTTTTTTTTGAGGAAAATCATCCTCTATACATAGAGTCACAGCTCGGGCCAGAAACAAGCTAGAATGATCCTATAAACGAATTTGAAAGCTCTTGACTTCTACTTTCAAATGCTCTTTGAATCATCTAAATTCATCAATTTCCGCCAGACTTGCAGAGGTTTGCGTATTGACCCAATTTTTGTAAAATTCTGCAAGGTTCTAGATTAATTTCGCAAGAATCTATTGAGCTGCGCAGGAAAAATACCAGATAGCTCTCAAAGTTTGGAAAAAGCTGCAAAATGAGCCCAAGTAGAGTTGTTTTGGACCAAGGAGATCCGAGCAGTCCAGTGAGCAGAATCGAAATTTTTTTTTGGTGTGCACAAACGTCTGACCGGTGGTGTGAATATGAAATAAAAATTGGTGAATTTGAACTACTTTTCTGTCATATACGAAAGACCTCTTGCCACTCATCCCTATGCCTCTTTCGACACCATCTCTCCCTTCTTTCCTCTATATACTCACTCAATAATTACAGAAGACCTTAATTTGAATATAGTTCATGACAGCCCCGACTCAAAAGTACTTCATGATTACCTTGGTCTATTTTTGCTTGAGGTTGACAGTACTAAGCCTACAGACCACGTTTTTTACAAGACTGACGCTTCGTCCCATCATACTTGTATTGATCTTTGTATAGTTCATTCTCAATCATCTGTACTTGAGTTCAGAAAATCTAATACTCTTTTCACTGGTGGCCATGATCTGATCAAAATTGATTATCCTATTAAACCTCACACTGCTCCACCACAGGAATCTGCTAAACGCAATCTGTCTAGGCTTGACCCACAGAAATTGGCTGAGGAACTTGTACGGAAAATCAATCCAGACGTTTTTCTCTCGCCACCCAGTTCCTGCTAATATTGATGTAAAATCTGAACATCTCTCATCCACTGCGGTATTGACGTTTGACCAGCTGTCCCCTGTGAGAATTATCTCGGCATCTCCTCAGCATAAGCCCTGGGTGACAGCTGATATCAAGCGTCTGATTAAGCAGCCTGATCGAGTGTATCGAGCGGCAACCAGAAGTGTCCCTCCTACAACATATGAGGAGTCCCGTTCTCTCCGCAATGATGTCAGGAATCAGCTCGACTGTGGTTGAAACAAATATGTGTCATCCCGTCTTGACAACGCTCCAGATCCGAGATCTAGATGGAGAAAACTACAGAAGCTTGTTTAACTTTCTCAAAGGCTTCCCTGGCCACTCGCCCACTTATCTGCTAATACATTGAATAATCACTACGTGACTATTCTAGCCAGCTCGGATCCACTTACTGATACTGACATAGAGCGTGCTTCTCAAATCTCTAAGCCTGCAAATATCCCCACGTTTGATTTCATGTCCGTCTCCGAAGGTGACGCACTTTGAGCACACGCATCGAGTACTTCACAAGATATTGGCGAGGACTCAATCTCTTCCGGTATGTTGAAATTCGCCCTGCGTACGCGTCTACCGTACTACACTGAACTCTCCAACGAGTCGCTTTCAGTCGGACATTTTCCTTCTAACTGGGAGCGTGTCTCTGTCATCCCGCTAGCGAAGTCATTATCATTAGCTCTGATGTCCGATACCATGACCGCTCCATTGCCCATCACCCGAAGGCCTCTAGAATTCTTGAGCGACTGATTCATGAGCAACTCATGGCTCATTTGTCATCCAAGTAACTGCTGAGTCCCTCTTAATCGGGCTTTCGTCCTTCACGTTCAACTCAGACTGCATTTTTGCATCTCCTTGAAGGCACGAGTCAAGCTGTTGATGATCGAATGTTCACTGTGCTCACATCATTCGATATTTCCGAATCTTTCGACACTAAACCTCATGCTAAACTTCTTATCAAGCTAAGGAAAATTGGATGGAATGATAGAGTGATAAGATGGTTTGCTAGCTATCTTCGCGGTAGGACTCAAACTGTACGGTCTCAGGATGGCCAGCACTCTGATTGGAAGGCTCTATTATCTGGTGTTCCGCAAGGAAGCTGCCTTGGTCCTCTTTTATTTCTTATACACATCAACGAGCTAGCTGATAACTTGAGTCCCGATGTACAGAGGATGATATGCGCTGATGAGACTCAGATTCACCACCACTGTTATCCTCCCGATCTAACTGTTAGTACTGCTCCTCTCAATCGGGATGCTAGTGCAGTTATCCGTTGTGCAGCTGACAATGGGCTGCAATTAAACTCTAAGAAGACGACGATAATTATCTTGGGCAGCGAACCAAATCTCAGACAAGCTCAAACTGCGAATGTCCCCAAAATAATTGTTTCAGGATCGGAAATTCCTTTCTCAGAGTCTATCGAAAGTCTTGGAGTACACATTTACTCCGAACTAGACTGGACCACCCAAGTTAAGGGCATCGTACGGCAAGTTCATGGTACGCTTCACGCTTCAAGATTATACAGGGATGCACTATCGCGTTCTCTCCGCTCCAAGTTAGTGCAAAGTCTTGCCCTGCCTCGCCTCGACTGCGCCACTTCCGTCATTCACCACATGCAGCAGTACCTGGATGGAAAACTTCAACGCCTGATGAAGGCTTGCTTACGTTTCGTCTATGGCAATATCCTATGATGAGAACATATTCCTACTTACCGGCTATCCCTTAATTCGCTATCAACAAAATGTGGACGCCTTTACTTCATAGGATGTCTTGCCTTCAAAATCCTTGCAACCCGGGAACCTTACTCTCTACATACTCCATTCAAACTCAAGTATGACGATGCTCTTCCTCTGTTCTCTAGGAGGCTCCCAGCTCATGTGCTTTACTATAGAACTTCTAGAACCGAAGCGTTAAAGGAGTTCTTTATCATTGTTGCTCCAGAACTCATCAATTCCCTCCACCCCGATGGAGGTTAGTCTTGAACTTTTTCCTCAGTATAAGGAGATTCTCCTAAACCAACTCCAAAGTCAAGATGAAGCTGATTGGATCATGGAAGCTCAAGCTTTTGGCTCTGTAAACTTCCCACATCCCCTCCTCGATCCTTTTTCAGCTTGAGTCTTATTGTTTCTCTCCCTAATTTTTCTCCCCTCCACTCTTTCTTTCTATCTTTTCATCGCCCTTAGTAGTAAATCGACGGCTACGTACTGCACGCGCCCACGCGTAGTACTCCTCGTTGAAACTACCTTCATTTACTTCTTTTCAATTTCTGTTATTTTTGCATATTTTACATCTCATGAACATTGTCATCACATTATCCTGAAGAGTCTCATGGGGTTATACCCCCAGACTTCAATAAAGTTATCTTAATCAATTCAATCGATCAACCAACTAACTGCACTAGGCGAAACTAGATTTAACTAGACGAATTGGAGCGGATTAGACCAAATTTGGACCAAACAAGACAGAACTAGATGAAATTACACAAAACTTGACCAAACTAGACCAAACTAGACCAAATTATACTACACCAGACCAAAGAAACAATAGTCAGGAGACAACAGTCTGAAATCCACGGCCTTAGTGAACGGTTTGAAAAGAAGGTCTGAGTAAATGGTCCTAAGTGGGAAGGTCTAAGTAAACCTTCTAAGTGGAGAGACTAAGTGAACGGTCTAAGTGACCGGTCTGAGTAAAGGTCTGACTAAAGGGTCTGAGTAAATGTCTAAGTGAAGGTCTAAGTAAACCTTCTAAGTGGAAGGACTAAGTAAACGGTCTAAGTGACCGGTCTGAGTAAAAGGTCTGACTAAAGGGTCTGAGTAAATGGTCTGAGTGAAACGGTCTTAGTGAATGGTCTTAGTCAACAGCCTTAAGTCAACAGTCGACAGTGATTAGTGCATAACAACCGTCAATAATCACCATTTCCACCCGCCACCAACGACCATCACGACACACCAACTTATCCATCCACCTTAGTACCCACTCATACTCGTACGATCACCCAACCAAAGACCCACACACTCACCCATCCATCAACCCTTCATCCATCGATCCACCCATCAATCCCTTGAATGGATCGCACCACCCACCCCCCCCCCTCCCTAGTGGCATGAATTCCGAGGAATCTCTTTGACGTATTCGAGTAAATGTAGAACAAGCTCCATTCAAACTCGAAGAAGCTTCAGAACACAGATTCACTCTCGAGGACAGTTGAAGATTTGACAGGTATGTGGGTGGCAATCTCGAATTATTCAGCTGTATTCCCACCTTTCTGATCTAAGAGCGAAAGATCAAGAATCGTAGATGCAATCGTTCCCCAATGAGATGATGTGGTTTATGTGAAGTTAGATTTTCCGGAGTTGCGATTCCTGTCCTTGCCACATATATTATTTTTCTTTGAAGTCGATTCATGATGAGATTCTTAAACTTGCCTCATCCATTATCTCTTCGAAAGTCAATTCATGATGAGATTCTCATCAGTGCTTTGAATGGAGAGTCCTGAGAAGAATTAATATTCCCTATCCCATCATGTTCGCGATTCAAGATAAATACAAAGGTATGGGTTTTATGAAAGAGTGACGCATGCGCGCTCAAACTGTTCAAAATATCAGATCTGAACAGTCTCCATTGAGAAATTAACAGAATTCAATTTGAATGAGAACGTTCGCCCGGGGGGGGGGGGGGGGGGGGTAAAATTGGGTCATTCACAAGAAGCCTCTCTGCTTTTGTAGGGCGAAACTCATGAATACGTATAAGTCTCGATTAACTATACAAGATGACAATGACCATAGATTCGGACGTCTAGTTAATGCACCACCAGCCTGCGGCTCTTTGAAGTAATCAGCCCTCGTTCTCCATGGAATGTCCAAGAGCTTTGTCGGCGTCGTCGTCACGTCGTATAGTCGAGATGCTTGACCCCAACAACGCGCTGAATAAGTCATGAGAACCACAGACCGAATTCTGACACTAACCTTGTGCGAGACTGAATCAAAGATATGACACAAAATCCAAAGACTGAAGTACCGTAGAATAAATGCCTCTCCAGTCATACTAAAAATTTACAAATACTTCAAGCTAGACATGTAGACAAAGGTCACTCGTGGATTTTTATTATTTAACTGCGATTGCGCCGCATGTATGATGCCTTGTCTTCTGAAACATACGGAATCTTCGTGCATACAGTGTAATACCGTATCTATACATAGAGTATACAGAGTGTCCCTTGAGAACTTGAATCCTGATGGCTTTGCGGGGGAGGAGGAGGAGGCTATGCCTTGGGAGCATGAATTATTCCGAAGCTGGATAGTAGTGGCGAAGACCAAGATGCGCGAACTGGGCATTATTGGAAAATTCAGGGATGCAGCTAGAGTGGTGAATTGATTGTGATGCACAGAGAGGTTTCGAGAATTTTGCTCTCATTTTATCTGGCTCTGGTGTCTTTGTGATATTATGCGATTTGTGAGAAATGCTTGGGTTGAATTAGTTCTTTGGTATATACGACATTTTGTCACTGTTATGGCTGACAGATATGGACTTTCTTCGAAGTGATTCTATATAAAGTGCAAATGTAGACGGTGAAAAAGTGAGAGAATTGAAGTTTTAGGGATGATCTGTATTTATGCTTTCAATACTGGTGCTGAGAGCTTTGTGTAATAAACAGGTGGATTTGGTTGGATTATAGTATTATGTCTGGTATGTTGGGGATTTTGAGAGTCTTGTAGAGGGTGAGCTTGATTAAGATGGTGATGAATATTTTGGGTAAGGTTCACACTTGAGCTAACACCCACTTTCCAAGTATTGAAGAAACGAGGTCCGCTGATATCCATTTCTTGTCGATATTTGGATAGATATGTTCGGTGAATCGTTCATGCATTCATGATGAAATCTACATTATAATTAATTAGAGAGAAGTTGGACTGTAGAAATTCTTGAACTACCGTCAAATTGGGTAACTTTGGTACAGTGGGTGCAACTTTGGCACACCCCTGAAAAAATGACTCTCAGAACTGCGTTCTGCAAGGTGAACGATCCACCGCTCTGAAACCTATTCTCCCCTTTTGGCACACGCATAAGCAATGTGTTGAGACACCGAAGATCCGCGTGGATGATTGTAGTCGTTATGAAAGCTTTTCCGAAGAGGCTTCTTTAGCAGCGATACGCGAGTGGTACAGTTAGTGTACACTCCCCAACAAGGTGAACGCACTAGGGTGACGGTCAGGGACCGTTTGAGATCTACCGCCTCACTCGCACTCATGGAATGACCCGTTAGGTGCGAGAGAGACGAAAGATCTCGAACTACCGCTGACCGTCACCCTAGTGAAGTTCACCTCGTCGGGGAGTGTACCTGGTAAGAGGTGTTCCGAAACGATCTACGGGTCTATAATGCTACATTTCCATCACATATATCACGAATTGACGAAATCATCATTACATCGGGACACTTACAGCATTTGAAATTTTGATAAATGAGAAACCAGAAAAGATCATGAAAGAGAGTACCAAAGTACCCCACACTACGTAAGAAGCATGAGAATAGGGTAACTCCAGTACAACTTCCTATAACAGCTTCTTTCCATCTCATCTTGAGTCGAGTGATGGTCTATGAGGTTTTGAAATGTTTCAAACAGCTTGAAATAAGACTTCTGAACGATTAAAATTAGTTTACTCACATGGTGGTGGGTAGAATTGAGATATTCTGTAAGTGTACCAAAGTTGCCCCATTGGGATCTAACTTTGGTACACTTCTTCAACTGCTAATAGCTCCAGCTCAGACACGTCAAATTCAACTTTGTAACCCGTCAATCGGAAGCTGAGGACTGTAAGCTTGAGATTGACCACTAATAGAAGTGGGGTTGCCAATGTATGTTGGAACGCCAAGCCAAACAAAATGAGAAGCACCGAAAACGTACCAAAATTACCCAATATGACGGTACTGAAATCGGCTGATATATCAATACGAATATGGTCCGTATGTATGCCTGAGGATTTATTTGAGGATCTCGTAACCTTGTAAGAGTACTTGATTTCAGAATCATCAAATGGATGATATATCGCGTGAAAGCATGTCTCATGAGTACAAATTCACGGAAGAAGATGTACGCACTTGTGGGGTTTATTATCAATAATTTCAAACTATGAGATGAGAATGGAAACTGGATTGTTACTTCGATCCATTCCATAAAAGATTTTCCATAAAGAATGGTGTGTTGGAATCACGAATCAAGTTCCGAGGATTGTTTCTTTCGAATCCATTAGTGTTATATACCAAGGTTATAGATCATGACTTTTAGACTTGAAAGGATATGCTTTGCCATTTGCACCTGTGCGTGATGTTGATTCACAAATACCGCAGAAATATTTTTTTGCGCACTGGAATGTGTATGGGACAGAATGGAGAATCCCTGAATGGAATCTATGTTCACTTTTTGTTGAGGTAATCGAAGAATTTGATCCTTTACTATAGCGACAGTTGTTGAAAGATTGGAAGAATCCATTGCTTTCTCAATGAGAAAGCTTTCATTTGATGGTAGTAGATTTTTCCTCGAATTTTTTTTTAAAAATTTTTTTCTCCTCCATGAAAGCTCGTGGATACATGAAAATTGTACTGTCCTTTGTCTCCGCTAGATCTATCGACTGTAGGTAACAGTTTTCTTGATAACGCCTTGGAAATTACTATCACCCCCATCTTCCGAGCCCTCTGACAGTGTCTGTATGTGTGTATATATATTTTCCTTTCTATGTCGCAGCAAAACTCCTCACTGTTTCCACCAACCCCCTCCAATTTTGCACACATGTTCTTTGTCATCTGTAAATGGGAACGCTACAATTTGAGAATCCCCCGACCATTATCTCCCGAATTAGAAAATTTTTCCTGAAAATTTCTCATTTTTCCATATCTTGAAGACTATCTATAAATTTCCTCCTCCTTTGAAAAATATGAGTCCTTCAATATGAAGGTTTTTTGAGGTGCTGAAATGATTGGTTGATACACAATTTTGATTTCTTCCAATTTTATTCTAGCTTCTGTGTACAGTAATACCTGTCTAATTCGGGCACCTCCGGTTCCAGTCCGACCCGCCCATAATAGGCAGGTGCCCGAATTGTAGAGTCTGATTTCAAAATTATAGAAAGTAAAAATTTTGAAAGAACTCATTTCAAACCATACAATCTTGGAATAAATGAAAACATCGATGAGAACTCGGAACTCTCAAGATGTGGAATATCAAGATTCATAGTTATTCAGATTCGGGATTTTGAAATCGGTATGATGGTGATTCGGGAATTCAAGATTCGGAACATACTCAGATCGAGGGTCTGCGAAATCAAAACTTTGAATTTGGAAATCTCAAAGGTCGAGGATCTCTAGGAAAGGCTCAAAGATACTCCCCGTCGAAGTAACCATCCAATACTCTAGCATTCAAGGTCAGTGACTTAATAGCTGTGAATGATGAGAAATTAGCAGTTGTAAATTTAGAGTATCAAACAACCCAGATGTCAAATTACACCTTCAATTGACTCATTATAATTTTTCGTTAAATATTCAAATATGTAGTTTAGTAATTAATAATCTTCTTAATTCGTCAAATTGACTCAGAACTTACCAGGAGAGGTCATCACATCCGGATCACGGATTTGGCTGAAACTTTGGGAATAGTCTTCTTTAGTGCCAAAAGATGAAACCCAAAATTATAGACCCTAACGCTCAAGCGTTTCCGAGCTACAGCCAAAAACATTAGCATTGCCCATATAGGCCATGTTAAAAATTATACATATAGGTATACCTGCAATGCTCATGTCCGTGGCTGTAGCTCGGAAACGCTTGAGCGTTAGGGTCTATAATTTTGGGTTACATCTTTTGGCCTAAAAGAAGACTATTCCCCAAAGTTTCAGCCGAATCCGTGATCCGGATGTGATGACCTCTCCTAGTTAGAAGATGAACGATTGTTGCTTTTCTCAATATGGACACATCTCTTTCAAGCTCGTTCTGAACTTGGCATAAGTTTTCGACATGCGTACCTGGCTCATTTCGCCAACTGGAGTGGTGCCCTGAATTCACAGGTTCCTTTAACATGTGACATCATATGTTTGAAATCTCTAAAACCGCCCATATTAGGCAGGTGCCCAAATTATAGAGGAAGAATAATGTTTGAGCTTATGGAACGAAATTCGGTTCCAAGGGAAAGCGCCCGTAATCGGGAGGTGCCCGGATTTTAGAGGTGCCCATAGAGACAGGTTTTACTGTACTCCTTTTTTCATTTGTCTCTAAGACCATGATAATATAGTAGGACTAGGAGTTACAAATCATTTTCAAGATATTCTTTTCCAATAAGAATCAAAAATTTGTCATCAAAAAATTTATGAGTCGAAAAATACTCATCGAATAAAATTCACTGGCCTCAGCGTGAGATTCTTCCAAATCCTTCTCACAGAGTTTAAGAATAATCTATCGAAGCGCTTTTGAGTTTTCGCGTTTCCTATGAAGCCATATCATTCCGTTTTCTTCGTCTGCTACAACATATTACCTCATTTTCCTCTATAACTGACCCTCTACGAGAATTTCGTATGAACCAATCGATTTATAACGTCGAGATACATCACGATCATGCATCCCACTTATTTTTGTTAGTAGAAGATTTTGTAATATTCAAGAAAGTACAAAAACCAATTGATTCTAGTTTCTTGCGGACTATGCGCAACAGCCTATGCAGTGACAATTTATTCTGGTGATGATCCATCGAAAAGAAATTATTGTACAGATGAGCTGAAACTGCGAGCTCATCTAATGAAAATATTGATAACTGGTTTTCTGAAAGAGTATCCGTGATCGAAATGGATTTTTCTATTGGGAATTTAAGACTTAGATCACAAGGGAATACTGAATTGATGAGGACAAAATGGTTTGTTATTGACAAAGGTTGAAGATTTTTTGATGAATATTTGGTTTTGATGAATGTGTTATTTTGAAGTAATTATATATTTTGTATTTGGTAATATTTAAGGATACAACAAAAAAGTATATGTCAATGATTTTATAATAAAATTTGCATAAACGTATGAAATTATTTTCATTTTATGATGAAGAATTATGAAATTTCGAATTCCAGATAATCGATAGGTGGATTGTTGATTTCATGAATTGATTTGAGAAAGCATTCTGCTAATCTCTTTTAGCAGCGTATTTTTCAGATCATCCCTCATAAAGAAACTGTGTCGCTTTATGCGAAACAGACTTCACAAACGAGTATCTCACATTGGGTTTTTTTATAGTATTCTCAATCGATTCTATGGTCCAAAATATAAGGATATCTTCCCTCTCCCTTCCAAGAATTCCGGACAAATTTTTAATGCAAACAAGATAGAATTAATTGTTGAAATGATCAAAAAATAGTTTTTCACTAAAATGCGGATGTTCGTTCGATGTAATCGAATTGAGTCTTTTTTGCAGTATACAATATGAATTTTTTGGAAGATAGATTGACAATTTCGGGTACATTCATATAAGGTCAGTGTACCCAACTTGCCCCCATTAAGCCATTTTCTTAATAATTCTGGGTAATCTCAATATTTTCCAACGTACTTTAAGGGCATGTGAAAGCCGACTTTTACCGACCGAGCGGACCGTGCCAAGAGTAAGGGAGGTTGGGTTAGATATCCTATTTGTATCATGAGGAAGGGGCGGAGGGGACATTCGACATTCAACCAACATATCAGTCGCAATACGACCTGATATATATAATAGCTGTATCTCTATGCTCGGATCCATGCTTCTTGGTGCATACATGGACTCATGACTGAATAGCTATCTGCAAGGTATACTGATGATGGAGATTACTGATGCGAAAAATAAAGATCTCATTCATTCACATTTTGTATATACTTTCAAGTATATTTTGTATGTGACATCTAGTGATAATTCTGCTGGGGCTCACATTTTGTATATACTTGCATTCAAGTATATTTTTTATGTGACATCTAGTGATAATTCTGCTGGGCTCACATTTTGTATATACCTTGCATTCAAGTATATTTTTTATGTGACATCTAGTGATAATTCTGCTGGGGCTCACATTTTGTATATACTTGCATTCAAGTATACTTTTTATGTGACTCCTAAGATACTTCTGCTGGGGCTCACATTTTGTATATACTTGCATTCAAGTATATTTTTATGTGGCATTTTTGTTGAAATATCACTTTCACTCTTGAAAACACATTTTTGTACTATGTGTGTGTACACATTTTTGTACTATGTGTATTCATTTTGAGTGAAGTGATTTTTGCAGGAATATTTTCCTCGGTAACTTTTCTCCAAGCAATCACTCGTATGCACATCTCTACTCATCCTTGAGCTATTTTGTCAGTTCGAAAAGAGAAAACCTGTTCAAATCTGTTTTGATTCTGACACCTAGGTGCCTCTCGTTGGCCAAAGTCATGTATTCATGTTACCGCTGTACCTAAAAGAATTCATGATGTTAGCATTACTACTCATGTTTTAGAATACATTGAGATTGTAGACTCAAATTTGAATCTATTGAGACTCAAAAACAATTCCAGAATTTCATGCGGAGCAACTCGACAAAGACAATTTGTTCCAAAAATTTTGGGATACAAAGTTCAAGATGAATAATGAACAACTAGAAATCAGTAAATACAGATAGAAGCTATGAAGATATTATTGGAGTACATACATTCATGACATTCCTTGGAATGAAGATGAAATCACACCGCTGGAATACAAATATCTCAACAAACATAATTAGGAGCTCGTGGCATACCCAAAATCAGCTTCGCTCTCAAAGTCACTCAAGCGAGCTATCTGAACAAATATTTCAAGGTATTCTTGTTGGAACCTTGAAAAGAATGATGAGATTGATTAGAGGGCACACAAATACCAATGAGATTCTGAATTCCACCAATAAATTCATCGTATCATGGAATTTACCATCTAAGTTCCCAATTCTAAGTCACAAAAGCTCCACAACTGGGCCAATTTTGAACAGATTGAAACAAATGAATATGAATTCACCCCTGTAGAATCTAGGAATCTCAGCGGACACAAATTAGAGCTCACTGCAATGTCCACTAATTCACTTTTGCTCTAGAATTCACCCGGGCGCTCCATTTGCACCAGGTGATTCCAAGATATTCTGGTTGGAACCTAAAGTAGAATGGTAACAATCAATCAAACATAATTTAGAGATCAAATCATGGCAATAAGATTCTTTTTATCAGTACACTCTTTGAAGAATGACCTTGTAACTTTTCAATTTCAAGTCACAAAAACTCCACAACTAAGCCAATTCTCAATAGATTCAAAAAAGTGAATATGAAATCACCCCTCTAAAATACAGGATCTCAGCAGACAAAAATTGGAGCTTATAGCAATGGCCACTCATTACTTTTGCTCTAAGAGCCACCCGGGTGCACCATATGATCTAGGTAATTTTAAGATATTCTTGTTGGAACCTTCAGTAACATGGTGAGATCAATCAAATATGTTCCAGAGGTCAACTCATGACAATAAGATACTCAATTTCATCACTTTCATTCTTTGTAGAGTGAAATCCACCTTGTGACTTTTCAACTCAAGTCACAAAATTTCCACGATTAAGCTCTAATTCTCATAGATCTAAATGAATGAATGTGGATTCACCCCTCTATAGTATAGAGATTTAGTAGATACAAATTGAAGCTTATTGCAATTTCCAAATATTTACTTCTGCTCTAAGACTTACCCGTGCTTGCTATTTTCACCCAGTATTTAGACATATTGTAGTTGAAACATCAAAACAGAATCATTAGTTTGCTCTGAAATCATCTGAAGGCCTCGACATCACAGGAACATTCTGAGCTGCATCAACACATATTCTTAGCACAAATAGATAGAGTTTGGTGAGACCGAAAGGTTGTAAACCTTTCTGATGAGCTATCTCATGTATAGCATTTTTTTGTAAGTTTGGTGGATGCATGCTTTTCCTCTCAGGTTATCGATCAACTGATTCCTCCTCTGATCTGTTTTCAAGTACATAACTTCATATATATCTTGGGTAATGCTAACTCCACATTCTGTATAAAGATTTCTGATGTCCACGAAAGACAATTTCATACCTCGAAAGGCTTAGAATTGGATGTCAATATCAATAAAGCTTTGCCTCGTTGCTTACTATTATTGTTAATTATTGAGTCACTCCAAGGCTCAGAATGATTATCACTGTCACTCTTATATATTCACTGCTTTCAAATCAAGGAGCAAGTAATTGCCTCAAGAAACAGGATTGTCACTCAGATTGTCAATACTTGGATTGGTTCTCCTCAGATATGAACAAAGTTATTACTATTTTTCATAAAATTTTCCAACGAATGAATTTTCTGTTCCTGATTATTATTATGTGCAAGTCAAATATATAAGTACCGCGCGACAACTCACGACAGTCCATCACCGTTCATTCAAAACAATAACAACAGCTGGTGTGGGGCGGTAGAGGACCTAACCCAACCTTGCCTCGACTCAGCCAAAATCACAGCTCATGGGCCTTCGGAAAAGTCATACTTCTGATCATTTTCTGAACTATTTGAGGACGATCTCGGAAAAAGTACTTCCAAGTATGGAAGCTTTCGGGATGCGATCTATCATTAAAAAAAAATCGATTTAATTGATTGGAAGTTGCCTTCAAACTTTGGTTTCGAAGTCAGGCGTGTGAGTATTTTTCAGGCAATGGTCAACTTCGAAACCAAAGTTTGAAGGCAATATTCAACCGATCAACTCGATTCTTTTTTGAATGATAGATCTGATTCTAAAGCTTCCATACTTGGAATCACTTTTTTGAGATTCACCGTAGAACTCGGGAGAAAAATCGATTTGTCAATGGTTAGGGTCGTCGGTAAAAGTTGGCTTTCACATGCCCTTAACTCATTTTGAAGCTTGTCTCAAGACCTTTAAAATGAGCTAAGATACGCCCAATTTGGATGAAGTGGAGCCGAACCGTTTGAATTCTCCCAAAGGTGATTTTTGAGAGTTTACAAAAGTGTGTACCCAACTTGCCCCATCATTAAAACAATGTAAATCGGCGATCAAGTGAATAAAATCGCTTTGATCCATTTTGATCACCATGCAGCGACATTTGTAGCTTTGAGCTGGCCCAAAACAATCGTTTCCGACCTATTTTGACGTGATAACACGTTCTGAGTGGTAAAAAAAGTCATACTGCACGCCTTTCCGAGATAACATATGGGGGCATGTTGGGTACACTCCGATGTCGGCCTTCTTGATTCTCAAACCATCTTCGTGTTTTGTACATAAAATTGCTCCAAATCAGAGTTCTGCAGCCCTGAAGAGCGGATTTTGAAGGTATTGAGACAAGGAATCGAATGCGCTAAAGAGCGTCAAGATTGGTCGAATAAAAATAGATTGGCACCGGTTTTAGTGAACGCGATTTCCTCGGTGATTTCTTAGCCTTGCAAACACGAAAAATGAAAAATTCAAATTCAAATTCAAATTTATTGCCAGGTTGTTCATACAACTAGTACAAGGTACTCTGCAGAGATGAGATACATCTGTATGCAGTCTGGTACAATATCTTACTAACTAATTAAACTAATAAGCAAAAATAAGATAATATAAAAGAAAAATACAAAAATTGCACTGCTATCGTGACACGAAATGTTAGCTTGATGTATAATTTACATTTGCCTTAAACGTGGTAATTCATATAGAAGGGTAAAACTATTCTATTCCCATATTGTTCACAAGCTCAGTAAGTTTTTTTCCTGCATATCTTTGTGTTCATGGACTTTCCTTCGTTCGGAAGCTTATTGAAGTAATAGGGTGGCTATATAGCTATGACCTCTTTCTTCCTACTTCTTTTAATACTGTAGGCAAAGGGATTTCCCTGTTGCGGGTCTTGGAATTACTGGCTAAATATAGACTTTTCATATTTTCATAGTTGAATACAATACACTCGAGTATGAATTTCTTCTTGGGTTGCAACGGTTGGGCAAAATTTTCATCTTTCTTTGTTAAAATTTTCATAATCTTTTTGTGAACATTGTCAAGGAGAGTAATGTTTGAACGACTCGTAGAACCCCATGCTATTATACCATATGTGATTATAGAGTAATAAAGACCGTACATAATTGCTACAAGACTAGGCATGGGAAGCACTTTACTCAGTCTGCCAATGGCATAAACTAGATATTTGGTTCTGTTCACTTTATTTTGTGACTTCTTGGTCCCATCTCAAATGGCAATCAATGATCACCCCAAGATATTTAGTTTGCTCAACTCTTTGAATGAACTTTATCATCAATTTGTAGGTAAAAGGTCTCTGGTAATTTGTCTTTGTAGTTAGCGAACGTTATGCATACAGTCTTGTCCAAATTGAGCGATAATTCATTAAAGTCTAACCAATCTTTTATGATCTGTAATTGCTCTTTCAATCTGGACAAGACCTCTTTCCAATTTGGTACTGAACATAATATGATTGTATCATCAGCATAAGAAATTATTAGACAATCTTCTAGCTCATAGTTAAATATGTCGTTCAGGTACAGAATAAATAATAGAGGGCCAAGTATAGTGCCTTGAGGTACTCCCATTTCTACTGTGAGGGTCTTGCTACTTACGCCATCCAATTTGACCATTTGTGTCCTATTCGAGAGGTAGCTTTTGAGCAACATATTAGGAAGCCCGCGGATTCCGAAATATTCTAGTTTCTTAAGCAACTTATCGTGATTAACTGTGTCAAAAGCTTTCGCTAAATCAAGAAAAACTGGCTGCTAAGGGTTTGCTTTTGTCTAGTTTCTGATAGATAAATTCAGTGACTCTGGCTAGGGCATCAGTTGTACTCAGCTTTTTCCTAAAATCCATATTGTTTTTTGGATAGTAGTTTGTACTTGGTAATGAACTTAACTATTCTGTTATGAACGAGTTTTTCAAAGACTTTTGTGATATTTGAGATTCTTGATATAGGTCTATAGTTTCCCTGCACGACTTTTACTTCCCACTCTTATGTATGGGTAATATCTCTGCCTTTTTAAAATGATCTGGACAGATTCCCGTATAAAAACGAGAGATTCATGATATGTACTATAGAACTAAGAAAAGATTTATTCTCAATGAATATTTTCAGTGTGGATGTGTGGATATTATCTACACCTCCCTTTTTGCTTTTCAATGATTTTACTATTCTCTCTATTTCTTCTTCATTTGTATAAAAAAAGAAGATTGAATTTAGTTGTCTATTTCTTGTAATAGGAACAAACTTATCAGATTTGGTAATATTATTCGCTAATTCTTTCCCAATTCTTTTAAAGTATTCATTCATATGGTTTGCTATTTGCTTTGAATCTCTAAACACTTTTCCTTCTGTAGTACATTCCATTTTCTCAATTTTATCCATTCGACTACTATGTTTCCTATTCAATTTATGATTAACAAAATTCCACATTTTTTTCGGATCTTTCTCTATTTTTTGTTATTTTTTCATTGTCGTAATTTTCTTTTGCTTTCCTCAGTTTTTCACTCAATTCTTTGCACTTGCTTTTGTATTTTAGTCTCAATTCCGCATTGTTTTCGTCTTTTTTCAGCTTTAAATAAAGGCTTTCCTTCAATCTAATTTCGTGAAGTAGTTTAGGACTAATCCACGGTTTTTTTGGTTTCTTTGATTGTTTCTCAAGCAAGCTACTCTTTTGAATTACAGAGGTCATTTTCTGAACAAGTAGATTCATGGCCACATTTGGGTCTTCCAATTCAAGAATATCATCCCATTTCGTAGATTTATGTTTTTCACAAGTGACTTATTGTTAATAACATCTTTCAGCACGTTTGTTTGACTCTGACTTAACTTCGTTTTGGGATGTGCAAGAAGAGAGGAAAGTGATCGGTGATATCTTGTTCAAGTTTAAATGATTTTTATCCTATGCTTAGATTTGATAAAGGCATTATCAATGCACGATCCTTGTGAGTTCACACCTCTACGAGTATGAGAGTTGAAATAAGGCAGGTAGCCTAGTTCTAGAAAATTATTCATGAGAGAGAGGCTCTCGCTATCTATTTTGTGAATATCTATGTTGAAATCTCCTATAACAATGTGTTCTTTGGTACTTTGAGAGTTACTGAGGAATGCATAGAGACTGTCTATGAATGCCATTTTGTTGATTTGATGAGACCTGTACAAGCCACTAACTCTTAACTCACCATATTCATGTGAATACACCTTAATGTCCATTAATTTTGTTGGTCCAATGTCAATCACTTCACACTGGTGTCTTGTGTCACAAGAAACATATACTGCTACTCCATCTGCTTTGTTGATGACTCCTCCATTTGTGTATAACATATACCCTTCCAGAGTTAAAAAACTGGCACTGTGATTACTCAGCCATGTTTCAGTACAGATAATGATTTTTGGTTTAGTTTTCAATTGCAATAGTATTGACTCAAGTTTGCCAATGTTCTTATTCAGGCTTCTAATATTCACATACATTATTAAAGTGCCATCAGTGTTCATATCCACGTAGCTGTCAAGTTCAGCTGTTTTTGATAAGATTTCCTCTGCGATTATGAAATTCTGTTCAATTTGTTCATCGTTGTTAGAGTCACTCATGCTCTGATGTTCAAAATCTTCCATTTTAGTTGAGTGGGTCAAATGGGTAATCATATTTCTTTACTGCTCTTTGCAGTAAGTACTTGTATGATTCACACAATTTCTTGTCGTCTGCACAATGTCTCAACTTTCTGTTTGTTTTATACATTTCATTAGATTCATAGCAGTTTATACAGTATGGGTCATTTTTATTTTTGCAGGTATAACTTTCATGCTTGTCAGCACAGAACCTACAATAAGAGTCTATAGAGTTGCAATTCTTGGCTGTATGGCCATATTTGCAACATTTGTAACAAATATTCAAGTTAAATTCATCATAAACATTTAGTCGACTACAACCAATGTATATCTTTCTTTCAGACATTAATTTACTATATGTACTTGCATTCACTTCTGCTATTATAGTCCATGTGTTTGTTGTTCTGTTCAGAAATTTGTGCTGAATCTTGAATTTGTCCAATTCAGTGAGGTTGTTCCTGGTGTGAATGTCCTGCTGAATTTTAGTATCGTCCAAGTCACCAAAGTCTTCTTCCAGGTTAATTCCATTAATCTTTACCAGAGGATTTTTTTTTCTTTTCAACTTCTATCTCACAATCTTGATCACTCTCCAATAGTAGGTTTTCTGCAATTTCAACATCTTTCACAGTCTTGCAACTTATGAAGATCTTGTTCCTGTTATTAGTTACTCTCTGGATTTGGATGTTTGAGTTATTCGCCAATATTTTCTTACTGGTTTTCATCATGTTTTCAACATTGTTTTTGTCCTTTGGTGTAATGATTATACTTGGGATACTGGGTGAAACGTTGGAATTTTCACCATGTTTGTAGCTTGGGCATATGAATTTTTTGTTACCATTCCAGCCATTTTTCTTTAAAAAGTTGTTGTTCTCTTTCAGCTCCAAATTGAGATCATTTAGTATTCTATTTTTGTCTGCCATTTCATTATTCAGCTTCTTATACAGTTCAATATATTTAGTGTCAGCTTCACTTGAGTCGCTGTTGTTTTTTGTGCTTCTCTAATGATGCGCAATGTGCTTTCAATTTTCGGTATTTTCTTCCATTTGTTCAAGTTTTCTCCCTAAGATTTTTAATTCAGTTTGACTTTTCACTAGTAGCACTTTGCTGTTCTTATTATCATCTTTTGAGGTTAAGTTTTCGTCCTCATGTTCATGGCAAATTCCAGTCACATTAGAGATGAATCTCGAGTTTTTCTTGGATAGGAAGTCGCTCTTATGGAAAATTCCATCGCATAAAAGACACACCACATATGGGGCTTTTTGATTAGGGTGACACGTAAAATTTATATCAGGAGGACTCTGGAGTGAGTCTTTCCCTCCCGAGTCTCCCGCCATAACTAAAACTCACTTTATATTTTCTGGAGAACGCAGAAATGATCCGGGGTCGTTGAAAAACTACGTATTTTCTCATATTTTAACATAACGAACGAAAAAAAAAAAATTGCGGGAAGGTCAACGAGCGCCCATTCCTGAGATCGGCATATGGGGCAAGTTGGGTACAGAGGCAAGTTGGGTACACTTACCTTACATATTCGTGCTGACTGTATCCAAGATTTCATGAGTCAAATTTGTCATTCACAACAATTTTCATGTCGATTTTCACTAATTGAGATTCACATTGAAGAGGACTTGATCTTGGAACCTCGATCGATATTTAAATTTTCCCGAAGTTTCGTATCCCCAAAGAGTAGAGAATCCATGAAATCTCTAACAGTGATAATTAACCCATAGGCCCATGGTGGGTTCTACAGGACTCAAGGACAGTATGTTGAATTCCGAATATTTAAATCAATAATTCATGCCTCTCGAGGTCTTTTCATCTTGTTTCAGTCCATACCCAACTATTTTGTATGGTTATTGACGTCTCCCAAGCATCTCCAAGTTTCCAGACGACTTTCAAAAAATCGCTCATCCGAATTTTAAAAATTGGTAAAAATAACTCGTCTTTGTACGAGCACTATACTACGTTTCCTGAGTTTTTGATCGGGTTTGAGTCTACGGGGTTTTTCACTGGTGTGACCAGCACACTTCTGACCAAGAATGCACCCCTAGAATATTCATAAATAATCAAAATTGTAAGAAATCTCATTATGACCCTTTAGGTGACCGGTGTCATAAGTGACGTTCTCGATTGTTTGATGAGATTCTGCGTGCACTGTGCCTAATCGGAATTTCCAAAGAAGTAAATCAAGTCAAGAATCAAAATATCTACTCGTATTCAAATGGTCTCGGTTTTCATGGGTTAAAGATTATGGCCATGTAGATGGAAGAATCTACAAAATTTTCTTGCAAACCGTTATATATTTGTTCGTCAATTTTGTTAGGACTATACACTGACTTCATAGAGCTAGAACATGTGGAAATATATGGACGAAATCATTCCATGATCAAAATAAATTAATCATCATTCAAACTCAGCCCTATGAAAGAGTTTCCAATGAAACAAAAATTTCAAATAATAGTTTCTACCATATCGTCAACGATACCAAAAATCGTTTCACCACTTTATTGACAGAGAAGAGAGTGTTTATAAGCATACTAGTAGTACCTTTACGCTGTACAGAAATGAAAGCCCATGAAAATGAGCCGTCAGTGACAAAGTTAGCAAAAGTCGTACCGTACACAGTTCCTATCAAAATTCACCGTAAAAATCAGAAGTTAGCTCAACTGCCACGAGCTCTCATTCATTGATGAAAGTTGGGAACGAGCAAAAGGTGGAATACGAGAGAAGTACAAAAAAGAGTAGTTTATCAAGGCCAGAGTCGTACTCGTAATGGCATCCAACGCAAAACAATGAAGCGGACGTTATCAATGAGAACAAGCACTCGAGTATAACATTGACAGCGTGAGTTTTTCTAACTTCTCTATCTGTACCGAAAGGAAGAAACAGACGGGTTGGGAAAATATGAGTTTAAACAGTCTAGTGTACTGATATCAACATTTGTCGAATTGGAATAGATTTTGAAATACAGGATAGTTTATGAATGATGGTTGTAAATCGTCTCAAAAGTGAATGAGTGAGATGTAGAGAGGTAGAGGAAGGTTGAATGAAGGTAAGGTACACTAAACTGGTGGATAGGAGAGGTTACCGTAGGATGAAGTTATGAGAGCTTTTCAGGATATTATGTTTGAGTTGCCACGTAATATAACGTACCTCTATCATCGTTCTCATTGAGATTGAAATGCTTCGTGTCTGCCTTCTATCCAGCCAACGAAATTTTGCATGTGCGTCAGCTCTAGAGTCTGTAGAGTACTACTGTATGGCCTACTGGATATGGCTGAGTTTCGGATGAAAATGATGACGCTCAACTTTCAACCTTGGTGAAGCCTGTTTCAGAAAATCAGTGAATCGTGTAGAATTACTTGATCATTATTGGGGTACTATCCATTCGAGAGTGGATTGGATATGATGTAATGGTTCGTTATCAGAAGGTAAAAGGTTCTGGTGGAGTGGAATAATTTTGTGATAAGGGCATCAATCCATTAATTTTTGTTGTCATTTTGGAGTGGGCATTTCAACCTTGATGTGAGATACTCTTCGATGAGATTATGGAAGATAAATATTTTTCTTCACATCAATTTGGGTTTTGATGATGTGGTCATGATGCTTTACGTGTTCAATGAGAAAAAATCACGAGAAAATGAGTTTTTGTGGCTTATGGTGAGTCAAATATGAGGAGATGACTGAAAGAAGGCATCAATCGCCAAAATTTTGGGAGAGTGGTTAATGAACGTCACAGCTTGTTTGGCTTGGATGTTGAAAAACTGAAATTAGGTACATGTACATCCAAATGTCGATCGTGGAAAAGGAGAGGAAGATATTAGGTTCACTTAGAAATCATGTAAATTACATGTACGCAGTTAATGTATGGTTGTATATATTTGTAAATTTCAAAATCTAAAATGAGTCGTACATTACGACAGGATATACAAGGCTCGATGATCAAACTACCCCCAAAAAATGTTCTGTGTATTCTCAACGAGTTCGATATCTACGAAATACGCCAACCGTGTTGCATCTGCGCTCAGTTTCAGCATTAATTGGAAATTTTGGTCAGGAATTTTTCGTACTATTTCATTCTTCAAAATTCTAGGGTAAATATTGAAGTTTCAGTAATATAACGAAACCATCCTTTGTGAACTCATGTCCACAACAGGAAGAAATTTTTGATGCAAATTAGTGGATGCCCTATAAAAAACACCAAATATTTTTACTGGGGTCAACTTGACTTCAGTGAGTCACATATGATTGGCTGGGAAAATATAGCATCGATGAGATAGTATGGACCCACTTATCTCATTCCCTGTAATTATATGCATCTGCAGAAGTCCAGAAAACACTATCATTGACTATGAGCTTGAAAACACGAGATCTTGCTCACTCATATCACTCATTTTTCCAAGAATTAGTGTACTCGATGAGCAATCTTACTATATCAGTCTATGCGATTGAGAATTTAATATCCTATGATTATCATCCAATGGCATATGAGTAATTTCACATGAAACAGACTTTCGAAAAAGGGTCATATCTCAGTTTATTTTCTTGGCTTCTCCATCGTTTCTATGGTACAAAACAAACAAACTTTTCACCAGCCACGGGACCCCATAAAAAGTTTTCCAGGTATGTGGGGCACATATTAACTTATCTTTTTCTATCATCTACAACAACACAATTTGAGTCTTCTTTGCAATAAAATTCATATTCCTCGATTCCGTTTAGAGATACAGAGAAGCAGTTTGCGCATTCTTAAGGTCTTGGAACAACCTATTGGAATCAATCTTGTAGAATTGATTTGAGGTTGCGGACGGCTTCAAGGGGCAAGAGAATGAAAAATACAAAAATATCCATTGCTCAACAAGCCATCGTTTTATTCCTTGAAAATTTGATGATGTAAAATGTTAAGTTCTCCAAGTAGTCCCGAACATTTTTTTTTGCATTCTAAAGCCTATTATTTTCCTATTTTCTGCAAATCTATATTTAGGCGATTGGAAATCATCTGTTTTCTGCGCATTCGCAGGAATTTGAATCCATTGAAGCAATTTCATTGAGAAGCCAGGAAAATTTTCCTCCAAAATGACCACTCTGCGAAGTCTATTACATCAAATGGGGCCGGAGCTACAACGTATGGAAGATGAACCCTCAGCTTGGGTGCGAAATATAGGTGTACACCATCCTGCGCGGATTTGCTCTATCACTTCCTCCGGTACCCCCGACATACCTCCTGAGGTCCAGTGGTCTTCTGGACGTTGTAGCTCTGGTCAAATGCATGGAATCGACTTCGCAAAGTGATCACTTCGAAGAAAATTTTCTTGGATCTTCAATGAAATTGGTTTCCAGTATTCAACAGTAATTAGCAACGTGGTGGAGCTACGGGGGTACGGCCTCACCGGGAAGCCCCCTACGGGGGTATAGTCTCATCTCCATGTATGGGGGTACGGGCTCATCTTCATGTATGCTGGTACGGCCTCACCGGGAGCCTATAGAGGTATGGCCTCGTCTCCATGTATGGGGGTACGGCCTCATCTCCATGTATGCTGGTACGGCCTCACCGGGAAGCTATGGGGTATGGCCTCATCTCCATGTATGCTGGTATGGCCTCATCCACACAAAATTTGAATGTTCTTTATAGTAATAGTTGGTGTCCAGATTGTAGAAAAAACGATCTCCACCCACAGATTTTCATCCACCATGTTGAACTTTATCCTGGCAGATTCGATGCATTCCTTGCACAACTCTCCATTATGATGGAAATCAATGCTGATTACCATTTCACCCGGCCAGAATTTCCAGTATTCAGTGATGGTATCATCTCTGCTGCGCGGCAGTTTTAGCTTCCTCGAGGAAATGTATGCAAGTGTTGAAGTAGAGATCCATTGTGGTGCAATTGCAATGACACATTGGCTGAGCTTTTTATATGCTTC